>JAVSCE010006362.1:0-725114 GCA_032199065.1 Smutsia gigantea
GGCGTCATCCTGGCTAGAAGCCTCTGAAATGTGCTGAGCCATCTGAGGCAGAATTAACTCTGCTGCCCCTGGGTTTAGGTCAGTTGTATTGAAGGAGTAAAAAAAGTTTAGGTTTAAGTTGTCCCTAGTTAAAGTGGGTAAAACCAGAATTCAAACCTGTGTTTGAAAAAATGGAATAGCTTTTCTTTTCCTCCTTGGTTGAGGGGGAGGGGAGTGCTGGCATGTGTACCTATTAATGTGCCAGGCACTTGGAACATCTTGCCCTTTTTCTCTGTTCTCCAATTCATAGATGTAAAGCAGGACTTGTAGCCCCAACTGCCTTCACTCCAGTGTACAGGAGGACCATTTGTGTAAGTTACTTACCACCACTGGGGCAAATGGCTGGTGTTCCTTGCAAAAGTGAACACCATATATAACCCAGCAATTCTATTTCCAGGTATTATCTAGGAGAAACTACACAGGCACATCAATATAGACCTCCAAATGTTCAAAGTGGGACTTAAAAATAGCAAAAATCTCAATGGTCTGTCAACTAGAAAAATCCTAAGTTATCAGGAGTGAAAATACACTACAGGTAATAGAGGAATTCTTAAAGCAGATGGTTAGATTAAAAACAAGTCTTAGCAAGTTAAAGAAAGCCTATCAACTTTAACAAAACGAGGTATTATGCATACATATAAAAAAGAGATGGTAAACTATTTAGGATCTGTAGACAGGAGTAGCTTCAGATTTTGGAGTTTTCATGTTATTACAAAAGGGCCACTGGACCAACAAGGGATGTGTCATTAAGGGGATTAATCTCGCCCACAGCATGTGAATTGCCTACTTGTCCTCCCTTCATCAGCTAACATTTGGCTGAGGGCGCGTGCTGGGCTGCTGTCCAGTGTTTCACGTCATTCTTGACAATAGTCCCGTGTCACAGATGGGTAAGTGGAAGCTCAGAGGTTAACATGCCTGAGGTTACAAACCAGTGAACAGATGGCTCTGACTCCAAAGCTGCTGCTTAACAGCATCTCCACCATTCATGCGGCTTCTTTTTTCCCTCCTGTACCAGTTCCTCAAATGTAATGAAAAGTTAGGTACCTCCCAGGGTTCTGGGAAGTTCTGAGATAACAGGAATGACTTGCATTTGGTGAGGACCCAAGTGTCAGAAGAAGGGAAGATAACACTTCACTAAGCCAAGGAAATACGTGTAAGAACACTAACAAAAAGAAAAAGGAATGCACTGCATCTAGAACATCTGAAAATTAACGGTAAATGGGGATATAAATCCAGATACCGAATCAAACAATACAATTGCAAATGTTGACTGCAAGACTCAAAAGTGTTTCACATGGTCTAGTAGGTGGCCCACCTTTTTAAAAGAAATCTTTTAATATAGTAAAAATCGGAGAGTTACAAACCTTCCCAAAGAATGAATTGATCAAATTAGGAGACCCACAGGCCACATGTAGAAAAGCTAATCTCTTATTCACTTGATACAGAATAAGAAAGTCTGCCCTGTTTCACCCCGTTTAGTTCTGAGTCGTGATTTCCTCTTTGAAAAATGGGAGTAACATACCTATTGGGGAATGAGCAGAGTAAGTGAATATGTCCATCCATGCATGCCAGCACAGACAGTCTTTTCCTTTTATACAAGGAACATAGCTGCCATCCCTGGCTCCCAGAGCCCCCAGGTTCAGCAGGTCTAAGCCTTCGTGTTCCTCAAACCTCCTCCTTGCCAATCCTTCCCAATCAGGAGGCAGCTCTGTTTCCCATAGCTACTTTCACACACACTGGATTGTTCACCAAGCACGCTTGTTGCAAGTTCCCACCCCGCCTGCGGCCACTGAAAACATACCCAGGGCTGCAGCTGGCTCACTCACCCTGCCAATAATCCTGCAGCAGCAGGAAGCCAGGATTAGGTGTAAGGGCTCCAAGCCTCTCACGTTCCAGAGAATTTTAGGAACATAGTCACTGACAAACCATCAAAGAACAATTACATTTCAAAAAATTCATACTGTCACTGTGTTGCACAATGGGATGAGGAAAAAACAAACAAAAAAATCCCAAATCTGTCAACTATTTTATTCTTTTTATTTATTTTTTGCTTCTTTCAACGAAAAATGTTAATGCGAGAACCGCACATGAACTTGTAAAACCAACTTTTGGAAAAGATACACACTAAAATGAAAGCATTTAAAATATTTAGGCTACAAAACAACTTGGTATATTGCCACAAATTTCAATAAAATGTGTCGTCCTTTCCTACAATTTGAAGGAGCATATACAGTAAAATTCCGAGGGAAACAAGGTGAGCCAGATTATTGATTTGGTTGGGTAGCATTTTATAATTTAGAAGGAAGGTTGACATGTTCTACCATTCTGAACTTAATTTAACCCTCCTTATAGAGCAAGAAACTTGCGTAGAGAGTGCCTCGCCAATTTCACACAGCTGGTACAAGGTAAAGGCTGGGCCTGCCCCTCAGTTGCCTCAGTCCAGTATTTCTTCTACCATGACAGTGTCCCCTCCACACACGTGCTTTTGTATAGTGATCAGCCGGGGATTTTCTTTATCTGTCACTACAAGCCACTTCTCCCTCATCTCTTTATCTTTGCAAACAAGCCTGGATAACAAACTTAGATAGACAAAGGGCTGTTTTCAAGAGCACTGATATTTTTGGCTCTGAAACAGCCAGGAGATGGGCCTCAAAATCAGATCACAGACACCACACAGCATGCAACATGGGACCAGGCCTGTTCAGGTCGATTCAACAATGTTCTGGTATATTTATGTTCAAAGGGTCAGGGGCCATTACATATTTTCACATATTTCAATAGAACTCGCTGAAGTGTCCGCTCCACTGACTTGTAAACCTGAAGTTATTAAGATATTAAACCTAAATAATAAACATGTTTTTCACCTTCTAGATCCTTGCACTTTCTATCCACCCCTCTCTGTGGGCCAGTGACTACCTATCCTAGTGGATTCTACTCCTTCTGGCCTTAGAAAGACACTCCAGCCTATACTAAATCCTCTGCTCTACTTCCCTGTAATACTACTTAAAAGTAGATGTGTAATTATGCACTCGTGACAGTTCAACATCTTCCCCTCTCTCCACACAGTAGGTTTGGGGTTCAGGGCTGTCTGTATTGCTCCCCCTGTATTCCCAGTACTTATCACAGTGCCTGACTCATTGCTGGTGTTCAATATACATTAATCAGAGTCCAACCCTCTCCTTTTACACGTGAGTGAATCAGGGCCCAGACAAGAGGAGGAACTTGCTCAGCAAGAGCAGTTATCAGAGTCAGAACTGGAACCCAGGTCTGGACCCACAAATGCTCTTTCCACTGTAGCAGGCTGTGCAGGGGCAGAAAACCAGGCTTGCCCCTCACCACAAACCTCATTCATTCATGCATTCTTTCAATTCATACTTAGTACGCACCTTCCAGGCTGCCAGGTACAGGGGTGGGAACCCACGGAGCCAGAGGAGGACGGAAAGCCGAGACGCGGGTACCAGGTCTGGCCTGACACATTCAACAATCCCAACCCGCGGGACCCAGCTCAGTGAACCGAAGACGGGGGCGTACAGGGATTCTCCCAAACCATGCCGTATTGATAAAACGGTAGTTCCCAGCAAGTGCAGCCGCAGAAAATGGTGTGGCTCCTCGGAGCCCGCACTCTTCCTTCTGTACGCGGTGACATGTCACCTACTGCCTCACGTCCACGTTGTCTAGGACAGGGAGCAGATGCAAGAAAGCATGGACACTGAGGCCAGACGGCAGGAAAACTTGTCCTCAGCTCGCCTCGGCCTCATAATCCCGGAGCACCAGGCACCGCATCAGCCCTGGACCCTAAGAGTCCAGCGCCCGCGCTCCAGTTCTTATTGACCGCCACCCACCAATCCACTTCCGCGCTGGGGAGAAGGGGCGGGACGAGAGGCGGGGCTAGAAGCCGAGTGCGGCTGAGGGAAGTTGCACTGAGGCCTACTGACTGCTAGGGGCGCACGCGGGTCCCCCGGAGGCTTTTGCGCCTGTTCTTTAGCCTCAATCCCGCCAGCAATAGCTTTTAAATCTGTTTTCGCCGCAGCATCGCGGTGTCGGGAGCCGGCTGGTGGGTTAAGGCAGCTAATCTGTTGTGACACCTCCATGTTGCAAGGTTTCAGCACTTTAACTAACCAGCAGGAATGGGATAGGCATATTTGTAAATTGGGAATAATGACCCATTCCTGCTAGGGGTGCTTTTTTGAGGGGTGGCGCGTGACAATAGATTTTGGCGTTTGGACATGACTAGTTAAGATCACGTCAATTAGTTCCCAGTTCTTTTACTTAGGGAAGTGGATTCTGAAAGCATTTCCAGAAAGCGTTTTTGCTCAAAGAAAGAAGTGAAAAGATTTGCTCCACTTTTAGCTGCTTTTCATACAGTGGAATCACTTGGGAGCCTGTTTAAAAAACAAAGCAAAACAAAAAAACCCCGCTGGAACAGCAAACAACTAAACAACTTACTGGCTCCTACAGGCCACCCAACCAGGACCTCCAGGGGAAGCGGCAGGGAATCTGTGTTTTAACAAGCTCTCCTAAAGACTGACGATTAGGGTGGGAACTCCTGGGTTAGGAACTCCTCACAAAGCCAGCTCCTCACAAGGCGCTTGACAAGTAGAAGGTGCATAATAAACATTGTCTGAAAGAATGACTGAATTCAAATATTAAAGGAAGGTTTAATAGTTGGATAATAAACAAGTTGACAGCACTTGGAAAATGGACTGTTTGGGTGTAAATTACAACTCTTTAAGGAGTGTAGTTGGGCTCTATCTCTCAGAATTAAAAGTGCCCTTACACGCAGGAATTTCACTTGTAGAAATCCATCCAAAAATATACATACAATTTCACTGAAGCATTAATTGTAAGAAGGAAAAAAAAGTGCATGAGAGGAGGCTTTCATGCAGCCATTTACACAAAGGCTGCTTCTGGAAGATATCTAGGATACCTTTTTAAGTGAAAAGCAAGTTGCAGACCAATATACATAATATGACCCTAAAGGATTCACATGCATATGTGTATATGTTTAAAGAAAATTTCTGGAAGCCTTCAAAAGAAACTATGAACAGTGATTACCTCTGAGGAGATGAGTTGGACAGGGTGGGAGGGAGATTTTTCCATTTCAATTTATCCTTTCCATATAGCTTGGGTTTTTAAAAACCACAACTGGGCCCTCTTGTAAGTCTGATTTACTAAGGACATTGTGGTCTTGGACACTGATTAGTGGATTAAAGCAACTGATAATATTGTGAAACCTCTGGCAGGAGATTCCAGGACTTGCATTAACCAGCAGGAATGGGATGGAGCATATTTGTAAATTAGGAATAACCTGGTCCTGCCACAGGGCTTTTTTTGAGAAGAGGGAGCAATAATTGGCACGACAGTTAATTTTTTTTAAGTGGAGGGCCTTTAATATGTGAGAGAAACTCAGTTCATTCCAAGTATCTCTGGAAGAAATAACTCTGACCAATTTTGAGAAAGTGTTAGCTCAAAGTAAGGAAAATAAGGAAAAATTATACTGGTCATTAGGCTAAGGCTGGGATGAGGGAGACAATACCTGCTTTGGGGAGGACCGTGAACTAGGTGCCTCTTCCATAGGTCGTTTGGGATGCAGACCTAAGTGCTCTGATGTCAGACAATCTGGATTCACTCAAATCCGGCTCTTCCACTAAATAGGGCCGCGTCACCTCAGGCTGGTTGTCTAAACTCTCTGTACCTCTGTTTTTTCGTATGCATCATAGCGATAATGATAACACCTACCTCACAGAGTTCTTATAAGATTAAATTAGGTGGTTTATGTAAAACACTCAGCAGAGTTCCTGTTCAAAAAATGTTAGCATTTCTTTGCTATCTCAGGTGATGGATTGACACTTAAAAAATTAAAAGGAGAATTGGAAAAATAATTTCTATTCTTGGAGGGTCTGTTTTAATTTCACACCCTTTATATATTCACGGAAACAGAGAAAAACTGGATGGATTTTCAGGACTAACGAAACTAATGAATTTGTAGAATTGCATACGTGCTGGATGGCTTTCCTTATAAAGGGAAGTTTTGAAAGTTTGTTTTCCGGATGCTGGCTCAGTGCTGCCCCTCCGTGGCCAATAGTAGGAATGGCTGCTTGGATAAGTTGCCCTTTTCATACCACAGTGCCGCTGGCTTGGGGTGTGTGTCTGGCAGGCAGGGGTGGCAGGCTGTTGGGCCTGCGGTGAGCCAATCAGTCCACACCTTGGAAAGGAAAGGCATGTTTGTGTGCACACCGCTGGCTTAGCCAAGGGGAAACCAAGTGCACTTTAATATGCTCTTGCCACCTGTGTAATTTACTTAGTGCTTTAAGCTTTCCCTGTTAAGACACTCAAGTTCATTTCTTGTCTAAAAACCAAGAAGAGCATTACTAAGCTGCTGAGCTATCTGGTGTACCTTGGTTTGACTCCAAGGTGGCTGGAAGAAACAGCCACAGGAAAACCACTTCTGCTTTTTCCGAAGAACTTGCAGAGTTCTTTGTTGTTGCTTTTGGCTCGGTGTTCTGAATAAGGTCTTGTGTGAAACATTCTTTTAGAAAGTTCGTCTCCCTCTGGGGAACTGGTAGCTGTGCCTTCTTTGTAATAACCTGATCTCTGTGACTTACCATGCTCGCTGCTCTGCCCCGCTGCTGAGGAAGTGCCAGGCTGGAGGGCAATTAAACTGACCCCAAATGTATAATGTATTTGCTTCCTCTGCTTTTCCTTGGTATTTAGTTAAAAAAAATTTTTTTTGGTGGCTGTTTTAATGACTCCACTGCATATTTGTACTTTGCTTTGTGCTCTCATATGCTTTCAAGAAAGAGGAATGGAATCCATCAATTAAATGGAAAGCAGAATATCTGAAGGATTTTAGGGGGGCAAAAAGTTTTTTGAGATTTTTAAAAATTTAGTGATTGCACTTGGGTTTTTGAGACTAACAAGTTTTTTTAAAATTTATTTTGGTATCATTAATCTATAATTACATGTGCAATATTATGGTTATTAAACTACCCCTTCATCAGGTCCCCCCCCACCAACCCCATTACAGTCACTGTCCATCAGCGTAGTGAGATGCTATAGAATCACTACTTATCTTCTCTGAGACTAACAAGTTTATAGGTCAAAGATGTCAGACCATAATGCCTCTTCCCTTGGAAAAACGAAAAGCTCATGTAAACAAGGCCATCAAGGAAGAGGTGAGGTGTGGGCAAAAGATCAGAAGCTATTAGTTCGTTTCCTTATCCACTGCCACCAAGGATAATATTGAATCAGTGTTGACATTTACAGACAGAAGTTGGTAGCCTACTTGGACTGAAAACATTTTCCTACTGCTGCTGAAATGCCACCGTTAGGGCTTCACTTCCTTAAAGTTATCTTTAAATATAAAAATGGTCCCGGGAAGGTTAAGACAGCAGTTCTTTGACATTTCAGAACAAATGACACTGATCCCCAGGTTCTCCGTTCAGAGTCCTCACAAGAGAAATGGCTCCTTCTGAGAGCAAAGGCTGTTTGTTGGGTACACGGGCCTGTTTCTGGTTCAGCTAGCTGCCTGACATTAGATGGGCCCCATGACCTCCCTGCTGCTCGGCTGCGCCCAGGGCTCTCCGAAGATGACATTACAGTGGGTGTCTGTGGAGTCACCTATGCTGGCACGCCACAGTTTCTTGCTCTGTTTACTCTCAAGTAAAGCCTTCCTTCTGTTTACTCAGCAAAGATTCTTTTAAGACAGGCTAAGCACATGGTTTACTCTGCTAACAAGCCTTGGCATTTATTGTGAGGACCTGTGTTGACTTATTCTTGAGTTTCCATTGACATTCACCGGGAAATGTTAATGCAAACACAAGGAGACATCCTGGGAGCTCCATGCCTGACGAAGTGCTCTGGCAAGGGCCATCCTTTCTGATTTGGTTAGAACCGCCTTGAGAATTAAAAATAATAGTAATTATATAACAGCATAATTGTTATATAATAATGTAACATAATTATTAAAAAATAACAACTATTATGGTTAGAAATAGCCATACTATATGCACTGTAAGAGATTCTAAAGATCTCTTTTCAGTTTAGATTCAGTACCTGAACGCTTTGGCTAAAGGTCTCTGGAAAGCTTCCTCTATGAATTCTGGACAAGACTATGTCTGTGCCAGCCCTTCATGGGCCTCCTTGCAGGCGCACTGTCCTGCGACACGCTGGGGTCCACAGTACAGCCACAAAGAACCTTGGGCTGCGGGTTCCAATACAGCCTGGCCTCTAGGTGGCTGTGTGATCTTGGGATCATCTGTATGGTGAAGGGAAGTGGCCTGCATACTTATCTCCCTAGCTAGACTGGCGCCAGGCCTGAGCACAGGTCCTAAGTATACTCAGGAATACTTGTTTTGCATAAATGGATAAATAAGCCATGCCCGCTTATCTCTCTAGCCTGACATCTTGCGACTGAATCCTCCCAAAAGACAGGCTTGACCTTGAATCGTGGTCTGACAAGATCTGCGAATGGGGTCCTTGCAGACGACCCACCAGGGTCCAAATCACTCCTTGTGGTTTCACCCACCTCTGCCCCTCACCTCCCCTTGCTCCCATCCAAGCTGATGCCTGTAAAGGAAACCTCTTTTCAGGTGAGGGGACTGTGTGTTTGGTTTGTCTTTGTTGCCTGCAAACGTTGACATCCTGAGACATTCTGTTGCCTTCGCTGGGTAATGAAAAATTGATGACTCTTTTCTCTATCAACAAACTCACGGCCTGTTCACCTTGGCTGGGAATGGGTGGGAAGCCCTCTCTGTGCTCTGCAGCTGTTTGCTTTCTTTCAAGCGGATGGGTTTGCTTGACTCAGAGGCAGGGCTGAGGCCGGCGACAGAGGGACGGGGTGAGTGTGGCTGTGTGCAGCGGCTGACGTGGGCAGGGCTGTGCTCACCGCCCCCAAGTTCTCCTGCTCCGCAAGTGCCTGTGCCCAGCTAATCCGCAGCACCTCTCCCCTCTCAGGCATTCCCTGTGTGTCCCTCCCAAACTTTCTCTGGGGTCCCCGGCTCTGGATCCTCCTTCCCCTGAAAAATTAGTGGCTGAGTTCTTCTTCAACTAGTGGCCACCTCCATTCCGCTCAGTGTGGTTTTCCTCTTAGTGCGTCAGCGTGGCTGCCACCCCCTGAACCCCCCGAGGGCAGGCAGTAGCCCTCTCAGGACAGGCGCGGCAGGTTAGATTCGGAAGGGACCTCGGAGAGCATCAGAGTAGCGAGCTGATGTGGGAGCCCAAATTTGGACTCAAACCCAGAGTGTCCACTTATCCATGCCCCCTGTTAGGTTAAAACTGCCACCGCCCCCTCCCAGCTTGTCAGGGGAAGGAGCTGTGTTTCCAGAGGCCTCCTTGACTCAGACAGCCTTGGCCTTCCTGCGCGTCTATCTTACAGACAGGGAGGGCGGAGCCCAGGGCCTGGCTTGGGGCCTTGTCACCGGGACCATCCCGGGGCTCTCTCAGCCCCCCTGCTGCTCCAGCTGCACGTGCAGAGCTGCCCCAAGTCAGCAGATGACCAGAGTCTCAGAGCGGCACAGGAGTTCTTGCCATCTGCTGAGGCAGTACCCAGGGAACAGATTCCTCATAACTAGTGGTGTGACCTTAGGCCTTTTGCCCAGGGGCCGTTTGGAGCCGGGCTACTCAAAGTGTGGTCCCCGGACTCATGCTGGCTCACAAACTGTGGCTACCTGAAGACTGGTACAGAAAGTACTTACTGAGAACTTGAGAGTAAGCATTTAGAAACTTTTCTAGCAGTTTCACATGGCTGCTTCATTCAAACAGCATTTCATTTTATCCCTAATTTATTTTTGTTGCATTTTACAAAAAAGCACTGGTCCATGACAGACTGGAAGTTAGAACAACAACACCCTGGTCCTTCCTCACGGATGGCTCAGGAAGCCCGGCTCCTGGCCCATTTCCCAGGACTGCACAGGGGTGCTCCCCAATGGCTGTGGTCCTGTGACATTTTCCTGTGGGGCAGGAGGGGGCGACAGAGGCGTAGGTATCCATCCTTCCTCAAGCAAGCTTGGGTCACTCTCCAGGCATCCTCCCTTTGACACCTTCTGGATACTGGGACACAGGGAGAAAGGAAGACTTTCTTCCTCCTGTTTGCCTCAGCTGAGAACAGTCACCAGGAAGAATGTCCAGGAGGGCCGTCCACGTGGAGACAGCAGGAAAGTGGGGATCCCTGCCAAGGGCTTTTCTCCTGGGGCAGTATAGCTCTGTGGCTTGGGCATAGGGCTCTCAGCCAGGCTGCCTGGGTTCAGATCCCACTCTTCCTTTTAGGTGCTGTGAGGCCTTGGGAAAGCCACTCAGTCTCTCAGAAAGCTCAGTTTCCTCAAGTGTAAAGGGCCTATATTAATGGTTCCCACGCCAGAGGACTCTCAGGGGATTAAAGGAGATAGTTTACATAGAGCACTTAGTATTGTGTCTGGTCTGTCTAGACACCCAAACAATAATGCTCAGTATCATGACACTCCCGGGTCCCTTCATGTCTTGTTCCCCTTCAGCTCCCGTGACATTGGGAAACACCCTCCCTTTCCAAATGGGCAAACGGAGGGCAGGAAGGTCTCTTTTCCCCAGTCACTCTGATTGCTGGACCCTGTGACACATGAGGTTTGGCTCAGTCCCCACTTCTTCCAGGAAGTCTGCTGAGATAGATGCAAGCCCCAGGAGTCTTCCATCGTAACATTTTCCTATTTTCTTCCTCCTCCATGCTTCCCCAGTCCTGCTCAGACTGCACATTTCATAGTACATAAGGCATCTCACTACTGGTGGGAGGCACTGGGACGTGGTGGTCACCAGGCTGCTTGGGATGGAATCTTGGCCCCACATCTTTCCAGTTGGGTAGCAGTGGACAACTTGCTTGGCTTCTCTGAGCCTCCGCTTCCTTATTCGACCTCAGGTATTACTGTGATAAGCGAGCGAGGTAATGCAGGCGAAGACCAGGTGTCCAGTAAACATTAGCAGATAAGGAAACTGAGGCTCAGGAAGGAGAGGAGCTCAACTATTGCATCCTTGCCGTAGGCGGGACCCTAGACACACTTTTGTGTCCATTTGGCATACTGGGGAACTGAGACTCAGTTTACGCATGTCTGCAGGAATATAAAGAGTTGGAGTTAGGTTACTGACTTCCAGCATCTGATACAAAGTCCAGAGCTCCTTTTTGACAGGTTGGTGACAGGAAGGTAGAAGATGGAGGGTTTGGGGCCCCTAGGCACAGACCTCAAAGCCCAGAAATAAACATTTTTACTTTACTCTCTACTTTGCCCCAAACCCCAGGAGGACTTTCAAGAGGAGAGGGTGTTAATGAGAGAACGGGGCTCCCATTTGGGAAACCTGCGGAGTCTCTGTCCGCAGGTAGCCCCCTTTGGCATTAAATGATCACGCAGAAGTGAGTGGAAGTGAGCAGCAGGGGGTGCTATGACACCAGAGGAAAGCCATGGCTCTCCTGGGGAACAGATCCAGGGCTCTGACTGCTCCTGAGCGAACAAAACTCAGCCAGATTAGGCAGGCAACAGGCACGAGCCCCTCCATCCACTTGGGGACCTTTTAAGTGAGAGCTGAGAACTAGAGGTGTCTTGGGGAATCAGTCAGTGTAGGCGTCATGAGCTCTGACTTTGGAGTTGGTGGGCTTGGACTGGATCTGAAAGCCTGCTCAGCTCTTTCTAGTCGTGGGATCTTGGGCAACTTAACCTCTTGGTGCCTCTGGGACCTCCTGGGAAAGAATAAACATCAATCTCCCAGGCTGTTGGGAGGATCCATGCAATGACGCATGGACATTTCTCAGCGTGGCACCTGCTTCCTGGTGGGCCCTCAGTGAATGGCAGCTACTCTTGTTATGAAGACATATGCGATTTGCATGGTAATCACAAAGAGGTAAGGCTCCTGCCCTCCAGGGTGTAGGGTCCTTGTGTTGCTCTGTCCCCTCTGCTCTGGCCCTTCAATGGGCTCATTCTCTGGGACCTATCTGTGCCTCTTTCAGCTCAAGCAAACTGTCCATGTCCCAAGGGCTCTGCTTCTAACCAGAGGAATCCCATTTGGGCCAACATGCTCACGGGAGGTCAGCAGGGAGCAGAAGGTCAGTGTGGTCCCTGTCCTGTTATGGGCTTGCTGTGACCGCCTTGCCCTCTCTGGGTCTCGATTTCTCTATGTACAGCTGGAAGAGCTGTAGAGATAAACGTTGAAATCTCTCTCAGGCCAGCATCAGCCATCTAGAAACATTTCCCCATTCTGCAAACATTTACATTTTAGCAGGGCCTTTGCTGAAAAACCCAAAAGTGTGGCCTGAGGTAGGGGATGGTAGGTTCACAGCTAAGGTCCATGGAGGAGATAGCTTGTGGCAGCTTTCCTCAGAAATAGGTGACCTTTAACCTTCCTCACTGTCCAGCTTGCACCTCCCTTGTCCCTTCATGCACGTGGTGCCCACTGGGGCTCAGGGTCCCCTTGGTGTCTTCACATTCCAGCATGGGCTGCTCTTTGAGAAGGGTCCTACAGAGTAATTTGGCCTATGGTTTGAATGATGGTAGGGCTGGTGCTGCCCATTCTGAGGGCATTTGAACTTGGACAGGAATAGAAATTGTACCTGGAGAAATTAAACTCTTAACAACTCCACAACAAAAAGACAAATGACCCAACTGAAAATAAGCAACAGCCTTGCTATTTCTCTACAGCAGATATACACATGGCCAATAAGCACATGATAGATGTTCCACATCATTAGTCATTAAGGAAATGTAAATCAAAGCCCCAGTGACATACCACCTCACACCCACTAGGATGGCCCTTGTCAAAAAGACAAACAATAACAAGTGTTGGAGAGGATGTGGAGAAATTGGAACCCTCCTCCATTACTGGTGAGATTTTAAAATAGTCACTTTGGAGAAACTACACTATTTGGCAGGTTCTCAAAAAGTTAAGCATAGAGTTATTATATGACCCAGTAACAACTAACTCAGTATATACCCAAGAAAATATGCCACACAAAAACAAAGGTTCATAGCAGTAGTACTCATAATAGCCCAAAATAGCCATTATTCAGCTGCCCATCCACTAATGAATCAATCAATAAGCGGTGGTATGTCCATATAATGAAATATTTTTCAGCCATTAAATGGAATGAACTACTGATACACTTTACAACATAGGTGAACCTTGAAAACATTATTTTAAGTGAAAAAGCCAGACACAAAAGGCCAGATGTAGCATTATTCCACTTACGTGAAATGTCCATAGGCAGACCCACGGAGATGGAAAGTGGAGGAGGGGTTGCCAGGACTTGGGGAAGTGAGCGACCACTTATGGGGATGAGGTTTCTGTTTGGGTTGATGAAGTTCCAGAATTAGATAGTGGTGATGGCTGCAAAATTAGGTGACTGTACTGAAAACCACTGAATGTATACTTTAAAAGGGTGAATTTTATGCCATGTGAATGGCATTTTCAATTTAAAAAATCTCATTGAAAGACTGTGGAGTCCTTGAAGCCTTCGATGGATCCCCATGCCCTCTCCCTCCCCACCCTCGTGCCTGTGGTGGCTGCACTCTTAGGGTAATTTCTCCATGAAGTGGGGAAGTCCCTGGGGGCACACAAAACATGTGGGTGTACTTCCGGTGGTCACAATGTTGATGAGAGCTGCTGCTGGTGTTGGGGGACCTATGAGGAACCAGGGATGCTAGACATTTTGCAATGCCTGGGGCCATTGCACCAGGAAGAATTGCCTTGAATTCCACATGACTTTAGAATGTCTCTTGGAATATTGATGTTAATGATCATCTGAGCCAAAACCTAACTGTTTTACATGTAAACAAGTGTATTTGCAAAGTTTGAATATACCCTAAATTTCCTAGGAATACTGCAGCCATGTAAATTGGGAATATTTCATAGTATCTCCTGTTTAATATCAGTAATCTATCCCTGAAAATTAGCTGTTCTGTGAAAAACACTTCTGGGAACATTTTTCTTCCCCTCATATTTTTTATTTTCTGTTTATTTTCTTCCCATTATTTTTAAAGGGGGAAGATTATATCATTATCTGTCAATCCCAATCCCTTCAACAGCTTTCTAGATCTACCTAAAATGCAGTAAAAGGCCTATAATGTAATAAATGATCACATTAGGTTGTTAGGTTTAAAGATGCTTGAAGTTCGCTTCCTGGTCGCCCATAATTAACATGGACATGAACAAACTGTAGCTCTGACACAGGAATCTGGCCTCTCAATGCAGCCGCCAAGAGGCACCATCCACTTTGTTACTACTTCCATGTTTTTCAAAGCGCAGCTTGGTCTGGACCTGGAATATATCTTCATTCTTTTCCTGCACCCTGCTTTGTTAAAAAGTGTATTGAATTTGGAGACCTATGTGTACATTTTTCTCCCCCCATGTAAATCCCAGCAAAAAAGCATTGTATTGAAGATGCAAGTGTTCTATAAAGGAGTGACCTACAGGGAGAGTGTTACTGGAGGTGGTCTGCAGGGCACGCCTGGATTTGCTCTTCTCTGGGCATGATCCTCTGGTAGGAGCTCAAAGGACCTCAGAGAATGTCTATCCTTCCTCGGTTCATAGGGAGAGGGAAAGGGGCCCTGGGATTTATCTAGGGCCACATGGTACCTGTGGCAGATCTGGGCTTCCTACCAGGGCCTCCAGCTGGCATTGAAGCCACCCATGGAGGTGCAGGCCACCAGACAGGTTTGGTGGGTCGGGCACTCTGCCTTTGTGCAAGCGACTCACAAACAAGGGAGCAGTGGATCATGTTGTCCCTGCCATTGGAAAGTGAGGGTCAGTGCGCTCCTGGTAAACATGGGCCTGGCTACTGACAGAACTCAGTACAGGGACCAGACTGGGTGTCTGGACGTGGTCAAGTCAGGGATGCGGCGGCTGGGCAGACAGGCTGGGGCATGGGGCCCAGTGGTCTGCAAAGGTTGTCTGGACATGTTGCTGGAGACGAGGAGAGTTTGGGGCAGCCTGTGCCTTGGAGAAAGCCAGGCCCATGGTCACGGGGAGCTGTTTCCTGGTTGGCGATGCAGCTTCGTCCTGAGGGAGGGTGTCTTAGTTTGGGTTTTCCAAAGCAGAACTCAAGCCCAAGGCATATGTGGGAGGAATTTCTTCCAGAATGTGAAGCAGAGTGCTGGATGGAGGGGGAGTGAAGGAGGGGAGAGAGTGACCCATATAGGATACAAGATGGAGTGGCCTCTGCTGGATTCATGGGGCCTGCTGCAAAGCCTGAAGAAATGAGTCTCAGCAAGTAGTGACTCTGTGGCATCTTGCTACGTGGAGGGACAGTGGCTGTGGTGGAGGGTGTGTGTGGGGGGACTTGATAATATGGGTGAATGCAGTAAACACAATGCTGCTCACGTGAAACCTTCATAAGATTGTATATCAATGACACCTTAATAAAAAAAATACATATTCTAAAAAAAAAAAAAAGAAATGAGTCTTGGAACAGCCTGCTGGGGAGGGGGGGATGCCATTGATTCAACCCCCTTTGATCCAGAGTCACCCATGGGGTGTTCCATTCGGGTAGCACCAAGCGGGCTTGTGCAGGTGTGCTCACCTCCCTGGAGAGAGGAGGGGGCAGAGAGGATGACGGAAGCCGGATGCGGGCAGGCTGCACGGGCCGGGGTGAGAAATGAGGCGGAGGGGGATCAGAAGTGGTGCAGGGGGCAAACAGCACCAGTGGCTGGAAGGGATGAACTTGGGAGCCAGTTAGCAGTTGGTGGGAGTCTGTGGGTCCCAGAAGCACACAGTGTCCTGGGCCTGCGGCAGGGGCGGGAGAGGCCCGAGGAGAAACTCATGTGAAGTCCTGGAAGGCAACGAACGGGCTCCGTCCTGCCGGGAGGTGTCCGCAGGGGCTGTTCCCTCCATCGGGCTCACTCTTCCCCATCCCACCCTCCTTGCCCACTTCACTCCTTTTACAGATAATAACAGAACCTTCAGAACCAATAACAGAGGGCAGCTAACTTCTGTGCCTTGGCTTAGCACGTCTCCCTCTGGGCGCGCCCTCCCCACATATCCCTGGGGCCATATCCCACTGAGTCATTGTTTGGCCTCAAGGCGACCTCCTTGGAAAAATATCAGGCTCTCCCTCCCTTGTCCTCCCTCTCCCTCTCCTTCCATCATTCTCTCCTTGGGCCCCCACCGCATGCCTCCTCTCCTCTTATCAGCTCGCTGTGAGCTTATCTGCTGAGTCACACTGGGTGCCCCTTGAAGGCGGGAGACCTGCCACATCCAGTTTTGCGCCTTCCCTGATCCCCACTACCGCGTCTGGCATGAGCACGTGTAACCCACGGGGCAGGGAGTCTCCAGTCCCTGAACACCAAGACAGACGGAAACTCTCATTTCCTCCCCCAGGGACCCCAAAGCCTTCTAAGGTGCAAATTCCTGCCAACCGTCCCTGTGAGGTCTGGCTGCCTTTGTGGGATCTCCCTTTCCGTTCAGCGGCTCCTTCACCCCTGGGTTGCCCAACAGAGGATCCAGTCTCTCTCCTTGACTTTCCACTCCAAAGTCACCCAGGCAGTCGAAGCCTTACCAAAGGTCCTGGGTCCCCAGGAGACATCTCACTGTGCTCCAGACAGCAAGACCTCAGGAACAGGCCAAGCTTTTTAAAACTTCTGCCCGCCTCCATGCTGATGGCTAGGCTCACCCACCCTTCCTGGCACCAGCTCCCCTACCCTCTGGGGCCAGGGTCCCCTCCTCTGGAGCAAACAAACCAGGTTCCTCCCATCCCAGGCCAGCTCATCTGGGTTCTCAGCAAACGCAGGGGTCTGCCTGTAATAGAGTCAGGCTCTGCAAGGAGGTGCTGGAGCTGAGGCTTACGTGGGACCCCAGAGTCCCCTCCACGGTCCTCTCAGGATTCTGGAAGCCCCACTCCTGTTAGCGTGGCCTCCCTGCCTCTCCCGGCCTGAGCGGACGCCTCTCTCCCTGTGTCAGCTTCAATGGGACCTGGCATGGTTTCACCCTGTGGCTTGGAGTCAGATCCCAAACAAACCACCTTTCTCAGGGAGACAAATGCCCGGAACCCCCTAATCTCCTCCTCCAGCCGCATTGTGTTGCTTTCTGTGATCTTAATCTCTCCTGGCAGGTCATGCTGGAAAAAGCATCCAGGGGACACCGGATCTTTCTGAGCAAAACCAGGGGCTGTCTCCCCACCCACTCCTGTTTCCTCACACCACTGGGTGTGCCCTACCTGGGAGGAAAGGCGCCTCCTGGCGGCTGTGGGCTGGATGCAGGCGCTAGCCCCACAACGGAAAGCTTACACGCGCTCCAGGCTCTCCTTTTCTTTGGCTTTGCCTGATCTGGTGCTGGGTTCTGGGCCCGTGGGCCTCTGTGAAGTCTCCTGTTCATGCCCCCTCTGCAAGGAGGAGGGTGTGTGGGGAGGAGGGAAGAAGTGGGTTTTGAGAGCAGAGGACCTGGGTTTGCGTTCCTGCTTCACCAGCAGCTGCCCAGGCTGGAAGGGCCTGGTAAAGTTGGTTTTGTGAGCTGGGGCAAGTCTTCTGAAGGTTGGGCCTCAGTGTGCCCACCTGTGAGCTGGGCATAATGACAGCGCTGCTGCCTTACAGAGCTATAGTGAGCGCTGAGTGACAGTAGGTTGAGAAAGGGCTCTGGGACTCCATCTAGCATTCAGCCGCTCATTGCTAACAGTTCTGACTCACTGTGTTACGTTGGGAAATTCACTCCCTTCTCTGGCCTCAGTTTTCTGACGTGCAAAATGAAGGGGCCGGATGACTGAGCTCAAGGAGGTTCTTTCCAGTGGACAATGTGGTGCAACGTGATTTTTATATCAACCTTACTAAGCTGTAACATATGTAGTAAGATGTGCCCATTCTAAGTACATGAGTGTACGTCATAATCAAGATTCATTTCAATCTCTCCAGAAAGTTCTCTTGCGTTCTGTCACAGTTATCTACTTTCTGTTCCTATAACTAGAACGTCATATAAAGGAATCCTACAGATAATCCCCTGTGTCTGGTTTCTTCCAGAAGTCAGCATAATGTCTGAGATTCATGCTGTCGGCTGCATCAAGTCTTTTTTTTTTCTGTAATGGCTATTAAAAATTTTTTTTTTATTAAGGTATTATTGATATACACTCTTATGAAGGTTTCACATGAAAAAACAATGTGGTGACTACATTTACCCATATTATCAAGTCCCCACCCATACCCCACTGCAGTCACTGTCCGTCAGTGTAGTAAGATGCCACAGATTCACTGTTTGCCTTCTCTGTGCTACACTGTTTTCCCCGTGATCCCCACACCATGTGCACTAAACATAATACCCATCAATCCCTTCTCCCACCCTCCCCACCTGCCCTCCCACACCCCTCCTCTTTGGTAACCACTAGTCCCTTCTTGGGGTCTCTGATCGGCTGCATCAATTTTTGTGCCTTTGTAATACTGAGGAGAATTCTGTTGCACAGATAGACCACAGTTTGTTCATCCATTCACCTTTTCTTTGACATGTGGGCTGTTTTCGGCTTTTTTCCAGTTTGGGGCTATTATGAATACAGGGGCATACAGGTTTTTGTGTGAACGTATGTTTTCATTTCTCTAGAGTAAATATGAGGGAGGGCGATTGCTGAGTCATATGGTAAGTATGTGTCTAACTTTGTAAGAACCTGCCAAACCGCCTTCCAAAGTGGCTGGAGCCACTGCTTTGCCACCAGCCGTGTTCTAGCTGCTCCACATTCTCAGCAGCACTTGGTACTGTCTGTCTGGGTGCCTGCCTCCCACTGGCTTCCACTCCCCACTATTCCCCAAGACCTGCTGATGCCCCTCTCTTTCCAGGCTCTCTCCTCCTCTCTGGCCCACTTCTCAGGTTTGGCTTAGGCCAGCAGCCGGGGGACATGGGATCTGGGGACACAGAAACTCTCAGGCTCAACTGTTTGGAGACCTGGCCTGGGATGGAATTTCAAGTGCAGCCTTGCAACTCAGTGAAGCAGAGATGGGGCCTTTTTAGAATCCCTGTCTTCTCTGGGTCCAAGAATTTTGTTTTGCTCATTTTAATGGTTACTTTCTACTTAGTCAGCTCTGTGTCACCTTCCTGGAGGGACGTTTCCGGCTGACCAGGTGCAGAACCAGACTTTGTGGGGTCTGAAGCTTATCTAAGTTTCGAGAGTACTCTTTAGGAAAACAAATCTGTGACTGTGGGTACAAAATGTAGGAAGGAAGTATTTAGAATGGGAGTAAGAAGATACCTGATCACACAGAGAGCTAAGCTTTATGAGCTATGGGCTAAGTCCACTTCTGCCGGCCCTACTAAATGAACCAGGGTGGCTGCCCTGTCTCCCTGGTCCAGCCCTGTGCCTTGGTTTCTTTTTCTTGACAGTGTGCAATGTTACCTGGTGCCACAGTCTATCTCTGCTCACTGTCTGTCTCCCCCCGGAATGTACTTTCTGTGAGGACGAAGGGCCGTCTGTTCACTGCTGTATCCCCAGCACCCAGAACAGTACCTGGTACATAATGAGCACCCAGTAAATATTGACTAAATTTAAGCAATAAAAGCTTTCCAAGTGCTGCTGGTTTTGTATTTGCAGAAGTGAGATGGAGTTTTAAAGTGAATCAATGTGTAGAAAAATATGGGGCTCATGGTGGTGCCCAGAAATGGCCAAGGCCACCGTGTCAGAGACACAGGATGCTCTGGGATGGACAGAATGGGAAGAGCGGGAAGCTGAGGTTCGTGAGCGCCTGCTATGGCAGCCACTCCCTACACATTGTCATCCTAGAGATTCTCAAGGAGACCTTTGAGGCAGGCACCATTATCCCCGTGTTGCAGGAAACTGAGGCACAGTGGGATGACATCACTCTGCCAGTGAGTAGGCAGCTGGGACGTCCACTTGGGGTTGTCCTTTCTCTTGCCTCATGGTGCCTCTCAGTAAGGCCCCTCTCTGTCCTCTGAGACCCTTGAAACTCTTCACTCCACGTTGAAGGGGAGGGGGCCGTCTCAGAGGGGCTGTACTCAGAGCTGAACCCAAGGAGAGCAGGGTTACAAGGCCTGGAGGAGAGAGAGGGTCGTGCACCCTGACTGGGTCGGGGAGGGAAAGGGAGGCTCTGCACGCCCAGGCGGCAGCCCTGCCCAGGTCAACTTGAACTAGGCCAGCCTTGAACGGAACTGTGTTGTTAAACACTGGGACAGGGACGGTGCGTTGAGGTGCTTCCAGACCTTGATTTGGTTTAAAGAGAATCAGGAGAGAAAGCCCAGAGACACTTCCTGCCCAGAAGCCAGAAATCCTACCAGCTCTCACCTGAGAATGCGGGTGACAAGAGGGCCTGTCCATGTCGGTGTTCCCTCCTGTGGACCCGCGCATGGGACGCTCAGTTCACAGGTTGACATGAGGATCAGTTTAGGTCATGGCACGTAAAAGTACTAATTACCTGTGAATTCTCTTTTCTTCCTGACTCTTGCTGCAAGATCTTGAGCTTTTCGGCTGACATCAGTCTGGGATTGTTTGGAACACTTCGCCCCAAGCTCTACATCCGGTGTCATCCTCATACTGGTGGCATCATTTTCACCATAGCAGCCTTTTCTTTAGCACCTACTTTGTGCCCAGGACTACACATCCCCCATAACTCCCCCAAGTAAAGTTTATCATGCCCATTTTGTGGATGGGGAGACTGAGGCCCCCCAGATGCTAAGCAGTGCAGTGGGGATGAGAAGCCCAGATCTTGTTCCATTTTTCAGGTCATTTCTCTCCTGTCTTCCTCCCCACGCTCTATAAAAATATGCATTCAAAAATACATAAAATATATAATTATTATATATAATATATAAATATAAGTATGTATACAAATAAACTTAGTAATATGTAAAATACTAAAAACCCATTTATGTATTGAGTGCCCATTCTGTGTGGGGCAGCCTTCCAGCCCAGAACCCAGAGAGGGGCCAGACTCATCATTGCTTTCAAGGAGCTCAGAGGGCAGCCCAGGAGACAGCTGGGCGGTCAGGAATCTGAAATACCACGGCAGGTGCAGATCAGCGGGACGGTGCTTCTGCCGTGGAGGCAGAGAGCCTAGACGTGTGAGCGATAAACACGGATCTGCCGGCACACCGCCAGTGTTTTGTGTGTGTGCGTGTGTGTGTGCGTGTGTGTGTGGGCACACAGTATGAAGTGACTTGACAGAGAGGAATGAGGGGTAGTTGCCGTCTCAAATTGTGGCATGCTTTGTACAGTGCCCCCAATTGCACAGAGTTTCAATTTCCACTGTAAATGGAGCACTTCTAATCTCATCTTTAAAATGAGGGTTTTTTTTTTATTACTGGGTCTTTTTTTAAATTGAGGTATAATTGACATACATTATATTTGTTTAGGTATTGGTACACACAGTGATTCCATATTTGTGTGTATTGTGGAATGATCACCATAATAATTCTAGTTAATGTCAGTCACCATACATAGTTAACAGAATTCTTTGCCTTGGGATGAGAAAGATCTACTTTTAAATCAATTTCCAAATATGCGATCCTGTATCATCCCCACAACTTACTTTATAGCTGCAAGTTTGTACCTTTGGAGCCCTTCACTCATTTTGCCAACCCTCTCAGCCCCTGCCTCTGGCAACTGCCAATCTGTTCTCTGCATCTATGAGCTTGCCTTTTAAAAAAAAATGAGAACTTTGATTCAAGTACAGGCCTATAGCCTGGAGCAATTTGGCAGTTTAAAAAAATTAACAGGCAAAATTTGTATGATGAAAGGCCTTACTTCTGCCATTTATTTAAGAAGCAGATTTTTAAAAATATGCATATCGTTTTAACTGTTTACTACAGAATTTTAAGAACATAAATAAAAATAGAATAATAAGGAACCCCCCATGTAGTCAAAATCCAGCTTCAATGGTTGTGAACAGTCAGCCATTTCTTGAAGAAATGGATTCTTGATGAGTTAAATAAATTAGAAATTTGTAAAACATTTAATGTAGATCATTTAATGAACTCTCTTGTTGTTTTCTCTGATAAAAGAAGTAGAAACCATTTAAAATATTTATAGTGTTTATTGAAGAAGCTAATAAAGATACTTCTTTGCCTATGGAACTCTAAAGGTGCATGATAGAGAATTCAGATTCCTAGGCTGTAAGGAGTCTGGGCGGGGAGAAGCCTCACTAATCCATCTCTTGCAGACCTAACATTCTGTGATTCTCTTATCTGTACAGAGAAAAAGCCCATTTATAACTTTTCTACTCTGCTTTTAAATGCATGGCAAAGATTCAAGAATGTGTTTGCTTGGAACTTACAGCCCTGGGAGATTCACTTAGAAAACAAGACTTCCTTGTCTCCTGCTCTGACTCTCTGAATCTCCCTCAAACCCAAATTGGCACCCACATAAGTCACAAGCAGCTGTGGTACTTTGGAGAAAATTCCCAAACCTGGAGGTGGAAAAAAAAATAAATGTTAGCTCTACGCCCATTAGCTGTGTGGTCTTGAGAAAGTTGCTTTCCTCTCTGGTCTCCAATGCCCATCTCCAAATGGGCGTTCCCCTGGGTCATTTCTGTGACTTTTACAATTTTGAGTGACTGTGGTCTGTGGCCGAGTGCAAGAGTGAGTGTTAAGAACCACACATACTGTGGCAGATATGCACACTTATCCATTTATTCTTGAGGAAATGATATGCTAGGGAGCTTGGATGTGCTTTGGAAAAGCGAATAGATTTTTCCAAGATTATTAGGTGCTATGCACTTAACAAGATTGACCCAGAAGTCAGCTGAAGGTGCTTAAGATCTAGATCAGAATGTCTTAAATCCCCATTCTGAATTCCCCTCCACCTCTCTGAAGAATGCCATGGACCCCTGAAGAGCCCCATGCTTTCAGGGTGCAGATGCAGGAACCCCCTCTCTCTTTCAGCCCACATGACCCATTGCTCCATCTCCACACTCAAGAGATCCACACACACAAAGATCTGTGAGCAGGGCAGACTCTTCCACCCACCCAGGGAGGGGCCATGTTGAGGGTCACCCAGCACGTGATATAGATTCCTGCAGTGGTCTTTCTTAATTTAGAACTCTGACCCACTTCCTCACCCCCAACTGCCCAACCTTCCTCCACTTACTGGGTTTGCTTCTCCTTTCCTTTCCTTTTCTGATATTCTCCCCCTCCCTCCTTTCTATTTTGCAGAGCAGTCCCAGCTCTCAGCTCCTCCAGCCTGCAAGCATACACACCCAAACCTGTCAGGCTGCTTGCCAGGCAGACTTCCACTTACACAGGATCAACCTTCTACAGAAAGGAGGTGTTGTCATAAGGATTTTTAAAGAGTTTACAAGGCTAAAGCCTGGACACCACTTGGGCAAGATTAGAGGTGACAGTACTCCTTCTGATTCATTGTCCTCAAGGCTGTGCCCTGTGAAGTCTATCAGGCAGACCTGCCTATGAGAACGTTCTGTATTATTTGACACCACCTTTCCTTGCTGGCTTCTTCTTATCATGCTCTCCTGGCTGTCCTCCTTCTCTACAATTCAGGCTTCTTCTCCTTCTCCTTGGCCGATTCTCTGGGCCACATGTGTGGCAAAGTGGAAGGGGACACAGGAATATTTCTGTGAGCATCTGCTCAGTGGGCATCTCCTGGGGTGGGGCCGGGCAGGGTTGCCTCCTGTGGAAGCCCTCCCACGAGGAATCCCACTGGTCTGCAGCACCTGGATCTTTGGGGGCAGTTGATGAGTCTTTGAGGCTGGCCTCAAGTGTGAACTCAAAACAGGGATGTGGAAGAAGGAAGCAGAGAAGCAGCTTGGGAAGTGATGCGGTTTGACAAGGCTGGGAAAGAGCAGAGGCACCTTGGCAGGAGAGCTGGCCTCTCACCCCACCCAGAGTGCTCCGGCATGCATGGGGGGCTGGAGGGGTGCTCAGTGCTGCTGCCTGGGGTGGGCTTTGGCGCTGAGTGGGAGACGACTTGCTTTCGTTCCCCAAGAGAAGAGAAACTGGTCTTATGACTTGAGGCATGGCCAGAGGGATTGAAGGAGAAAGCAAATGATGAGGGAGAGGGCACTTGCAGGCTGATCGTCTTTGTCAGGTGGATCAGTGTGGGTGGGAAGTGGCTGAGTAAAGGAAAACTCACTGCAGGCAGAGGGAGCAAGGCACGTGATCAGGGTGTGGTGGATGAACACGCAGGTGAACCATGACCAGTCCCATGAGGCTGGATTGGAAGGACTGGTGGAATGAGAGGCAGAGCTTTCGTGGGCTCTGCTAGAGCATTCGGATTTGTTTTGTAGGCCACAGCCCTTGGAGAGTGGTTAAGTATGCAAGCGACAATGTTGGCTGTGCATCTTAGAAAGATGCCTTTGGCTTCTGGGTGGGGTTCCCAGGAGCCAACGTGGAACAGGGAGGCCAGTTAGGCGTCTGTTGCATCGTCCAGGCAAAAATGATGGCAGGGAATTGTCAGGCCAGATAGAAAGGAGTGAATAAATCCTGTGGACATCAAGGAGGTGGAATCTATAAAGCATAGTGAGCAAATGTGAGAGGTAATATGTATACATTGATTCATTTTAACTGCTGTATGATATTCCATTGGGTGAATAAAACACATTTTTAGATATCTCCATTCTTCTAATGATTGTTATTTCTAGTTACTCACTATTACAAATAGGACTGCAATGAACATCTTTGTATCCATCTCCCCATGCACCTGAAATTCTCTTTAGAGTTGTTGTTTAGAACTGGTTTTGCTGTATGGTGAGGTTTGACTATCTTCAAATGTACTAGATATTCTCCAGTTCCTCCTTAAAATGATTGTCCACCTTCTCCCATCAACAAACTTGGGAGTTCCTTTTTCCCCATTGCTTGTCTATTATCAGACTTGTGAGATTTGGCAGTCTGACCAGTGTGAAATGGAATCTGTTATTTCCATTTGTTGCCCTGAGTACTAGTGAGATTGAGGTTGTTTTTATATGATTTTTTATCACCCTGTTTTCTTCTGTGAATTGCCTGTTCATATGCTTTGTTCATTTTTGGGGCGTTTGTCTTTATCTTACTGATAGAATTCTTTATATATCCTGGTTACTACTCCGTTGTTGGTTAAAATATCTTTTCTCAGTTTGTGACTTGACTTTTCCATTTCATTTAAAAAAGTATTTTTTCAGGCAGGAGTTTTAAATTTCAATGTATTTCAACATTTCAAAATTTTCCTTTATAGCTTGTAGTTAATGTATCTCAGTTAAAATATTTTCCTGTACTGATATTATGAAAATATTCTTCTATATTTCCACTTCTTCTAAAAACTTTTTTTTTCACATTTAGATGTTTAATCTCTTTGGATTGCATGCCTGCCTGTGTGTATGTGTGTGTATACAATGTGATGAAAAGGCCTAATTTACTTTTTTTTCAGTTAGCCAATTTTTCTAGTACTATTTATAGAAATCATTTCTTCATTCATTATTTATATTCAACATTATCTGATGTGTAATTCCACCTCTATTAAATATTTGCCATGTTTATGGGTTTATTTCTGGGCTCTATATCCTATTTCCTGGTTTGTTTATCTATTCCTGGAGGAATACCATACTGTTTTAATTACAATAGCTTTACAATAACCCCTTATATCTTGTAAGAAAAGTCCCTGAATTTTGGGTTTTCCATTTCAAAGTTGCCTTGACAATTCTTGGTCTTCTTTCCTTCCATATTGATTTTAAGATCATCTTACCAACTTCCATGAAAAAAAATCCTTAGGGATTTTAGTGAGAATGGAATCAAACTTATAGAAATAATTTGGGGTAAGTCACTGTTTTTAAACTATAGAGAACTCCCATCTGTGAGTATGCTAAATCATTCTATTACTTAAGTCTTCTTTTCAATACAGTTTCACATTTTTCTCCATATAAGTCTTAAGTATTTTTGTTAGATTTAATTCTAATAACATGATTTGTCACCTAAAAAAATCTGATGCTCACCCCTGAGTACAATGCTTAGTGTGTATTTTTCTAAGTTAAGGAAGGGCCCACTATCCCTAATGCTCTAAGAGTTTTTGTTTGTTTTTCATGTGAAGCTTTGAAATAAAATATAAATTTTAATAATTTTTTTTCATATAGTTTCTCTTCATTTTGGCTGTTCATATGGTGAATTACATTAATAATTTTTCTGAATTTAAACCTTCCCTGCATTTCTGGGATAAGCGTCCCTTGGCCGGGGTAGGTAGATAGATGGGTCACCATATTCCATCTGCAGGACTAGTTGGGGTGGAGGTTATAGGGAAAGGGCACAGCCTTGAAGGTGGAGCATATATGAGGCCTTAGAGCTCTCTAGGCTTACAGAAGTCTAAAGCCGGCTCTTTTTCTACTTGGCATTTCACGGATTTCTCTGAGCCCCATCCATTCACTCCACTGAGAGCTCTAATGCAGTGCCTATGGCATGGTGATATCCTGACTCCCAGCAGGCCATCTGGTCTTCCCGTTAGACCCTCTCTGTCACCTATTCCCCAGAGGGCAGATTCCTTTTCCTTCCTGCCCTCCAGTCTGGGCATGCGTTCTGGCCTGCTGTCCCTCGAGAGCCACTCTCCCAAGACCATCTCCTCCTCACTCTCCGCTCAGTTGCCAAGCAGCTCACTGTGACTTGCCTTTAGGTTTTCAGGTAGGTGTGAGCCTTCATGACCGCCCCCCATCATGGGGACCCCTCAAGCCCTCTGAGTGGTCCCTCTCAAGCCCCTCTCATTTGGTCTGAGGTGAAGCCCCCAGATATGTGCACATCTCCAAAGGCATCCCCCTTTCTTCCAGACTCTCCAATTTGTGCCCTTTTAGCTGCCAGACCTGGGTGAAGGCCAGTGCCCGCCGAACTGGCTCCATAAAACCTTAGCTTACCCTGCAGAGGTGAGGCAGGTTAGCATCTTTTTTTAGGAATGGGAAAGAACTGAGCGATTATATCTTGTTCTCCATCTCTGGAGACTTAGCGGAAGTTGAGATGAAGGAAGTCCCGTTTTAATATCCTGTTACACATTTTTCTAGAGCATGACTTATCTGTTTTAAAATGTATTGGCATAGAATTGGTCATAGTATCTTATTAAGAGTTAAAAATACTCTACTGTTTCTGTATCTTCTTAATTATACATACTTTTTCATTCTGAATGTGTTTTCTCTCTTTCTTTTTAAATCAATCTTGCCAGAGCTTTGATTATTTATTAGTGTTTTTTAGAGAACACTGAAAATTCTCTCTATTGCTTCTTTGCATTCTATTTAATTTAATTAAGTATGCATCCTTTTTTCTTTCTTACTTTCTGATTGTGACATAAATCATATATACAAAAGAGTGCATATGAAACATGTGTATGTTTTAGGGATAATGACAAAATGAACAATCGTGTATCCAGGAGGGAGTTTAAGAAATTGAATGTCAGGATCAGGGGAGCCCACACACAGTCCTCTCCTTAAATGTCGTGCTAATCACCCATTTACTTTTTACAAATGGTTTTCACTTGTCTATGTGTAGCTAAACAATATATTGTCCAGTTTAGCATTTTTTAAAGGACTCCAGGTGACCAGAATTGGATCAATCAAAATCCTTGCTTCATGCCAGTCTCTCATCTTTGGCACACACATGGCCTTTTCTCCCCCTTTCGTCCCCCAGCCTGTCCTTCTGTCCTTCTATCCCTCCCTCTTCCTTTCTCCCTCCCTGCCTCTCTTTTCTTTCCTCCTACCTTCTATTTTCTTTAATGTGATAAAATGGACACTGTGAATCTTCTGCCTAACAAAACCCAGAACCTTAATCATAGCACACATCAGGCTGTGAGGCGCCTCTCCCCAATGCAAGCAGCAGCATCTTGAATTCTACATGCATCATTCTCTTGCTTTCCCTATTACATATGTTTATTGCATTTAAATGTTTTCTCAAAAAGCATATTTTATTTTACTTTATTTAAAGGTATTACTGATATACACTCTTATGAAGGTTTCACAAGTAAAACAATGTGGTTATTACATTCACCCTTATTATCGAGTCCCTCCCATACCCCATTGCAGTCACTGTCCATTAGTGTAGTAAGATGCCACAAAGTCTCTATTTGTCTTCTCTGTGCTACACCTGTCTTCCTCGTGACCCCCCACACACATTGTGTGCCAATCATAACACCCCTCAATCCCCCTCTCCTTCCTTCCTCCCCCACCCTCCCCCACCCTTCCCCTTTGGTAACCACTAGTCCCTTCTTGGAGTCTGTGAGTCTGCTGCTATTTTGTTCCTTCAGTTTTGCTTCACTGTTATACTCTACAAATGAGGGAAATCATTTGGTATTTGTCTTTCTCTGCCTGACTTATTTCAGTGAGCATAGTATCCTCCAGTTCTATCCATGTTGTTGCAAATGGTAGGATCCGTTTCTTTCGTATGGCTGAATATATACAACTTCTTCTTTATCCATTCATCTGCTGATAGACACTTAGGTTGCTTCCATTTCTTGGCTATTGTAAATAATGCTGTGATAAACATAGGGGTGAATAAGTCTTTTTGAATCTGAGAAGTTGTTTTCTTTGGGTAAATTCCTAGGAGTGGCGTTCCAGGGTCAAATGGTATTTCTATTTTCAGTTTTTGAGGAACCTTCATGTTGCTTTCTACAATGGTTGAACTAGTTTACATTCCCACCAGCAGTGTAGGAGGGTTCCCCTTTCTCTGTATCCTCACCATCATTTGTTGTTCCTAGTCTTTTCTATGTTGGCCATCCTAACTGGTGTGAGGTGATATCTCATTGTGGTCTTAATTTGTATTTCCCTGATAATTAGCGATGTGGGGCATCTTTTCATGTGCCTGTTGGCCATCTGAATTTCTTCTTTGGAGAAGTGTCTGTTCATATCCGCCACCCATTTTTAAATCGGGTTATTTGCTTTTTGGGTGTTGGGGTGTGTGAGTTCTTTATATATTTTGGATGTTAATCCCTTGTCAGATATGTCATTTACAGATATATTCTCCCACACTGTAGGATGCCTTTTTGTTCTACTAATGGTGTCCTTTACTGTACAGAAGCTTTTTATCTTAATATAGTCCCATTTGTTCATTTTTGCTTTTGTTTCCCTTGCCCTAGGAAATGCATTCAGGAAAAAGTTGCTCATGTTTATATTCAAGAGATTTTTGCCTTTTTTCTTCAAAGAGTTTTATGGTTTCATGACTTATATTCAGGTCTTTGATCCATTTTGAGTTTACTTTTGTGTATGGGGTTAAACAATAATCCAGTTTCATTCTCTTGCATGTAGCTGTCCAGTTTTGCCAACATCAGCTGTTGAAGAGGCTGTCATTTCCCCATCATATATCCATGGCTCCTTTATTGTACATTAATTGACCATATATGGTTGGGTTTATATCTGGGCTCTCTAGTCTGTTCCATTGGTCTATGGGTCTGTTCTTGTGCCAGTACCAAATTGTCTTGATTACTGTAGCTTTGTAGTAGAGCTTGAAGTTGGGGAGCATAATCCCCCCAGCTTTACCTTCCTTCTCAGGATTGCTTTGGGTATTTGGGGTCTTTTGTGGTTCCATATGAATTTTAGAACTATTTGCTCTGGTTCATTGAAGAATGCTGTTGGTATTTTGATAAGGATTGCATTGAATCTGTAGATTGAAAAAAGCATATTTTAAAATTTGGTTGTTTTAACTTTGTCATCTTTGGAAATTGTTTTTCTTTACTTAATATTATCTCAACTAAGGTGCATCCATATTATTGAGTTCACTTTAGTTAATTTGTTTTTTGTTGTAAAATACCTATAACATAGAATGTACCACTTTAACCGTTTGAAGTGTACAGTGGCATTAAGTCCATTCATGTTGTGCCGCTGTCACGGACATCCATCTCCAGAACTTTTCTTATCTGTTTAAACTGAAACACCAATTAATTTGATTTGATAGTGAACACCATGTGAACACACCACAGATTACTTATTCATTTCCCAGTTGATGCACAGCTGTGGGTGTTTCCAGGGTTTTGCTTTTGTGAATGGTGCTGCTATGCTCATTCTTGTAATGTCTGCTGATGAGCATGTGTTTGCTTGTTGAGCTTAAATATGCGAATGTTCAACGTTAGGAGATAAAGTTAAAGGTTTTTGCAAAGTGGTTGCAACAATTTCCACTCCGATTGCAAAGTGCCAGACACCACAAATCCACATCTTTACCAACATTTGGCATGTGAGCTTGAAATTTTGACAAATGGAGGTAAGAAGGCTTTGTAAGCCAATTGGTGCCACGTTCCAAGTGGGCGAGGCATGCTGGCTAGTGCCTGCTCTTGGGGTCGCCTTCTTTAACTCTCAACTTTCGAGACTTTTAGAGGCTTTATTCTTACAGAAATTTCCAAAATGACATTTACTGCTTTCCCCCCCAATTATGAAAATATTGTCTATTATTTGTAGAAAACTTGAAAAGTATAGAAAACAGAGTCACTTTCAATCTCATTTCTGGGGTAACTGCTTTTAACATTGGTTTGTATACTCTTTCATGTACAAAATCAGAATCATACTGTACATACTATAGTATGTATATTTTTTCTTGGTGTACCAGCTGCAAGGGGAGTGAGAGATGGCTTAGGGGGTCTCCTATTATATATGTATATATATATAAACATATAATATATATTTTTTCTCTGCTCAACAATATGCAAATAATATATTTCTCAGTGTTATTAAATAGTCTTCTATTTAATATTCTTCTATTCTGAAAAAGGTGATTTTCAGTGCCTGCATATAACCCCATCATTTGAATGCACCATAACTTTAACCAATTGTTGGACTTAAAAAAGAACTTCTGTACATGATGCATCAATAGATAGCCTTGTCCATAAATCATTGCATGTATTCATAATTATTTCTTACTCTAAGTACCTAAAAGTGGAATTGATGGGGATCATAACTTTTGGATAAAAGGTCTTCCTATCAAACAAACCTCATTGATCATACGACAGCCAATTAGGGTGCACTGTTATATCATTCCAAAACATTACTGATCAGAGCTTCTGGCTAAAGAGATAATAGATGTTACTCCTGCACACTGAAAGAACATTCTAGTCCAAAACAAAGCAAATTGGCCCTTGACTTTACCTGGGGAATATCTTCCATCAAACTTTTAAAAACCTTGGTAACCGCCTGGAGGTAGTAGGGCCATGTTTTGCAGGTCCCTGGCAGTGCGGGATCCCATATTTGGAAGCCTCAGCTGAGATGACTCCTGATTCTACTTTTCCCATAAAAACGAGAAGGGGGTATTCTGAATGTGGGTGTGTAGCTTCTGTGCAGGTACTGGGGAAAGCGGATACTCTAGGTGAATTCCGCTCAAGATCAGTGTGTTTCCAGGAATGCCTCATCAGGGAGGCGAGGCTGAGGGCTCTGCTGGGGTAGGGTATCACCCATCCCTGACACCTGGTGGCCACCCTTGTCCCAGGCCCCATCCTATTTAATCCTCATGTCTTGCAAAATCAGCAGGGCAGATTGTATTACCTCATTGTACAGATGAGGAGACTGAGAATCAGGGGTTAAGTGGCATCTTCGAGGCCATACAGAGGAGTCCAGTCAAAGATAGCTTTTGGACATCATTTCTGGTGCTTCTTCTACTGTCCATCATGTCCTACAGGACAGATTGGCTGCCAAGTCCTAGACTAAGCTCCGGCATCCTACCACAGAGACCTGAAGCTGGGGAGCTAGGGGGATAGGGGCTAAAGGACTTGCCACCCTCTGCAAGAAAGGACTTAAGTCTGGATAATTGGCTCTGTGGCCTAGGGAAGAACTCAGCTAGCTTTTCAGGGGACATTTCCTGAGGGGTCAGATATTCACTGTGGCCTTAGACAAATGCTTCCTTCTTGGGGCCTTGTAGGGAAAATGGAAGTTCCCCTGGCCAGGGTGCTCACCTGATCCTAATCTACTTGCCCACTGCGCACCTGCAATGATGTAATACTTGGCCTACCAGGCAGGTGCATGCTTACACACCTGTTGGCAATGAGCTACTATTTATAAAAGGGTGACCACTAGGTGCTTATGCATGGATCGCTGGTTGTAGAACATGGACTTGCCAGATATGGTACTGATTCTAGCACTTGACCTACCACAGCGAAAATAAAGCTTGGTATAAAATCTCTTACCTCCAGTGTTCCGTTGTCATTTTTCGGTCTCATTGAATCCAGAGTGAACTTGCCTGGAGCTAAAATCCTCCAGTGCCGCAGGCCTCCAGTCTCCTGGTCTGCAACATGGGCACTTGATTAGCAGGCCTCTGAAAGTTAATTCTTGGGCAGAAAGCCATCAGACTCTGCAGTGCCCACAGTGTCCACCCTGCAGGAATGGCAGGAGCCCCGGGGAAGCCAGCAGGGATCTCCATGATGGGGCTTTCATCTCAGTGAGCAGTGTTTGCTCTTCCTTGGTCTCTGTATGTGAGGAGGATGCTGCTGCAGTCTTCTGCTGTCCCTGGGCTTCCACTTGCAGAGTTTCCTAATTCCCTCCCCCTGCCCTGCCCATCAGCAAGGATCCAACAGGGGTGCCCTGTGTGGACCAGGGCACTGGATGGCACCACCTGGAGATGAGAACTATGGTGGCCCTCCTAGCAAATCTTATTTTAAGTGTCTTGCTGGTTGACTCGACTTCAAATAACAAGCAGCTGGGATTCCTTCTGTTTACGAAGGTGGAATGAGTGAGGGAGTGAACAGCAAGAGCCATCCAGTCTCTACTTGCTGCCAGCCCCTCGTGCAATGCCTGGTGGGTTTCAAAAGAAGTAAAGCTATGGGAACTTTTGTTCAAATGAAACTTGAGCTGGAAGAGAACATGGGTTGGCCCCTGGGGTCCTCTCCAGAACCCTGAGAGCTCCAAAGAGCGCAGCTGGAAAGCTGCTGCATGGCCCAGTGTGCTCCGTGTGTTCTCCCTGCCTCCTCGTGGCCTCCAGGACACCCCGAAGGCCTCTCGTACTCCCCTGCAGCTGGGACACTGAGGAATAGGGCTCAGCCAAGGCCCTTTTGTTTGCAAGTAACAGGAGTCTACTCAAGCTGGCTTAAGCAAAAAAGTGAGTTGATTGAAGAGCAGAGTGGGGGCAGGGGTCACAAAATATGGACAGGGTGGCTTCACAAAGGCATGGAGCCCATGGGAACCTAGCTTCTCCCTCTGCCCCTGTCCCTGTCCCACTCTGTCCCCTCCTTATCCTCTGACTGATTTTCTCTCTCTCTCACACACATTTGGACCATCTGATTCCACTAGACTCACCCAGGTCTAGACTCAGTAAATGTTGCTGGTTGCTGATGGGCCAAATCCCATCTCACAGAGGTGTCTTCAAGCTCTGTCTGCCCTCTGGGGCCCACCAGAGACTCTTGGCATTCTTTCTGCTGAGAACGTCAAGGAGGGCTGCTCGCCCTTGTGAGTGGAGCACATTCTCAGTGTCTTGGTTGCCAGCCCCACCCCCGTCTGTCCTATGTGAAGGCAGAAAGGGGTACATGGGATGAAGAGTGACCTCACTGCAGTTATAACCTTGGATCCTTTTCAATTTGTACAATTATAAACCATTCACAAATGATGTCATCTTATAGTCGGTAACAAATTATTTGCTCCACATGTTACAGCTGATCACTGCATACCGGATAGTCACCTATTTCACCTGCAAATCCTCCTTCCAGCTGGCTGAAAGCTTAGTACAAGATGAAGGATGGGAAGGTGGGTCCTAGCTTTGGCCTTTACGTATTGAGGCTTTGTGTACTTTAAATCACACACGGGTGGACTGTGTTTGTGTGTGTGTGCACATATGTTTGCATTTCAAGACTGTCTGGAAGAGTTTTGGTAGATGAGTCCCCCAGCCTCTGGCCACTTCTCCTCTGGGGGCAGACGGAGGGCAGGTGCTAGGACTTCAGAGCAGAGGGAACCAATTAGAGGGTTTTCTCCCTCCTTCTCCTTCAAGGAAATATGCTTTTAATTTCCTTTATGATTATTCTGCTCATTGCTAAACATAAGCTGATGGCTGATTCCTCTTTGATTTCTCCTTTCAGTACGTCTCCTTCCCCACCCCCTTTCATTTTCATTGTTTTATATGTAGTCCCAGACTGTTGAGAAAATATGCAACGCATGCAACTATGCAAGTCTCAACACTTGTTTTGGGTCAATTTTGGGAGCTGGATCAGCTTCCCTCTGTCTCTGAGGCAGTGGGCCTCCTTGGGGTCCGAGGGAGCTGGGCTGGAGGACTGACATGCTCCATACTTACCTCGAGGTTTGGGGAAAGAACAGACCCTTTGTTTAAAATCTGTGGGAAAGGGTCCTCTGAAGTCCTTCTGCTCCTCTCCATCCCAGCCTTGCACATTCTGTGCCAGTGACTGAGAGTGCCACTCATTCATTCAACAAAGATTTACTGAGCACCTGCCCTGTGTCAGGTCGTGGTTGGTGTTAGGGAGTCAGGAGTGAGAGACAGCAGCCATGGCCCCTAGTCTCAAGCTATCTGCCTCCTTTTTAACTGTAAAATTTTATAGAGAGGGTTACCTGTACCCTATTTTATGATATGATGGGTTCACTGGATTTCTGGCTGTTGCAGAATTTCTGCAGCAGAGCAGAACCTGGAATGGGTTGTGGGCATGGCGAGTTTTAATCATGGATTTGGGGTTGGGAGGTCTGCAGCACATGGATGAAGGACTGGAAAACCTGGAGAGAGCATGAGAGTGCAAGGTCCCTGGCAGGGTGTGGGGTATCCATGGTTAGAGAAAATTGGGGCAGAAAAGGCTTTGGAGATAATTGAGTTGATCTCTCTCATTTTCATCGTGAGGACAACCGGGCTGAGGGCAAGCCCTGCTGTTGAGGAGAGCTAACCCCTTCCCTGCCCTGGCTCTCTGGTGTCACACATTAAAGCCCCTTCCTGCCTTAGGTGGCTGGCATCTTTCTTTGTTCACAGATCTCAATTATGTTCAGCCTGGCTGCTGCGAGAGCTGTGAGCAGAAAGGTCAGCCATGGGGCACCCCTGACTAGTGCTGACTTGATGGTTGTGCTCCTCCATCTGAGGGCACCCTGGGCCTCAAGGCTCTGAATGAGTGGAGCTGTGGACTTCTACCGGGGCTCCAGGTGCCCAAGTTACTGGTACCCCAGCGCTCAGATGACTCAATGTCTGGGGACAGAGGAAACTCCAGCTGTCACGCGAGTGGCTTGATCTTGGGGCTTGGCCCTGAGCGCCCTTGGAGCCTGGTCCAGAGAGCCCGCACTCAGGGCTTCAAAACACACCTGGAATGTAAAGGACACCTAAGCCATGTGTTGCAGACTCTAGGAATGCAATAGAAATTCTGGAGAGGAAGGGAGCATGCTTGGGCGGTGCTGGTTGTTACCCAATTAAATAGAAGATCCACTTTCCATGGCAGGACACAAACAATTGGATTTATACAGTGCTTAATGGCTCTATACCATTCAGCCCCTTGGTTCTAAAGGACACAGGCCCCTGGAAGTTCTTTCAGAAAAAGGGAGTTCACAGTGGAACCGGCAAGCCTGGAAAGCTCAGGGAATGGAGCTGCTGTTTCGCCCATGATTTCCTTTGATCCCTGAGACCCCCTTGTGACCTAGTATAAGCACCCCCATTTTACAGAGGATCTAAGGCACAGAGATGTAATTTCCCCAGGGCTAGTTATGTGGTAGATAGTTTTTGGATAATATTCAATCTGATCTGTATGTTCAATGGCTGCTCACATCTGAGGAAACTGAGTCACAAAGGAGTCCTATCCCAACCACCACAGTTCAAGTGATCAGAGAGATCTGGAGGCTGTCCGTCCTGGTCTGAACTTCTGATGATCAAAGTCAGTCATAGATCCTGCTTTTTCCATTCAACTCCAGGCCACTGAGCCCCATGTGACCTAGAAGCTGCCTCTGGAATGCCAGGCTGAGGTCCCTGGTTACCAAGGTGACCTTGGCCTCTAGCTGAGATGTTCATTTCCAGCTCCCATTTTGATCTTGAGCACCCTTCCAGACTCTCCGTTTATACCTGAAACTTGGAGAGCCAGGCAGGGTACCCAGGGTTTCTGTCTTCTTTGGAGGAACTGTGTCCTCACACCCCTGGTTTTTCACCCTTGCCTGACTCACTCCAGCTTCCAGGCATCTTGTTAGACTTAATTAGTCAGAAGGTGATATCACCATAAGGATCTTGGAAATAGAGTTTGGAATCTGTACTCATTTGTGCTGGCCAATAAAGGGCAATTGTGTTTCTCTTTTTGTTTCTCAGTGTAATAAGATATGTGTTTTAAGAAAGAAAGTAAAAGGGTGGGGGGGGGGGATGAAAGCTCTGTGAAGGTGCCCCGGGGCACTCACGTTATAGTCCAGCTCCAGCCTGGCTTCCTTTCATCTTTACAGGTCCCTGGCGCAGGTGTTTAAGCCATCAATCATTCAGCAAGCCACAGTTAGTGGCTACAGCCAGGGGAATGCAGCCTCCTAATGGATCCTGGCCTCAAGGAGCTGATATTCTGAGTCCTTAGGGAAACAGAGAACAGAACGATTGTCAGCGGGTTGAAGTGGGGGTGGAGGACAGCAGCCCGGCTGGTGCAGATGAAAAAGACTTAGCCTAGGGTCTTGAATACGTAAGAGGGGCTCGCGGCATGAGCTTGGGTTTGGATCCGGTCAGTTCTGGCTTTGAATTCCAACGCTCTTTCTTAGCTGTGTGACTATGAATAAGTCACTCAAGCTCTCTGAGCCTTACTTTCTTCATCTATTCTAGGATAATCATATCTCTCTCATGGGTTTTAACATGACTATAAATAAAATCATGAGCATGGCATAGCTTAGTACATATATTTTTAATAAACATTAAGAAACATTAAGTTTCTTTCCTGTCCTTTCCTGTCTCAGTTATAATTAGGCTTTTCTGTGAGTGCTGGAACCCAAAATGTTCAGGGGCCTATACAAGAATAACGTTTGGTTTTTTTCTCCCATGTTAAAGATGCAGGTTCGTGGTCCATGGCCGGTGCACCATGGTGCAGGGACTCAAGCGCCTTCTATTTCGTTGCTCTGTGTTCATAGCCTTGATTCTGAAGATCACTTTGTAATTCCTCTGGTGGCTCTAGCCATCATCTCTGCATTCCGGTCTGTAAAGAAGGAGAAAGTTATACCTTCTCCTGTTAAGGAAACACTTTGGAATTTCCACATTCTACTCAGGCCATATGGCCACATCCATCATCTGGAGTGAGGCTGGGGAATCCAGCCTCTAATCCAGATGGCCACTAGAATTTGGGGTTCTGATACCTTCGAAACAGGACGGATGGTGGGCGACAGCTGGAAGTTTTTACCGTCTTTACTTTCCTTAATAAGTGCCTCCTGAACTGGATGTTCCAGGAGAGTGGTGTGCTAGTAAAAGCGAAAGGTGTCAGAGAGAACTAGACCCAAAAGTCATCAATAAGTGATGTTACAGGAGTCAAACACTGTAACATTGGTGTAAGAATCAACAAAAAAGATCAAACAGAATAGAGAGCCCAGAAATAGACTCACACTTACATAGTTAATTGATTTTTAGAGGCACCAAGGGAATTTGATAGGTCCATGATAGTCTTTTCAACAAATGATACTGAAACAATTGGATAGCTGTAGGGGTAAATACTAAAGCTTGATCTCCTAGCTCCCATCACACACAAAAATTATTTCAAGATGGGTCATAGATCTGCATGTAGGAACTAAAACTATAAAGCTTCTAGAAGAATGTAAGGGGAAAAAAAATCTTCACAACTCTGGGATAAAGACTACTTAGAAAGGAAAAATAGTACTAACCATAAAAGTAAAAAGGACACTTTGGACTCCACTAAATTTAAAAATGTCTGCTCTTCAAAAGGCATTAATAAAATGAAAGTGCAAGTTATAGACAGGGAGGAAATATTTGCTTGCAGATATTTGACAAACAACTCATACTCAGAGTACATAAAGAACACCTGTAACTCAATAATAAAATGACAGACCTTATTAAAAAACAGTGGGTAAAGGATCTGGACAGATACTTTGCAGAGAAAGATGTACAAATGGTGAATAAGCACATGAAAAATCAGGCAACATTATTGCTAATTAGAGAATTGCAAATTAAAATGACTGTGAGTATGATTAGAAGATCGACAACCCTAGTGTTGGAGAGGGTGGAGGAATGAAACTCATACTTTGCTGGTGTGAGAATAAAATGGCGTGACCATTTTGGAAAACAGATTGGCATTTTTAAAATAAAGTTAAATCTTCACAAATTATGACTCAGCAATTTCACTCCCAGGTTTTTGCCCAAGAGAAAGCATTTGTTTACAAAAACACTTGTACAGATATATTCACAGTTGTTTATTCATGGTGGCCCAGACTGGGAGCAACCCAAGTTGCCACCTATCAGAGGATGAATCAAAACACTGTGATACATCCATGCAATGGAAACCATTCAGAAACAGGAAGGAACGAGCTATTGATTCATGCAACAACACGTATGGATCTTACGGGAATTTTGCAGAATGAAAAAGCCAGACACAAAAGAGTATATTCTGAATGCTTCCATTTTATGCACTATTAGAACAGACACAATTAAGCTGTAGTGACGGAAATCAGAACAATGGTGGCTGGGAGCAGCAGTGGTGGTGAGGGTTGACAAGGAAGGGGCAGGAAAGAACTTTCTGGAATATTGGAATATTCTATAACTTGATTGGGGTACTGGTTACAGGAGTGAATATATGTTAAAATTCATATATATGTCAAAATTCATATTGCACATGTAAAATTGCATGTTATCACATGTAAATTATTCCTCAGTAAAAAATAAAGGTGTTTGTTTAATTCATTATCAGGTGCAACATTCCTCCTACATAGGCTGTTGTATTGTTGTCACTGTTTTCAGGGAAATCTTGGGTGATATAACTCACTGATTTAGAACAGGCTGTTAAGGGAGCCAGAAGTGCAGATGGTGTCATGAATTTGGTTCTAGTGCCTGGAGGCAATTAATATTTCTCTTTCTTGAAGAGCCACGTGGTCAGGATTTCAGGGTGATCAGAAGTTGACTCATCCCAGATTCCTTTGCACACTGGAGTCTGAAGCCACTTAGGTTAAGCATTGCCTTTTCCCTGCTTTGTCTTCAAAATGGGAATAGCAATCCACTGAAATCCCCCTTGGAGGTGTAAGTGAGTAGATCAGAGGCTGGCTACCCAGGACTGGCTATATAATTTAGGGGACCCAACGCTAAGTAAACAAGCAAAACTCCTTTTGAAAATTTCTAAGAATTTCATGATGCTGACAGCAGAACATTCAACTAAGCATGGAAACCTTCTAAATCCAAGCTTCTGTGTGATTTTACAGGTGGAATGCCTATGAAGCCATCCCTGTGTCCACTCTTGTGGAAGAGACTGGAGAAAATCTGTGCAGCTGGGGGTGCCATGGGGTTATTGCATGCCGCCTTGAACAGCGGAAAGAGTAAAGGCAACCCACTGGAGTTCCTCACATGTGATTTGTGGACCATTTGTATCCTAATCATAGGGAAGGGGTTCTTGTTAAAACGCAGGTTCCCGGCCCCAGTCCAGAGTTATGCATTAGCATCTCTTGAGATAGAAGCCCAGGAATCTGATTTAAGAAGGCTCCCCAGTGATGATGACGGGCCAAGGAAATTGGAAATCCTGAGGAAGGCTGTATATATGGAAGAGAGCCAGCCAGTTTCATTGCCATTTTGGGTGGACCTCTGATGGGTCAGGAGGTAGACATAGGCACATGGCACAGGGTGCAGTGTCTTTCTACAGACCCAGTTTCTTTCTGTCTAAGCCTTTTTGCTCACACCAGGCTGGCTCTGTGCTTGGCTCTGGGGATAAGCAAATTCATGAGTCTTGCCTTCTAGGAACTTATGGTAGCATAGGGGAGGACCACCCAGAAGCATCATATGTGATGGACCATCTATCCCACGTGATGGACAGTCCTCAATGCCACAGATGGCATCATATCCAGATTGGGGGTGGTGGAGGCAATCTAAATCCAAGCTTCTGTGTGATTTTACAGGTGGAATGCCTATGAAGCCAGCCCTGTGTCCACTCTTGTGGAAGAGACTGGAGAAAATCTTTGCAGCTGGGGGTGCCATGGGGTTATTGCATGCCAGCTTGAACAGAGGAAAGAGTAAAGGCTTCCTAGAGGAGGTGCTATTTGATTGGGTTATTCGAAGGAGAATCCACCTTATTATGAGGAAGTGAGAGTGAGGCATTGTGGGGGGAGAGAAGGCAAGAGCAGAGTTGGAATGATGGAAGAGCGCCAGGTGGGAATGGAGTATGGAGGAAATGTTGGTTTAGCTGTGGGCAGGCACTGTGTCTGGGAACCAAGACACCTATCTCTCCCTGTGAAAGCACATGGGGGGGACCTCTCTCCTCCTTGGACAGTGGAGAGGAGGCTGCAGAAGGAGAACAGGCCCTCCTGCCTAGGACTGGGAGTCTGGAAGCCAGTGTGAGGAGGTGGGGACCTTTAGAGGTGATTCACGGAGGTGTAGGGCTGCTGGATGGTGGTGAGCGGCCAGGGGTGCATCCTGGCCGGACTGCCCCGGGGCACACCTGCTGTTATCTCTGCCCTTGGCCAAACAACCTCCCCAGCTTTCCAGTGATCCTAAAGGCTCCCCAAGGACATCATAATAGGTTCTTTCCGGCTTAAGTTAGCCACGGTCACTTTCTGGTGTCGGCAACCAAGAACCCTGGTGCAGCATGGTCAGCTGGGCCAAGCAACGGAAGCCTTTAGTGCCAGAGTGAGAAGGAGTACAGACAACAGGGAGCCGGGAGAGGTGTGTGAGCAAAGGAGGGCCTTGATCCGTAGGTTGGAGTAGGGAGGGACAAGACTGTCGGGCAGCGGGGAGCTGGGCCAGGGCAGTAATAGTGATGAGGGAGGGAGCAGGGTACCAGGACAAGCGTCACAGTAAGATTGACAGTATTTTGCCAAGGCCAGAAGTGGGAGGATAGTGGGGAGAATTTCCCACAGACAGAATGCACCATGGCATATTTCCTTTCTGTGGTCGTCTCAATATCCACTTCATCTGTTCTAATTTATGAAGTGGGGGGAAAGGTCGTAGATCAAGGGATGCTGGCCTAGCTCTCCAGCCTCATCTGAGACGTTGCCTCCCTTTGGAGCTAGGCTTTGCATGAGAGCAGACAGGAGGCCTTAGGAATGATTAGCTTCTAAGGGGAGGGGGAAAAAGGCAACCCTTAATTCCTCTTTAATAACATATGTCAGTAGGTAACGTTTTCAATATGTCACTGTGTCTGCAGCTCCGGTCAGCGGGTTGCTATCATTTCTGAGCAATAAACAAAAGACTGCTTTTAATTACTTCTGTGAAATTGCTCGACCCATGCATGATTAAATATTCATTATGTAGAATGAGGCATTTTCTTTGTATATAGATCCATATTAAATTTAGCAGACAACCCGCTGACCGAACAGTACTAATAAATTTCTTGTAATGGCCCACAGCTTTCCCTGATTACTCCATCTCTTCTCTCTCAATGCTCCCTCCAGGTCCTTGTCACTTCACCTTTCAAGCATTTTTGAGAACTTACACAACGACATGCAGTGTACTAGGTGCTGATAATACAAAGATGATAAAGTTTTTCAGGAAGCTCATAGGCTGTCAGCAGAGACAGCCTGCAGCGTGGTGTGTAGAAAGTGCCGTCACTGCAGCATGTCGGTGGTATGGTGGTAGTCAAAAGCAGGAGAAATCAGCTCACCAATTTTTAAATTATGGGTTTTATTATTATTTTTATAATAATAGCTTGGCTTAGCTATCTCTGTCACTTTTTTAAAAAGTAGAGGTGAAGTTTATCATAAGCTTAACAATGTTGCTGTGGATAATTCACAATGCTGGCCAACCACCACTTGTCTCCTGTTTCAAATTTTTTCATGCCCTCCCCTGACCTCGAACACACTGTACCCATTAAGTATCACTACTCCCCATTCCTTCCTCCTCCTGCCCCCCGGTGATCACTAACTGGCTTTCTGTCTCCATGGATTTGCCTATTCTGCACATTTCATATAAAAGGAATCATATAGTAGGTGACCTTTTGTGTCTGGCTTCTTTAATCTAGCATAATGTTTTCGAGGTTCATAAAAATTGAGGTAGCATCTATCAGAATTTCATTCCTTTTTATGGCTAAATAATATTCCATTGTATGGATATACCATAATTTGTTTATAAATTCATCTGTTGATGAACACTTGGGTTGTTATGAATAATACAGCTCTGAACATTGGTGTACAAGTTACTATGTGTCTTCATTTCTCTTGGGTATATACCTAGGGGTGGAATTGCTGGGTCATCTGTAAATTCTATATTTAACTTTTTGAGGAACTGACATACTGTTTTCTATAGCAGCTGCACCAGTTTACATCCCCTCCTCCAGTAATGGTATGGGAGGTCCTATTTCTCCACATCCTCACTAACACTTACATTTTTGATTATGAACATCCTAGTAGGTACGAAGTGATATCTCATTGTGGCTTTGATTTACATTTCCATAATAACCAATGATTTTGACCATTTTTTCATGTGCTTCTTGGCCATTTGTACATCTGTTTTGGAGATGTCTATTCAAATCCATTGCCTTTTATTAATTGTTTTTTTTGTCTTTTCTGTCTATATTCAGGACACTTGCCAGACATATGATTTACAAATATTTTCTCCCATCCTGTCAGTTGTCATTTCACCTTTTGATAATGTTTTTTGACACACAAAAAGTTTAATTTTTGTGAAGTCCAATTTACCAGTTTTTTCTTTTGTTGCTTATGCTTTTGTGTCAATCTAAGGATGCATTGCCAAACCCAACATCATGAAGATTTGCCCCAATGTTTTCTTCTGATAGTTTTATTAAAAGTTTTTGCACTAATATATTTGGGTTGTTGATTCATTCAAGTTAATTTTTGAATATGGAGTGAGGTAAGGGTCCTTACCCCTTTCTTTTTTGTGTGACTATCCATTTGTCCTGGCACCATATCTTGAAGAGGCTGTTGTTTTTCCCGTTGAATGGTCTTGGCATCCTTGTCAAAAATTTTGTGTCAGTCTTTGTTTCTTCCTATTTCCCTATCTTTCTGTCTCTCTTACTTGATTTCCCTCTGTCTCCACCTTTCTCATATCTTGCACACTTACATTTAATATGCACATTCCTTACCAGTTGTCTTGTGATTCTAGCATCCCACATGGGAGAGAAATGATGGCATTTGGGTGTGGCTGGGAGAAAGTAATCAGCTGGATGAGGAGATGCTCTGGAAGCTGTAGCCTGGCATCGCTTGCCAGCTAAACATTTTGGCTAGAAAAGCAGAGGGGACTCAGGGCTGGAGAAGGAATGGAGGGGAGGGTTGGTTTTCCCTTTTAAAACCATATCAGGATTACTGTAAACACTTGTGCATCATTTCATTACCATCTGAGTCCACTTCTTGATTTTCCATTTCCATTAGACCTTATGGAAAATCAACTGCATGAAATCAATATATGATTCAAGTTTCTTAAGTTTTATTCTTTTTCTCTCCTTCCTTCTATTTCCCCTCTCCTAATGATTTCATTATTCAGGGCAGGCCACACAGCATTTTGGGTAACTGAATTTGGATTCATGTTTATTCTGACCAGGCATAGTATTTACTAGGTTGGCTAGGGACAAGTTACACCACCTCTCTAGGATTTGGTTTCCTCATTCGTGAAATGAGCAGTGAATGTGACAGTACTTTACACACAGAAGAGCTAGGGGTTATTTTTCTAATAATTATAGTCTAAGTAATTTATTGTTGTTTTAAAGCCACAAGGGTTAGAAAAAGAAGGGACAAATTGCAGAAAACCACGGGGAGTTTTCCTTCTGAGAGCTGGGAAGCTGCAGGGCAGTGATGTGGCCAGTGATGGGGGGACTTGGCCTGCATTCTCTTCACCTGCTCAACCTCTGACTTCCAGGGAGCGCCCTAGAGATTACTGAGTTTACCTGCTCACGTTACAGGGGAGGAAACTAAGGCCCAGGAAGACCCTTCCTTGTCTGGGCCCCACAGCAGACTGTGTCCTCCCTCCCAGAGGTCTGGCTCTATTCAGGGCACCTCTCTGCATCTTCAGACAGTTCCCCAGTGTCACTCATCCTCAGGCAGCATGCTCGGCTTTCTGGGAAGCTGGTATCTCCTGAGGCACAGGAAAGAGATGGGGTCTTCACAGGGCTAAGGGGCACAGTAAGAGCCCAAAGCCTGCTTCCCTTCTCCAGCTGTAGCTGGAGGTGTGTTACCTTAGCAGGAACACGTTTGGGGTTCAGCATATTTGTTTTTTAATACACTATTTCAGATGTGCCAAACTAGCTTGAGAAACAAAGGGAAAGCAAATTTGGCAAAGTTGCAGGATACAAAAGCAGCACACAAAAAATCAGTTGCATTTTTATCCACCAACAGTGAAAAATATGAAGAGGAAATTAAGAAAATTTCATCCCAATGGCATCAAGAAGAATAAGATACTGGGGAATTAACTTAACCAAGAAACAAAAGACTCAGACACTGAAAAACATAAACCCTTGCTGAAAGAAATTAAAGACACAAATATATGGGGAAAAAAACCCCATGCTCATGGATTGGAAGACTTAATATTGTTAAGATGTCAATATTACTCATGTGATCTGCAGGTTCAGTGCAGTCCCTGTTAAAATCCCTATGATGGTTTTTGCAGAAATAGAAAACTCTATCCTAAAATTCATATGGAATCTCAAGGGATCCTGAATACCCAAAATCTTAAAAAGGAAGAACAAAGTTGGAGGTCTCACCCTTCTGACTTCAAAACTTACTACAGGGAATGGTAATAAAACAATGTGGTACTGACATAAAGACAGACATATCAACAGAAGGGATAGAATAGAGAATCCAGAAACAAACTCTTGCATACCTAGTCAAACGATTTTGACAAGGGTACCAACACCATTCAAAGGGAAAAGCATAGTCTTTTCAACACATGGTACTGGGAAAACTGGATATCCACATGCAAAAAAATTACCTTTATCTTACCATATGCAAAAATCAATTCAAAATAGATTGAAGACCTAAATGTAAAATCCAAAACTATAAAACTCTTAGAAGAAAATAGAAGAGAAAAGCTCCAAGACATTGAATTTGCAAAGATTTCTTGGCTAAGACACCAAAAGCCCAGGCAATGGAAGAAAAATAGATAAAGAGACTTCTTCAAAATTAAAAAGTTTTGTGCATCAAAAGACACTATCAATAGAGTGATCAGGTGACCTGTGGGAATATATGTGCATATCATATATTTGATAAAGATTGATATGCAGAACATATAAAGAACTATAACTCAGCAACCACAAAAAAAAATGGGACAAAGTACTTGAATAGATATTTCTTCAAAGACAATACACAAATGGCCACCAAGTACCTGAAAAAATGATCAACATTATGGATAATTAAGGAAAAGCAAATCAAAACATCATTATAACCTTATTAGGATCACTATTATATATATATATATATAAACACCCAGAAAATAACAAGTTTTGGCAAAGATATGGGGAACCCTCATATATAGTAATGAATTGAAATGTAAAATCGTGCAGCCACTGTGGGAAATGGTATAACAAGTCCTCAAACAATTAAACATACAATTATCATATGTAATTCCACTGAGGGCAAATACCCTAAATAAGTGAAAGCAAGGTCTCAAACAGATATATGTACACCCATGTTTAAAGAAGCACTATTTATAATAGCTAAAAGGTTTTCTTGACAAATGAATGGATAAACAAATCATAGTTTATACAATGGAATATTATTCAGCCTTTATAAGGGAGGAAATTCTGACACATCCTATGACATGGATGAAACTTGAACACATAATACTGAGTGAAATAAGCCAGTCATAAAAGGAGTCATACAAATATTCCATGATCCTATTTATAGGAGGTACCTGGAATAGTCAAATTTATAGAAACAGGAAGTAGAATGATGGCTGCCAGGGGCTGGGGAAGGAGGTGGGAAATAGGGAATTAGTGTTTAAAGGGTGCAGAGTTTGAGTTGGGGAAGATGGCAAAGTTCTGGAGATGGATGGTGGTGATGGTCACACGGTAATGTGAAGATACTTACTGCCACCGAACTGTACAAGTGAAAATGGAATGAGTAACCTGGTAAGTTTTATGTCATGTATATTTTAGTACAATTAAAAAAAACTGAAAAGTAAAAAAAAGGGAAATAAACAAGCAGGGGAGTTGCTGAGAAAGTTGCACAGCAAATAAGTGACAGAACCAGAATTTCAAGCTAGATCCCCTGAACTGGAGCTCTTTCTTCTTGGTTAATTGGAAAACATTGTTGGGTTGATCTAGGGTCTCCAATAAAACCTGCCTGGGAGGGAGGTGGCAGTTCTCACCCTAAGCTCAACAGGGTCCCAACATCTGTGCCCAGAGGACTGCCCCAGGAGAAGGGGGGCTCAGAGCGAGACTGGGGGGGGCAGGGCTGGACAAGCTTCCCCAGCTCTTCCATTCACCCACCAACCAGTTCCACCAGAGAGCGCTGCTTTCATTACTTCTTTGATACACACCAGGCATGAAATTTCATTTGAGAACACAGTTTCTGTGTAGGAAAAAAAAAAGTTGAAGTTCACTGGTAAAGAGTGAAGTCTTTGAACTCAAACAGACCTAATACTTATGAACTGTTTGGCCTTGGGCAAGTTAATGACGCTGAGCCTCATTTTTGCCATCTGTGAAATGGGGATTGGTGTTACCTGTCCTGCAATGGAGAATATAATTCCATGACTCACAGCAGGTGTCCAGTGAAAATGACTCCTCTCTCTTCCCCGCAAGGCTGCCCTGGACTCAGTTCTGACTACGTGTGCCCACGTGCCTGTGTGTGTGGGGGGGGGGGCGATGAAATGAGTGTCTATTGAATGTGAAGTAAATGCTGATATTTTTTCCTAGTGGTTTTTGCTTCATATTTTCCCTTATACCCAGAATTATGTGTTCTCAGTGGTAGTTTCCTAACTGTCTGTAGACAACAAGGGACATAGGAGAATGAAGTCGGGGACCACTGTACATGCTAAATACTGTTTGTGTGACTATTACTATTTGATCACCCCTTTTGTCTTTGCCTATTTGATGAGACGCAGAGGCCTGCAGGGGGCAGCACATGGCCAGTTCTTTACCTACGAGAAACCGGTTCAGGGGCTCACCGGCTTTGTAAGAAATCAGAGCCTTCCCAGCCAGGTATGGGGAAACAGTAGGTAGGGGTTTCTGGAGGAAGTCTCAATTCTGGTGTAGAGACACTCATTATTATGCCCTGAAAGGTAGTGATTTTAGTAGAATTGGGGTCTTCGGGCTTCCTGGTCTCCCAGCCTCTGGGTCCACCCTCCTCAAGGACCCACTTAGAAAACCTACCAAGTTCAGACCTAAGAGGGACTTAAACAGAACTCTAACACATCATTTTACCAATGCGGGAGGCAGTCAACCTTGCAAAGTACGTATATGTAAATCCCCATCTTATGGAAGAGAACACAGAGACCCAGAGAGGTTAAGTGACTTTCCCTCAGTCCCCCAGCTACAAAAGAAGTTAAACTTCTTTTGTTTGTAGACAACAGAAAATGACTAGTTAGCTTAAGATGTGGATCCTGGGGCTTGGCATAGAATAGCAAGAGACTTGACTGGCTTGGCCCCGAAGGGCACTGGGGCTTCCGAAGAACTGCACCAGTACTTGTAGCCCTTTCTCTCCCAGAAGTCCTGCGGGAATGAGCCCCAGCAGCAGTCCCACCCTGGCCCTGGGTCTCTCAGGCCTAAGGTTCAAGTTCCCAGGAGACAGGTTCTGAACTGCACCACTGGAACACTCAGCATTGCGCAGGGGTCTAGGTCCCTAGTAAGATGTGGAGGAATTGTTCCAAATCCTGCAGTGAAGCCCCAAGACGTCCACCATGAGTGTCCACCTCGGTGTCTGCTGGTCTTGTGCCTCTTAGCCACGGCCTTTGCTCTGTTCCGCACGGTGCTCTCAGGTAGCTGCAGGCTAGTCCCTGTGACAGGCCAGCCAAGGAAACTAAAGGTGCTATTTGCATTTTCATAAAGGATGTCCAGAGACCAAAGGCCTTTGTGTCTTAAAAGACCGATTCTCCCAAGTGATGGAAAGTGTAGCCCTGTAACAGATGGGCACCAGCGCTAAGGAGCCTATGCGTGGTCCCTCCTGACACACCGCACAAGGGTGCCTCCAAGTCATGAAGTTCCCCTGTTTATTTTGCTTCCTCTTGTTCCCCCAACTCCTTCCATCTCCCTCTCTAAGGATTTAGTAATATGTTGTCTAGACACTACTGCTGCCGTTTCTCCTCCATTAATCCATTTTAATTGGAAAGTTATCATAATGCAAACTCTCTTTGGTATTATTTGCGGCTCTGCATTATTAGAACTTCACTAACTCGCTTGCCCAGCAAATTAAACTTGCTAGGGAAGCAATGAGATCAGCTGCTCCTATTAAATCAGGCTGCGGGTTGTTCCGCGGGGCTGGGAATGAGGCTGCCTCGGCTGGGTGGGCTGCCGTGGCTGGACGCGGTCACAATGGCACCCCTGTTTCTATGCTGGGAATTCGGCCTCTGTGCCCACTTCTCTTTGTGTCTGAGCATAGTGTGCTGGAAATCAGATGGGAAGAAAGAGGGGGACAAAGCCTCTGGTGGCATATGGCCTTTCGCCCCAAACCCAGGGCAAATGGCAATGATAAGAATGCACATGGGCCTGACATTTGGTAGGTTGCAAAGCACGTTCAAGTAGGTCTTGGAATCCTGTGAAGTAGGTATTCCTATTCCTTTTATACAGAGCTGGAAACCAAGGCTCAGAGAGGGTAAATACCTTGCTCAGGGTTGCACAGGCAACCTAGTGGTTGAGGGTTGTGGAGCAGATGTGGCAAAGTAGGACTCTGAGTCGGGTCCTCTGCATGGGCGACCTGCACACCATCCCGAGGGACAAAGATCAAAGTAAGTGAACACTTTTCTAAGGTCAGATGTTGGAAATGACTCATTTTAGGTTGATGGTATGAAAAGCAGTTAATAAAGTGACCAGGTTTGCTATTGGTGGATTATCCACTGCCTCAGTGTCTAACTCTTCTCATTTACCCAGTTAACAGAACAACATGACAGACGCTCTTGCCTGCCCTCCCAACAGCCATTCTCCTCTACCTCGTTGATACTAGAAACCTATGTGTTGGGCAGAAATGGGTCCAGCCCCAGAGGAAGATTCATGATTGGTCTAACCCTGTCACGGGATTACGTTTCCCTTTGTCAGTGTTGGGTCTAGAGGCATGTGCCTCGATTCTGGCCAATGAATTGCACATAAGAGAATGCCTCCCAGGGCCTTCTGGGAAAAACTCTTCTCTGGTGACAGAGTGGGGTGGAAGGACAAGCTTTTGCTTCCTTTCCTCTCTTAGTATGGACACTATTTGTGGTGGTTTTAAAAATATACCCACCAATTCTTTGACCTTCCTCCGCTCCAAAGGTGGAGCCTAATTCTCCTCTCCTCGACTCTGGGCCAGACTTTGTGACTTGGTTCTAGAAAAGAGAACCTTCCAGAAGTGAAGGTGTGTGCCTTTCCAAGAGAGGTCAAAAAAGACACTGATCTTTCAGCTTTGTTCTCATGCACTGCTCACTCTGGGGAAGCCGGTCGCCATGTTATGAGGACACCCAAGCGGCCTGTGGAGGGACCCACATAGGGAGGAACTGAGGCCTCCTCCCAACAACCAGCACCACCTTGCCAGCTGTGTAAGTGAACCGTCCTTGACGTTCACTCTCCAGCCCGAGCCAAGCCTTCAGGTGACTGCAGCCCCGGCCAGCACCTTGACTGCCACCTCATGGGGGACTCAGGCCAGAACCTGCTAGCCAAGCTGCTTTGGAAGTCCTCATCTATACAGACTGTGTGAGATCATAACTGTTTATTGTTGTTTTAAGCCATGAGGTTTTGGGGTTATCTGTTACACAGCCATAGATGAGGAGTTTGCTGTTACACAGCCATCTTGGAACCATAGGATAGGTGACAAGGGGTTTTGCCTATTTTGAGACTTTTGTTACATGAGATCACCAGAGCCCTTAGTTCATTGTTGGTAGGGGATTCTGTTACTTGTTATGAAAGGAGGGAGCCCACCAGCTCCTGACTGCCTCTGCCTAGAAGAGATATGGGGTCATTCTAGTCACAATTCACTGGCCAGCAGAGGCCACAGGGGAGTCCTGGTTGCTCTTTCTTCCTCAGCCTGTTCTCTCTGCCAGAATTCATGTTCCTTTGTCAGATAGGTACAGGGGACTGTGTGGGGCTGGCTCTGCAGGTCTGTGCAGCACCGGGGGACACACCTCAGGAAAAATTGCCTGGACAGAGCTCAGGCCTTGCTAAGGGGCTAATGGTGCATGTACATTTATACATCGGGCTTTAACAGAAGCTTTCTGGAGATGGCTCTCCTCTCGCTAAGTGCAGAAAGGGCGGGCACTGTGGTGGGCCTGGGGGCTCTTGACCCTGGGCAGTGATGGTCTCTGCGATAGTGCACAGTCATTATGCTACTAGCCTCTCGCTGAAAGGCCGACCCTCCGTGGTTCATGTTTCTGGGCAGCAAAGACAGTGCATCTCTATAGCAGGTAGACTCTGAGGCATCATGCCTACACAGCCCCCGGTGACTGACAGCTGCACAAACTGCCCCGCCGGGCCCCACACCAATGCGTTCCAAAGGAAGAGGAACCCATGGCTCTGGGGACCGGCACTGCCTCCCATCCACCATTAACTGTGCAGGTGTGTTTACTTCAAGAAACTGCTCTTTCCTTGTCTTAACACAGGCCAGAAAGACCACAAAGACGGAGGTCGGAAGATGCCCTGCAGACCTGGGGATGTCAGAGGTGCAACGGTTCTCAAGAGGGTGCCTGAAGTGAAGATCCAGGAAGATGTGGGTGGTATCCAGTGTCTTGGGGCAGAGCCCAGGGATCGGCATTTTCCTATAAGCTCTCCATGTTATCCTGACCCACTCTTCATGTTTAAGAGCCACCTGACCTGATGATGTCTGTTCCCTGGGATGGCCTGGTAACTAGGCTGGGCCGTATGGTCTACCCATATGGTGGAGCTAAGAAGACAGAGCAGTCCCAACGGTCAGCCGTGGGCAGGTTTGGGGTTATACTCTTACCCCCTGGACTCATTCCAGTGGTTGTAGTGATGTCACCCTCCTAGAAGGGGGCAGGAGGGATGGAACTGAGGAACCCCAAATTAAGGGGTGATAGTGATTAGGGAAGCAGGAGTCCTCACCCCTTCCATCCATGGCTGTGGGCTCCCTGCCATCCCCAGCCCACAGTCCTGGTTCTGGGAATGGTAATAAAAATAGGTAGTTTACTTGTTGTCATGCTTCCTATGTGCCTGGGCAGTGGCTTGGCTTAAGTGTTTTGCTTGTACTAACTCAATCAATCCTCACAATTACCCAGTGAGACAGGCACTATTATTCACCCCTTTGACAGGTGAGGAAACTGAGGTATACTTTCAGTACCGAAAGCCCATCCCGACCCTCAGTCCCTGAAGCTGCTGAGTGGGTGTTCCCTCTGGGCACTTCTCCAAGCCCTTATTTTACAGAGTGACACAGCCCAGAGAAAGAAGGGGCCATCAGAATCACACCCATGTCTAGAGCAGAGGTGGAGGCAGGCCCTGGGTTCTGGTCTGGGCCCTGTTGCCTTTCTCAGAAAGGAGTGCTTCTGGGCTGTGCTGGCCGCAGGGCTCATTACTGATGCTGCAAATTGAATGAAATAGCTGCTTGGTTACAAATTAATAACAGATTTGTTTGTCATTAAGGCAGCATTGTTTAATAAAATTAGTTCAGCTGAGCATAATTACCTTCATATAAAATTCTCCCTTAAAAATTACGTTGATAAATCTAAGCCAGTTAGGCAGAAGTACAAACTGGGGTTGGGGGGATTTGACTCTGAGTTTAAGTTGGGTCCCCGCAGTGACATCCCTGGGAGGGAGTTCAGTTCCCAAAGCCCTTGGGGTCATGTCCCCAGGGATCCCTTGAGGCCCAGTGGAACATGTAACTCAGCTTCTCAAAGGCAAACCCTTAAAGGACCTTGGACTGACCTTGTCACTAAATCTAAAACAATACTCTTCCTCACTGGGCCTTGCTTCCGTTTCTCTCACCATCCTCCAGCCGTTTATGTTCATTCCTGAACTTTGGGTTTCCAGGTCACTTCTCCTCTCAAAGACTTCCAGGGCCTCCCTATTGCCCACAAGCCGCTATCCCAAATCTTGATCTTATTATTCAAGGCCCTACAAATCTGGCCTCATGATAACCAACCGGGGAATCAGCAGACTGTGGCCTTAGGCCCAGATCTGGCCTGAGCCCATGCTGGGTGTTCTCAGACAGGAACTTCACCTGCTCAGGCTTCTGTTTACTCCCCTACTAAAGAGGAAGCACAGTTGTTTCCTTCCCAGGTGGTCGTGGGGTCACGGGAGATGGGGCTATGGCACTTTATAAACCACAGGCCCCCCGAGGCCTCCCCACTGCCCTCTCACCGCCTCACAGCCGGCCTGCTTTCAGGGCCTCGCCAGTCAGCTCCTTGTCACTTGGGGGTCACCCTTGACGCTGGGGCCACACAGCCCTTCCTGGAATCCTCTCCCCACTCCTCTCTGGTTGGCTGGCATAGGTTTAAGGTTCAGTCAGTACCTCCTCCCTGTTTCTTCTCCGGCTTGTCTGCGGGCCCTCAAGCCTTCTTCCTGAGCCCCGATCCTGAGCGTGTGTCCCCAGCCAGGAGAGGGGATGGGTGCATGGCATCCTATCCCACATGGTTAATTTCGCGACTCTCCGTCTGCTTTTTCAATTGCATTTTAGTGTTTTGTCATTGTTTCTTTCAGTGATTCTCTGGGGAAATCTGCAGGAGAATCAAAAGATGTCTGCACTGGGTGGGACCTCAGAGAACAGCAGGTTCTGTCTCCTCATTGACAGGCGGAGAAATGGAGGCACAGAGCCGCTTAGTGGCAGTGCCAAGCCTGGTCTCCTTATCTCCTCACTTCCAGGCTGGAACTTACCCCCGACCCGCATTGTCCATTGTTTCTGCTCTGCTTCAACTCTTCTTTGCTGTTCACTGCCTGAAAAACACTCTTGTTTTTACCAGGCCCCTGGATTTCAGGTCCCAGGATGTGGTTAAAGGGAATTTTCAAGCAGAAAAGCTCAGACTGTATCCACAAACCTTTCTTCTGCAGTAAGTCCAAGATCCCCAAATGGCTCTGAAGGAAGCCAGTGGAAGGTAAGGATGCTGCATAAGGCATAGTGCTACACACCCCAGCGGATACTATTCATGGCCTACATCGTCCCCTGGCATTGTCCAGTGTGCACGCTGCACAACACTGTGCCCCGGGGCTGAGTATCAGAGCGGATCTTGGCATGTAAGGAAAAAACCCAGCTCACGCTGCAAGGAGGTGGCTGAAACATGGAAGGAAGCAGGACCCAGACTCAGGCAGGAAAGGGGACAGTACCCGCTCACAGTTTTCTCATATGTGAACGGTGAAAACAACATGTACTTTATAAGGGCATGTAATGAGAAATAGATGTGTGAGTGCTTCAAAAGTGGAAAGTAGAATCTGAAAGCTGGTGATGTCAAAGCAAATGAATCCTTTTAGAACCATGGTCGCAATTACGAGTAACACACAGATGCATCCAGGGTGTTAATATTCTGACAAGAGAGGGATCTCTGGGGTAGGAGCCTAGGGTCCAAAAAGCTGCTCCCCTCTGCTTTGAGCCCAGAGCCCTGGCCGATGGCCTCAGGTGGAAGACCCCATTTCTAGGTGGAATTCCACCATCCACCAGGGAGCCAAAGGTTTTGTGACAGTAGTGTGTAAGTTGTGGGGGCAGTGGGGGCAGGTGGGGACACTGGCTCACATCCTCTGCAGAAAAAAAACATTCTCCTTGGCTCTCAGTTTCCCCTGATGCTCCCACATTCCTAGGGCCCAGATTCCCGGGGCAGCCCCTGCTGCAAGGCCTCACCAGTCACCCAGCAGGAGGGCTTGGGAAAGGGGGGTGTCGGGGACAGTCGTATGCGGGGACTGAAAAGTTTTGAAAACACGCAGCCTGAGATCCAGCCCCTCCTCAGCCCCCCAGCTCCCCCTAAAACCTCTTTTGAAGGGGACCTCAGAGCTCTAATGAGTTGAGAGCTTTTATGGGAGCCCAGGCAAACCAATTAGGTTTGCTTAAAAATATTGTATTCATTAGCATGAAAATAAAGCTGAACTTTTTAGAGATAATTGCATCTTTTAAAATGTGGTAGTCTTTGTCTGGGCTTGTCTCATAAATATGCATACTGCATAATCCTTTTGGAACCGTGGTCGCAATCACGAGTAACACACAAATGCATCCAGGGTGTTAATATTCCGACAAGAGTGGGGCCTCTGGTGCAGGCAGTGCCCCTGGCGATGGCCTCCGGAGGCGGCCCTGTAATCCCCAGCGGCAGTCTATGCAGTTCACGAAGGAGCGCAGCCCCGGGGCGCTGACACCCACCACCAGAGCTCCAGGTCTAAATTGCTCCCTTCTGGGCTGAAGTCTCCAGAGAGCTGGGCCACAGGGTTCTTGCGCTTTGCTCAAGGTGTGGAGAAGGGGGACACAGAGGTTGAGCTCAATTTACAGTTGGGGAAATTGAAGCCTGGGGGGTTAAGTGGGTTTGCCAAGGTCACCAGCGTGGATGGGACCAAGATGAAGCCGAGAGTGCCATCGCAGGCTGATAATCATTATCTGAAATAAAGTGAGGGTCCCTCCTGCTTGGGAAAAGATTGCATTTGTATTTAGCAGGTAGGAGATGCAAGATTTAGCAGATTTTGGGGTGGTGAGCCTGGATGGCTGGGGGAAGGGTTGGTGACTCCAGCCTTAGCCACTGCATTTCTGTCAGCTGCCCTCTAAGCCACCTTGAATAAGCATGCCATCGAAATGAACACCATGAACTTGGCTACATCAGTGTGGCTGTCAGACAAGTTCTAAACAATGTCCTTCACAACTGAGAGTGTCCCTTAGCCCTTCTGGGTAGAAATTCCTGAGCTGCCCTTAGTCCCTGCCCTGCAGGGGGTCTTTTATCTCCCTTGGGCCCCCTTCCCTCTCTCCCTCCCAAGCGAAACAGCTTTAGATGATTAATATCCCACTTCTTGGTAGGATGCTAGGACTGGCCCTCAAGGAAAACTATGCTCAGTGAAGTTTCATTTCAGCTAAATCCTTGCTCTGTCCCAGGCATCAAGCTAAGCCTTACAGGGCTACAGACACAGTAGGACAAAAGGGGCCTGTCTGCCCCACTCACCACTTACAGGGAGGTGGGCATGTTTGTAGTGGCCTGAGCCCTCCTTGCAAAGCCATGCTGTGGGAGTGTGGGAGAGGGGTATACATCAGGTCAGTGAGGAAGGCTGATTGTGGCCCGGTAAGATGCCTTTTAAAGAATGGGTGGGATTTGGGCAGGCTTTGGGGACAACTTGAAAAGAGGGAGGACCGGAGTTTGGGTAATACCCAAACCCAGAAAGTTCTCCACTGCAAGTTTCCATTCTCTCTGCAAAAGCTCTTCTTTCTTGCCCCAGGACCTCAGTAGCCCCCTGGCTGCCCCTCCTGACCACCCTCAGGCCACTACAAGTCATGCCAGAGTCACCAAATAGCAAACCATCCAAATGTCCAACCATGATGATGGGATAAGAAAATGCATCACATGTATTTACAGCCTGCCCACTTGTGTCAGAAACCCTGTTAGGTAGAACCATGGGAAACTATCATAGTCAACCAGTTTGGAATAACATGGTGATTTTAACTACTATGGAGCGCTTTCTGCGTACAGACGTGATATACCCATGAGAACAATACTGTGACCACAACTCCATTGTACAGATGGGAAAACAGAGGCAAGAAGAACTGAGCTTTCCCAGGTCTCAAGGATCTGGGCTTCCCAGCCAGGCTGCCTGCGCCACACAGAAGTACCAGGGAACACAAAGCACGGCAGGCCTGAAGCTCACCATGCGAAGAAAGACAAAAATGTAGAAATGTGTGTCTTAACTCTGAGGGAAAGTTCAGCAGCAGTAAAATATGATTCTGAGCTTCCAAAGAGAGGACGCAAGTGGGGGATGGAAGGCAGCATGCGGAAGGGTCCTGGTGTCCTCACTGACTGTAGGCAAGGGCCTGCCTGGCAGTAGGACAACTCCAGAAACAAGCACAATGTTCCCTAAGGGGCATGTAGAATGGCACAAGGGACCCCTATGGCTTCAATCTTTAGAGAAAGAGCAGTGTTAAGGTAGAGATTGGGTTGGAGGAAGGATACCGAAGACTTGATCCCAGGACTGCAGCTCTCTGGTGACTTACCTCAACTCAGGGATACACTCTAGAGCCCAGGGGAAAGGCTTGAAGTGGGGCCTGTTGTCAGTCTAAGTTCTGCCACCTGGTCGGTGGGTGACCCTAGGTCATTAATGATGACTGTTTCATACTAAGGCTAAGCGGCCGCTGGAGCCCTTTTCTTTCCATGCTCGAAAATTCCAGGACAATTACTATTATAATTATAAGGACTTTTAAAAAAACTGACATTGATTTCCAATTTATGATAAGTCAGGTCTGGGTTCATGGGATGTGGTTAGACACTCCACTGAGTCCTCTCATCCCACTTCATCATCAATAAAGCTGACCTTACCCTGTTCTTAGGATTCATTATAAAAGCGTTAGGAATTGGAGGGCAGGACGGTGACCAGTGAGCACCACAAACCTCACGCATCAGACATATGAACACCTTTTCATGTCCGTACTTTTAATACTGCCTCACACTTTTTAACAGCAGCATAGTATTTTATGACATACGTGTGCCATGTTTGTTATATTTGTTTAAAAGCATAATATTAGTGTTTTTTCCTTTTAAAAGCAATAATTTTTTTGCCATTACCAATAATTCTGTAATGACCAACATGGTACATATACATTACAATAATATTTTGTATGATAATATTGTGTGTATACATTTACAGATAGTATTTTGTATGAGGACATTGAAGAATTGCTGCATTAAATGGATGTACATTTAATATGTTGATAGGTACTTTCAATTACTCTCAAAAAAAGATTGAAAAAAATGAGTTTACACTTCTAATGACAAGTATATAAGCATGTCTATTTCCCCAAATCCTCTAAACTACACTATCACATGCCCATTATTCTACATAATGAATCTTATTGATATTCAATAACTCTTTGTATATTATGGGTATTAACACTTTGCCAGTACATATAATGGTATGAATATCTTCTCTGGTCTGTTATTTGTCCTTTATTTTCATTCATAGATTATTTGTCATGTAAAAAACTTACATTTTTATACAATTAAATCTGTAGTTCTTTTCTCTTATAGCTTTTGGGTTTAATGCCTTAAAGAGGAAGGTCTCTTTCTCTTTAAGATAATAAAAGACTTTTCCCTATATTTTTTCTGCTTTAAAAAAATAATCAAAACTACTTTTTTTGTGGGGCAGGGACATGAACTAATGGTGAAGTAGTATGTAGTCATTGTGCCTTTCACCACAATGCCTTTTGGCTTGCTTCCCTTCAGTATATGGCAGGATTTCCTGTATGCCTTGTGGTTGGCTGGGGCCATGGGACTATCAGTTCTAGTCTGAGGTGTGAGCAGAAGTGATGGGGTCACTTCAGGACCTAACATTTAATTGCTAATGCAAGACCTTCCAGTCTATGACCAGACCTTTAATGGCAACGTTTGAGATGGCGACTGCTTTATCAGGGGGCTGCTGTGTGATTCCAGTGATCCTAACCTCCCCACCAACCTGCAATGGACCTCTGCCCTGAGTCAGGGATCAGCTTTCACTGTGTTAAGTCACTGAGGCTTGAGGGTAGTTTATCACCACAACACAGCATAGCCTCTCTTGGCTGATTCCAGAAGGAATGACTACATACTTTGGCTTTTTCCCGTATGGATAGCGGGTGCTGACCTTCCATTTCTTTAAGTGGTCTTTCTTTCCCTGATGTTATAAAATGCCATGTTTATCATGTCCACAATTCTTGTATACACACAGGTACATATCTGGATTCTTTATAGTCTGCTTCGTCAATCCATTTGCCTATTCTTGTAGAAAAGAATCAACTATTTTAATTGATAAAATCGATAAAACGTCATATTTTTCTATTTTTCAGATCAGGTTTCAAGCTTATTTTCCTTATTCTCATGAATTTGTTCTTCACACAGATTTTAGAATTAGTTTTTCAAGTTTCATTAAAACTGCACTAGAATATGGGTTTGGAATTACATGGCATGTATTTATTAATTGGAGGAGAATATCTGTCTTTACATACAGAATCTTCCTCTTATTTGTTTTTCATGTCTTGATTAATTCTGTTAGACTTTTAAGAAATATTTTCTGAGCTCCTATGGTATACCAAGCATTTTGCTGTCACCATGGACAAAAGATGAACAGGATACAGTCTGTGCCACCGAGGCTCCCAGTCTAGTGGGACAAGACCACTGATAATGGTTCTAAGGGGGAGGCCAAGGGGACTGTGCATATGTGGTCTGTGAACCAGGAAGAAGAGCATCCCTTAATTCCTCTATTTAATCCCTTAACCATTTTGGAGCATTTACCAATTCAAAGACTATCAAATGGCTAAGAAAAAACGACTAAGACCTAGAAAACACTAACATTTATTAAGCACCTACTATGTGCCAAGAATTTTCATAGTATAGCATTCATGTTGTCAGTATCTGGCCAGGTATTTTCATATGATATAAAACCTCACAATAACCCTGGGCTCTGCAGTTAACAATTCCCATTTTACAGATGAGACAAATGAGGTTCAGAAGGCTTAGGGGATTTACCCCAGGTCCAAGAGGTACCTAGGAGCAGAGCTGGGACTGTACAGCAGATCTTCCATTTCCAAATCTAGGAATCTTTCGGCCCCTCCCCAGCTGCATCTTGTTATAAAAAGGAGCTAGTTCTCAGCCCGGGGAGGAGAGGGAAGGCTCTCTTGGCCGACTTTCATTTAATTTTCCATCAGTAGGTGTCAACTGTGAACTAGTCAGAAATGCTAAAATAACAGCTTAAAAACATAGGAACAGAAATGGAAATGTAATTTTAGCGTGCCTCAGCAGCCCCCCTCCCGAAGATAAGTGCTGCGTTGTGGAGTATCTGTTACAGAAATGTAACACTTAAGGACTAAACTCACAGGAGTTGCTGGCGATGTGCAATTTAGCAACTTGGGCTGTTAAAGGAGAAGGGAGAGAAAAAAACCAACTCCACAGGCAGAAAATTGAAAACAAAAGGAAATGGAGAAAAAAAGCACTATAGCATTCTTGCCTCTGGTTGTAGTTCCTCCTAATAGCCTGGGAAATAGCTTGTTGGATAAAAAAGGCTTGCCTGCGAGCAATATTAACTCGGAGACGGAGCACTGGATGGAAAAGGAGGCTGGATTTAGCTCAGCAGGCATCAAGGCCTTTGGTGAATTAGCAAGGGTTCATTCAGCCTCTACTACGAGCTGGGCGTGGTGCTCAGCCCCATGGGGCTTCAGAATGAGGGTGGGTGGCGTTCTTCCCTCAAGGGGTTTGCGGTTTGAATGTGGATGCAACACACTGGGCTCAGTGAAGTGATAATACAGATGCAGGAAAAGAAGCAGAGATGGTAGAATACTGAGGGGGTAGAGAGGTGCACTCCGGTCAGCTCTGGCTGAGGAAAGTGACAGAGAGAGGAAACATGGAGTCATGGTGTATGAGCAAGATCTGTGTTCCAGTCTCAGCTCTGGCCCTGATTTGCCATGTGTATTGGGACAAATCATTTCATTTTTCGGTATCTCAGATTTGTCACATGTCTACTAGTGGAGGTTGACCAGATGGTTTCTAAGGCCCCTGTGGGCCCTGACAGCTGTGAGTCTATGAATTAGAATTATTACAAGGCTTTTTCAGTTGTCAGTAACAGAATTCCAGCTCCAACCAGAAAAAAGAGGCATTTATTGCCTTAGGTAATTGTGAAGTCCAAAGGTATTGAGATCAGGCATGGCTGGATCCAGAAGCTGACAGAGAATTCCTTGGGCTCTGTCTCCCTCTGCTCCATCTCCTGGTTATGCCTGCTTCTCTCCATGCTGGCTTGTCTTTCCATCATAAGCAGACTAGCCCCTAGGAGCTCAGCCCCACCTTAATCACAGGGAATGACTTCGGGAAAAGAAGGTTTCTGGCACCAGCTAGAAGGGGATAGCACAGACAGCAGGCAAAAATGACAGGTAATCTGCACATGGGACTTGAATGCACTTCCGGTTTAGATAGAAGATATGGAGGAGGGGACCTGCAGGGTTGTGGGAGAATTGCAGAACTATGCCAAAGGCGTGACCAGTTGTTGTGGGGCCCAGGACAAGAGCACAAGCAGAAGCCACAGGCCATATGTCTAAATATGCAAAAATCATAACTCACACTAACAATCTGTTAAATACAATAGACCTCTCTGCTTATCTGGACCTATGTATCTTCATAATGACCTAAAGGTGGGTTCCTATTCAGAATTTTCAGAGTCCTTGGAATTTTGTACCAAAATGAGATGGAGCAGGGGGTGCCTGTAGCCCACCCCTTCTCTTCCCACTCCTGACTCCAACCCACACCAAGTGGACAGCTCAGCAAACACATCCAAGCCCTGAACATAACCCCTGTAGATAGCTGGCCTGGGGTGTGCATATGGGTCCTCTTTACTTTCAGGGGGACTGGCCTGGGGAGGAGGCCTGTGCAGATGCTGCAAGGGGGGCGGGGGACGTGGTCATTTGAGCAGTGAATTCTGCAGGAAATAACCCTGTAAACTATGTTTGGGCTTGAATGAAGATGGCATTGAACTTTAGGTTACAGACATTGGCCTTGCTCCTATGGGTGATGGGGAGACTTGAGGGGTCTGAGCAGGGGAGTGGCAGGACTGGACCAGGTCCAGAGTGACCCCAGTGGCTCCTCATGTGGGAATGCTCCCCTTTCTCCTGCCTTGGGTGCTTGCATGAGCTGCTTCCTGCGTCTGCAACATCCTTCACTTAGGGCTCCTTGAGATTTTGCTTGGCTGTGAGGACAAGGTCTTTGGAGGAACCTTTCCCTGCATCCCATCCCCACCCCACCCTGAGTAGATCTTCCCCTGGTTCCTGGAGGCCCTGGAGTTTTCTTCATCAGAGAGGATGGTCATGTACTGACTGGTTTCTGCAACTGGGTTTCATTTCTCCAGCACAGGGACTTCCATAAACTAGGACCCCCAGAAAAGTTGGAGAAAGAAGGAGATTGATGCAATAAATACAAAGGAGGTGGGGTTAAGAGAAAGCATGTGGTAGAAAGCATGTCATGTACTTATCTCCTCAGCGACATGGTGTCCATGCCCCCATTTCCTTTTGAAAATACATCTAGAACCTGACTGAGCTTATGGCCTCTGTCATACCCCGCAGGGGCCGGCTCACCCTTGCTCCCCTGGAGTAGTGCAGTCGTCTCCTTATGGGTCCTCTCCCCTCTCATCTGTTTTCAACCCAGCAACCTGTTAAATGTTAGGTCATGTCATCTGTACCAGTTTCCCATCTCACCCAGAGTAAGTGTCCAAGTCCTAGAATTGTCAAAGGTCTAGCAGGAACTTGCCTGGACCAGGATCCCCTGGTGACCTTATGAAAGTTACCGATGCTGATTGAGGAGGTCTGGGGTGGTGCCGGAGGCTGCATTTCTAACAACCCCCCAGGCGGCGCGATGGAGCTGGGCAGAGACCCCACAGGGAGCGGTGTGGATGCAGCACAGCCGTCCTCCCCTGGGCTCATCTACTACCTCTACTACCTACCCTCTTTCCAGGCTGACCATCCATCCTTCCTATTTGCTTGGAATTGTCTTGGTTTCAAAACCGGGAGTCCCACACCCCAGTAACTCCCTCGGTCCCTGACAAACTGGGACTTTTGGTCGTCCTTCCTTTGTCCCTCCCCTCAGCCTCACTTTCTCCTAGTCCTCAGTCCAAGGCCACCTCTCAGGGAGGTGTCCTCTTCACATCTGCCCTCTCCCCACTCTGCATGCTCTAGTCCTCTTCCCCACTTTGTTGTTTCTCCTTAGAAATTATCAGCCACTAGCCTATCTATTTTATGAATTTATCATATTTTCTTTCTGTTCCTCTCCATTAGACAGTAAGCTCCATGGAGCTGCCCCAGTGCCTACAACAGCTCTGGGCATATAGTGGATGCTTAAAAATTATTGAATGAGTAAGTGAATGCCTAAGTCTCCAAACCAGTGCTCTCAGACTTGAATGTGTATAGGAATCCCCTGGGGAAATGGCTGAACTGCAGATTCTGACTCAGGAGGTCTGGGGTAGAGGCTGAGATTTTGAATGTCTGAAAGCTCCAGGTGATGGGGATTCTGCTAGCTGTGGATGGAGGCTGTAAATGGTGGTCCCTTCCCCTCCTTGGGAAGCAGGGAAGTCTGGATTTGGAGGTGGGCCGATGGCTCCTTGGAAATGAGAGAAGCAGGTGGGACCATGCCAGTCTCTAACGAGGGGCATTCGGCTCTGGTGTGGCTGTGTGGCCAACCAGCTGGCCTACTGACTGATTGACTCAATGGTGAAAACAGCCTGGATCAAACTTTCCCTGTTCTGTGCTGGCTTTCAGAAAGAACTGGGCCTCCTCCCACTTCGCTTCACTGTCTCTACAGCTGGCAAAGATTTCTTCCAGAGCCAGGCTCTGTTTGGCTCTTCGCCCACTGCCGGCAGCTGTTGCTGAAGTTTCTGTTAACGGCACAAATAGAGTCTCTACTGGCCAGGGCCTGAGTTCTGGCTGGCAGCGGGGCTGGGGGTGTGTGGGCTGTGCCGACAGATGGAAATTCTGCCAACTACCAGGATTCAGGCTGCACTGTCAGTCAGATGGATGGCCAGACAGTGGGCCAGCCAGCCAGCCAGCCCACCAATCCAGAATCTTTAGCCTAAGAGGCTGTTTTAGGGGGCTCCGGGGGAAGTATACACAGGTTGTCAGCCCCCTAAGAGCTCATGGTTTAATTGAGGTGGGGACTTTGACATAGAAAAGATCTGAAGAATAAAACAAGACCCTGGGTAGAAATCTGGGCCTGACTTGGGTTTGTGGAACCAACCAGAAGAGTGGCAGGACTTCTGATAAACTGGAATATTCATTCTCCCAAAGACTTTAACTTTAGTAGTGTGTTTTAAATTTAAAGCTGAGGTGCTCTCTGTGGCCAAATATTGTATATATTCATTAGAAAGTTGTGACATATAATAGCTTTTTAATTTATGGATGCAAAATAAAATCATGGGTAGTACTGACTGGCCATTACTGAAGTTGCTAAGAACCCTTAAGGATTATAAGGGTTTACATTTACTTCTGCTGCTAATTTTGAGAATTTTTCACTTTTAAAAATATTAATATACTCAAATACCTAAAAGTTAAGAGTGCCGATGCTGAGACAGGTGCTGGTGATATGTTTCCTGAGAACAGTCTGTGTGCCAGGCACACAATCTTACCACATCCTTGTGACACTCCATGAGGCAGCAGTGTCATTGGCCATGGAGCCAGTCAGGTCCACTGCCCTTCATCTGGCACTGTGTCCTGATTCTCCTGGGGGCCCCATCGTCCCCAACACACCCATTCCTTGTGCTTCTGTGGGTGACTTCCCCTACTGCAGAGGCGAGCATGTGACTCAGGCCTGCCCTATCAGAGCATTTGCCTGGCCTTGCTGCTTGGTTCAGGGATAGTCGCATGACTCATGGACAGCCAGCGATGCTTGGGAACAAGATCTTCCCCATTCTTTTCCCTCAAGGATGTAAAGCTGAGAGGCTGTAAGACCAGGCGTTTCTACCTCCTTCTTGTGACCACAAGAGGAGGGCCTCTTGGGAGCCATGGGTAGGTCATGTCTCCCCAAGGTAGAGAGCAGAGCTGAAGATAGAAACCAGGGCCTGGTGATATGTTTGCTACTTTTTGTTTGAACCAGTGTGAGCTGTTTGTTTGTTACTTGCAACTCAAAGTGTCTGAGCTGATACAAAGGCAAGTATCATTCGTATTCCCGTTCTGCAGACAGGCTCCATCTATTAAGCAGATGTTGGTGAGAACCTGAGCTGGTGTCTGTGGGGTGTACCAACAGATGTGGGGCTAAGAGGGCAGAAGGATGGCTGATAATGTGGTTTCTGATGGGATGGCTCGGTTTATGGGGGGTTCCTCTCCTGACAGAGCCTACGGGAGGGCCAGTTTGGAGGGTGGGTAATGAATTCAGTTTGGAATGGAGTCTAGATTTCTAGCAAGAAGGTGTGTTGGAAACAAGGATGCAAAACCAAGTCAACCAACCACCTGCCACCACCTGCACCAAACCAACTGCTCCAGCGGAAGCAGCACAGGAGGTGACCCAGTTACAGGGGACGGGGTCTGTCTCCTCGTGCAAGGGTGTTCTGGATCTTGAGTACAGAGGGCTGAATTAATTTATTTCTCAGGTCTCGTCACTGCAGTATTACTGGTCCTCATAAGGCCCTATAGGTGTGTTCACTTATTTATTCCCTGAAATCCCCACTCCTCTTGTGCATTCCCACCCCACCCCCACAGGCAGACTAACAGGCTTAGCATGTATCTTGTTGTTTGAATGCGTTCTTGCAGGATGCGATCTGTCATTCTATGTGCATGACTTTATCTGATATAAATGGGCTGTTGCTATAGAACTCACTCCGTATTGTGCTCTTTTTTACACTCACCATGTTTTTAAGATGCACCCACACTGCCATGTGTACTTGGGATGGCTCCGCGGTGAAAGTGCTCCACATCCCCTCTCTGCCCAGTCCCCCTACCCATCGCAATGCTGCCGTGAAACCCTTGCACACAACAGCTTATGATCCTGGTGAGAAGTCATGGGGGATGTAGGCCTGTGGAGTTGTCCGTGTCCAAGAGAGCCCAGTGTTTCTTGCCTCCTGGAACTCATGCCCTCCCACCCTGAAACGGGCTGGTCTGTGCAACCAGTAGCATTTCGGGAAGGCTGGTGTGACTTCCAAGGCGGGGTCATGAGAGATGACAGACATGCTCACTCCCGGGGCACTTGCTGTGAGGGACAGGGGCTGCCATGTTGTGAGGACACTTAAACAGCCCTCTGGCCCCAGGTCCACATAGTGAGAAACAGGCCTCCTGTCACGAACCAGCCCCAGCTCGCTGTTGGTGTGCCTGGGCCACCTTGGACGTGGGGATTTGGGCCTCAGTCAAGCCTTCAGAGGACGGAGCCCCAACTGACATCTTGCCTGCAGCTCATGCTGGCTGGAAGCGTGCAGTGAAACTGCTTCCAAGTGCCTGGCCCACCGAAATTGAGATATGAATGGATGTTTATTGTTTTTTAGCCATGGAATTTTGAGACCATTTGTTATGCAGCAATAGATAACTAACACAACCCAGGACAGGAGTTGCTGGATCCTAGGGTTTGTCTATATAAGTTTTGATCATATGCATAGTTTAGGAAATCAGTGTTTTTAAATGTGTAACGGAGTTGGTTATTATTTGTCTGGTCACTTCTCCATCTGGGTAGTGGGGAGCGAACTGAGTGGATTCCCTTTGCTACAAGGCCTTAGAATGGTGTCAGACTCCACTGAATGCTACTAGGAGAAGATTGTCTGCATTGGTGGTCAGCATTTCCAGAGAAATGCCCAAAGATTCTTCCAGAGAACTGCCTTTTATGAGTCACAACACCCTGGACCCTGGCTGGGGCCAGCAGGAGCCTGGGGACCCCAGGTGCCAGCGGCCGCTGGCTCTGCAGGGAGGCTCCGCGAACCTGGTGTGGCTGCAGATAGGCTGACAGAAAAGCAGTTGCATTTAACTGGGCTGGTGAAGAGCTTCCATTGGTAGATTGAAGCAACGGATTTCATTTCCTCTTCTCAATCTTGGTCTGTAAAATAGATTTCCGCAGTGTCATTTCTCTGCTCACTCCTATCTTTGTTAAGGAAATGAACGGTTGGAGTTGGATGTATGTTTTATTCTGAGTACTCTAGCAATCCCCAGATACTGGCCACTTCGCTGTTCTGGCCAGGGATTTTCCATTTTATTTTATTTTATATTTCTTAAGGGTGTTTATTTTATTTTTTAAGTTTAAGAATAATTGATACACAAGATGGTATTAGTTTCAGGTGTACAGCATAGTGATTTGACATTTATATACAGCATGAAAGGGTTACCACAATAAGTCTGTGTACCATCCGGTGCCATACAAAGTTGTTATCATTTTTATTGACTATATTCCCTATGCCGTACGTTACATCCCCATGTCTTATTAATTTTATAACTGGAAGATTGTACCTCTTAATCCCTTTCAGGTATTCCATCCCTCCACCCCCCCTCCTCTTTGGTCTCTATCTATGAGTCTGTTTCTGTTTTGTATTTTTGGTTCACTTGTTTTTTTAAGATTCCACATATAAGTGAAATCATATGGCATTTGTCTTTTTCTGACTTACTTCACTTAGCATAATACCCTCTAGGTCCATCCATGTTGCAAGTGGCAAGATTTCATTCTTTTTTTATGGCTAAGTAATATTCTAGTGTGTGTGTGTGTGTGTGTGTGTGTGTGTGTGTGTGTGTGTGTGTGTAATCTCACATTTTCTTTATCCACTCATCTATCAATAGGCACATAGGTTGCTTCCACATCTTGGCTATCGTAAATAATGCTGCAATGATCGTGTGTCAGGAAACCAAATTATTCATTTGACTTGCTTTATTGTCATATACACCGTATTGCCTGGATCTCAACCTTTAATATCTCCAGGTATGCCTGTAGTATGTTGAATACAAGTGGTGTGAGTGAGCATCTTTGCCTTGTCCCTGGTCTTTGAGGAAAAGCTTTTAGCTTTTCTCCACTGAGTACGATGTTAGTGGTGGGTTTGTCGTATATGGCCTTTATTTTGTTGAGGTAAGTTCCCTCTATACTCACTTTGTTGAGTTTTCATCATAAAACTCAAATGTGTATTGAATTTTGTCAATTGCTTTTTCTGCATCTATTGAGATGATGAAATCTTTTTATTAATATGGTGTATCATGGTGATTGATTTGCTGATATTGAACCATATCTGAATTCCTGGAATAAATCCCACTCGATCCTTTTAACATATTGTTGAATTTTGTTTGCTAATATTTTGTTGAGAACTTGCATCTATGTTTATCAGGGATATTGGACTGTAATTTTCTTTTCTTTTTTGTAGTGTCTGTCTGGCTTAGGCATCGGGGTAATGCTGGCTCCATAGAATGAGCTTGGAAATTTTCCTTTTACTTTTTGGAATGGTTTGAGAAAGGTGGGTATTAAGTCTTCTTTAAATGTTGGTAGAATTCTCTTGGTAGAAGCCATCTGGTCTTGGACTTTTGTTTGTTGGGAGTTTTTTGACTACTGGTTCAGTTTCATTATTAGTAAGTGGTCTGTTCAGATTTTCTATTTCTCCCTGATTCAGTCTTAGGAGTGTGTATGTTCTAGGAGTTTATCCATTTTTTCTAGGGTGTCCAATTTGTTGGAGTATAATTGTTCGTAGGCTTTTATGATCTTTTGTATTTCTGCGGCATCAGTTATAACTCCTCTTTCATTTATGATTTTATTTTTGGGGGGGAGGCTTCTCTCATTTTCTTGATGAATCTAGCTAAGGATTTACCAATTTTATCTTTTCAAAGAACTAGCTCGTTGTCTCATTAGTCTTCTGTGTTTTTTTAAAAGCCTCTATTTCATTTATTTCCACTCCATTTTAAATTGTGCTTCATTTTACAGGCTTTATTCACAAGGCACTACTGAGTTCCCATTGAGGACAGAGAGATCAGAACAGGCAATTCCCCTATAACAGCAGCATTAGACTCTCATTGCAATATCCCCTAATGAGCCTCAGGCTGTATAGTCCTTTGTGATAACCAGCTAGTATGTGGCAAGGATAAGATCATTAGGGTGACTTGCCCAAAGTCAGCAGCAAGTGATGGCAGAGCCATTGCTGCACCCCAGGTCTTCTGACCCCTAATGCCCTCTGCACTCCAGCCTCATGCCATCTCTAACCCTGCAGCCACTAGGACACAGATTTGGACTTACTGGCTCTAGGTTCTGGCCTGCCTGTGTTTCTTACCAGCAGTGTGATCTTGGTCACAGTGTTTACCTTGACTTTGGTTACCCGATCTGCAAAGCGGAAAGAGAGACAGAGAGAGAGTATTTCACATTGAAATAATGAGAAGAAATTCAGGAAGTCTGGAAAGTAGGGTTTAAGGAGCAGGTGGCTAGAATGGGGGTTACAGAGGCAGGTAGGGGTTGGATCTGCAGGCCTTGTAAGCCACCCAGTATAGTTTGGACTTTATCCTAGAACAATGGGGAGCCCCAGAATGCTGGGGAGGGGGGACTCAGATTCGAATTTCAACCCCTACTTTCCACACTGTGTGGAATAGATCAGGGGTGGGCACAGCCCTATGCTAGATCCCTGGCTTGGTGACTGTACGTCAGGCTAGATTTGAGCCTGCCCCCGCTTTCCCCTCTGGGCAGGTGTCCTTGGCCAGTGAATAACCTAAACAACCATATGTGATATTCCCGCTTCTTCCACCAGAAGCACTTGCTCAGGTATCACCTCAAACCAAGACCGATTTTCTCCTAAGAGGGATCCTGGGTTCAGCTGTGATGGCAAGGACTTTCCTCGATCTTATCCTCACCACATCCCTGTGAGGGGGAAGTACTATGTCCACTTCATAAATGAACAAACATACACAGAGGGTTAATCATAGGCCCAAAGCCACAGTAGGAGGCCACGTGGGGACTCTGACACTTCTCGGAACCTAAAGTTTCTGCTCTCCTTCCCCCACTCATGCCCTCCACCTATCCTGCCACCCATATGCCCCAAATGTGCTTTAGCGCTCCTCAGAGCCATAGGATAGGTATTCCACTTCTTGGTTTATATCCCCCCCCCCCACAAAAACCCTAAAAATAAAACCTGAAAGCAGAGACTCAGATACTTTTTCAGCACTGTTTATGGCACCATTATTCATGACAACCGAAAGGTGGAAACAGCCAGTGTCCATCAACAGAGGAGGGGATAAACAAAAGGTGGGATATACATAAGCTGGAATATCATTCATCCTTTAAAGGAAAGAAGATTCTGTCACATGCTACAACATGAGTGAACCTTGAAAACATTAGGCTAAATAAAATAAACAGGCATAAAAGGACAAATATATGATTCCACTTCTGTGAAGTACCTAGAATAGTCACATGCAGACAAAAAGCCGAATAGTAGTTTCCAGAAGCTGGGGGAGGGGGGAAGGGAGTTAATGTTTAATGGGTACAGAGTTACAGTATGGGGCTGATGACAAATGTTTGGAAATAGTGGTGACGGTAGCACAGTACTGTGAATGAACTTCATGCCAATTAATTGTGCACTTAAAATTGGTTAAAATAGTAAATTTTATGTTACATATATTTTACCACAAAATTTGTTTGCTAAAAAGTGCACCTCTGTCCCCATTGCATTATAGCTTTCTGTTCAGGTCTCTTAACTGTGGTCATGGGCTTCTCCGGGGCAAGATCATCTTGTCTGCATCTGTGTGTGTCTTGTGACGTTCAATCACCTTCTCACCTCCTAACTTTGCCCTATGTTAGAGTGGGGGTTGTCCACCTAATAGTCTGGAAGCCGGGCCTTTTCCTTGCAATCTATCAGACATGGCTGGGGTGACCAAATTCATAGTCTGAGTATAAATAATGCCCCTTCCTGTAATGACCAAGAGCAGGATTTGAGTCCTTACATGCTCAAATTCCCTGGGAGCCTTGACTTGCTCTGAGGCCCTTTCTCCCAAATGTCCTGGCATTTCCCAACCTTGCAAGGGGCCAGTCCAGTCTGGTCCCAGAGCTAGAATGAAGTGGCAGCCCGCTGAGGCTAGAAGGTGCTTCCCTGGTTTAGAAACTGGAGTGCCCCTGGGACTCTCTCAAGTTAGGGGCAGCTGAAGTCTGGGCAGGGGCTCAGAAAGGTGCTCCAGCAGCTGCACCTACTGGTGCTAGAGTGTGGTGCCTCTAGTCAGGTCGGAAATGACCCACCTGCAGCTGTATCAGGGACCCTGGTGCTTGCCTTATGTACCAGTACACATTCCAGTTCAGAATTTGGAGATTCCCAGCGGGTAAGCCCAAGTGATCTTGTGGGCTCCTTTTAATGCACCACCTGGCTAAGGGAGTGGTAAGTGCAAATCAGTGAGGAAACTGTTGGTTCCACGTTCAAACCCAATTAGTTTGAGGAAGACAGGGAAAAAAGAATTTATATGCCCTCATAAATGGCCAGCCTAGGGGTTGGCTTCTGCATGGTGGAACCAGGGGTCATTTGAAATCATCAAGATAGTTTCTTTCTCCTTGGCTTGTGTGGTCTCTGATTGGCTTCATAGGTCCTTTCCATGGAGCAGGCAAAATAGTGACTGGTGATGTCAGACTCATATTCTCTTAATTTAGCAATAGCAATTGAGAGAAGTCATCTTCCTTGTAATCTCTGGCAGAGAAGTTTCAGGACAGCCTCTAACTGGCCACGCCAAGGTCATTTGTGCCTCCCTGAGTTCATCATTGTCGTCTCTTTCAGAGGGATACTCTGATTGGCTGGGCCTGGGTCTGCATTATTGCCTGGGGAGATGGAGTCACATGGATGACGGTCCATCAGGACCCCAGGGGTGGAGACCAGTGTGTCAAAGGGGAAGTGGATGCCCTAGCAGAGGAGGGAGGTGGGCAAGTGGGGTGGGCCCTCAAAGACTTTGGGAACCAGCCTGTGGTTGTTCTTTAGCTTCATTTCCCGGCCTCCTTCTCCAGAGTGTGGGGTTCTCTCAGAAGAGCTGGCTTGGACCAGGTTCTGGGGTCCATAGTTGCACTGACATAGAGTCCCCATTTCCCCCAGGGCTGCTTTATTTTCGGTCCAGCGCACAAGATGTCTTCCTTCTTTGGCTCCCGAGTCTGGGATCACCTTCTGCCTCAGGGCAGGGACCCTTGTTTCAGGGGAACACCCCACCTGTCAGTCTTCAGTCCAGGCATGGCGCTGCACATATTGGAAGTGCTCAAAAGAGGACTTGCCTCATCTGTTCACTCTCCACGCATGCTCCCTCCCCATCCCCATGCCCTCTCGCATTGTGAGCTTCCAGAAGAGTCAAGCATGGTGAAAGGATGCATGGACCAGAGCTGGCATGCCTTAGGCGAATGAATGAGTGAGTGAATGAATGCGTGAGTGAGTGTGTGGGTGAACTGGCTGACTGTTAACTTCAGAAGGAGGTGAGAAAATAAGGCGCTCTATTCCCAAAAGGGATTGGCAAAAGGCGTCTTTGGCCAGCTCAAGTCTGAGAGCTATCATATCCCAAATCAATTTCCAGACTTAGAAGAAAACTGCTTATCTATCTCCCTCCGGTTCTCTCTGCCTCCCCTCTCAAAAAGGATGCGTCTGTGGGGACAGATGGCCCTGTGTCAGCGTCCCTGTGTGATATTGATGCGAACAGCAAGGGAAGGCAATGTGTCTCATGGTTGTAAAAATAGACGTGCATTAGGAATGCATGAAGTCAGACCCCTCCTCTGGCCACGCCAGGCATGCTATTCTAAACCCAGAGCTCATGGGCTTGGTATCCAACCGCCTGGCAAGGAAGAGCAGTGGTCTGGAACTTGACATTTAAAGGGTTTGAAAGAAACAGAAAGAGGCATGGAGACTTCTTTTTTTAAGTCAGTCTGGCTATTTCTGAATGGGACATGCCGAGGAAATGGGAGATCAGATTCACAGCATTTTTGAACCATAGCATCTGAGAGATGGAGGGGGCTGTAGGCTCTCTTCTGTCTGGTCTGCCTCTCAGTGCAGGGATTCCTTGTATGGAATCTCTGACGACTGTCTAGTTTTTGCTTGGATACCTTGAGTGATGGGGCACTGTCTACCTCAAGGGGCAGCAGTTCATCGTTGAACATTGTTGGCTGGGTCTAGCTGCTACTGCAAAAATACTTAAAAAAAATACAGCATTGACAACTGTTTCTCTGAAATGACCCTCCACTGGCCCTGGGGTTTAGGCTCCATTTTATGGTGTTAAAATTTGTATCCACTGGTATTTCTTGGGCCCCTGCTATCTGCCCAGCTCTGCACAAGGAGCCACAGAGACTGAAAGAGAAGATGTAGTTTCCAAAACCCAGCTAGCACACAATCTGGGGAGAGATAATGAACATGTGTGGAATAATGAGAGAGTGTATGGCGACAGGATATTATTAAGCTTGACATCGTGTGGTACTGCCTGTTTCCTTCCCAGTCAAAATCAGTGGTAATTGTCACCACCCCCAAGCCGGTTAATGACACCCACCTTTTAGCAGCCCCTCTGGCTTGGGGAGCTGGGGATGACCTCGGCTTATCCTACCTACCTGCGCTCCTCCCCATCCGGTCCCTCACAGGCGCCTGCCACCCCCCAGCTCCTTTCTGCTCACGCTGTCTTCAGTCTTCAGCTTCGGATCCCAGACTCCCTTCGAGTTCAGTCCTGCATTACTCCCCTCACGCTTCGCCTTCTCCTTGCAGCCCCTCTCCACGGTCGCCCCCCCCATCTGCCATGGATGTCTTCTGCTTCCTCCCCTCTTTGCCTGCGCTCCGCCACTTCTCCCCGCCTCTCTTTCTGTTTGTTCAAATTCCATCGCTTCTTTGAGATCTGGTGGAAACTTGCTTTCTCATGGTCCCAGCATCTGGGTGTAAACAAGTTAAGTATTTCCTGATAGCTCCTGTTTTCTCTATAGCAGAACCCCTAGCCACTCCTTGAGCCCTTTCTTGGCTTTTAAGGTTCACAGCCCACTATGGTGGGGGAAAAAAATGGGCTTGGTGTTGTAAGACCCGGGTTGGAATTACGACTCCACCGTTTACTGGCTGTGGTCTCCTGCAAATCCCCAACTCTCACTGGCCCTCGGTTTCACATCTGCATTGTGGGAGCAATACCACCCACCTCCCCGGGTTGCTGATTAATTGAGATAGCGAAGATGGCAAGTCTTTTTCAAATATTGCCTTATGGTATTGGTTACTACTATGCCTTATAGGTATTGGTTACTACTATGACTATGCCCTCTTTTAGAAGCTGGGCTTGGACTCTTTTTATATCCTTGGAATTTGTATTGACAAGTATTCATTGGGCACCTGCAGTTTGTCTAGCCCTGTGCAATACACTTAGGGGGTTAGAAGTGATGGCATGGTTTCAAGCCAATGAGCTTACAGTCTGGGAGATAATGAACACATGTAATGAGACTGTGAGATTGGACAGGGTGCTATTAAGTTTGGTAAGTAAGCCTGACTAAAAGCAGGACAGGGGGGCTGGGAGAGCTAGGGTGACAGGGGAGGGCTTCCTGGAAGAGGCAGGATGTGAAGAGTGGGTAGCGGTGGAGGCAGGAGGGCAATTGAGGAAGGGAGATTTCTCTGCAGAATGTCTGTCACCCTGCCCAGGGTCACATGAGTGAGGGATGCCCTTCAGTGGGGAGCTGGGCTGGGCACTCATTAGCATCTTACCACAACTCGGGGTTGGAAGCTCCCGGGCTACTCATAGATTGTTCCTCTTTTGTGGATGAGGAAACTGCAGCTCAGGGCGCTAATTGGCTGGGAAGGGAGGAGCAGGGTGCATGCGGGTGCTAACTGTATGTGATACACTGAGAGGGTTACATTTTGGGTCTAGCATTCTCTGGTTTGATCTCTAGCTTCCTGGAGAGTCATACACATGTTGGGGGATCCATGAACACCGTCTCCTGTTGGGATACACCAGACACAGGTGGGCAGTGGGGGCTCCAGACTGTCTCAGAGAAGGCACCTAAGGGTGGTACTGGTCTGGGCGACGCAACCAGCATCCCGCACTCACAGGTAGATTAGATATTGACTTGGGGAGGAGCTGATGGAGATGATGCAGGGACTAATCCCCCTAAACCATCACTTGGTGAGACCTCTGACCCAACAATCTCTGGGCCCGTTATCAACTCCATCCTTTTGTCTGGGTGAGTAATTCATTTACTGTACCACCAAATTGGCCTCCTATAATTGCCAAGGTGTCATCATTTCCCCAGTTTCTGGTGGAGTTAAAGATACGCTATCAGGAATCCTTTTAGAAAGAGCCTTGTCTCCTGTCCCATCTTTATAACTCTGCATCTCAAGCAGCCTTGGCCCACAGCCTGTTAAGGGGTCACGGTGCTGAAGGCTGCTAAGCTCACTGTAAGAGCAGGTGATCACGATAGCCAGGTATGGCGTGATGCTTAGTGCCTCCTTTGCTCTGTTATTTGCCCAGCCTTAGCAAACAAGTCACACTACATTACACGGTGTTTAGCCATTGAAAATGCAGAGAGAAAGTATCTTGAAGAACAATGAAGGAGTTAGAGCCCAGGCTGCGTGCAGGGGGAGATTGCATTGTCTAATTCCCCTCAAAGGCACCGGTGGTTTCCCAAACTAGACACAGTTATCCGAAGCCTGAGGGAGAGCCTGGGGTCAGAGTTTCACTCTTACAACATTATCCTTATTTGACTGGAAGCTGACTCAGAGTCAGGCAGGACATTTGAATCCATTTTAGCTAAACCCTCTGACCGATACAGCAAAATGCCAGGTTTCAGAAGCTCCAGTCTCGCTGGGGAGGCAAGTCAGGTGAGATCAAAGCAACTGGGACCACTGAAGGCAACTTGGCCACGAGACTAGGGCTCCATAAGCTCAGACACTGCTTCCAGGAAGCCTCTGTGCTCTCCCTGACAATCCACTGCTTTTCCTCCCCTCCCCCTCGTAACCAGAGCACTTGGCTAGCTCTTCGTCACTGCGCAGAACTAGATTTCTACCTTTGCATAGTAAATTCTTTATGCATCTGTTTCATTAGACCAAGGGTTGTCACACTATATATAGCCCATGTAGTTTTTATAAATAAAGGTTTATTGGAACATGGCTGCACTCATTCATTTGTGCACTGTCTCTGGTGGCTTTTGTGCTACAAGGGCAGAGTTGGGTTCTTACAACGGGGATGTTGTGAAGCTGAAAATATTTACCATCTGGCCCTTTAAAGAAAATGGTTGCTGACTCCTGGTTAGACAATAGGCTGGTGGAGGGCAGGGACTGGGTCTTCTTCGTATTTCAACCCCTAGGCACAGTGCTTTGCACATTAATACTTAATTAAAGGAAGAAGTGCTCAGGCAGGAGCGAATGAAGAGCATCAAGGGGAAACAGTTCAATTACTTAAGAGCAGGAGCCGTTTTCAAGGACCTTAAAAGCCTTCATTTACATATACAAAGTTGATAAGCTAATTGCAGAACAATCTTGTCCTAAATTAAAGCAGCCCCTCAGGGCTCCACAGGTAACACCTTGTTAACCTAGTTCAAGGAAACCCGCTGTTTCTTGACAATAATACAAGTCAGTTTCTATAATCCAGACTCGTTTCCTCCCCGCCATGCCTACCTACCCACCCTAATCTCTCTTTAGTCTGAATTAGACATTAGATAGGCATTCCCGTTGAATTGAAAATTACTATGATAACAATCTAGTATAGGATTTCTCAGACTGTAGAGGCTGGTGCGGCACCATTTTCTCTGTTATTCATTATAGACCTGGTATTCAGGGCCCATGACTTTTTCAAGGGCCAAGAAAATGATTGCAACACAGAAAATGTAACAATGCTGACTTCAAAATTAACATTCCTTGTAACCAAGTAAAACCAATATGAAAGAATGTTTAATTGAAAGGCTATTAAGCAAATGACATTATATCATCTCCTACTCAACTCCTAGTGTTATATATAAATTACATTAAATGGGGGTTGAGGGTACATTTTAAGATGTTTGGTATGATGGGGTGGGGGTCCTCCAGATGTGGGAATGGGTGTAGAGGAGGATGCACATTTTGTGGGGTCCAAACCTCATACAATTTTAGGGCCTCTCTTGAACAATATGGATACAGCAAGATTTTACTTCTGCTAATGTTGTGTAAATATATGACCCAGGCGAACACTTTGTTAGGCTACTTCCAGGGTCTTGGAATGATCTGAGCAGGTGAGAGGCCCTAAAGTTTAAGTTCCATGAACCTGATGTTAGGTCGGGTGTTAGACAGATATAGTCACATAAGCTTGGGAAGTGCTGTCAGCCCTCTCTTGGACAGTCATAACTCTCAGCAACTCTTTAAGGGTTCTGCAAAGTCCTGCAGTTAACAACATTAACTTTATTTGATCCAGAGTTTCCAAAACTTGTTTTTGTCATAGAGACCCTCTCTGGGCAAATATTTTTGAACAATTGAGAGAAGCAGGCAGGGAAAGCTGACTCTGCTCCCCAGCCCCCAATTCCATTGATCCCTGTGCCGTCTCAGGGCAACGTTGGGACTCCCCCTGACCTCAGACTGCTGACACAGCAGGTCCGAAAGGTGCTTTTCTGGCAGAGGCTGGTGAGACGAGAGGAGTTAGCTTAGAGGACAGTGTCAGACCTATTCATAAGGGATTTCTAATGTAAAAAAACCCTTTCCTCAAACAAAACAAAACAAAACAAAACACTAGCTCAGACTTTCTCTTGCTCAGAATTCAAAAAGAACAGGACATTTTGACTCAAATGAGGGCACAAGGGCTTGATGTGTAGATTTCCTGTATCTCATTTTCTATTAGCATCATCTTGTTTTTTTCTTTGAGTTTGGTGCACGACTGGTGACATAATTTGCAGGTTCCTGTGTAAAATGGAAATACCAGGGACCGCTGTCCAGAATGTCAGGAGAGTGTCAGCAGAGCATTAACGACGTTGGATGGGATAGGGTGGGGTGGGGTGGGGTGGGACGCTTCTGAGCTTGGGTCACATGCCCAGGAGGCTGGTGTTAGTGTGGTGCATGTTTGTGTTTACTGATTTCAACGTCAGAGTTTTGAAGATACTTAAGGTCTCTATGGAAGGTCCAGTGGTTTAAGAGAGGACTGTATTTTAGTGTCAGATCTGGCCACTGCCATGGAGATGCATTTTTATGGGGTGGATCATTAATTGAGCATTCTTGGCATCACTCAACTTTTTCAATGATTCATCAGCGATGCTGCTGCTGTGTGTAGTTCACATTATTGTTGTAATTAACTGGTGCTTCTCAAGTGAAAACCCTGCTCTAACCTGGGTGTTTTAAAAAACAGTGCTAGTTACTATGTATCCAGGTAGATGGGCTCAGCATACAATGACTCCCTCTTTTGCTCGCTTGTAATAATTAACCCCTTCTATCAGGGGACTGGTCTAATAGTCTTTCCTGTAAATAGTTGGTAATTATGAGGATAGCAAAGAGGTGAGAAATGGGGCTACAGAGGGAGCTGCCCCTCCTGTTTCCAGGGCCTGCATTTTCAGCAGCTGCAAAGTGGGGCATGCTCAGGGAGATGTGCATTAGCAGAACCAGGGGCCAGTCACTACCATTCACTACTTCATGACTGGCTTCAGAGGGGGGCAGTCCCTGCAGGTGAGGCCAAACAGGTCCTTGATAAAGGATTTCTGGACTCCTGTGGCCCATCGTGGATTGAGGAAAGGTTAGAGGCACACTCTGAGCTGTTTCTATTCCCTTCCTTAACCTGCTCTGGCCGACGTGCCCGGAAACCCCTCACCAAGTTCATCCTCCTTGGGCTTCTGCCTCCAACACTTTCCACCCGAGGGGTAGCTGGGCCTGTGGCTGTGGCACCCACTCCTGTTCCAAACAGGAGCCCCTCCAGCTCTGCAGAGTGGCATCTTCTCTCCCAAGAAAGGAGAATTTTTTCTCACAGCAGGGACGGCAAAGTCCAAGGATGATCAGGAGGGGTGCATGTGCTCTGTTTTCTTGTCTCCAGGCCAGTGAGGGCATCCTTCCTTGACCCTTTAGAACATGAGTGGTTTTATTTAATAAGATTTCCACTTTTTTACTTTCAACCTCTTTTTGATTCATGATAACAAGCCTCCATGTTACTGTCCCTCGGAGCTGAGGGGAGAGCCAGGAAGGAGGGAGAGTGGGTCTGACAGGGGCCTCTGCCTGTGCTCTGTAGGGCCACAGAGAGCAGTGGGGACACCAGAGGCCTGGAAAGTGGGACAGCTGTGGTGAAGTTTGACCGAAAGTTGGACCTTGGCTAAGAACCTCTTCCTTAAAGGGGGTATCTTCTGTATTTATCTGTGTTAGGCCATGTGGGTTTGGGAAACGTAGTCATTTCTACTTAGCCTGCATCACAGATTACCCTGTGTTCGTATGTCCTCGTGTTTACTGTTTTGTTTCCAAAGCAACTGGTTTTGAGACCTTTGCTGAGATGGACATGCCAGCAAGGGTGGCTTAATCATTAGGTTGAGAGCAGAAAGGTCAACACAGGTTCAGTTTATTTATTTGTTTCTAATTGCCATAGAGGAACCCTAATTAATTAATAACTTTCTGGTGAGGGGAAATGAATTGGGTTGCTATCCTCTCCTCTTTTAAGGCCGGTTTTAACTTCTCCTTGATAACCTGTCAGTGCATTAGCTTTAGAGGACCCAACCTTATCAGCCCACCTCCTTTATTGTCACAAATAACTTGAACATCAGCTGATCTTCTCTAAGGCTTTGACAAGGCCCCCACTTTTCTTGGGGTTGCCTTTGTCCTATCTATTAGCAGAGGGCAATAGACCAGTTGGCCCTATGCTGGGGCACTTCGTCTTCATGGCCTCCTTGCTGCCTGGAGCTGAGGGTGCAGAAAGCCTTGGAGTGCCCATCTGGAGGAAGTCAGTCTGAGGAACCCTCATAGGCTGTGCTCTAGGAAACTTCGTGCATGTCTCTATTTGCTTGGTAAAAGCTCTGTGCTGACCCCAGTGTAATGGTAGGTATTCTAGGCAAGGCCTGTGGGCTTCCTCTTTAGGAACAGAAGCATCTTGCACAGTGACATATTGGCAATGACAGCTAGTTCTCACTAAAGTATGTGCTGGCCATGGCACAGAAATAAGAGTCCCTATTATTCACTAGGGGGTTTAACATGGGTAGGTGGGCTGCACTGTGGGGACAAACTACATTAGCCCATTTAATTCTTACAATAATCCTTTGTTATATTATGATTCCCATTTTACAGGGAACAGCATTGAAGTTCAGAGAAGTTAGGTACCTTGCCCAAGGTCACCAAGCTAGCAGATGGCCCAGCTGGGATTCTATCCCATGCACTTGGCTTTGAAGCCCAGCTCGTATCCACTTTGCCTCCAATCTTCCCTCATACCGTCTTCTCTGAGCTATAGCCTTCTTTCATTCTTATCACTGTGAGACCAGATACCAAAAGTCAGAGAAGGCCAAAATGGTTTATAAACTCCCTTTACACTTATCAAATGCAATGCCAAAAATATGGGTTACCCCTGGCCTCAGTGGAAGATAGGAGTCAGTCTTCTGAGTAAGCCAGCACTCAGCAGGGGTCTGCTCCCTCCTTGTTTGGGGGTACGTGGCTGAGGCACCTATTTCCTCTGCCCAACCTCTGCTGGCACAACCAGGGGACCAGGTCAAGCTGGGGAAGTGGTCAGGAGGGCAGGGGGGCAGGCCTTATCTTATCCTTTCAGGAGAAATTGTGGACCAGTGGTTAAGTCCAATCACATCCCTTTTACCTCACTTGGGACCCTAAGGAGCAGGTATTATTCTTTTACAGAAATACTAAAAAACAAGCAAGCATGGTTTTTAGACTTTTTAAGGAATTTGCAAATGCCACATATTCTCTTCCTCTTGTCTATCTTCTGGCAAAGGACACCCAGATGCAGACAGTCACTTGCGAGGAACAGCAGATGATAGCCGCAACCATGGCCTACCCATTGCCACATGGTAATGGCAGAGGGCCTCAGGCCCGGGAGGGGTGTCCCCCAGGCTCTCCTAGCATGCAGCCCAACCCCTTACCCCAGGCAGTGTTTTCAGGCTACAGAATATACTGTCACCCAGGAGTGAGGTTTTCGAGCCTGAGACTTTGTGTATGCCTGACAGGGTTTGCTTCCTCTGCTGGGAAGATGCAGAAGCTGAGGCCCAGGGAGGTGAGGGGCAGGAGGTCCAGACAGGTGGAGCCCACAGCTATAGCAAGGCCAGGTTTCTTGGCACTGATTCTGAGATTCTGTCTACCGACCAGCTTTCACGCGTGGATGGCTCAGGGGTCAGAGAAAGCACCTTTTCTTCTGGATTTTTTTCCTCTCCTGTAACCATCTGACTAATGTTCAGAAGATTTGCCTCTTCCTAGCTTGGGATGTGCACCGGCAAAGTTGCCGTGTGAGGCTGCTACCTCCAAGAAGAGAAGAAAGTCCCAGTTGGGCTTATGAAGAATGAAATCAGTCCCAAGCTCTGATCTCTCTGAAAAGTTGTTATTAAATTCTGAGCGTGGCCCTGACCTGGATTTAAAGATTTGCAAGAAGACAAATTCCAAACAGATGCCCATTAGGGCCCTGACAGCCGCAGCTTAAAGATAACATTTACATTCTGCGGGGGTTTGTATCTCTCTGTTCCATGCTTGGTCCCTCTCCCGCCTCCAGTGGGATCAATACCTCAGTTGAGGTTACGTGGAGGTGGCCACATTCTTTTAAGCTGTTTGCTCAGTGCTTGGTTTGCTCTGCTAACACGCTGGGCACTTCTTCCAACAGGCCTGTTTGCCCAGTATTAGGGCTGTTTGCCGAAACACCTACCTCGATCCGAGGGGGCTCAGCTTCCCAAACAGTTGGTTCCTGCATCTGTCAATCAATAACACCAATCGGTTCCTGATATGGACAGCAAGTGTGGCCAAGTCCAATATTTGCCCAAACGCCGCCCCCTCCCCCTGCACCTGACCCCCACCCTCCCACCCACCGCTCGACAAGGCCAGACATTTGCCAAGCGCTCAGGCTGCCGGGAAGAGGCAATGTTGGCAAATAGGGAGCTGATTCCAGGAAAGAAGGGCACACGAACAAACAGGAGAGCTCCTTTATGAGAGGTAATTTACTGAAACGCACGGCGATTACCTGCTCACCCACCCCTGGGGTAATTAAAAATGGCTGGCTCAATGTTCTGGTTTCCCTGGTGCTGGCAAAGGAGACTGGATTTCAACTTATGAAGCTTGAGGTTGAAGCCAGGGTTGGTTTGGAGTCATAGGTGATCTGAGGGACATTAGGATAACATCAGGTCCAGGAAATCGACTCCTGAGGAGGACAAGATGATAGCAAGAGAAAGGATATCTTAAAAAACGAGTAATGTTTAATGGGTACAAGTTTTTCAAGTTTTGGAATTTGGTAGAGGTACTGGTTCATGATATTGTGAATGCACTAAATGCCACGGAGTTGTTCCCTTTAAAATGGTTGATTTTATGTTGGGTTTCACCTCAGCTGGAAAAAAAAAAAAAGTGATTCCCAGTGAGCCCAGGACGTTTACATTTGAGAGGCTCTAATGCCTAACTCAGGCTTTGGTTCAGAGTAAATGCTTAATAAATGTTTATTGAAAGAACAACCTAACATTTGCACAGTCAACAAAGCTCTTTGTTACACATTAGCTCATTTCATTCTTAAAGAGCCCTGTGAGGTGGGCAGGGGTAGGTATTTTTGCACTGTAAAGGGGAAACTGAGGCTTAGAGAAGAGAGGGACTTGTATAATGTCACATGGCTAGTAGTGGTGTGCTGGGATTCAAACCCAAACGTCTCTGGCTTCAAAGTCAGTGCACACGTAAAACCACACTATTTTGTCTACCTCATGGCTTCCAGGACAGGAGAGAAATAGATTGCTACAAATATCACTTTCCCCTTCTTTTAGGGTAGTTATTACTAAAAATATTTAAAACTGGACTGTCCAGCTAAGCCACCCATTCTCCCCTACAGTTCCTAGCTTAGCGCTTGATCAATATTTGCTGATTCATTCAGTTGCAGAGACCGACCTCTGGTTGTTGTGGCCACTGTCCAGAGCAAAACTCAGGCAGATTAGGGTTAGGGTATCAGTGACGCCAGAGGACTCTGGCTGCTAAGCGTCCAGGAGGAGGAGCCAGAGCCGAAGCCTGCGCATGGTGACTCCCAGAAGCCTTTGCTGGGTGCGGGGTGTCCTCTGAGCACCAATGGCACAAAGGGGGAGCCTGGTGGTGGCTGGGCCATCTCCCCACTGTTACTTGTCAGACTGGGTGGTGGTGTAGCTCCTTGTTCAAAAATTATTAAGAATTTCAAGGTGGTGACAACGGGGCATTAAACCCAGAATGTGTCCCTCTGAGGACAGGGCCTGAGAGGCTACACAGCAGGCTAGCTCTGTGTGAGAGAATTGGAGTTCTCTCCATATGGCCTTCTCTGTGGGAGTTGTGTGTGGAGCCAGGAACTGGTGGGGTGGGAAGCAGGAGTAGAAGGTTCTCTCCTCCTGAGGGTGTTCCCCATTCCCTTAGGGAAATGTCTGCTTCCTCCTTCCCTCACCCCATGGTCAGGGCAGGCTACAGACCTGCCTGGGTTTCCATCCTGGTTCTGCTACCAAGAAGCTGTGTGACTTGGGATGGGGAACTTAGCTCCTCTGAGCCTCTGATTCCTCAGTTATGAAATGGTGCCCATACTTTCCTCACCAGCTTCTTGAGAAATCAAATGCGAGGATGCCAAGGAGCCTGGCACAATGCCAGATCTTCTGTGCCCCTCTTTCCAGATCCCAGCCCTTCTCATACCAGAGTAAACCGGACCAAGTCACTTCCACTCCATAAAGGCTTTAGGCTGGCTAACAAGAATCTAAACGAGAAAAGACATACATGGATTGAAAACTCAAATGCTTTCAAAGGCTAAGTGCAGAGTGTATATGAAAGTAGCTCCAGAGCAAGGCTTAGGGAGTGGTGGGGACTGTGGGAAAACTGGAGGTTTTGTTAAAACCACCGAAATTCAAAAGAAAAACTTAAACAGAGGGATTCTGCAAGTTCACTAGGCTGTGTGGGAGATCATTTTGAAAACTATGAAACAATAAGTTGAAAATTGGGACAGGGTCGGTACATTAGGTTACCACCAAGGGAGAAATTAAAATGCCTTAAGGTCCTAAAAGGTGAGCTGTAAATGTGGCTCTGAGATTCTTGGTTCCAAAGCAACAAGGGCGAGACAAAGAGCCGCATGCCTCTTATTGTCTACGAAGGAAACACAGGAAACATTTCTTGTTAGCCGGCCCTGAGAGACTCCTGCAGGGGCCTCATGTAGACCATCTTGACCTGTGTACTAAGGGTGGGGCGGCGATGGGCCCAGACTTCTAATGGAGGCGATAAAGCAAATGCAAAGAAGCTTAAAAACAAAAATACACTGGACTGAAATTTGCTCTGCTTTTATTGCTACTGCAATTGTAATAATGTCAGTGATAAAATTCTCTTCCATGAAAAAGCTTGCCTTAGCTTTAGGTGAAAATAATTGAAGTAGTACTGTGAAGCTTAAGAATAATAGTAATAGCAGTAATGATAATAAAAAATACATAAGCTTCATATTAGAACGGTTTTATTACTTATCTGTCCATACACATTTTATTGTATACAGAAGTTAATTTGGAGAACCCCCTTAATGACAGAGTTGGCTTCCACCCATATGCATTCGTTTTAAGAGTCATTGTAGACTTAGAATGGTTTGCTGTCTCTTTGGGCATAATTTCTGTCTCAGCACCCTGGTGGTGTCATGCATCCTACCTCTTAAGGATAGAATGCAGACGAACAATGATACACAGTGATGGCAAAAATGAAAAAAAAAAAACTTGAGGTCTTTAAGTCAATCATTCCAGGTGACCACTGGAGTTATTTTTGTTTAAAATTTAAAATGGCAAAAGAGTATGTGAGGCGTAAATTTTTTGCTTGGTAAGTGCATATTTTAGTTTCATGCTTGAAATATTTTACTAAATTTTAGTAATATTTTTAAGTGGGACATTTTTTAACTGTTTTAAGTAGAACAAGATCCAGAAAATGGATTTATCAATAAACTGTATCTTTTGCTGACATTTTCGTTTTATTAAAGGCTTCTTATTAGTCACTGGATAGTTATTTACATAAATTATTATATCAGACTATAACCAAAGGATCAAGGTTCAAACTGATAGGTATGAATAAAAACCATTGTATAAATAATTGTGCTTTTTTTTTTGTCCTGTAGGAACTTGGAGTAACTTGCAATGTCTATTGTGAAACCAGCAGCTGGTTTATAATTATTCTGAATGTTTCAAGTGGGGCACCTGAACCTGCCTGAAATGACATGAACTCAGTGGATGGAGCTCAGCAAAGAAAAACGTAAAGAGCCAAAGAGGAGGCGATTGAAACAATGTCCGGATGTTCTAAAAGTATAGTAATGCATTCAAAATCAGATGTACTTCGCGAATATTCGGAAGCAATGTGAACGGGCACATCTAAGGCACTTAACGCTGTCGTTATTCATTGCATTTTGTGAATTTTACAGAAAACATTTTGTTGCACCGAAGAGGAGTGAGTTAAAAAATGATCTGCCTGGAGGTCACGCATCCAGTTACACCACTGATTCGCCGCCTCTGGTTGGGCTTCATAGGCGGGGTGGGCGCCCTGGTTGGGTGGGGGGCTCTCGGTCAGAGGCAAAGGTGTGGCAGAGTCACTTACCATCAGACCCTCTTTCTTAACCGGCCCCTACTCCTTTGTGAAGGGGCCCCTCTTTGTGTTCTTTCGCTGGGAGGAGCAGACACCCATTTAGGCTGGCTGGAGTCAGTGGTGTCTGGATGCTCGGTGGCCTATTCCACAGCTGTGTCTCATCCTTTCCTGGCACCAGTGTGGAAGGGAGAGCTGGGGAAGGTTGCCAGTTCCCAGGGTGCCCCAACTCATAGCAACCCCTCCATCCATTTTTAGGTAGCTGTGTTCAGAGTGGGGTCATCTAAAGAGGCAAATAGGTACACTCTCCAAGGGCCTTTGTGGGAAATTCTTAGGAATTTAATCAACAAAGTCGACAAATACGTGTTTAGTGTCTTCTTTAGGCTCAGGTCTTGTGCTGGCCACACAGATAGAATCAGACCAGACCAGAGGCAGAGGCAGCTGTACGAGAAGGCAGGCAGTTGTCAGGACCCTGCAGAGGAAGGTGAGAGAATTTGCCCTAGGGGTCTCGCAGAAGGGCTGGGAGCCTCTGTAGAACCTCCTGTAGGCTAAGAAAGAATATCTCTTGGAGGCTGTGCTGTGCTCATATCCCAGAACCACCACTTACCAGCTCTGTGATCTTGAGCAAGTCCCCCCCACCCCCCATACACCTTCTGGGACTCAGCTCCCTTCTCTGAGAAGTGGGCGTGGGTGGTACTAGCCCAGCCTCACTGCTGATGCAGTGAGGACGAAGAAACGCGATTGGAAAACTCCAGCCTCTACCCAGAGGGCAGACGCTTGATAAATGGTGGCCCATGTCATGCTCCCAGTGTCACCCGTGAGACTGCCCTGCACGGGTGGTTCCTGACCCTGATGCATAGTAGAATCAAGGGCCTGACTTACACTCAGGGAAGGCCTTTCTGCAGGGGCGGAGCTAACGGGACCCATGTGATTCTCTGGTGAGCGAACCCAATCCCAACGCGGAGTGCCTGGGGGCACAAATACCAGGGCCCTTGCATGACCTTTCTGAAATACAGTTTGTCTCCGTGGGGCTTTTGAGAGAAGCTGGATAGCTCTCGTAAACTATAAATTGCCATTTTTGTTGTTAATAATAATGAGAATTCCTAGGCTACTGCCCTGGGATCATAGACGGTCTGTAGGCAACTTTCATCACTTATCCACGTGCTGGCCCAGCAACCAAAATAATAATTTCAGCATTCCTTATCCCCAGAGTCTCTCATTAGGACTGTGCCCATGACCTGGCGACTCATCTCTAGGTCCAGCACCTGTTAAGAGGCCCTGCTCTGGTGCCAGGTCACGTGTTTCAGCTACTTTTCATATATTACTTAATTTAATCCCACAGCTACCCTGTGAGGGAGATCATTTTATCTCCATTTTACTGTGCTCAGAGAAGGCAAGTGGCTTATCCAAGGTCACACAGCTTGCAAGAACCAGAGTTGGGATTTGAAACCAGGTCTATCAGAGTCCAGACCCAAGCTCCTGAATTCAGCCTCTTTGCTATTTGACAGAAATGGTTCCACCTACAGGATTTACAGGTCAAGATGACCACCCTGAAACTGGTTCCTAAGAAAAGGAAAGAACATAAAATAAAGATCCTGACCTAACTCAGTGAAATATCTTACACCCAGTTACCACCACGTCAAAATGGGTAGGCAGTCTGGTCAGTGCCGCTCCGACGTTGCTTGGAGCACTCTCAAGGTGGCGAGAAGCTGTTGAATTAATAAAATGCATTAAGATGATTGCAGGGGAAACACTTAATCTACAGAGGATAATACACTGTTTGGAGTCATTTTCAAGTATTTTCGAAGCTTCCTGTTTCCACACCAATAATTGATAGACTAACCTCAAATTGGTCTTATTTGTTCATTAACATAAGTCCCCCAAGGACTCGCTATGCAACACTTTATTAGCTTGGATTGAGTAATATATTTTAAAGCAATAAAATGACATTATTTTTAAATTATTTTTTAATGTGGACTTTCCAGCCATTGACTGCCCTCTCTGATAGGTCTGAATTAGTGAGTTTTAATTGTGTGTAAAGAAGCAATAAAATAATCATTACTAAGATGATGGGGTGATTCATGCATGGCTGAGACTGAGCTGGGCACATTGCATGTGCCATCCCATTCAGCCCCACAAAATCCTGCAGTGTGGGTACCACATGCCCCCTACTTCATAGACACTGAACTCACGCTCTGAAGGATTCAACTCCTCGCCCAAAGCCCTTGGCTAATGAGTGGTGGAGCCAGGAGTCAAGCCCACCCAGGCTTGTCACCTCTTTCTGCAACTTCCACCAAACATGGCTAAGGTATGAGCAACAGATGGTGCTGAATGAGGCTGTCTTTGCCTGGAAGACTGGGCTTGCTAAAAATGGGAAGGTAAGAAATGTAAAAGAAGAGAGGAATCCAGAAAGGTCCTCACAGTTTATGTGCTCAGGATTGACTACCCCTAAGTGCCAGGTGGGCACATAAAGGTGGGTGAGAGGTGGTGTGATGGATAATCTATGCATCAACTTGGCTAGGCTCCAGTAACCAGCTGCTTGGGCAAACGCCGGTCTAGATGTTACTGTGAAGGTAGCTATTAGATGTGATAAAGATGTTAAATCAGTAGACATTGAATAAAGCACATTACCCTCCACGATGTGGGTGGGTCTCATTCAATCCGTCAAAGGCCTTAAGAGCAAAAATTTAGTTTTCCTCAAGGCTGCACCATAGAAACACTGCCTGAGTTTCAGGCCTGCCGCCTGTTGGAATTTGAACCCCAGATTGTAACATTTACTTTTACCTAAATTTCCAGCCTGCCAGTCTGCCCTATAGATTTTGGACTTGCCAGTTAATTCCTTAAAACAAGCCTCTTTCTCTCAGTCTCTCTCTCTCTATGTATATATGTGTGTCTGTCATCCATCTACCTATTACCTACCTATCTAATCTATCCATCTATCACCTGTCTATCTATCATCTAACCTATTGCCTAGTAATTGTGTTTCTCTAGAGAACCCTGATAGAGGTGGAGATGGGATTCCTTCTCTCAGGAAGTTCACACGGTATATTACTCACATGGATGATCAGCGAAGAAGCAGACGATTCCAAGAAGAGTCTAGGGTGCTAATACAGTAGCCAATTTCCTTGTAAGTGGTGTTGGGCTGCACGGTAGGGACTCCCAGAGGGAAGACTAGAGTGGAGACACAGGAGCAGATGGTTCAGCCAAGCTCCATCATCTATCTATTCCCACTAAACCTGGTGTCTCTTTCCCCCTAAGTCTTGAAGTATCTGATATTTGTTTTAATACTCCAAGGAAGTATTAGCTCCAGAAGGGACCTCAAAGACAGTGAAGCGCAGTCTTTCATTTAATAGATGGGGAAACCAGGTTGCTCAGAGTTTTTTTTTAATCAAAGTGACAAAGGACCAGATCATGGTGACCAGGAATATTTAGCCACAGAAATAATAGCAGTTACTCATACACATTTTATTTTGTTACCCCTTCCTGTGGCTGAGATAAAATGAGTTCTAGACCCCACGTCACTGGGATTTTTACCATACTGGACCCCTTTGAGAAAGAACCAAAGAAACGAAAACAAACGGCTCTCGGGGATTTATCTGAGAATGCATGCCTGGGCTCCAGGTCCACTTCATGCAGTCTCTTGCCATCACCCCTGGCCCAGCCCCGGCAGTGTGGCTTTGCAGCCTGGCAGATGCACCCGGCAGAGCCGTCTCCGGGCAAGGTCCTAGCGAGGCTGTCTCTCAGGAAGAGCCAAAGTGTTTGTAGCCACAAGAGTTAAAATTAAAGGAGCTTCTAAATATCTAGAAAATTCAGTTCCCCAGAATGTGCCAGGGAATCAACCTCTCCCCTGGAGTCCTTTTATCAAGTAGCATTGAGGCCACTCTTGCTCTTACCTTTTATTCAGATGTCACCTTGGCAAAGAGACCGCAGACTTGTAAGAAACGCTGCTCGTGCCCCTCATCCTCCTCTTCACTCCCACGGAGAGTGCTGACAGCACAGTGGTGATCATTCCCAGTTCACAGGAAGAAACGGAGGTGAAGAGAAGGGTGCAAACAGCTTCTGACCCTAGCTGCCCCTGGGACAAACAAGGGATGGGGTCTGGGAGGAGGGCCCTGCAGCACTGGTCCCAGGGACGCCCTGGTCTCTCACTGGGAGAGGACAGGGCACCATGTATTCAGCCTGGCCTTACAGATGAGATCCAGACCCGATGCTCCATGGAGGTCCAGGCCAGTGATAGGTGAGCACATGGACAAGTTTTTCAATCATGATTTTTTTCTTTCCTTATAGTTCACTCAAATGCAAGGCAGCCCATTTTGTGGTGATGCTCTGTGGCCCTCTGTCCCCTTTCCCAGGTGCTATCCATGGTTTTAATGGAGTAATAATCGTGGCTGTGTTCTACAGACTGTAAAGCATGGTACCAACATGGGGAAAGGAGGGATCTAGAATTGGGGGACTTTTTCTTCTCTAATCTCCTCCTGTCTGGTCACAGACCAGAGAGCAAGCAACCTGCCCCAAATTGCAGGGGGCAGGAAAGCAGGGTTAGGGTTGGGTAGTGAGGATGGGTGGGGAGTGAGGGGATTGTTTTCTTAAGGCCCACGGACTGGACTATGAGGAGACCCACAGGATCCCAGGAGGAGGGTGCTAAGGGCAGTGGGCAGCCAGGCTGGAGAGAGACCAGGTGGGCAGCGGCTTCAATGCCAGACTGAGCAGTCAGTGCTGCCCTTTGGGGAGATGCCAGCCCTGTTTACCAGAACCTGCATGGGGCCCCTGAGGGCAAGGACACGCAGATGCTCCAGGTCCCTCCTGGGTTGTGACTTCTACTCCAGAAACAGGGTGAGTTGCATAAACAACCAGGTCTTCAGACCACCAGAGACCAAGGGCTAAAGCGGTGGGGCTGGGGTGGGGAGGAGAAACAGAGCTCTCTAAGGAAAAGCCCCCGCACTCATCCCCTGAGGTGGAGAAATGAGGGCTGTAATAGTTTCACCATCATCAAAATTATGCCCAAGACACATTTGAGTAGAATTTAGAAAACACGGGGCAGGGAGGTGGGGCTGTGTACCTAAGTGTGTAGCGCACCCACATACATCTCAGAGAGTGAGTTTACCAGTAAAAATGACCGGAGGGTTCTGTAACAAGAGTTGTCATTCAGGGTAGGTCTTGATTCGTTTCTCCCATGAAGTAGGAAATGGAAAGTCAGCAACAGAGAGCAGAATTCATATCTAGGTTGATCTTGAGTGTCCTGTCTCTTCTCCCTCCCTTCTACCAAAATATTTCCCCCTTTGGTCTTTCTCACTGCCTCATATTTCACCATTAGAGACTTACTCCTTTGGTTGATAAGTCTCCAAGGATTTTCTAGACAAATGAAAAAGTTCCTGGGAGAGACAACAGGTAAACCTGGTGTGGAATCCAGCTTAGATAACCGAGAGCCAGATCTGGGTTCACTGGGGCCCTGAGGGGCCAGAGGGGTGAACGAAGGAGAGAGGTAGGGACAGAGGTTATTGTCCCTACTTTACAGATGAGGAAACCGAGACTTAGGCAAATGAAGAAAGCAATTAGCAGTCTGAGGTGGGAGAAAGTCAAACCTCACTTTCTCACCCAAAATTGTGTCTTCTTCAGTGGTAACGCCAAGCAATTTGCTCCAGAGAAAACAAGCATTCCTTGCCTTCCCCACTGTACCTCCAGTGCAACCCGGGATGTCCAGACAGCACATGGTCCCTTTGTAAACAGGTCCATTCATTAGCTGGACAGTACCTATGGCTTCTGTGACTGGTCCTAAGTCACATAACTGTGCCATTATGATGAGAGTCTCTCTGTCTGGAATTTCATTTGAGACCTAAGAGACATTGCCATTGGTATCATGCTGGAACTCGGAGCTCTGGTAGATTTAAGGGTGGGGTGGCTGTTACAGGGCTACAAGACCCCCAAGTTCTGAGCAAGGAGAAACTCCTTGCTCTGTCAGGGAGCCAGACAGACAGGGGAGAAGGGGGCAGAGGCATGAAGAACCATGGGGAGAGATACCCAAAGATGAGTCCCAGTCTGTGTGGTCAAGGAATATGTCCCCCTCCAGGGCAGACACACTTCAAATGTCTGTCCAGTGGGAAGTCAGTCCCATCATGGAGCAGTGTCTGCTGAGGTGTGTTTCCTATTTTTCCTCCTTGTAACTGGGTACACTTATTAACGTTACCTTGTTCTTGCTATGCCATTGAACACTGAATTTTGGGGAAGCAGATAACTTTAATTCTTAGGTTGTTGGTTTCTGCATCAAGAGGCATCATAGTTGCATGTATAAAAGGATTACCAAACCTCACTGCTGGTGTGGACCCCCCCCAACCCCATGCCACCCGGAGACCCTATTCCTGAGCACGATGCTGTCCCTGGGGAACTCTGGGGCTGTATTCCGTGTGTGTGTGTGTGTGTGTGTGTGTGTGTGTGTGTGTGTGTGTGTGTGAGAGAGAGAGAGAGACAGAGAGAGACAGAGAGACAGAGACAGAGAAAGAGAGAGAGAGGGAGTGTAGTGTGCTTACAGGGTGGAGAATGAACCAAACTCGGGGACTTGAAGAGCAAACTAGCCATTGGGACTCGTGCACATTTCTAGTTCCTGGACTTCGGGGCACCTGGCAGGATTGCACACCCAGGTCCTGTGTTAGGGTGCGGCCGTGAGACCCAGTCAGGCCAGTGAGTTGTGAGTGGAAGTTGTCAGGGTCTATCTGAGGCCCTGCAGTCTCTTGCCCTCTCAGGGGAGCCGCTGCTCCCTCATCCTGGGTCCCACACAGAGGAAGCATGGAGCACCCAGACAGCTCATGTCCAAGAAATAAACCTCCGTTGTTGCAAGGCATTTCACTTTGGGGCTGTTTGTCACCATGACATATCCTGACATTCGGCCTGCCTTTCCCAGGGCTTAAGCAGGGCCTTGTCTCAGGATCTCTCTGGAAACTAGGTGGAGGGGCTGCTACGTATGAGCTGGGACGAGCCCAGGCACTAGTGACATTCCTTGGTCCCCCCTGCCAGCCTCAGAGCCGCCCCTCAGGCTGTGGGACTCGAGTGGCAAACAGCAGAGGGCGCCAGAGGCCTGTCTCCACGTCCGCCACGGCGGGCCCATCACAGGGCTTTGGGGAGGCTGGCGCCGCAGTTGGCCGGCACTCGGGCCTTAAGTGGGGAGAGAGCTCGGGGCCTCCTCCCCTGTGTCTGCAGGGGTGGGCTAGTGTTTGTTGGTGCAGACGCTCCTGTCGGTGGGCTTCAGCGAACATGTGGGGATCCAGGAGCTGAGGGCCCATGGGGGCCTTACTACCTGTCTCTGAGCCTGGCCCTGCCTCAGGTGTCCTAGTCAGACCCAGAGCGAGGCTGGGAGGGAAGCCAGAAGCCAGGCAGTGCTTGCATGCAGCAGGCCCACCCTGGCACGCTGCCCTGGGGTCTCAGGCCTTCCCCAGGGCTTTTGCTCTTGAGGCCTCAAACCCACCATTACACTCTTGTCCGTGGAGCCCACTGCCTTCACCTGTGCTGAAATGCAGCCCTGTTTCTTTTGGGTGGAGGATGGGTGGAAGTCGGAGGGACCAGACTAACAGCCGCTGTTTCCTGGACTGACGCGTGCTCGTGAAGGCGCTAAGAGCTTATCCGGCCCCAGGAGCTCTGTCCTGGGACTCAGGCAGCTGTGTGGTTGGCTCCAAGTCCCTGTCCCTCCCTGGGCCTCAGTAAGAAGGGGGTTGGAGCCGGCCAAGCTCTGAATCCCTCCCAGCTTCACAGTCTATGCTTCTGGAAGCAGGTTTCATTGCTCAGGCATGGGGAGACAGCCTGGCCCTGGGGAAGGGGTGGGAGTTGGGGGGCTAACAGGAGGGAAAAGGGTTCAGGTTAGGAGAAACCTGGGTCACTAAGAGTCACTAGCTGGATTTGAAATTTTGCCAGATGTGTCTGGATTACCTTCATCTGCTTGCCTTTCTTTAGCGGTGGCCTGCATTTCAGTATTTACACTTGTCCAGGTCACATAAAGGCCAAGGGCAGGTCAAGACCATCATACCCAGCCCTAGTTGGCCCAAAGTCAAACCGAAGAGGTGACGGGGCCTGAGTCTGCTGCCTTGCCTCCCCGCCCTCCCTGGGTGCTGTCCTAGCCTCCTGGTGCTGGTGTCCTCCCAGCTGGGCAGGAAGTCTGGCCTGGTTTCTGGAGCCCTGGTCAGGTCTGTCTTCCACAAAGATAAGAGGAGCAGAATACAGTCCCGGAAGGGTCTGGACTTAGTGCTGGAGACACTGGTAAGAAGGTCATGGTGGTGAGTGTTGTGATGATGGCCTGCCCTGGCTCTCATGGGTGCATGGCGGAGGGGTGGGGGGCGGTGGGTGTCTGGCCCTGCCTGGGGAGATAAGGGGGATGCGGGCAGGGCTCTCAGGGAAGGCAAAGCTTGAGGTGGGCATTGAAGGAAAACATGCAAGAGTTCCCTTTGTAAGGGGGTGAGGGGTGGGGAAGAATTTTGCAGGAAAGAGTAAAAACATATAGAAAGGCTGGCAGAAGGAGAGAGCAGGCGCCCTTCTGGGACTGGAAGTGTTCAGTGCTGCTGGAGCAAATGCATGTGAGTGGAGATGAAGCTGAGAAGAGGGTGGGCCTTGGATCGTGAAAGCCTTGGGATGCAGGCTAAAGCAGCCAGCTGTAGCTGGTCGGTGGTGTAGAGATGAGTGAGGAGGCCATTGCTCTAGCTCAGGAGAAGCTGAGACGGTCAATCAAAGCAGCAGGGAAAGGAGTGGAGGAACAGCTCCACTGCATGCTGGGTGGGTGGCAGGCATTCAACTGAGTGACCGTTTGGACGTGGTGATGAGGAAGAGGGAGGTGGGGTTGTCTCAGGCGGTGATGGCTTGGGGCCACTCCCCGCTCACCTGGGGGAGGAGGAGCAGGTTAGGTTCAGGGGCAGATATGCTGAGTTTAAGCTGCCCATGGCCATTTCAGGGGATGTCCAGTAAGCATTTGGGTAGAGTTTGGAAAATTGACTTGGGTGTCATCAGAATTTGGAGAGTATTTGAGTCCCTGCAGTGCAGATGAGATGATTAAAGGGGCATGAATAGAGGGAGACAAAATAAAAGGCCTCAGAGATGGGGGAGAACCAGCATTTAATGAGCACGAAGAGGCAGGGAAAGGGGTAGGCAGAGGAGTACTGGAATGGCGTGACAGAGGTCAAGGGAAGAGCAGTGGAGAAGGAGCAGTTACCATTTCCAGGGGCTGGGCAGACTCAGGCGGACAAGCCCAGGGCTGACCGTTGGCAGGAAGGCGGCCTGAGCAATGGTGGGGCAATGTCAGGCCAGAAGTCAGCCACAGGGCTGAGCCATGGGTGGCTGGCTGCTGTGCCCCGTCCTGCCTGCACAGCTGAGCGCGCTCTGGGCCCTCAGTGCTCTGTAGAGCTAGTGGTCAGGAAAAACTTGTGAATGAATGACTTGGGGGTCGAAGAAGAGACTTTGTTGTTGTTAAGATTGGTGAGAGTGGAGATTTGAGCCTCTCTCTTCTCCCACTTTCTGGCCCCCAGAGTGAGTCAAAATCAGAAATGTAATGGACAGGGGGTTTCCAGTCCTTGTCCAGATCTGGAAATTATGTGGAGGCCTGTTAGGAAAGTCAGGAGGGCCCCTTGGCTGAGGGGTGAGAATGCCTTTTCTCTGGGGTTTCCCGTATTTCTGGCCTCATCAGTCACCTCCGATGGTGAGCTGGGCTCTCAGAACACCTCTAACTCACTGGGCTCCTGTCCCTGGGGTTCTGGGCCACTGGGGAATCCCAGCCAGGTCAGCAGCATCGCAGGGAAGCAGCAGCAAAGTAGGAGCCATGGGCTAGGATTCTAGTCCCAACTCTGCCACTATCTTGTGTGGGACAATTGTCTCTCTGGGCCTCAGTTTCCCCATCTGTAAGGCAAGAGTTCCAGTTCTGCATTCACAGGGATATCCCAAGGCTCAGATGGGATAATGGATGTGAAGGTGATGTGAAAAGTAAAAAATGCAATACTTGGGCCAGATAATTTCTTTGATCATTTGCTAATTCACGCATGCATGCATTCATTCAACAGAAAATGACAAAATGTTCATACGTGCTATGATTACAAAATACTAAGTGTTTGGGGCAGAACAAGTAGGCAGACCTTGTGCTAAAACGTGCCTTTGACCCTATTTACCCCTGACACCCACCGTTGGCAGGGGAAAGAGAAAGCGGGGAGATGGGGGTAAGTGGGCATCACGCCCCAGGCTAGGAGGATGGCCGCCGGCTCTGACACAAGCCTGGAGTCAGCAGGCCCTGCTGCTCGGGATTCAGGGATGCTTGGATTTCCCCCTCTCTCTGTTCTGCTGGGGAGAGTTTACACTGGGCAGGGCCAAGACTTGTTTCTCTGCCTTGTGACCTTGACCCCAGAGGCACCTCACCTGCACATCAACCACCACCATGGGCGAAGGCTGCTGGGAGAGAATCCCAGGGCCGTGGACAGTCATCAGAGGCACTCAGTGGACACAGCTGTCTCTGGATACGAAGGAACTGGATTCAGATTGGATGGGTGACTTGGGTGAACAGCTGAACCTTTACGACACTTGACTTCCCCATCTGCGATATGGGACTCTTAACACCTGCTCCATGTGTCTTGTGAAAATAAAGTCAGGATCTGAGAGAACTTTGAAATGTTGGAAAGATGCCTCCTCCTCCTCTTCCGCTGACGTCAGTTCATTATCACTGAAATCATCGGACCACCTTTCTGGGCTCCATCCCGTTTCTGACGTGTCCACTAAGTAGGACAGCCATTGATTGCATCCCCTCCTTAGCCTTCTGGGGATTTAATTGACCAGTGTATGTCCGGCTTGCTGGTCAGGACTGGCTGATTTCTTGTCATGACTATTCTATCACATCTATGGAGGTTGTCACGGAGAGGATTCTGGGCCTCAGAACCCCAAAACCTCAGAGTAGGAGGAAGCCTTGAAGAGTGTGTGATGTGACAGAAAAGAGCAGGTGGATAAATTGCTTGGATGGTGTCCCTCAGGCATGAGTGTCTGTTTTGGCAATCTTGCTAACATTCTTTCCTGCAGTGAATCTGGGGCCAAGGTGGGTATGCTTCAAGGGCAGGGCCCCACAGAGGGGTACCCCATCCCTCAGCATGCATCCATGCAGACTTGGGCAGTCTGGCCGAAGAGTAGGAAGTCCTGGGGATCCTTTGGGCTTCACACATTAGCTTGGAGGTTTAACTACCCACAAATGACTTCAAGGTGCATTACATGCTGCCATTTATAAATTGGCGGAGGCTGGCTGTGAATCGTTGCCACTCAAGGCTCATGGCAGAGAAAGATATTTTGGCCTGGGGAGGGCTCTGTCTATTGTCCAGCATCTCATCACAGTGTGGATTGGCTGTTCTCCACCTGTCAGCAAACTCTCAGACTCACGAAGTGATAACAAAGAAAGCCAACTTCTGGGGCTGTGGGTGGCAGTGAGGAGGAGGTCCTGGGGTATGAAAGTGAGATTTAAAGCCAGAAAATAGAAGCTTAGGGTAACAAACTTTTAAGTTATTTTTTATTTCAACATATGGGAAAAGTTAGGTGTTGTACTAATATTAGTAGATTCAGGGATCCACAAAGTCCTTGGGAGATACTCTTTAGAAATGTAATAGGTTCATGCTACTGTAGAACAGTTGTTAAAAAATGTAAAAGTGATGGATTTAATAAATGAAAAAAATCAAGATGTAGAGAAGAATGTGTAAATATGAATCCATTTATGTCAGTTTTTCAAAAGCTTATGCATATATATCTCTGGAGAAACTTTGCTTTTTTTTTTTCTGGAAGGATACGTAGACATCTGTTAATGAGGGTTATGTTATGGAATCCTCACATCAGCTCTCTGAGCCTCAGTTTCCCCATCTAGACAGGGAGCCTTGGAAGCCTATATCCTAGCAGGAAAGTGCAGCTCCAGGGAGACACCCCTTGAGAAGCCAGTCCTTTGCCAGCCTGGGAGTCTCATGGAAAGGCCATCTGCTTGAGGTGACAGGATGTGGGCAGCTAAGGAGGCCTCCTGAGTCAGCGAGGTCTTGAGTGTTACTCCCTAATTGGTTGAATCTGAGGTGCGCTCTCTCTTGCTTCTGAGCCTCCATCTTCCTCACCAGTGCCTCAGTGTAACAGCCAACCGCAGCCCCTGGAATAGAGTATGCATTTCTCTCCCCTTCTCCAGAGATGCTGATCACACCCTGTGGGTCTCCCTGCACAGCTGACTGGGCAGGAGAGGGGCTTCCCATGGCCCCAGACCTAAGGCGGGCGGTGAAGGCAGCCAGGCCTCCTGGCATCCCCCGACGTTGGTTGCATCTCCTGGCTGGGTTTCCACAGCGCCTGGAGGCAGGCCTCTTTCCTGGGGGGCACAGGGAGAGGCCTGGTCCCTGGGAGTTGTGTTCTCATCCGCAGAGCTTCACACACTCCCCTGGCTAGGGCACAGCCTTCTGGGAGCTGACTTAGACACCCAAAATCAATTTCCTAAAAGCCAGTGTGCCAAATGATCAATTCACTGAATGACTAATTTGCCATAGGGCTAAAGATTCATTTTTAAAATTTCAGTTTCCCTGTGGCTATGCCCAGCAGTTCCGGCAGCAGAGTTTCACACTGGTGTCAGATTTTTGATGCTGAACCTGACTCTAGCACTCAGTGTTTTATGTGGAAAGGGTAGGCTAGCCCACCCTCCACCCTCACCCCCGAACTTGCCTTTGCTCCGCTTTCCAGGTGGACTTCATCTTCAGATGCAGTTCCTGTCCTTTCTCTGTTTCAAGCTTACCCCATGTCTGCCATTGGACATGGGCAATAGAGTGGACCCTGAGGGAGTGGAGGCTGGGATCCTGCCTCTGAAGGGCTCAAGGCTTTGCACTGGGATACTTGGAGGAGTGGAAGAAAGTGGTATTTCTTGCACACCTGGGTTTGTGATTGGAATTCATGCCCATATTATTATTATTTATTACTTTAATTGACGTTGTAATAGACATTGAAATAGTGAACATTTCTAAGTGAAGAGATCTTTTACTTATTTATTTTTATTAAGTCTTAGAATCAGAAATTGGTTTAGAACCATGTCACTGCCAACACATAACACCATAAAACTTGCTAATCACCCAGAAGAAGCAGTTTAAGATCTTAAGTTATGGAAAATATCAGCTATTTCAACTCTTGATTTTCCATATCTATTATCTATATCTATAGCTGTATATCTGCATCTGTATTTGTACCTGTGGCGTTCCCTATACATATACATATGCCTATATCTATCAGAAAGCAATTTAAGAAAAGCAGCAATTTAAGAAAGTCCCAACTATTTGCGTATGCTTTGGAGTACATGATATTTTTCATGGCTACTTTTTCTTTTCATTATCCTTCACCCATACTTGTAGCTATCTGCATACTTGTACCTAGTGAATGCTAATTTTTCCTTTTTGCCTTTTCATTGGGGTGCCCTGGTGTCTTGAAGAGAACGCTGCGCACGTGACCTCTGGGCAAGTTAATTAATTTTACTGAGTCTCAAACTCTTCATTTGCAGAGTGGGCCTAAAAATACCTATCTGATGAGGTTCTGGGAGTATGGAAAGAGATAATGGGTGACAAAACACTGTAATTTTTCATGGAGCTGTACAGATGTAGGATGTTAATATGAATGGCATGAATTCTGGGGAGGAAGAGCAAATCCCAATGTTTGTTGTTTTTTATGAGAGATGGTCTAGGCCAGGAAAAAAGTTTCCATGACCAAATTAAAAAGCAGAGAACTCTTTCTTTGCTGAAATTCTTCATGGGCTCCCCACCTGCCGAGACTAGATTCCCTGCTGGCCTGGAAAGTTCTACTCTGGCTCCACTGTCATCAAAGCCCCCTCTTCCCTGAATGGCTCTGAGCAATAACCACACTGACTCTCTGTAGATCTCTGGAATGTTCCATGCTCCTTCCTTCCTCAGGACCTTTGCACAGGCTATTTCTACTTTCCCATCCCACCTCTAAAGGCCATCTTTAGGTCTTAGCTAAAATACCACTTCTTTCATGAACTTCCTGTGACCTTCCCACAGGAAAACACCTCCTAGCAAGTGTTCTCTCTTAGCACCTGAACTTGTCTATTTTTCGCAGCATCAGTTATAACAGCAGGTAATTAATTGATTGTGCAATTATTTGTTTAATGTCTGTCCTTTTGACTGGTCTATAACACTGTGAAGTCAGAGGCCGTGTCTTATTCACTGCTGTGTCCCAGGATTCAGCACTGTGCGTGGTACATGCTGGGTAAACATTTTTTGAATGAATGAATGAATAAGGTTGGGGCATCAGGGCAGGGAAGGATGAATGTCTGCCAGACACGTCTCTTTTTAATTCATACTGGCACTCCCTAATAGAGCTTGGTTTGCTTTCCCTCCTTGGTCTGTCCTCATTTCAGGTCTTTGCCTCTGCTCTTGGGGCCGGAATCCATCCATCAGCAAACATTCTATGAGGTGGAACAGAGGGCAACCTAGGCAGCACAGAAAATAAAGTCTATGGGCTCTCTGAGGAGGAAAACGGCTTTGGGGTGTGGGCAACTGTGGGCAACTGGCTTAGGACTTGCAGCCCTAACGAATCAAAGTTAGAGGGAGGCCTACCCAATGGTCAGCAACCCCAGGGGGGGCCCCCCGGTCAGTCCCATCTGCTGATGGGACTATGGCTGCCTCAAGAATGGGCTGCCGGGTGAGCAAGCCCGGCCCCCCCAGGGAGAAGGGCTTCTCCAGCCTGGGCAGGCTCATGCCAGTACCTTCTTTTACCTGCTCACCCAGGCCGAGTGGGTGGGGGCAGACTGGGGTCTGCAGGGTCTCCAGCTCTCAGGCTTCTGAGCTGCCTGTGGAGGGAGGAGCCCTGATCCTCTGGTTTTTCCCAGACACCTTACCCACCCCTTTAGCCACTTCCTGGCCTTACGCTAATTGAGACATCAGCGAGCCCATTCTGCAAAGGCGCCTCATTCCCATCTCCATGTCACTGGATATAAAAATATAAAAAAGAAAATATAAAAAAGAAATCAACCATGTATAGAGTTGTGTTCCCCTTCTACCCCTTATTAAAAATACTTTACGGAACCAGAGAATGTTGGAGCTGAAGGAAAGCTAGTTCAACCTGACATCTGCAAGAGGAAAAGGCTAACCCCCAAGGAAGTAAACTGAGTTCCCCGGACCCCTTACCATGCTTCAGGGGTGCATGCCTCTGGTTCAGAACGTTAGACACCCATGCCTTAAGCCATCGTTAGGTGCCAGATTTGTGGGGTTTTCAGTGGGCAAACAGCTGAGGGCCTGACCCCATGGGGACAGGAAGTGGGGTACAGCCCCCAAAGGTGGAAAGCACTGAGCCAGGATGTGAGAGACCATGGTGTCCCCCCCTCCCACCCCACCCTGCCATGGAGGCTCTGGGGAGCCACTACCCTGCTGGAGCCGCAGTCTCCTCATCTCTTGAATGCAATAATAGCCTTGTCTCTGGACTGCTCCTCACCAGCGAGGTTGTGAAGAGCTTCACGACAGAATCAGCTTGGACTTCTTGATTCCTGAAGTCACCCTGTCGTTTTAGGAGGGACTGTCTGGTGGACTGGTCTGGAAGTAACAGGAAGCCCTTCTTACGAGGTTAGGCTCTGAAAGTGGGCTGTGCGGGAGGGGTCACTTCCTAGGCAAAGAGGAAAGACCAGCTTTCTTGGTCCCTCCCTGATGGGCTGCTCCTTGGCCAGGCCGACTGTTTGCGGACCATCTCACATTCACAGGAACAAGGATTCCAACCCCAAATGCCCGATTTCATCTCTAGATTCATGCTAAAAGAACCTAGTGGGAGGAAATTCCCTGAGCTGTGCTTTCTTAAGGAAGATTCAACATTTCCTCTAGCATTTGGTGAGGGAGCTACTGAATGTTTCTCAGCATCTTGGGGCCCTCTCATCCTTGCCTCTGATGTCCTGGAAGTCCTGGCTTTTCAGAGCCAGTCAGGGGCCTTTGATTAGAAGGCACCGTCTTAGGTCGGCATCACTAAGAGGGTACCTAGCTGTGCCTGGGGCACATCTGTAGCCCCTCCTCCCCATTCCCCAGGAATCTGGAGCTTCCGTCTTGCCGAGACCCCCTCCATACCTGGACAGGAAGGACCCACTGACCAGCCTTTGTCAGCCTCTCCCTCCTTCCCCTCCAGCTTCCCTTTTCCCTAGAGCACAGGAACGTGGTACAGCTCATCTTTCTCCCTCCTGTTCAGCAATCTACCTTCCCTTCCTTCTCTCTTCCCAGCTCCCATCCTGAGAGACTAGTGAGCCGGTTGTATGGAGAAGCACTGGGAGTGGAGAGGCAGGAGGGCCGTGGGGCTGTAGGTCAGGGCAGCCTTCCTGGACGAGGTGGTTCCAGCTGGGCTTTAAAGGATGGACGAGGTGTGGAGAAGCACAGGGGAGGGAGGATAAGCTACAGAAGCGTTAAAGGATGGGTGTGAGGAGCCTAGTTCAGGTCAGGGGTGTAGCAGGAGGGTAGCTGGGTGGAGTGGCCTTGTGTGGCGTGGGTTGCGAGGAAGGCTGGCTAAGAGACGGTGGGGAAGCCAAATCGTAGACATTTTCTTTGACCAAGAACCCAGTGGTCCCAGCTGCTGTGGTCATTTTAGCTAAATAAAGCAATCACTGTGATTTTGAAACCACAGAGGGGTTGTTCCACTGTGATGGCAACTAATTATGGATTGTAATTGTTTAAACCAAGGGAGGTGTTTTGACCTGAATAGTAACAATGTGACCAGCCTCCTTTGGCGTCTTCCCACAACCAGCCCACGGGCCATGGGTCCATCTCCACAGAGCCTGCCCTGCTCCAGGTGCTTGGAGGACAAAAGGTGAAGCTGGGGACAGCATCCACCTTGGCCCAGGGAATGATCTCTGGATCTTTGGGAGGGAGGTGGCAGAGTTGGAGGGAGCAGAGAGGGACCTGGCTCGGGTCCTTCTCCGGAACTGGGGGCTATCAGCGCCTGGCAGGACTGTCAGGAAGATGCAGCAAGAGGCCACGGGGAAGGGGCCCACTGGATGCAGGAGAGCCAGATGCTGTTAGTAGCAAAGCCAAGTGACCTTGTTTTACAGATGAGGAAACTGGGCCCAAAGGGGATGCTTGACCGAAGTCTCACAGTCCCGAGCAGAGATCGGGGGTTTTGAATATTGGTTTCTCATCAGCGTTCATGGCCACTCCAAGTCATTATGTGGACAAATCACTTTACCTGTCTGAGCCTCAGCTTTCTCATTTGTGAAAGGGGCATAGTTAATACCTGTCTGATGGAACGACTATGAGGATGACATGTGATGATCAGTGAGTGCAAAGCTGCGCAGCCCCCGGCACGCAGACACGCTTAGTGAGCGCTCGTTCTCCCCTGCCCACCCCCTCCGTCCAGCCCCACGACGTGGCTTCATCGGAATCATGTCCAAGTAGAGGCCTTCAGTGATGCCACCACTTCGCTCACCCGTGCAGGGAGAACAGTTGGCTCTGCCATGGAATGTCCCAGCGTTGATGCAAGGTTGACAGTGCACAGAAATGAACTCTTTTGAACCCTCCAATGGGGCTCAGTTTCTTTGCCGGATCCAGTTCTCCCCTTACAGCTTTCAAATTGTATGAGTTTCTTCTGTCCATCTTGTCAGAAAGCCCTGGGAGAATGGGGCTATGGTGTAAAGTAGTGCACCCTCTCCGTGCCCTAGCATTACCTAACAGAGGCCCTCATCAATATTTCATAGGATCCGAGTGCATGGTGCTCACCTTACAGCTGCAGAGGCTCAGAAGGGGATGTGATGTTCCTGCAGAGTCAGGATGTAAAGCCAGGTCTCCTGACCCCACTTCAGTGCTCTGCCTGTTGCCTTGCTGAAGTCACATCAGAGCTGTCCTCCTGGGATGAGTTTTTGGTGTTCTGCCTGGAACTCCTCCCCTACCCCTTTCCTTATCTGTCTCCCATGTATCCTTTAGAACTCAGCTTAAATATTTATAGCTGTGGTCCTCACCTTGACCTGGTTGAATCCCTCTGTGTTCTGCTCTCACAACATCATCTGGGGCAGAGATTGCTCATTACTGATACACCTTATTACTTTTTTTAAAAACAAATCCTGATTTAACAGGGAAGCAATGTGTACATTTAAAGAAACTACCTCTCAAAGACTTCCTGACAGCTTAGGAAGATGCTGGGTAAGGCTTCTGAGAAATTGAGAAAGAGCTGACTATTATTTCTTTTTGCACTTTGCACCTTTCCTTCATTTTGCCTAGAACACAGATGTGATGGCTGGAACTGTAGCAGCTGTCTTGGACCTTTATTGTTAAGGCTATTAAGTATGCTCTTACATTAGAGCAGAAGCATAGCAAAAGTCTGGGCCCCTGAGGGCTTTGTGGGAACCATCTCTCCAGCCCTGAGCTGCCCACTTCTGGACTTGTTTTATGTAAGATATAAAGCCCTTATTTGTTTCCATCACTACAATTGAATTTCTATTCCTGGCAGCCAAACTCAGTACCATTGCTAGAATATCCTTTGTGGCATTTGTCTAGTTTACGCTAGCTTGTGCTATGTGCAGATCCTTGTCATGCCCCCATCATTAGATAGTATGCTTGATAAGGGCAAGGACCCCAGCTGCCTTGTTTATTTCTGTATCCCCAGCAACCAACACAGTGCCTGGCATTGTTAGTGCTGGTAGGTGCTTAGTAAATTTTCTTGAATGAATGAATGAATACATCCCAATGAGTACTTGTTGTCTAGCAGGGGTCCTACAGGGTCATTTGAGGAAAGAGTGGCTCTGACAGTGGCCTTTGTGATAATTATGAGAAGCAACTTTAGCTGCCCGGGTTGCTAAGAACTGCCTTTCCCTTCCCAGTAAACCGGCTCCCCAGTATCACTTACAAATATAATTTAAATATTTTTTCCAACCCGAAAGTCTCTTTGAGGGCACTCTCCTATAATAACTACTTAAAAATATGCAAGAGACAAACGAAAGCACACAAGAAACGATTTTTTTTCTTTTCAGTCTTGGTTTCGTACAGTTGATTTCCTCATACAGTTAGGCTCATATAAAAATTTGTATCTTTTCCTTCCCTTCAATATTATCACAGAATTTTCCCATTTATTAAAAGCTGGACTGAACTATAATTTTTAGTGGCTATGTGGCAGCCTGTTTTCCATCAAGGGGAATTACTTAGCCTGCCTCCTCTTCTGGCACTTTTTGTTGGAATGATGCTGTAATGAACATCTTTGTATCCAAAGCTTTTCCTGTGCTTCAAATTGTTTCCTTAGAGGGGATTCTCAGAAGTGGAGCTATTTGATTAAGGGAGATAAACATGTCCCAGTGTCATTTCGCAGAACACGAGTCAATGCAAAGTTAAAAGGAGAGAGAGAGACTCAGTCCCCTTAATCTCTAGGCTCAGTTTCTCCAGCTGTAAACGGAGCAGGTCATATTAGAGGGCTTCAGGTTCCCTTACAGATCGGAAGTTCTGTTGATGGTTGTGGAATGACGCCTCTGCTCTCCTTCAGGGCACGAGGTCATGAGGTGAGGGCAGGGGCAGAGACCTGGATATGTCAGCCCGCGCCTCGGTTCACCGCCTGAGCTGATCCTGCCTGTGGAAGTGGATCATCAGAGCCTCTAGTCCCCTCCACCCCCCTTTCTGTATCTTCCTTACTTTCTTCTCCAACTCCCAGCAAGCATGTACGTTATGGCAACACTGACCCTTCCAGAAAGGGAGGAGAGGTTCAGACCCTCACTGAGTCTGAGGGCCTGTGTGGGGTCTGCTAAGGGCCTGGGGACTCAACTTTGAAGAGGGGCAGACCCTGTGCCGGCCCTTGAGGGATTTGAGCACAATACAGCATGCCACCATGCTCTGTCATGAGCCTCCCAGCCTTCTGCTCCCAGAGATTAATGATTGTATTTATAGTCTTTTTGTGCCTCACCGGACCATGAGCTCCTTGAGGGCAGGGTTTCCTTCTGGTTTGTCTTTCTGCATCTGGGACATAGTAGGTGCGCAATATCTATTTTAAGTTCACGAGGGAAGGGAAATGCTAAACCTAACAAATAATTGAGGATATTGGAGGGGAGGAAAAGATACAAATTTTCATATGAGCCTAACTATATGAGGAAATCAACTGCATGAAACCAAGACTGAAAAGATGTGAGGGAAGAATTCTTGGCTAGCTGGGAACGGGAGCTAGAGCTGGGATAGGAACAATGATTGGCACAGGAAACTGCAGAAAGTCCTGGGCTGCTCCTTTCTCTGTCAGGGCAACTTTAACTGAGTCCGGCCCAGATTCCTGCTGCGTGGCCCTTCTTGGGTGTGCAGGCTGCAGGGCCCTGGTGGGGGTGTCTGGGGAACAAGCCCTCAAAGCACATACCTTGGCAAGGGTGGCAGAAAGCTTTGTGTGTGGGGGAAGTAGGTGCAGAAAGAGGAAGCCAGGGGCCCTGATGGCTCGGTTGCTCATCACAGACTGTTCATTTCATTTATTCACTTATTCTTTCACCCAATTTTTGAACATCTGTGGCTATGTGTTAGGTTCTGTGTTGAGTGCTGGGTGTTCAAGGATGGGAAAGAGAGATATGGCTGCTGCGAAGGCCCAGAACACTCGGCAAAGTGTTTGTACCTAGGAAGGCAGTGGGTGGTGCCTGGCAGAGTGGGTGATGGATGCAGGTGGGGCATCCAGGTAGGAGTGGCCGTGTGCAGCCAGGGGTAGGGGCCTCTCCAGCTGGCCCTTGGGTCCTGTGAGCAGCAGCGAGGCACAGCCTTGCAGCTCTGCAAGTGTACAGGCCTCTGCTGCAAAGGCACCAAAGGGGAGCTGGAGAGGTAATGGAGGGGAAAATGGATACTCCACGTGGTAATGTCTGGGCAGAGCTTGGAGGTCCTACATGGGGAACACGAGCCTGGGAGATGTTGCTTGCCTGTAGGAAAGTGGCAGATAAGATCAAACGGAAAATTACAACCCGATATATATGCTAGGACATGTCTATGTTAAAATACTAGCTGTGGAAGGCAACATGCAGAAAGAAAAAAAAAAAGACTATTGATTGCATTAAGTGCAAGCCTGAATTATTTGTTAGGTTTGGTGTTTAATCTTCCTATACTATGTTAAGAGTTATAATAATAGTAGTAATACTATAAAAATAATCATGGTAAAATTAAGTAGAACAATGCTAAAGTTTATGGGGATGGAAGATATTTCCTTGAGATTCCTTATCACCTAGTAAAAGGGTAGCCAGCAGGATAGGATGGGATGAATGCCTTCTAGGCTTTCTCCTGTGGCTGGGGTCAGAGTCACAGGAGAAGCCCTCTTCCTACAGGCGAGGCAGCTACATTCCCACTGGTACTGGGGATTAACCGGGGATGATTTGCTTCCATTCATGAGCAACAATCAGCCAATACCCTCCACAGTCAGCGAAGAAGGAGCTGTGCCCGTGTTGACGCCTCTCTTTCCAATCGGGTTGTTGGCGTAGCTGACGACTTCCAGCTGCATTAGGTGGCACATCAGAGTCGCTCCTCTATTTGTGACAGGAAAACGGGAAAGTGTGCTTACATTTGCTCTGTGATCTTTAAAAGTTTGGTTGGTTGATGTATCTTTGCTGGGGTTGGGCATCGCTTGATGGATGTTTGTTGAATGACTAATTATTGACCTCTAGGCTAACAGCCTCCACTGAAATAGGCTGAACAAACAATCTGCTGAGTGGAACGTGGTGTCAAGGTTACCCAGCTTACTCATCTGCTCACCAGAGCACACTGTGAGTTATTATTACCTGAAATACTAAGAGGAAGCAGCAAAAAGGGAAGACATGGAGACACCAGGACAGGAAGGAGTCCACGTAGACCTAAGGGTAGGAAGGAGAAGGAGTAAGATACTCAGGGTTGAATAAGTCAAGTCCAGAAAACAGGGGCTTCTCAAAAGGTGTCAGTCAATAACAGTTGGGTCCTAGAAATTATTATAAACTTAGCTCTTAATAATAATAACAGTAATTATTATTGTTGTTGCTATTATTATAATAATGAATTTGTTGGAAGGCTATGAGGACTCTCACTGAACCCAAGTGCAAGGATAACAGCCAGTTCCCATGAGAGGCTCAGGGTGGAACTGACCGGAAAGTTATCAGAAACCCAGACAGTTGCTTGCCTGCACTCTGTGTCCCTCCTTTTCTGGGCCTTAGGGTCTTTTATCTCATCCTCTCGGTAGGTCTGTTGCATTCTTTTCTTTGCAGACTGGCCTTCTCGAGGTCCAAAAATGTTCACCTCAGATGGAACATGATCTCTCCAATCATGGACCCAAAATCCATAGTCTAAATACAAATTCCCAGAAAAAAGGAATCTGATTGGCCAATGGCCAGCCAATGGGGGGAGGGGGTCTCATAATGCTGTGGTGGAAACTGGAACGACGTGGCCATTGAATGAAAACATTCAGCTGCGTGTAGAAAATGTCCACTGTGAAGTTTAAAAAATGAATAGCTCCTGAAGCATCGAGTTCAGGCTGTTGTAAGGGCCTACATAATAGGTGATTTCGGAGGAGTTGCCCCCTCATTTTCCAAGTCTTTGGAGAGAGCAGTTAGTAGAAAATGTTAATGACCAATTTTAGCAAATGACCATTTTGGCGCTCCCAGGCCACTAGGGCTGGCCAGAGCTAATTTTTAGAATGCCCCCTTGATGATTCTCGCAACTTGTTTAATGTTGACCTAGAGACATGCAATGGGCCCAGATTCAAACATAGAGCGAAGCTTGGATTTGCTTTACTGTGGGCAAGGAAAAGCTGCCCCAATGACTCCATGTGGACTTCTTGTCTCTGCACATCCTATGGCTTGTGTAGCCACGCTGTGGAGTTGCTGGCTGTGGCTGGACAGGTGGCAACAACTTTATGAGGTGGCCGTGTTCATAGCTCTCATTGGACTCACTGAAGAGCTGGATCCCGCGCTGGTTTCACAGTTTATTTCTGTGCCTCCGGGCCCCCCCCTCTAGCGTGCAGGACATTGCCTTCCTCTGACCTCACCCTTGCAGGCTGAGTAGGCCTGGCTGCTGGTTTCTCTCCTCTGTTCCCTCTGCTTCTCCGAGATGAGAGGGTCTCAGGAAGAACCTGACATCTGTCCTTACAGCAAGATCTGATTAGAGGTCACAGTAGTCCCTCTCCTGGACTACATTTCAAGGCCCCTCTCTGTGGCATCTTCAATGTTGGCTCCTGTTAAGGAGAGTTGAGCCCGGCTGGCCGGAAGAGTGCTTTCTGAGGAGTGGGTTGTTCTCCGATGTGAAGTTGCACCCGGTGGCTGGTTACTCCCTCTCAGCATGAACCAGCCCCAAGATGGAGGCTGTTTTTCTAGGTCTTCATCCTTAAAATATTGCAACTACACAGCTTATCCACAAGGGCCCTCCCACTCTAAGCTTCTGGTCCTAATCGGTACAGCCTCTGGCACCCAGTAGGTTCTCCCTGTGGGTGCTTGGTTGATGGATGGATTCACTACCTCACTGCCTGGTCACCTGGAGCCAGTGAACCCCAGTCCCTGGGCGCCTTTCCCTGCAGATCCTAACCGCACGATTTGGCTTATAACCTGAGCTGCCTCACCACCGTTTTCCACCAGCCCCACCCCAAGGGGCAGCCTCCCTCTGTAACCTTTCCGGGTTGCTCCGGCTTCCCTCGAGTGTTGACTTAGCCGGAGAGCATGCTCCCTCTTTAACCTCAGCGTGTTTGAGGAGCGGGCACTGGGTCCGCCTGCCTCCATGAGCACACGGGTTCCTCTGTCTTTACAGGAGCGTCCCGCGGAGGGGCTGTGACCGACGGGGGGAGGGCGCCGAGGACGGAGGGGCACCTTTCCGTGCTGTTGCCGGTTATCACAGGCTGTTCTAATGCTGCTCAAACAATATTGAGAATAACCCTGGCTCAATAGCACCAGTGTTAGCCTGCAAAGTCAATATTGGCTGAGCAAACACGGCAAATAAGGAGTTGCTATTTGCGTAGCTATGAGTACTTGTGTGCTCTGGCTGCCTCGACAGGGCCCTTGGAAATGAAGGGGAAAGGCAGTGGTGTCTGGAGGTGGAGGGGCTGTGAGAGGCCCAGGCCAGGGTTTCTCACCTCAGCACTGTTGACAGCTGGGGCTGGACACTTCTTTGCTGTGGGCTGTCCTGTGCTTGTGGTGTGTTGAGCATCATCGCTTGGCCTCCACCCAGTAGATGCCAGGGGCACCCCCTCCCCGGGCGTGCCAAGTAAAACCGTCTATAGACCTTGCCAAATGTCCCTGGGTGGGGGCAGGGGTCTTAATCTCTCCCTGCTGATACCCACTAGCTCTGGGCCAGGCTGGGGAGCAGAAGGGCGTGAAGGTTGAGAAGGGCTTCCTTGCACCGCCTTGACCCTCCCGCTCGCTCTCCAGGCTGGATGGCCCATCTCTGTGAGTGCCCAGAAAAGCCAGAGTCCTTAAGAAATAAATGCAATGTGAAGTGTCTCTTGCCATCGAAGAGCCTTTTCAGCTGCCGGCTGTGTGTCTACGGCCACCTTCTCACCCTTGTCCTGTCTAAGCTGTTCTCCACCCCAAGAGAGGGAGGTTGTGAGACGCTCAGATAGTTTAGCTCTGTCTGTCTCGTAGAGTTTCAGGCATGCTTTTCTGGCTGGTGACCTTCTCTCTTGCACATGCCTATTTATAACAATCTGTCCCTGGCTTCCTGTCCGCATCTGTGCTGCCCGGGCTTGGCGTGTGCTCTTCTGAATCCTACAAGTAGCCAGTGCTGGGCACCGGGGGAGGGCCTGAGGCAGGGGGACAGCCGGGCACTCTGGCCACAGCCGACAGTCTGCACCTCTTTAAGCCCTGCAGAGTCACATGCAGGCTCCGTCGATCCCCCCTCTGGAGGGTGTGAGAGAAGTGTTTGTAGGCCTGGGCAGGCGCAGAGTGTGTCAGGGGCTTTCTGTGTCATAACTACCAGCTTCTCTGCCAGGCCTTAAGCTGGGGCAACATGATGGTCAGGGAACCTGGGCTGAATAGCACAGGCCATGTCCTAATGCCTCTAGGCTGGGCTCTCAAGAGGCCCCGGCTGGGCTGGGGAGGAATAGCAATGAACATCATGACAATACCAACAGATGAGCTTCAAGGGCAGCTCCCTCCTCCGTGGTGATCCCTTTGGCTGTGATGGGAGCAGCGGGGGTGGGAGGTTGGGGGGAGGCCCATCCCTGAGCAGCTGTGATGTGGCTCTGGACCCCCATGCCCATCAGCTTCAGCTCCAGCAGGCAGCGTCTTAGAAGAGGGAAGGCTCCTATGTGCTCAGATGTTGAGAAAGAAGGAAGTGTGTGTGTGTCCGAAAGGAAGGAGACAGGCAGTCAGAGAGTGCTGGGTGGCGTTAGTGTGTTGCAGTAGCTGCAGCTGTTTATGGTTTTTTCCAAAGTTAACACACACTTGTCCCTCTCATTCCTTTTGGCCTCTTTTGCACCCCCTGCCCTCCTGTCCCTTAAACCCACGGCAAACTACTTCTCAAAGGTGCTCGCTTATTAATGCCCCAGAGCAATGGAGGTCTTGCCAAAGTTTTCAGACCTACTGCCAGATTTCTCTAGAGACTTGGCTGGGGTCTGCTTGGCATGATTAGACCCAAGGCTCAAGGCCCAAAGGAAGGAAACGCCTTATGAAGCCATCTCATCTGTGAGCCACTTGGGAAAATGGGATCCGAATTTGGAATCTGGGGAGAGAGTCTTGGGGAAGGTGTACCCCAACCAGAGCCCCCTGGGTGGACTTATCCTGGCTCCACTGTTCGCAGCTCCCTGTGGGTGTATTTCTGCTCCTGGTGGAAAGGGGGTGCTGAGGGGCTGCACCTGTGCTGGAGAAGCCTCAGGGGAGCGATGGGGATGGGAGGGTGGTTCTGGGTCCTGCACATTGGCTCCCACCAAAGGACCTCATTCTCTCTCTTGTATCCAGAGATCTGTGTCAGATTTTATTTGAATAGAGGCTTTTGCTGTTGTAAAAGAAGCTGTCGTCGTATAGAAAGTGATTTGACTCTCAAGCCAGGAGCAACTGAGTTCTAACCCATGTTACTCCACTTACACTTTACTGGCCACATTCCCTTAAGGTGATTGAACCTTTCTGGGCTTTAGTGGTCCCACCGGTAATGTTAGAATAGTAACACTGAACCCATAGGGCTGTTAGGATTACAATGAGACAACGTGTGCACAGTGTCATAGACACTCAGGAAATGTCCATCCTCAATGCCCTTCACCTTTTGCCTACCTGATCCTGCCCAGCTTCATGGCCTAGCCTCAGTTCAGCCCCACCAGGCGGTCTCTGACAACCTCACTTCTCCAGCTCCCAGTCACTTCTTCCCTCTTTGAGAGGGAGAGGCATAGAAAGAATATTAGCAGTGGGATTAACAGAGCTGGCTTTGAATTCTGACTCGGCAACTTAGTTGCAGGAGACATCTGGCCAGTGATTTAATCTCTCTGAGCCTTGGTTTGTTCCTCTGTATAATAGGTCTGATAACACTTCCCTTGGAGGTAACTGGAAGTCAAGATAAGACAGTAAGTCAGGAATGTTGGTATAGTACAAAGCCCCCCCTTGGAATTTATTTAAAATGCAGATGTACTGACCTTCCTATCAAGAGCTTCTGATACAGTTGATCTGGGGTGGAGCCCAAGAACCTGCATTTCAGATGGGCAGGCAAGCTGACTGTGATATAGACAGTCCACCGAGAAGTGGTACAGCGGTGTCCTGGGGCCTCACCCGACGGAGCACAGCTGAAGGCAGCACACCGCACACACTCTTCTTCCCAGCTGCTCAGGCAGGACCACCTGCAAAGCCCCTCGAGTCCTGCAATTGCCCCCAAAGTGCCACAGCACAAGGCGGTCACTGCGCAGTGCCTGCCCACTTCTTTCTGTCCCTCCCTGCTCTGTACCTGTCCATGACCTTCACCCCCAAGGCTGCTCAGATGGCCCTCCCTGTGGTAGCTGCTGTCTGTGAGGAGGACAGTGCCCAAAAGTGCCCGTGCTGTGGTATCGGATGAGAGCCCACTTCCAAGAGAGTATGAGGCTGCAGTGTGTGTGGTGCCCTGTCACATTTGCCACCAGGTCCTAAAACTGTATGAAGTGTTACAAACATCCTCATGCTAAAAGCCCCTCATGGCCTCTGGCCAACACCCTTATCCTGTTGGAGCTGAAAACAGCCCAAGGGCTGGACAGGGGACAGATGCTATCAATTCCCTATGAGATGCTGAGTTCCTGATGTGGCCAACATGATTCTCCCTTCCTCAAGCCCTGTGGCATCTTGCAAAGGGCTGGGTGCAGAGTGTAAGCCCATAAGGGGCTCTCCTTGGTTGATAGTTCTAAGGGAATGGAGGCAGTGCTGTAGATGACCCTCACCTCTTCTCAGCTCCATTCTTTCCCTGGGACAGCGCTACCTCATCAGAGCCCGAGGCCCAGGATGCCAGCACGCCTTCCCATGGCCACGATCCCAGTGAGAGGGCACACCCCACATCCATCTAGGGCTTTGGCCCCTGCTCACAGTCTTCCTCCTCCCACAGGCCTGTCATCATCCCAGAGGACTCCTTGTGAATGACATGTCTATCACCCACGCCTCATGTGCTTCCTAAACCTTTTCAGGGGTGGCCATGGCTACCCCTCTATTCCGCTCTTCACACCCTCAGTTCCACCCTAAATTAGGGGCTCCCAAAGCTGACTGATCATTTGTACCATTTGGGGAGCTTTAGAACACAGATTCCAAAGTCCCAGAAACTCCAGAAATGAGAGCCAGAAATTGGATTTGACATTCTGATGATCAGGTTGGGGACCACTGGAATTTGTTACCATGTTGTGAAAACTGTTGAGATATAACCAGTACAGTAAGAACAGGAGGGATTCCATCTTAAGGCTGATATTCCATTTTAAGAAGCAGGGAGTTAGGAGGTGAGACTCCTAACATATTTTATGGTCATCACCAACCCTATCTTAAGGCAGGGCAAGCAGTCCTAAATGAATGTCCCCACTGCTTGAAGGTAACCACTATCCTGGAGAAGAACAGGATCAATAAATTCCTTGTATTAAGTTTATCTTACAGAATATCTAGAGGACTGACTGTGGATAATGACCTAATGTCTCTCAGTGGAGATAGATGTCATGAGACCACATGTCAAGCCTATGCCCTCCCTGGCCCTTTGCCTAATTCTTGCAAGCCTTAAAGGACAGAATCCTAGGCCCTTAAGCATGCTTCTTCTCTTAGGTTGCCCACACTCCCCTTTCTTCTGGTGTGTACTTTGCCTTAAATAAAACTTCTCACCGCTCAGCTGTGTTTTGTCTCTGCCCTCTTCCAGTGCTAAGCAACTTTGTTACTTTGCTATTTCATTCTATTTTTCTAGACGTAAGCTCTAGTCTTCTCTCTCTTTCTGTGCTGATTTTGTCTTGCAAGTTCCTGTCGCCTGGGTGACCCAGACAGGACTGAGACTGTAAGGTCACGCTCTTTAGTAGCCTGCCTGCAAATCTCCTTTCTTTGCTTTGGGAAGTTCTTGGAACATAATCTCACTCCATCCAGGGCTCTGCAGCTCCCCCAAATCCTGGGGTGGTAGGGACTTAGTTCCCACACTGTGCAGATTCAAGTGGATACCAGACACCAGATCATTCTGGCTTTAGGAGCTGGCAAAGGATTTACCCTATGACACGCAGGAGTTCCGTGAGCTTCCCTTGCCTCCCTCTGTTCTTCCTTGCTCTCTGCTGCCATCCACTAGTACTCTCACTTTAATAAATTCCTTCCTTACCTACATTCCTCAGATCTGTTGGAGAATTCTTTCTCCCCCAGCATCAGGAAGCCTCCAGGTTGAGGTTTTACCTGGTGTGCAGGGAGAGACCTCCCCAGACGCAGCTGGTCAGCAACACCCTCATGAAGTCACTGAGGCTTTCAACCCTTCTCTTTTCTTCCTGTCCCTCAGATTCCACCTGTCTCAGTCTCTGTCCCTCAGGGCAGCCTAGATGGCAGGAACCGCACTTCAACACTCGTGTACATCCCCAGCCCTCAGCCCGGCTTGCTGCCCCAACACCTGTCTGATAAAACCAGAAGGCAGCCTTCTCACTCCTGCCACCAGGTTGTCCCTGGCACCCCCTTGGATTGCTGCCAGATGCGCATGCAGGGAATCTACACTCCCTTGAGTCCTTTGGGATGCCGGGCCATCCTCTCATGAGTTGCCAGCCCCGCCTCCCAGTCCCCTGCACAACCACTTCAAGTTTCCACTGGTTCCCTCAACACCCCCCTCAGCATCCGTCACCTTGTGCACCTACTATGTGCTGAGCAAGTTAGACAGTGCCTCTGCCCTTCTGACAGCCCAGCATGGGAAACAGATAAGCAATCACGAGCAATGCTCTTGACCATAGAAAAGGACAAGGCTATGCCGGGCTTCCTGCTTCACAGGGAAAACAAAGCTGTTAGGTGGGAACTTTCTTCAACACCTAACCCCTGCTCTATCCACACACCTGTGGTACCTGCAGCTGCCTGCTGTTCCCTAGGTTTCCACAGGAAGAGGTGTCCGCCCTGCCTCACACATGGTCCCTGCTCTGGGCCCTGGCCCTCCCCTTCCCCTGCTGGACTGTCTGGCATTAGCTCCTTTCTCAAATGTTCAGTCTCTTTTCTCTATTGCCTCATTCCTTTCAGCTCAATCTCTTCCATTTTATTATTGGTAATAGTATTAACTGAATAATAATATTTGCTGAACTTTATGCAGGTAAGTCTCATCGACAAGCTCACTCTCAAAGAATCAACCATAAAATAAAATGGCCTTTGGGTGAGGTAGGATGGCATGTAAGAGAGCAGAGAAATGTGAGGTAGGGGAGGAGACAGCCGGGCCAGGCACTTCCCAGGAGTTCTCTTGTTTCCTCTCACAGCTTCGTGACATAGGTATTAATTTTTGCCTTGGAGAAATAAGGTGACTTGCCTAAGGTTGCAGAGCTGCTGTGCCCGTCAGAAGCAATCCCGTGTATTCCACGTACAAAGGGTGTTAATGCAAGGAAGTGGAGCCCAAAGCAGCTGCTGGCAGGGTGGGGCGATGAGTGAAGGTCAGGAAATCTTTGCTGAAGGTCAGCCTGAAGGCTCCAAAGTGGCTGGCCTCTCAGAGCTCACCTGGAAGCTGTGTGGGACCTCCAGGAAGCCCCTGCTGACAGCCCGGAGCTGTGAGCAGGTGAGAGCCGGCGCTGGCCTGCAGGTGCCTGTAGACCTCCTAACCTGGCTGTCTCCAATTGCCTCTGGAAAAGAATGGCCTCTCCTCTCCTTCACCTTCCAAATGTCACCGAGTGTCTCATGGGCAGAATCTAGACTGGAACTGTAAGCAGAAAGGGACCTGGGAACCCCACTTCCTGGAGGAGACTCTGGTGAGACACTGAAGTGATCACAGACAGTCCACCTAGGCTACTGCTGGACCAAGCTGGGGTCTGAGCTCAGGTCCTCAGGCCCTCTAGCCTTCATCTCCATTTCTCAGACCCCACTGACCCCTGTCAAACTTCTTTGTAGAGACCTTCTTGCCTCTGCCACTCTAGAACTGCCTTAAATACTGTCAGTAGACATGGAAGGCTGTGGTCTACTGACCATGGTCTGAACCCTTAGGCACTTTCCTTCTTCTGAAACAATACTTGCTGTAGAATCAAACTCAAACCCTTGAGGGATCAGTTTCCAAACTGATTTTGAAGTGCTTTTAGAGGCAGAATGTTTTGTACAAATATTACATAGAATTCCACTCTCCGTGGTGGGTGCTGTGGCACTTCTGGGTGCCATGCTGACTGTACCTCCTCCATTTTCCCGGGGCTAGGATGGGTGACAACCTGGTTTTGGAGAACTTTGAGCTGAAGAAGGGAAAGGAGCTTCCTAGCAGCCCAGACACTCCTGCAAGTCGCACAGGATTGTGGGAGTGAAGTGCGGAGACAAAGACCGTTCTCTTTGCTCCTACTCTTGCAGGGGGTTATTATAGGTCAAGGACCAGATTTCTTTGGAAAGGGGAGGGACTTGGAGGTTTAATACCTAGGAATGGAGCTAAAAAGAAAGTTGTGTCCCTTCAACTAAAATTTGCCATGGGCCTCACCATCTTTTCCTCGAGTCGCTTTGGCTGGGAGGACTGGGGACACTTCGTTGACAAAAAGCGGTGTCCTGGACTGGGTGGGGACTTCCTTACAGATTTTCAGAGCCCATAGTTTTGTTCTGTCTTCCTTCCCTAGTCCCTGCAGAACCTCAGGCCAGTGTGTGTGTGTGTGTGTGTGTGTGTGTGTGTGTGCGTGTGTGTTCATTTAGGTGAGAGAAACACTGGACCCTAAATTTTCTTGATAAATTGCAAAGCTTATGAGATATATTCACATCCTGGGCCAAGACAAATGTGATTTTGGATTATTAAGTCCACATGACAAATGAGTGCCTATTAATTTTATTTACCTTGAGTGAATTAGCAGGAACTAGCAATAGAAAGAAAAATAATTGTCTTTCTGCTCCTTTGTAGGGAACAGCTGATCTGGAGAAAGCCCTGAGAACAGTAGCATAAAATCATACAATGCTGGAACTGAGAGAAACCACCTAACTCCACAAACATGTATGGAGTATCTCCTAGGTCCTGGGGATTCAAAAGCCAACAGAAAAACTGTTCCAAATCCTCAAGGAGCTCAGAGTCTAGTAGAGGCAATGACTAGTGGGGAAACTGCAACAGTGGAAATTTGGTCAATGATAAAGTTTGTATGAGGTTAGGGTGGGATCTCATGAAGTCTTTTCGGGTCAGGGAGAAAGCCAGGGAAGGCTTCCTGGAGGAAGTTATATCTGAGTTGGGTTTTCCTATATGAATAGGAGTATGGCAAGAAAAAAGTTGGGGGAGAACATTCTTGTTAGAAAGGAGAACAGGGCTTATTAATCCAGGAGGTGAGTTCAGAGACCAACAGTCTTAAGGTACAGAGAGTGGAGGGTGATGAAGAGAGCGGTGGGAGGGGACCAACCCTGAAACTGAGCTGATAATAGGTCTGGATATTTTCTCAGTGATGGGGGTTGAGGGGGAGGTTACGCATTCAAGGGTGTGAAGTAATGGAGAGACCACCTCAGTGGTGTTACGGAGGATGCAAGGCTGGAAGCAGGAGAGCCTCATGAAGAGATTGCAGTGGATGGGGCCTAGAAGCCAGGCAGAGGCAATGCGAAAGGAGGAAAGCTGATGGATTGTATTAGTTTCTTTTTGCTGCTGTAACAAATTACCACAAATTTCATGATTTAACACAACACACCTTAATTTTCTTACTGTTTCAGAGGCTAGAAGTCCAAAATCAACTAAAGTCATGTGTCAGGAGGGCTGGCTTTTTCTGAAAACTCTAGGGAAGAGTCTGTTCCTGGGTTGCCTATCCCAGCTGAAAGGCTTCCTCCATTCCTGGCTCATGGCCATCTTTATCTTTAATGCACATCACTCCTGCCTCGGCTTCCTTCATGACTTTTCCTTCTGTCTGCCTCTGAGTCTCCTGCATCTCTCTTATACAGGTAGTTGTGGATATCCAGGGCCCACCTGGATAACCCAGGGGAATCTCCCATCTCAAGGTCCTTAATCACATTTGTAAATTCCTTTTTACCGTGTAAATTAACATTCACAAGGCTCCAGGGATAGGATATGGATGTATTTGGAAGGCCATTATTCAGCCTACCACATGGGTGCCAGGGACTTTGGGAGATGTCTCACGCCTCCCTCCCCCACCCCCTCCCATCCTCACTTCCTGGGATCACCTAACAATTACAGAATGTGCCCCCATGTCCTTGCTTAGGATCTGCTTCTAGGGGATCCAAAGCAAGACCTTGGAGGTGGCTGTTTCCATGGAGCCACGGAGGAGCTGGGGGCAATGCAGGAGCACCCCTTGAAGGAGCACCGAAGGGGGCAGGTTCTCTCGGTGCCCCTCCTCCTCATCGGCAGCATGTAGTCCTTGGCACTTGCATCATGACCCTGCGTTCCCTGAGTCCACTCAGCAGACACTCCTTCCGGGGCCCTTGAATGCTGGTAGGCCATTGCCCTGGGAATCTGCCCGCCCGAAATTGCTGAGTGCCTGTGGCTACCCGCTTCCCCTCCCCCATGGTAATGCTCTCACATTTCAGCACAGGCCTTCAATGTCTAAGGAAGAAGATTATGCCTCGCTGAGCACTGGTATGTGTCCAGCTCTGCCATCTCACTTAATTTTCACAACCACCCCCTATTCCCATCTTTTAGGTGGGGAAACTGAGGCTCAGGGGAATTAAGTAACATGCTCAGGTCTCCCCAAATCAGTGAGTGGTGGAGCTGGCACTTGGACATGGGTCTCCTCTCTAGGCTGACTCAGCCACATGACAGGTATTTGAAGATGGTACCTACCCTCAACCACGCCTTTCCTTTCCTGTCACAGCCCCAAGATCAAATTTCCTTTAGACAGTTTTCCAAGGGGCACGGCTGTCTGACTTCTCACCTCTCGGGTGCTGTTCTTGGTCTGCGTTTCTAGTGACATGTGGCACCCAGGGCTGGTACCTTTCCAAATGAAGTCTGAGCCCTGTGCCCGTTACCTCTGGTGGCCTGAACTTTATACCTCGGTCTCGGATCCTAGGATCATATTCACAGCTGAAGCAGCCGCAGCCCTGTGTGGGTTCGCATGAAGCTTTCGGGTCACCCAAAGCCCCTGGGTCTTTTCACGTGGACTGCTGCCAAGTCAGGATACTCCTGGGAAAGTTACTCATTTTGAATCCAAATGCAGGCATTGTCATTTGTTAGGATGGAGGTTTTCATGGTTTGGGCTAATATTACAAGAAGAAGAAATGCAGTAGGTCTTGATTTCTCTGTATTGTCATCTACGGGCAATTAACAGATTCATATTTGTGTCTTGTATTCTCTAGTGGATTTCTGGTTCCTTGATGTCGGAGGACATGCTTTATCTCCCACAAGACCTGGAACAAAGGTTTTCAGACAGTAGATACTCTGCAAGTAATCCTCTGGTCTGAGGGTCTGCGATTCCACTCTCAGTCCCCCAGTTCTACTGCCCGTGGCCAGTACCATCCCTTCAGGTACCACTAGCAGCTGACTTCTGTACACAAAATGCCCCCACATGAACCACCCGGGTAGACTAGCTTCTGAATAGAGTTGCAGGCAGTTAGGAGGGATAAAGGAAAGAGCAGTGGCCCTGGAGCTGAGAGATCTGGGTCTGAATCCCAACAGCAGTCTGTAATGACATGCTGTTTCCTCCCATGTAGAATGGGACAATAAAAACAGGTAATATGTACTGAAACTGTAGTATACATTAATCAGTACTTTATGCCCATAATCTCAACCCACTGCATTGGGAATCATTAAAATCACCATTTCTTTAGGTGGAAAAAAACCCTGAGATACAGAGCCATTGAGTAATTTGCTCAGGATCACAAAGGCGGAGAGTGGCAGAACTCACATTGCGGCCCACAAGGTCTGCTCCACCCTTAACCATTAGACACAATATATCTATTGCCTCAAAGATTATTGCAAAAGTTAATGAATACTTGGGTAAAACACCTCTTCCCATGTGCCTGGTACATGCATTTACTAGTAAGTGCTCAATAAATGCTAGTTCTCTCCCCTGCTACCTTGCCCCCTTCCTTGTCTCCTGCCTTAGGGCCAGGTGGCGACCAATGGGTGGAAGCAGCAGATCCGTGAAAGGAAGAACTTTCTGATGGAGACCTCTGGCAGAGATCTCTACCTTTGTGAGGGGAAGACAAGAGCCAAACTGATAGCCATTGGTGGCTGGACTCTTGTCTCAGTTTGGAGAAGTGAGAGAGCACCACGGGAGGGTTCGCTGGGAGCCCTTAGACCTTTGAACAAAGAATTCACTCATTCACAGAGTCATTCTTAATCCTTCTCTCTTCCTTGTCCCCCCTACACAATTTATTACCAACGGTGTTGACTCTGTCCCCAAATACTCCATCATTCCTCTGCCTCTCTCCATCTTTACAGCTACGACCTGCTCCTGCATCTCTCCCATGGACCTTGGGATTGGCCACCTAACTGAGATGTGACATTTCTTGACTTTCCCTTCTCACCCCCCCTTCTCCATCCATCCATAGAGCTCTCTATAGGGTCTTTCTAAAACATGGTGATCATATCCCACCTGAGCTCAGGACTCCCAGGGCCTTTCCATCCCTGTAGTAAAGGTCTGATGAGACCTACAGAGGTGATTTTTGCTAGTCACCCACAACCTCTTGGGGCCATCAGAGGCTTCCCCAGACCTTTGCACATGCTGTTTCCTCTGCTTGGGACCCTTCACCCACCCTTTCTCTCTGGCTAACTTTTTCTCCTCCTTCCAATCTCAGCTTGTACGTTTTTTCGTCTCGGCAGCTGTTCTTGACATCCGTGTTCCTCCCTCCTTACTCCAGTTGATGGGGTGAGTCCATTTTTCCCATGTTGTCAGAGCCTCCACCTCTTGTTTCAGCTCTGGGGCCTAACCTGTGTCACATACCACAACAAGCTTTTCTTGAGTCCTCCAAGGGCCAAGCTCTTGGCTAGACCCCGAGGACAGAAGGAGAAATGTGCCATGTTCCAGGGCTTAGAGGGGCTTACCATGAGAGAGTGAGGTGGGTCTAGGCCAGATGGGATAATGCGTTGGCCAAGTTGAGCCAAGGTACTCTGGGAAGGAGCACAGGGCAGATCACCCAGCCTGAGAGGGTCTGGGAGGGCTTCGCTGAGGAAGAAGTGCTGAAGTATGCTTTTAAGGTCTCAGTGGGGTTTATGAGACCAAAAAGGGAAGGAGGGAAGTGGATGCCCAGCTAGAGTCCTGAGTGAGCAAGGCACACCGGGAATTGCAGGAGGTCTGAGCTAAGGCTGGTGTAATCTTGCAGATAGCTGATTTGCTGAGTGAGCAGGAAAGGATCCGTGGAGGCCCCCAGACTTCTGGAAGGGCACTAGGGGATGGAGGTGCGTTCTGGAAATGTACACGAGGACTAGGTTTGAGGGGACAATGGGATGAAGAGGTTAGGAGCCTGTTTGATTTGGAGTCCCCAGAGGACCACGATGTGGGAAATTGCTTGGTGGGAAGGGCACTGGAGGTAGGGAGGCAGCACAGATAAAGGCCAAGAGACCAGAGTGAATGGGGCATGGGCAGGTGGGACACTGAGAACACCTGGCTGGGGCCTGGGGAAAGAGGAGGGAGGAGCTAGTGATAAAGGCCAATGGTTAGCTAGAGGACGCGCCTGGGCCGATTGTACCAGAGAACTGTGAGCCAGGTACTGTACTAAATGCTTTTTAAATATCACTTTTTATCTTCCCAACAACGCTGCACCAGCCTGTCTCACGGACGATGACACGGAGGCTCCCAGGGGATAAAGGCCTTGCTCAAGACCACACAGCACCGGCCGGGGCCTGTGTACAGCAGGCACTCAGCGTATATGTGTGGAGCCGTGATGGACCGACAGCATGAATGAATGAATCATAGAATTCAAGCCCAAACATGTCTGGCTCTCAGCTCATGATCTAGACTGTTTTGGATCATATTTCCTGAATTCTCTCCACCTCACTGGCAATAATGATAATTTGAGTACTGGGGGAGATCAAGTAGCATGGCATCCCCCTGAGCTTGATGGGCTGGTTGCTGTGAGCAGAGCCCCCACTTCCCTCAGCCATCCCTCCAAACCAGGAGCTCGCAGGCCACGTGCTTCCTCCCTTCCGGAATCTTCCCTGTTCCTGGGGCAGCTCCACGCCAACTACACAGCTGCCCTTTTGAAGATGCTGTTTGCTTTTCCTTTCTCAAGTTTTATCATTTTCTCCAGGAAAATATTTGTCTTCCCATTACTTTAATCATGCCTCCGGGTCCAGCGGGCAGCCTTGGAGGAGAAGCAGTCCTGTGTTTTGTTTGCTGTACTGGGAGAACAAACAGGCTTGTTGACTTACCTGAGTTTTCCCAGTAGGTGGACCCCTCGGAGCAAACACGGAGTAGGCCTGCCTCCTTCCCCTTGGACCTGGTGTTGACTGAGGAGCATTGAAACAGGAAGGTCTTCCCTTAAGCCGGGCCCAGTGGGCCAGGCCGTTTGCTCTGGCTTACCTTGAAGCAGGTGTCCCTCTCGCCAAACGACGTGCCTGAGTCGGGCCTGAGCTTCTGCTGAGTCCAGGAAACATTCTGTCTTCCTCAAATTGCAGCCCAGCCCTCTAATTCTTAAATGAATTGATCTAAGAGGGAGACTTTTAAATGAAAGTGTTCTAGAGATGATGGGTGGGATTAGCTGGGGGGCTGTGACCGGGAAGACCCTTGAATTTATCAGGATGCAGTGGGCCCTGGACTTGGAGTCAGACAGATCTGGTCCAACTTCAGTTAGTAGTAGGCTCCTTGCAATGTGTCTGTGTTGCCAAGGGTTGAGCTGGTACTTCGGTCATTCTGCAGATGTTCTGTGAGCACCTCCTAGGTTGCAGCACTTTTTTAGGTGTTAGGTATGCATCAGTGAACAAAAAAACAGGTACTAGTTCCTGCCCTTTGGAACTTACATTCCCGTAGAAAAGGGTAGATAAACATAATGCGTAAGAAAAAAACATGTAGCTGGTTAGGAAGGGAATGAAAAAAATAGAGCAGGATAGGGTGATAGGGAAAGCCTTATGGAGGGGGTGTGGTGTAAATAGGGTGGTCAGTGTAGGCTTCACAAAGAAGCTGCTATTTGAGTAAAGACTTGAAGGAGGGGAGGTACCTAATTCCAGGCACATCTGATTCCAAAGACCAAACCCATAAGCCTACACCCTCTCTTTCCCAGTGACTTAGACCGGGTTGCTGGTCATAGAGTAGTTAAGGCTCTCTAAGTGTTCATTCCTCTCCCATCCCTCTTCCTTTCAGGGTCTCTCGGGCATTCCTCTACCAGGGGGAGAGAGGGTGTGGGGTTCCTGGCAGGGTAGCCCTGCCTGAGCAAGGGTGGGCATAAGGTGGTGAACCCGGGGAGCAGGCAGTCGCCAAGGTGGCCATGGTTGGTCTTCAGGGTGGAGTTCACCCTGGGTGGGGAGTGGAGTTGAACCGGGAGGCATGGGTCTATCTAGGGAAGCGAAGGCTCCTGCAAGGACCACTGCACTCCTGTATTTGCTCTAGAGACAGAGGACTAAACATTTATGGAGGGCTTACTAGGAGCCAGGTGCGTTAAGGTACTTCAAGGTGCCTCAGAGGGCTTTCCTTCCATGTCATTCTCACAATAGTCCTCTGAGGTGCACGAGGATCTCCATTTTACAAGTGGGGACAGTGAGGCTCCGAGGTTGAAAGGCTTCTGTGTGGCTGGCTGGCTGGGATATAGATCTGAATCTGTCTGGCTCCACAGACCAGTCAACTTTTTCAACACAATCATCATCAACTTCCCCACTGAGTAACCACCCCCATCACTGCAGCATCACCGTGTTCATCAGCTTTACCAATGGCATCAAGGGAGCCATCACTGTCGGCATCAGCCTCATCTGCGGCATCCTGTCGGCGGCCCCACCCTCACAGCAGCAGGGCCACAGTCTAACCGGTAACTAGGTAAGTGGCAACTAGGCTTTATGGTAAGTCCGATCATCTCTCTTAGCTGCAGCCTCCTTATCCATAAAGTGGGGAAAAGCATGTCTGCCTCAGAAGGGAGTGAGATGCTGAAATCAGTCTTCTGTTTCCTTTGAAGCTGCTCTTGTCAAGATCATCAATGATCTGCGTAGCTGTCGTCACACTACTCACCCCCCAGGAGCCCTTGAGGTGTCTGACCGCTTCCGCCTTTGCGCCTCCTGGCTTCATAACGTTTTCCTTCTGACTCACTGAGCCCCCCTCCTCTGCTGGCTGTCTTGTTTACTGAACCTCTAAGTATTTGAATGTTCCAGAGCTTTCATGGAGCTCCCGCCTTTCCTCATCCAGGCTCATTAACTGCTTCCTTCCCAGTCGCTGCGACCATTGGGCCTCCCTTGGACTGTCATGACCCTGCCATCACCAGAACATGCTCAGGCAAATGGACCTTAGAGTAGGCTGCAGAGCCCTCCTGAGTGGGGAGGACCCCTTCCCAGGCCCATCTGGGACTAAATGGAGACACAGGGCCAATCCTGAGCAGATATTTTTTTAGGTAGTTTGAGGGGTCTCTGTCCCTTGAATCTACATCCATTCAATCTTTCTGTTGCTCACGGGGTCTGCATTGTCTCAGGCGATCGGGACTCTTGCGTTCCTTCCACCCGCGAACGTATCCACACTGCGGTGTCAGTGACAGAGAACCTCTGAGAGAGGCGGCTCCCCATCCCCTGGGGGCTTCTGTTGAGCAAAGCACTAAGCAGAGAGATAAAGTAAGATCTCCAGTTAGTGGCTGGGGATATTCACAGGATTCTTTCCTGGAAACTCTGAAATAGCACCCTTTTGGGGGCTACTGTGTCTGCCCCCACATCGGGCCCATCCTGAAACAGATGGTCCCCCTTTGGGCTGTTCTCACACACATGAGCAGAGGGATTCTTTTAGGTCCTCTTGGCCTCAGGAGCATTTGAATCAGATGCCAGGAGAAACAGATTGCCTGTCCCTTATTTTGGGGGCTGTGGGTGGATGGCTTTGAGAGGAGATCTCGTCCAAGAATGTGTTTTCCCTCACATCCTCAGGATGTGATGCACTTCACTCTCTGCTCTTTTGAGGCCATCATAAACGTGAGATTTGCAGGGGAGACACCTGCACAGCCTCGGACACCCCTGCTAGGAGAAACGGGGCAGGCAAGTCACTTCTGGCACCATCCTTTGTGCTCCTTGCCCAGGGCTACCCCGTGGGCAGCTTGACAGTTGGCCCCCCACTGCTAGATTAACATTCCTAAAATAGCTCAGTGCCACCAGGCGGTTCCATGCTCAAGAACCATCCAAAGTTTCCCATTTCCCCTGGAATAAAGCTCCAGGCCTCAGTCCCGCCTTCAACGTCCCTGCAGTCTGGCCTGTGTTGGCTTTTTCAACTGTGACCTTCATTCCTCCTCTACCAAGTTCTTGCCGCCAGACAGACAGGCATCATGGCTGCCTCTGCACACTCTGGGTTAAAAAGCCCTCTCTCCACCCCCTTGCTGCCTATCTAAACTTCTTTTTCTTCCAGACAGGCTTAAGTCCAACCTTGCAAAGTGCTGCCTCCTCACCTGGCGGTCTTCCTGGGTCTCTCTGTTCATTCATTCCCAGCCCCATAGGACCACCTGTTGATTTTCCTGTGACTCACCACCATGACTTCCCCTGCTGAGAAGGGCTTATTTATAGAGGACCACTTGCTAAGGTGTTGTCTGGGAGTGGAGAACCATAGGCGATAATACAGTCACCCCCAGCTAGTCCCTGTAGAGCTCTTACCACCTGAAGAGGGGAAGAAACAATAAAACTGTAAGGAGAGAATCTGGTAGAGAAGCCCCAGGGGCAGTGACCTTCCAGGAGAGGTGCAATTAGCCTGGGGAGAGTTCCCAGGGAGGGGGCAGGAAAGGGACCCCCAGATTTTTCTGATCTTTCTGAATTTCGGTTCTTTCCATTCTCTTGCTGAGGCCTGCTGTCCTTGGCTGAGGCCATGTGGAAGCCAGAGGGTAAGAGAGCCATTACAACAGTCCCCGCAGGTCCTTCCAGGGCAGGCAGCAGAGTGCAGGAGGGCAGGAGGGCAGAGAGGAATCTGGAGTACAGATGAAGGGGAGGGAGATTATATGTCATAACTTAGATTTCTGATGGGTAAGTTGTGAAAACTTTGTCACAAGTAGAAAGGTTCTCAGGATCAAGCTGTTCACCTTCATTTCACAGATGAGGAAACAGAAGTGCAGAGTGGATTCGTGCTGGTCTGAGAACACACAGTAAGGTAGAGTCAGAGATGAGGCCAGAGTAAGTGTGAACACCACACTTCATTAGTAAATTGGTTCTTTGGGACAGACTACCTAATAAATTACACAGTAGGAATGTGAGTGTAAGTCTTACTGGCCATGCTGGCCTGCTTGATAACTGGTGAGATGCCCCAACGGGGGTCAATTTGCAAGGGGTGGTTGACAGTCCTCCAGGGAATAGAGTCCTCCAGAAGTCAGAGGCCACTAACAATGTTTACGCAGCTGTAAGTGAACTGAAATTAGGAATCCAGCATGGTGATTCTTTTTCAAGACTGTACCTCACCTGGCTTCCTGGGCATATATTTGAATCCCACAGAAAGCTGTGTGTGTGTGTGTGTGTGTGTGTGTGTGTGTGTGTGTGTGTGTCTGTCTATTTTATGGGTGTGAGGCTCTGAAGTAGAACCTGAAAGAACCGCTGTAAGACCCTCTTCCAAGCTGTGCTGCTCTGGGGCCCCGACGATAGCCCGTGACACAAACGGAGAGAAGAACCCGTGCTCTCCTCACTGCAGACCTCACTTTGTTTCAATTCTCTTTCACTCAGTTCCCCTCTGCTCCTTTACGGAAAATTAAAGCAAATGTACAGTGCTTTACAATTTTCAGACATTCTTTTCTTACTCTATTACCCCACCACAAGCCTGTGACTGAGCAAGGGCAGGGATTATTACATCCAACTGTCAGAAGAGGGAGTGAATTCAGGAAGGTCAAAGAATGGGCCCAACACAGGTAGAAAGGCATGGAACCAAACGTGGGTGAGACCCTGAGGACCACACCCTTTCAACTGCACCACATTCGGTCCCCTGGAGCTTCTCCTATTCTTTTTCTCTCTCCTTTCAGCTCATCCTTCTCCTTATCTCCACCTTCCCTTCTTCATCTCCAGCTTCCCCACCCTCTCTTTTCTGTCTCTCCCTCTCTCCTTTTTCCCCCTCCTCTTCTTCCAGGAAGTCGCAGCTCCTCTCTGGTCTGATAGGCTCAAAGCACTCTTTCAGGAACTTGCTTGCTCCTTGGTATCCAGAGTGAGTATACAAAGATGTACCTGTTGGGAGAGCCTCTGTCTCCATGGGGAGAGAAACTAACTGGGTGACTTTCCCCATCTTGTACCAACCTAAGGGTTATTTGCAGACAATATATGAAAATTACAGCACCATAAGTCACTGAGAAATCTTCCCTTGAATCAGTTAGATTCTGACATCTGCTTACTGTTTAATTATCTTCTGACTGAGGAAATGGAAAAGTTGACGAACAGTTTAACCCAACGAGAGACAGGTTCCTTGTCTTCCCCCCTTTGTGAGCATGTTTATAGAACCCTGATCTGCCAACATCGCTTCGTCTCTCTGGGGCCCTGGCAAAAAATATAGACAAATATTTATATTCCATGAACTCAAGATGGTTTTCATACCATTTTCATGTTTAACTGATTTCAAATGAATGACAATGGCCCTTAATGTGGTTACAAGAATTTGCCATTAATTTTCACTTAAAATTGGATCCAGCCGGTATATATGCCTACACTGTATTCCAGTTCTTAATGATTTGCCTTCCAAAAACATGGGCTGCTTCCCGCTGGCTGGTTGGCACAACAGCTTAGTGGAGGCATCAGTCTTCTACTACATGGGAACAAAAATAAAGTTCGGAATATCGCTCCTATTTTGGAACTCTTTGGGTGAAGGCCACAGGAGTGAGTCTGGCTCTGCACACCCGCCCATCCGCAGCTGCCGGCTCCAGCTTCCAGCAGGAGACAGGCCTGGGTTGCCAGGGCACACATGAGTGTGGTTCAAAGTCTCCTAGCGTTGAAAACACTTTCTGGTGTCTTTCTCCTTTGGCGTTTGAGAGCAGCGGGGGAACTACTCTAAGTTCTCTGTGAGGCTTCAGGTCTTCTCCCCATTGGTTTAAAACGTTGATCGAGGAAAAGAGTGGGATTGTGACCGAAAGAGGAGTGTGAACCAGAGGAACTGGATTTTCCACTTTGAAAAATGTCATTTAATTTGATGGCGTGAAGTTTCTGCTTAATCAGTATAACCACATAATTTATTTAACAGTTTTGTAGGGAATAAATATTAAATTGGATGGAAAGATGGGAAATAGGCTTAAACTGGAGACAAGGTCCACCTGTGAATGATAGACCACCTGGCAGAGGATGGGGGTGGCATGTAGGTTTCATACCCATGTCAACTATGAAAGAAAGAGTGCATTGAGGATAATGCAGCCGCTTCTGAGCTCAGGGAGAGGGTTCCCTTATTGATTAGCGATGTCCGCCCTGGGTGCTGGGAGAGAAATGGCTGTTCCTGGAGGGGGTGATCTTCAAAGACCCTTTTGACTGTATTTTTGTGATAAGGAATAGCTGAAAAGTGAATCAGGCTAACCTCCTCTCTGGAGGTAAAGGCTTTAAAGAGCCAGACCAGGAGGCCTAAGGCAGTGCTTCTCAAACATGAATATGCATACTTGTATCTTGTTATAAATGCAAACTCTGAATCAGTAGATCTAGGGAAGAGCCCAGTGTTCCACATTTCTAACACTCTCCCAGGTGACGCTGATGCTGTTGGTCTAAGGGCTGCACTTTGAACAGCAAGGATCTAAGGCCGCCCTCTGAACCTGGGGCAGTGCCCCCTCATTGGCAGCTTAACAGCTTCCACATGCAACCAACATTCATTAAGTGCCTTCTGTGTATATACTCCTTTCCAAGGATTTTTCATGGATCATTTAATTTATTCCCCCAGACTCCCTTTGGATGTTGGATAGGTTATTTCCCACACATCTTTTAAAAAGCTTTTTGCAGGTGTAGTGGGTTTCAGTGGCTTTGTGAAGGTTTATACATGGCAGAGCTGGGACTCACATTCAAGTCTTCCCCTGTACTGCATTGCCCCTTGGAGAACCTAATCCATAAGTCTGATTGCAGAGCTAATATTACTAGTGCCTTCAACTTAAATGGGGCGGCTCTTGGCGCCATGCCAAGGGGATGGACTGATGCCAGATGAGCCCTCAGATCATGTCAGAAGGCCAAGTTTGGCCTTGGTGAATGTGGCTCTACCACCTCAGATGGTCATTAAGGCAGGCAGGAAACACCCCGTGATTCTGGGTTTGTGGGAAAGAGCCCTTTTTGACCTTATGAGGGTTTTGGACCCAGACAGACCCAGCTTGGAATCTAGCCACATTACCTGACCTTGAGCAAGTTACTTAACCTCCTTAAGTTAAGGTCCCCTCACTTGTAAAAAGAGAACGATAAACATTCTTACCATTCAAATTTGTTGGGAAGATAAAAATTAATAATGTCATAAGATGCATGGTATGATGCATGGCACAGATGGGGCACTCAATTTCCTCCTTTTGCCCTTGGGACAACCTTACTGGCTTAGTTTTTCTATTCACTGCACAAATATAACCATTTTAGAGTCTCCTTTAATGCAATGGAATAATCTGTTTAAAATGGTCTCAAAGCAGAAGTTTAATGTGATGCTTTCTCCCCATACAATAAGATAGGAAATGGTATAAATTACTATCATTCTTCCCTGACATAACAAAAAAAATTTAAACAAACCTCAAAACTTATATTCTAAAGTAAAACATGTCAGCATCAAGAGATACTCAGTCAACATAGACAAATTTTGAAAATTCAAGCAAACTTTGGAGCTCTCCATTGTGAGTTGGCATTAGTGAATAGTGAAACCGTCGCTAAGTTTTGCAACTTCTGCTGCCTTGTTTCTTCAGTGAGTGGTGTTAATTCTGTTAAACGTTGTTGTCCCGGAGCGTTCCTTAAATAGTTTTTAACTGGTTATAATTTGGAGAAAGAATGTTCTGCTTAAGATACAGGGGTTCAAATAGTCAAAAATAAAATAATTAACAGATAACATTCTACAGAAAAACATGTAGATATGCTGTGCTGTTCCATGCAATATATGAATCCTTTGGATTTTGTCAGTTTCACTTGTTAATGACTTTCACAAAGCAGTAGCTTAGTTGGTAATGCCTCTAATGGGTCACTGGGACATACTTCATCTTCTGTTCTTCACAGTGGACTTTTCCTCCACCTGAATTAATTAGGATAATGGAAAAAAATGCAAACAAGACAGTAACTGCCCTGAAATTTCAGGTCTATGTGGGTAATTAATGTTATCAATTACCTGTGAAAAAAGGATAAATATTACAAAATCTTTCTTTTAAAAAAATCTGCTGAAGATCAAAGTACCGGCAGGCTGACACTCAACAAATAAACAGGTAGAGCAAATGAGGCGAATACCTTTTTGTTATCATGGAATCTTGGCAAAATTTCAGCCCAAGTAGTCTTCTTCCTTTTTCATTCGTTCATTTATTTTCATTCCTTTGTTCCTTCCTTCCTCATTCCTTCCTTTTTTTTCCTTCTTCTCTCTTTCACATACCTTTAAGGTATTAGCAGAATTCTGTATGTATGAATGCATGAACCATTAAAAAATTCTGTATCACTTCAGCTAAGGGAGCAACAGCTGCTCTGACAGCTCCATCTTTGCAAATGCCAGCCAAGGTGCCTGCATTCTTGCAGCTATAAAGGCAGCAGAGGCTAGTGCACTTTCCTAGGAGTTGGCAGATATTGCCAAAGAATAGTATACTATGTTCAAATGGCATCTGGCATAAAATATGTATTAGAAACATTTTTTCCAAACTAGAATAGATTTGAATTATGCAGGGGAAAATTGACGAGCACAGTGACCATTGTGATACAACTACACTTATGTACTATGTACTATGACCTTGCACTTGCTTAGCCAATAAGATGTGAAGAGGCAAGATTTGAATGTTTCTGTCTAACAGACAGAAGTATGTATTTATGATTCTACTGGTCATTGGCTACAGGGTAGATCTACTTGAATATTAATGGGATTTTACTCACTTGATTGTCATGGAAGCTAGAGTGGAAGTCTGTTCATGTCCAGCTTTGTTTATTCACCAAGAGTGTCATGTGTATTTAAAAGCCAGCTGTGTGGTCACCTAGCCAGCTCATGACTCTTAAAAGCCAGTTGCCTATGTGATAGCCTTAGCTGGTTTCAATGAAACTTTCAACGCATAGGGGCCCCTGAAATAGTGCGTCATCCTAGTTTGACATGGGAACCCTGGTTTCCCACTTTCACCATCCCAACTCCTGGCGACAAGGCCCCCACAGCCTGGCCCCAGCTTCAGCTCCAGCTTCCCCCACCCAGAGCCCCGTCTTCCACCCGCAGCCATGCCCTGCTGAGCAGGACTTTAGCCCTTCTGTTCCTGCTCCTCTGCCCTGGTGTTCTGCTCTGCTGAGTTTCCTTTCTTCTCTGCCTGCATCCATCCTCTTCACCCTTTAAGACCCAACATAGACCCTGTATCAGCTGGGGTCCTGGCATGAAATAGATGATGGTGCACCTGCAAGGGAGATGGGGGAGCGGAAAGGAAAGGACTATTTGAGGGAATGGCTTGGGTGCAGGGGCAGCAATGAGAGATGTTGCAGCCCCTGGGTGTGCTAACAGCGGGGAGCTGCGGGGGCCTACAGGAACCAGGAGAGACCCACAGCCGCAAGTGTGGGCTGCCTAGGAGGGGCCATGGCCTCCACTAGAGGAAGTTGGTCCTCATTAACCCTCCACCTGGCAGAGAGGAAGTCGGAGGAACCCAGAGCCCTGCCCTTACCTCCGGTTGTCCATCCTCTGCTGCTGCTTGACTTTGGCTGAGCACAACTCGCAGGTGGAGACGGGTCCCTCACACAGCCCTTACAGGTCGGAGCAGCGTGGAGGCTGGAGCCTGACGTGGGGCAGCCCTCCGCCTTCTCCTGGGAAACCAGTCCGGAGAGGCCTTTCCTCTCAGCCCCAGCAGCACATTTGGCTTTGAGTAGCTCTACACCTTCTTTGTGTTGCACTGCAAGGATGTTGCTGTCTCTCTTGCGTTTTCAGTGTATCGTGTCTCCCCACTCTGCGTGTAAGATCTCTGAAGCAGGCACCTGGACTTACTCTGTGTTTCGTACGGAAACAGCCAGGCATCCTGGGGTTTCTTGGTTGTGTCAATTTTGAACATTCTGTCCCTTTGTTGCCTCTTCCCACTCTCTTCCAAGGCATCTGGATTTGGCCCTGGGGTGTTGGTAGATTTGAGGGAGTGTGAATATTAGGGTAAGGATGAAAACTCTGAGGGTTCAGGGCTGGGTTTGGGGAATGTTCACCAGATGCAGTAGGAAACAAGAGCAAGGACCCAGCAGAGCCAAGTGGGATGGACAGTCAGGACAGGGAGCAGGGGTGGGCAGGGGGCAGTTCAGGGAGGGTTGCTGAGACCAAAGGGCCAGAGACAGGGGTTGAAATGGGATGTGAGTTGGGAATGTGCAGGGCCAGGGGGACCTGCGGAAGTGGGCCAGCATCTGGGAGACATCGGAAGGGTGGGGTGGGAACTTGGGTGCAAGGTTACAGAAGGTACCAGAGCTATAGTCTCGACTTCTGCTGTCTAATAAGGCAGCCGTGAGCCCTGTGTAGCCATTTAAATTTAAATGAACTGAAATTAAAAATTCAATTCCTCAGTCACACTAGCCACATTTTAAGTGCCCTACTGTGCTGGCCAGTGCAAATTAGAACATTCCCGTCATCACAGACGGGACAGCCTGGTCCAGAACCTCCCAGAATTTTAGGCCCCCAACAATGCTTAAAAAATACATTTGTTTGATTTAATGTGTTCTTATTTGTCCTAATATCAAACATACCTAGCTCCAGATTCTTTCTTGGCTAGTGAATCATTGTGTGATGAGCCCCCAAATCTCAGTTTTCTCATCTAGAAAATGAAGATAATAAGAGAGAAGTAACTAGATTGAGGTTTGGAAGTTGTGTTGAATGGTCATAGATGTGCAGGAGTAGGAGCTGTTTAATAATTGTAAGTTATCAACCTTCTTTGCAACAACAATGATATTTGCTAGCATTTATTACAAGCTTGTCCTGCTGGCACTGAGCTAAGCCGTTTATTGTGACCGTCTTATGTAAGCCTCATCCTTGCAATTACTCTGTAAGAAGATAGCATCGCTGTTCCCATTTTGCAGATGAGGAAACAGAACCTCAGAGAGATTGAAACACTGCCTGACATCATGCAGTGGAGGGGCCAAATTTCTGTATACTTGATTAAAAACTGTCACTCGTTGTTCTCTGCTGTTTCCTATGTCTTAATCTAACCACCCAGGCCGATAAGAACATCATCTTGGGCTGCATTTGAATCCCACAACATGTACACCCTGGGCCCAGACTGATGCTTGGCTGCTAACCGGCACACGGATTTTGACAAACTTTAATAAAAACATTGACAATTTCTTCAGCCCTGATAATTGACTTTAACATTTGCTCCTCAACGGGGCCTTGAAAACAAATCCAGGAGCGCTCCATCTCTGTCTTTAATTAAGTGCACAGCTGGCAAGAGGACTTTTTAGGACATTTTTAGGAGCACTGTGATCTCTGGCAGAGAGGGAAGAGATTGATTCTAATTAGGGGAGAATTAAAAAACCCAGAAAGGTAGTCATGGGACCTTGATGGGCTTTGAATGTAAGCAGCCTTACTGTGGGAGCCAGCATGTCCTGGGGTAAGTCATTTATTCTCTTGGAATTTCAGGTTTTTCACCTGAAAGTGACGAGGCCCTACCTCTCCTGTGGGTGATCTTGAGGACTGAATGGATCTAAAGACCCAGTGCCTGGACATAGATGCCTTCAACACCCTCCCCCGCCCCCGAGCTCCCAGGTCACTCTGATCTCTTTGTTTAGGGAAGGGAAAAGAACCCTTATTGTCTGGACCATGCATTTTAAAGAAACTGAAGCTGTGTTCTGAGAATTATACAAATTATGTTAATTTATATGTTGATTAGAAAATCTCTCCTTTCCTCATGCCTATATTAAGAAGATAAACTAGAACTGCAGAGGGAATGGACTCTAAAGTCCCATCATACCTCCCAGGTTCCCGGAGCTGGGCCCCCACGTCCCGGCCTAACACAGGCATCCCCGAGGGACGCTGGTCTGTTGGCCAGCGCCTGGCTGACTCTACTAAGACAGGCTGGGGGATTTCTGCCCTGAGATGGGTAAAGGGAAAAGAAAGCCCTGTGGGGACTGTGCCGTATTTGGGGTGTGAGGGACGTGGCAAGGCCTGGGGGGCTCCCAAGGCAGTGAATCAAAGTAACTTTTTGGCCTGATGTTACTAGGTGGCCACAGGCTGAGGAGAACCTGGGTTCCCGGCCTCTCCCCACCTCCCCCAGTCTCTCAGCAGGTTATATCCTCCCGTGAATCCCATCCTGAGCTGGTTTTTCCCTGGGGTATTATCTGGGGTCTGTGGGGAATTCTGAGAACCTTTGGATGGGAGTTACCGGCATTGTCTGAAAAGATGGACAGACCACATGGCCAAGTCTTCGGCACAGTGACAGTAGCTCTGAGAAGGTTGGGGTGTGGCAGTCTGGGGGGATGGAGGTGACAGTGTTTCCATTTTATGCCCAAGGCAACTGAGCCTTCTGGCGGTGAGAGACCTCCTCCTTCCTCCCTACCACCTCTTCTCCCTTTCTGTTCACTCTCGCTCTTTCTTCCAGACAAGTTTTGAGTACCTGCTAGTTTCACTTACATTATTAAATACATTTACTAATTATATTTTTACTATTTATAAATGATAATAAAAATAACATAATACAAGTACATTATAAATAAATATTTAATAATATAGTTAAACGTATTTTTCAAAGATGCCTACTTGGCTACCTTCCCATCTACACCTGGGACATGCCCCTTTGGGCTAAAGGTCAGCCCTGCCCCCAAGGGGAGGAGATGTCCCTCCCAGGGATGAGTCCCCTTCTTCATCCACAGATTCAGACATTTCATCCTTAGAGCCGGTATGTTTCCTCCCACCTAACTCTGGAGTCCTGGTTTTAAGCTCTACATTTATACCAGAGGAAGAGACCATGCAATAAGTCTCTCATGGAGGTGTGGCCTTGCTGGTTTGACAGGTGGCCGCCGCCAGACTTGGCGATCACCCAGACCCCCTTAGAGCAGGAGATCAAGGCTTTGGGTTCTGGCAAGGACATAAAACAGGGCTTTAGAGAGAAACAATGGGGAGATTTGCCAAGAGCAAACATTCCTGACCTTTGCCCTGCCTTTTGGAACATTTTGTTTTGAGAAAAATCTAATTCGCAGAGTCGGTTTGGGGTTGAGGCCCGAGAAGGCAGGTGTCGGGGCCTCGTGTCAGTGAGCGTTGAATGCTGGCCAGGGGTAGGCGAGCCCGTGCAGAAGGCTCTGTTCCACCAGCTCTAGGATGACTATGGGAACCCCCAAAATGCATTGTTTCTTTAAAAAAAGATGATCCACTGGCAAAGGAGTGGATAGAAAACCCTAGGATCTCTCTCTTTCCTTTCCCTGAATTGAGGGAAAGCCAAATATACTGGTCCTGCTCTGAGTTTTGCTCCTTCAGCGTCTCCCAGGGAACCGGGGAAGTTCTCGCCAGAGTGGTCAGCACACACAGGGTGTAATTTCAGCCTCAGGTCCCGCTGCTGGTGGGAGCTAGAAACCGCACCCCATCCCCAAATCAGATGAAACAGGTAGCCCCACACAGTTGTTTCTAGGGCAACTATGCTGGGAACTTCCTCCTGCCATAACCCCATTTCTAACAACCTCCAGTTATGTTGGACAAAGATCAGGACCTACTTCTGGAGCTCCTGCTACGGCCCCAGCTCTTGCCTCTCTCCCTTGACCTCTACTTCTGCAAAAGTAGTCATTTCTTTTTCTTATGATTATGGACCCTGGCCCAGCATGGAGAGGAAAGTGGCTAACTGAAGAGTGAGCCCAGAGAGGGGAAGGGACTTGCTCAAGGTCACACAGCCTGTTGGAGCAGAGCTGAGGCCAGACTTGCTTGGATTCCCAGATCAGGGTGTTTTCCTCCAAAGCTCCTTGCCCCACCAACGAGTTGTTCTTCTGTGCTGGTTGCGTTCTTGGCTTAAAATAGCACCACCTAGAATCACCTTGACTTTTCAGACCTCACTGAGAACAACAATAAAGGCTCAGAAAGCAGTGAAACTCTGCAGGATTCCCCAGCCCTGACCGGAGAGACCTTCACTGCCCAAGTCTGAGGGAGGGGCTTCCAGACGGCTTGCTCTGACCGGGGTCAATGCGCAAAGGAAAGCAGCACGTTTGGGGATGACATCCCATCTGCCTCTCTAGGTGCTTTATGATTGTGTATTTAGGTTAGAATGTCTTCAAGAGCGCCAGCCCAGCTGTTTGGTTTTCTTGGGACACTTTCATTGAGACGCGTCCAGGGACTTAATTGCAGCACAGAACGATGATATCCCTAAACTGAAATTTCCTCTCTTGTCAGGTGGTGTCTGCCTCCCTGCCAGCTGTCTTTATAGTAGCGGCACACCCATCTTTTTGCTGGGAGATGAGGCTGCATGGGTCTTCGGTGTAACCCATGCTGATTGCCTGCAATGCCTTGTGAGAGAAGCATTTTCCAGAAGGATAATATAGGCTGTAGCAATTGAGGGCAGACGTTGCCTTATCACCTAAGTTCTTAGCACCTAACCTGGGCCAAGCTCAGAGCACAGGAAAGGTCTGCAGAATTAGAATACAGCTCCATATACTTCTTTTCCACTCAGGTTGGTCAACCCACTGGTGCCTGAGCCTATGATTTGCTTTCACACTTTCGCTCAAGCTTCCCCCCCTGCCCAGAATGCCAACGTTTTGACTGTTCAGAATCTTGTCAACCTTTAAGGACCAATTCCACCCCCTACTAGAAGATGTGCTTCTTAAGAAAAAGATTAAAGTCATTTATGCTTGTATGCTATGCAGCAGGGCCTCAGTACATGTCTGTTACATGAATGGATGAATGAAACTCTTGTTCCTTTCTTTAGTTTTTATCGTTTTTATTCCTTTTTAAGTCCTCAGAAAACCCCCCGGTGCATAGAGCTCTCTCTCCCATTGGGCTGACTTCCAGGGTGTGCCTCTTGATGCTTTGATCTGTCTCTGGCTCCAGCTTCCCAGGCTCTGCTTGGCTATGTTGGAGAAATCCATCTCTTTGTCTTCTAACACTCTTTGTCTTATTTTGCCCAACTGCAGTGTGTCCAAGGGAGGTCCCAGAAGAAGGGCTGTAAGGTAAGCTGACCCAGGTTATTCTAGGAGGGCCAGCTGGGGCAGTGAAGGCCAGGTGGAGATAGGGAAGGAGTCAGGTCCTGGAAAGGCTGGGACACTGGGGACATGAGATCATGCATGTACCATGGGTTTTAGAGCTCAAGTCGATGAGTCTTTTCATCTGGAAGGTACAGCATTCCCAAAGACTAGCAGAGAAAAACTGCCATGCCAATGACAGTCCTATTGGCCATCTGGAGTTCAGATCCCAAGACAAAGACTCCTGGCTCCCAGCTGAGATAACTTGTTCTGTGCTGGGCCTGGGGGCTCTTGACCAATAGGAACAGGCAGTGGCCAGAGGATGGTCTGTAGCTTGCTGGTAAATCCTTGTTCCTAAAGCAGTCAGTGGCACTGTAAGCTTCTGGAGGGCTGGGATCATGTCAGCCCCTCATCCTAGTGTTTGTCCAAGTCCCACTGAGTCAGAGTCTGTGGCATGGGGCCTAAAAACCATCTTTAAGCAGCTCCCAAGGTCCTAATGAGGCACAATAAAAAAGCAACAACCACTGCCTCTCGCTTCTCTGGGTTCTCACACACCAGACCTGAACATATAGTCGGTATGACATAAGTATGCCATATGACTGAAATCAGCATTTATATTCTGTGGGAACTTCTCTGCTTCTTGAGATCCAGGTAAGACTGGCTTAAGCCCCTAGAGTTCCTCCCCTGTGGAGATCCAGGGACCCCTAGATTTGTGAAACTCTTTAGGGGATACACATTCTGTCTTGCCAATGGGTTTCAGCCCCAGGCAAGTTCACTATGGATTTAGTGAGACCAAAGAAATGACAATGAAATGTTCTTGGGGTGAAAGTGTTTATGCCCAACTTTATTCCCACCATGGCAGGTCAGTCACTAGAAGCCTGTCCACTCAGAGCGAGTCTGCATGCAGCAAGCCGGTCTCTGCCTCTGGGCCTCTCTGCCCCCGCAGCCGTCTCAGCCTCTGTCCTCGGTGCTGCCACCACTCCAGCCTCATCTCTGCTCTCCTGCAGCCCTGCCACCGTGTCCCCCAGAGCACTGGGTGGAGCTCTTTATATAGAGTCAATAACAACGTATTGCCCACTCGTGTGTAGTGAGCAGACTGACCAGGGCCAGGGGAGAATCCTGGCAACAGGAACCTTCACTTTCTCCACTATTCTATTGGCTTTTGCCACTCAGCCTCCTGTTTTCACACCTACTGTCTTCACCTCACAGCACACAGACCTGGATGAAAGCTCAGCCTCTTCTCATTTTCCATAGGACAACTTTCTGGCACAAGGTGTTCAGGGGTGAGGCAGATTCCTTTGAAGATACAGGGTGGGGCAGGTTGGGAATGAAGGCACAGTTTACATCACAGCGATGCAAACAACTGCAAGTTTGACTTTGAAGTGTTTCCATTCTTTTTTTTTCTGTGTCTCACAATACTTTTTGTTTTATTTTTTATTTTTTTAATAATTTATTCTATTATCATTAATCTACAATTACATGTGCAATATTATGGTTATTAAACTACCCCTTCATCAGTTCCCCCCACCAACCCCATTACAGTCACTGTCCATCAGCATAGTGAGATGCTATAGAATCACTACTTGTCTTCCCTGAGTTGTACAGCCCTCCCTGTGACCCCCCCAACATTACATCTGCTAATCGTAATGCCCCTTTTTCCCTCTTATCCCTCCCTTCCCACCCATCTTCCCCAGTCCCTTTCCCTTTGGTAACTATTAGTCCGTTCTTGGGTTCTGTGAGTCTGCTGCTGTTTTGTTCCTTCAGTTTTTTTCTTTGTTCTTATACTCCACATATGAGTGAAATCATTTGATACTTGTCTTTTTCGGCTTGGCTTATTTCACTGAGCATAATACCCTCTAGCTCCATCCATGTTGTTGCAAATGGTAGGATTTGTTTTCTTCTTATGGCTGAATAATATTCCATTGTGTATATGTACCACATCTTCTTTATCCATTCATCTACTGATGGACACTTAGGTTGCTTCCATTTCTTGGCTATTGTAAATAGTGCTGCAATGTTTCCATTCTTAAAATGCCCTCTGGCCACTCCACACGGGATGCTGCTTTCTTGTCTTTTAGGCTTTTGCTTCCTTTTGTGCCTGGTAGCTGCAGCTTTGCACTTCTTCGGCTCCCCAGTTCCCTCCTCTGATTCTCTCTCCCTGCTTCCTTTCTGCATGTTAAGCAATCCCCCAATTCCTTTCCTTGCTTGCAGAGCAGGTTGGCTTTCGCCCCCTGGCCTTGGATCTGGTACACCCCCTGCCCTCAGAACCTCACCATCTGTTCTTTAAGGTATCCGCACCTGGAGACCTTTTGCTCCTTAGAGGCATTCTGGTGCCAGGTGTAGGTAATGAAGCGTCACCTCATCACCTGTGTGAGGAGTGGAGCAACTGGAAGGGATCCCGGAGAGCATGAGTCTAACTCAAGTCAGACAGTCGATGGCCTAAGGTGTCTGCAGGTGAGAGGAGGGGCAGAAGCTGGAACCCTGGGCCCTGGCTCTCATGCTCCTGCTGATTAATTGAGCCCGTGAGTAACTCAAGACTCCACTGCACTCTTACATGTGTTCTGACCAGGAGCAGCTTTCTGGTAAGACCACATTGTCCAAGCAGACTGCCTGACACCCCTCTTGGTGCTCCTTTATCACCCTGCCCTGACTCAGAGGTCAATTCCCACGAGCACAGCCCTCTGTCTCTGTGCGGGTCTTGTACACACAGAGCCAGGATTCCAGCACTACTTCTACCATGAATATGTGACTTGGTCTTGACCCAGAGTGGTCCTCCTCTTGGGCCTGTTTGCCCACCTTTAAAAATAAGACTGTGTTTCGCACTGTCCTAGCGTTTTTGTAGGAATGCCTCAAAGTGCCCTCCAGGGATAGCACACGGGACTCCAAGTGCGTGGTGAGTGGGCTGGGGAAGAGAGGATTCAGGACGTTTCACCCCTCAGCCAGCTGAAGGCAGTTTCACTTATATCTGCCTAATGACTGGGGCTTCATAAGGACTTCTAACTGAAGAAAGATTTCCATTGCTTAAAAAGCACTTGAAAGCCCCTGGTGTAGCATATACTTGGGGTCTGAGGCTCTGGTGAGCTATGAACTTTCATGCCTGCAGCGAGGGGGCTGTCCTGCAGAGCTCCCCGCGGCTGTGCCTTCCACACTGGGACCTCCATCACGAGGCAGCTGGACAGCCGGTGGGTGAGTAGGTCCTCCTCTTGGAGGCTGTTTGGGGGACTTTCTGAGTATTGGTAAATGTGAATCAGGCCCCAAGATTTCCATTTTCTCTGCCCAATACACTCTTTCAGAAGAACATATGAGTGTGTGTTTCAGCAAAACTCAGATGCAAATGTTCCCAAAGGGGTGTGGGCCGGAGCTGAAGGCTGGGTGCACATAGGCAACCAATGTTCCCACTGTGGGGGGTGCACAGGGATGAAAGCCCTTCCCACCTGCATCCCTTCCCAGGAGCCAGTCCTGGTTGGCCCATGCACGCCGTGGCCCTTGAGAATCTCTTCTTGTTCTCAGTGTTTGAGGTTTGGAGGGCAGCCAAGGCATGACACAGGCAGCACCAGTGTGGATGTGGGCCCTCCTGGTCAGCAGGGTGGCCCTGGGCCCTGCAAACACAGACACGGGTGGCCCACCATGTACTTCCTTTGGCTTCATCCTGAGATGAAAGGTTATACATAAGGTATATATACAACACTTCAGAGTTGGCCAACTACTTCCCTATCCATAATCTCACACAACACTGAAAGGGAAGCAGGTAGAGACCACCATGAAGTCACGTGAGAGGCACATGTGGGGCCTGATCCTGGTCTGTGGGCTCTCAGTCTAGTGGTCTTTGCTCTCCATCCAACACTTCCCTGCCTCAGTTTGTCTTCCGTCTCACTTCAAATTCCTCTATCGCTAAAAGGCAATCATTACTGAAGACATTTCCTTGGCATTTCTTACCCTGCCTGAGTTATTAAAACAACAACTTAATGATTTGTTTCTGTAGTTATTTACTCACTCACTCTCTGAATCACTCGTTTGTTTACATGTGCACCCCATTTATTCAGCTGCATTCATTCATTCATTCAATGATGTCCTTATTGAGTGCTTACTATGTGTTCAGCCGGTGTTGGCCACCTGAGGGAGTAAAAGAACACTGAGTTGTGATTCTTGACTTTTGGAAGCGTATACTTTAATTGAGAAACCATGGTAAAGAGTGATTTCCCAGTCACAGAGGATATTTGTTCTTATTTGGTCAACATAGTTTTATTTGTTTCATTGATAGATATTCCTTGCTTATGTAAGTCACTTAGCTTCCTGAAGTCCCAGATGTGTTCTGGTTGGGTAGAAGCTGCACCAGATGAGTTTTGCATTCCTGCAGTGAATCCCAGAGCATCGGTTATATTTTTTGGAATCCTGTGGTTTAGAGAAAGGAAGTTTCTGATAGCTGGGGCAGTTGTGGGAGGCTTCTTGGAAGAGATGCAATTTGAACTTAGCTTGAAAGGTTGCAAGGATTTGTGAAGGTGAAGATGAGGAGAGCACAGGCCAAGGATGGTGGAAGAAACATGAATGAAGTCTAGTGCATCCTCATGCGTCTCCGGAGAGGTCACTAGGCCAGGTGTAAGGGCCGAGCATGTGGGCAGGGCTTGAGGGGTCGGGCAGGGTGGGCAGGGGGAGGTTTATGTGCAGGAGACTTTGTTAGAACCTGCCTCCAGCCTTCTTCTGCCCTTGACTGTTTTTGTGCCAGTTGAGCCCAAAATGGGAGGGGCAGTAGTTCTCAGCAAGTTTCTCTATCGCTTTGATGAGAAATGTGGGTTCTGCTCTTTGTGTGGGTAATAAAATGGTCTTTGCCTCATTCAGTCTTTGGCAATCCAAAAATTATCAAATGGTTTTTTTCTCTCTTTCCTTTTTAGTTGTTATAGGAAAGAGAGACAGTAACGAACGAAATGAGAGTAGAAACAGAGAAAGAGGCACAGAAGAGGAACAGAGGGAAGAGAGGGAGGAAAAAGGAGTGGATGCTGGAGGAAGGTAAAAAGTCGAAAACGAGGGAAGACGAGGGAATGCATGGAGCAGGGCTGGAGTTACGGGGAGACTGGAAGGGGAATTGAGAAGGGGAAGGAAGGAGGGGGAAGAAGGAGACAGGAAATGGGGAGAGAAACCAAGGAGATGGAGAGGGAGAGAAAGGGAAAGAGAAGAGAAAAAAGGGGGCAAGAAAAGGAGACAAAACAAAAAAGCCCAGGAGTGAAAAAAGCCAACGGCATCTCCTTGATCCTTCCCAGAGCATCGGTTATTTTTTTTGCCCAAAATACTTGGGGTGAATATCTGGATTCCTCAGAACCAAAATTTCACAGAAGGACAAACTTCCAGGAGTTAATCACAAAATCAGTGCCTTTCTAGGTGGCTGTTCCTCTTTCTGCAGGGAGACAAAGAGCATCCACCTGGGATCCTCTCCTTCCCTCCTTGTCCCGTCTACTGGCCAGGGCTGTGGGCAGTGCTCCCGGGGATCAGAGCCGCTCACCTGCTCAGTCTGGAGCAAGCAGAGTCCCCACAGACGAGGGCAGCAGCTCTCATGGATGGGCCTCTCCCTGCCTTCCCACTGAAACCGTCCTGAAGAGCTCCGTTACTGGAGAAAAACACAACACACCCAACTCAGAGCACTCTGATTAGAAGGTGTTTCCCTGACCTGATAAAGAAAACCTATCTTAAAATAAGAACAAGACAAAGATATCCTCTATCAACAATACCTTTAAAACATTTTCCTAGAACTTCTCACGTAGGCAAAATTTCATAATGTAAAGAAGAAAAGGCACCTACCCTACTGAAACTAAGGGAAAATTATTATTGATTTTAGGATATATAGTCGTATATCTAGAAAACAAGGGGAATCAACAGAGAAAGTCTGAGAATAGTAGAACTTGCTAAAATGGCCAGAGGAATGGTAACCCTCATAATGTGAGGGTCCCATGTGGTTCAGTCTCAGCGCAGAGTTATACTGAAAGGAAACCTAAGTTTGACTCTAGGAACCTTGAAGAATCATGTGGATCTTACTGTATAGGCTTTCTTAAGAGGCTTGGCATGCCCAGAGGTTTTGTACATGCCATTACATGGGAAGTATCTCAGAAATTCTCTCTAGACAATCTTGCCTCTTCCCAAAGCTACACACTCATGACAGCTAATACGGCAGCACTTCTCCAGGCCGATGGTTCCTTCATCACTGCCATTGCCTCTCCCCCTTTGTCCCTCACCTGTGGGCCTCCCTGCCCTGAGTCTCACTTGAGGATGGCTGGAGGACTGGGCCTCCCCATGGGTCCCCGTTGTCCCTACACCCACAGTGAAGGAGGAGCTGAACCCGTGGGGAGCAGGGCTCTTCTTGCACCACCACCAATTTTCTTGTGAATAGTCACTAGGAAGACTTGGTTTACTATTTTCTCCCCCTGATACACAAGACAAATACACAAAATCAATCAATTTCTTATATACTGCAATAACCAGCTTGAAGATAAAAGCAAACAGAAACATAATGTCCCACTAAATCCTTCTCAATGAGAATTGTGTGGGACTTCCTTGAAAAAAGCCACAAAAGTTTATTCATTTTGTGGAAGAGAATATGTTAATAAGTGGAGAAATTGAACATGTTTTTGGTTGGGGAAAGGCAACAAGGAAAAGACATTAGTTTTTTCCTGAATTAATATGTAGATCTAGCAAAGATACAGTTGAAATGTTTGGTAATTTGACAAGATGACTCTAAAATGAACCTGAAAGAATAACAAGCTAAAAATAGGTAAGAAATATTTGAAAGAACAAGAAGACATGATTTGCTTTAATAATATTAAAATGTATTTTAAAGCTACAACAACTGTATAGCATGGTACTGGTTCAAGAATGAGACAGCATCAATAGCTCAAAGCTGATAATTGTAAAGCCAACCATAGTATCGGCATAGAAGCAGCGTGAGATAAAAAGAAGCATTGCAAATCAACAAGGAAAGGTTGGATTAGTGATTGATGCTTGACTACTTGGGAGATGATCATTTTAGTCTTTTATCTTTTCCTCAAATAAATTTCAGATAAATTATAGCACTAAACATAAGAAACCCCATCATAACAGAACAAAAAAAAGTAAGCGAATATTTAAATTATCTTACAGTGGGTAATGCCTATCTAAGTTGAAAAGGAATTAAAGAAATCACAAAGAAGATTGCCTACACAAAACTTCCAAAGATATATTAAAAGAGAAACTACAAAAAAATTAAAAAGTAAATGATAAATTGAGAAAAATATTTGCAACGGATATAACAAAAGGTTAATAGCCTTAGTATATAAAGAGCTCTTAAAGCCTGAAAAAGAAGGCTAGCATTCCAATAGAAAAACCAGCAGAGGACATTCACAAAATAAGATATACAAACGGCTAACACATGAAAAATGTTTAATTTTACTGTTAGCCAAAGAAATGCAAAACAAAGCAATATATCCCATTTCCATCCATCCAATTGTTAAGATTGGTGCTGGTGACGAGGATGAGGAGGAAATAAATATTAGTGACTATGTAATGAACTTGGAACATAAACTGACACAATTGGTCTAGAAGAATTTCAACAGTTTTCTTGCTTTTTTTTACTTATGTGAGTTGTATTTTTAGGAATCCATTATAGGAATACACTGCATATGGAATCAGAATGTTCATTACGACATAATTTATCAGATCTAATATTGGAAATAATTGAGACATACAAGAACAAAAATTGATAAAATAGAGTAGGTTATTGAAAGCATTTTTAAAAGCACATATCAAACAATATTTAATAACATGGGAATATGCTTACAAGGAATGTTAAAAATTTAAAAATAATCAAAGCTGTGTGTGTGTGTGTGTGTGCATGCACATATATGTGAAGAGAATATCAAACTTCTATACTTCTGTATGTAATGTGGAGGAACAGTGGAATTGACATGCTCTGTTACTTAACTTTTTGCCCTCAGTCCTCTCACTTGTAAAAGGGGATCATAACCCTTGGGGCTCTGTGAAGATAAATGAGATACACATTTGACGGTGATGTAAGTTCTAATTTTTCACGCACCTGTATCTTCTCTCTCTGGGCAGGTTGGATTTTCCTAAGGGTGGGAATCTAGTGGCTCCTTCATAGAACTGTAGGAGAAGGAATTGGACTGGTGTTTTCATTAAGGTCTAAAAGTAGACAGTAAAGTTCTGGGACTGTGTTGAGTTCCAGCCCTGACTCAACCTCACTCTCCTTGCATGACCTTAGGCAACTCACCATCCACCGCTGGGCTTCAGCTCTTCGGAGCAGATGAGGGACTAACCATGGTCCTGTACAAAGTCATCATGATGTGAGTCTCTTTGAACCTCACTGTTGAAAGTCATAGTCATCTCCATCTCCTAGTCCATCTGAGTGAGGGCTGGCCTCACAGGGCCCTTGCGCAGGGTTACTGCCCACAGACACATTAACTGATGAAAGGACTCCATACAGTCATCCCCCCGTATCTGCAGGGGTAAGTTCCAAGACTCCCAGTGGATGCTGAACCATGGATAGTACTGAGCCCAGTATACACTACGTTTTTTCTCTTCCTAATACCTATGATAAAGTTTAATTTATAAATTGGTCATAGTAAGAGATTAACAACAGTACTTATAATAAAATAGAACAATCATAATAATATACTGTAATAAAAGTTATGTGAGTGTGGTGTTTCTCACTCTTTCAAAATATCTTAATGTACTGTACTCGCCCTCCTTCTTGTGATGGTGTGAGATGGCAACATGCCTTCATGATGAGATGAAGTGAGCCCTTCTGCTTCTGAAACTGTGGGACGTGAAACCATGGATAAAGGGGGACTCCTGGACTGCTGGGATGTGGCAGCAGGAGTTTTCACCTACTTCTATTCCCTTCTAAGTCCCCAATGCCTAGGACAGGGTCTGGCACCCAGGAGCTGCTCAACCTCTATCAATTAAATGAAGAATGGTTGGGGGGTGGATTGAAGGGCAGTCCTGAAAGACAGGCTGGCTGGCAGATTTGAGATGAGTGTGCACAGGGCCAACCCTACTGTCCCTGAGTCGTCACAGGTGGGAAGGAGAGATTCAAGGTAAAGGTGGTGCCGAAGGCTGCAGCCTGGCAGAGGCCGGGGCTTGCGGCTCCTGTTCTGGGCATGCTGAACAGTTGGGGTGGTAGCCCCAGGACCCTGATCCTGGCTCTGTGCTGCATGTTTTATTGTAGTAAGTTATTTAAGCCCCACCTTAATCCTAGGAGGCTTGTATTATTACCCCCATTTAATAAACAAGCTAATGGTCTCAGGTAGGGAGGAGTGTTTGCCCCAAGGTCACATAGCTTTTAAGTGGAGAAGCCAGGATTTGAACCCAAGCCTGTCAGATTCCTAAGCCCTTGACTTTGAAGCTGTAGACTAGAAGTGTTTATCTCCCTGTAGTTCTCCCTTTATTAGAAAAGAAAGAGTCCACTTTTGCTGTGTGTGCATCTTGGGAGGGATCCCAGCTCTGCCCCTAAATCATCTCCTGGATATGAGTGTTGGGCTAGGAATGGGCCATTGGCTGGTGATGGATCTCCACCGTCCATCATGCCCCTGTGGCACTCTGACACACGGTGCTGGCGTGTAATCAGAGTGATGGTGTTCTGATCTATGGGGGACGTTCATCATCCCAGGGCTGGTACCTTGACGTAGTACCTTAGCCTGCTGTCAGCAGGACAGCCCCTTAATGTATTTCCTTAATATATCACCCAGAGAAGGTAGCCAAGGGGGCCCGCTGACACCAGTCAGCTAGAGCCCTTTCCATGAGTCTGATCTCTTAAAAATCATATGTGCTTGTGAGTTTGTGTAAGCATACAGAGAGAGTATAAGAGAGGGGGGGCAGAAACAGAGAGGCAGAGAAGTGGAGAGAGGCTGGGGAGAGAGGCAGAAAGACAAAAGAAAAGGAGAAGAGATAAATGAAAGAGATGGTAAAAGAGAAAAAAAGGAGAGAAAAAGGGAAAAGAGCTGGGGTTGAGGGAGGAAGGTAAAGGTGGCCAAGAGGAAAGAGTAAAATGCAGAGGAAGGGAGAGTTCAGGCAGGCGAAGGGAAAGGAAAAGGGACAGGGAGGGGAGAGTAGCGGCTGATGCAGGGGTATCAAGGCCAGAGGGAAGCAAGGGGAGAGACAGGAGCAACACAGGCATGCCAGCGTTGGATGTCAGCACAAATGTCCTGAGGAACCTTTTAATTTGGCCTTGGTGGGGACCTTGTTCCCCAGGGTGGGGAGTGGGGGTTGCTGGAGGGGCTCTGCTAGGAGGTATGGCTGCTGGAAGGGCACGGACTGGAAACATCTCTCTCTCCCTTCCCTGACAACAAAGGGTGTCTGCCAGCACTTTGCTCATTCTGCCTCCACTGTTCCAGAGGTCACCTTGGTGGGAAGGATCCCCGACGTGCCTCTTGGACCCCAGTCCCCATGTCCACCTGTTCAGCTTTACTCAGATAGCCCAAGAGCACCAGAAGCTCAGAGGACCTCAAACTGTAGTCATTGGTCCACCCCAGTCTCTTTTCTGGCTTTTTTATTGCACCAGAAGTTCTCGCTGGTCTCCAGTGCCTCAGATCTCATGGCCACACAATCTCATCATTCTCTGGAATGGCTCCACATTTGGTTCAGTCAATTCTCCTCTTCCGTTTCTGTTGTCTTAATTCTAGCTCACACCCAGTGGACTCTTGGGCCAGCCATGAATCAAATATTTACTAAGAATATATTCTGTTCAAGACACTGCTAGGGTGACAGGTTGTCCCACGTGCTAGATCTCTTCCCTCATCAATCTATTCTGCACATCACTATCCAACTTGCTCTTCCAAGTACCCTTTTGTCATGTTACGTTTTAATCCCTAAAGTTTCAAAGAGACAGTGTACAACTCTGGCATAAATCCCATTTGGTCATGGTTTACAATTCCTTTTATATATTGCTGAATTCTATTTATGAAATATTTTGTTTTTGCATCTGTCTTCAGGTGAAGGATAATTGTAACTCTGTCTGGTTGTGGTATGATGGTAATACTGGTTTCATAAAAGAAATGGGGAGTGTTCCCTCCTCTTCCATTTTCTGGAAGAGATTGTGTAGAATTGGTGTCAATTCTTCTTTAAACATTTGGTAAAATTCTCCTGTGACTCCATCTCGGTCTGGACAATTAAAAAAATTTCCTCTTTCTTGGGAATTAAAAAAAATTATGAATTCAGTTTCTTTGAATAATTGTAGACTATAGGCCTGTTCAAATGATCTTTTTCACATTTGGTGGATTGTGTTTTTTAAGGAATTGGTCTATTTCGTCTAAGTTGTCAAATTTATGTGTCTAGACTTATATTATCCCTATTATACTTTTGATGTATGCAGAGTCTGTAGCGATACCTACTGTTTCATTTCTGGTATTGGGAATTTGTGTTTTCTCTCTCTTTTTCTTTGTGAGTTTTTCAAGAAATTAATCAATTCTATTAATCTTTTCAAAGAACCAGCTTTTTGTTTTGTTCATTTTTCTGTATTGTTTTTCTGTTTTCAATTTCATCAAATTTTCTCTGTGTTATTTCCTTCGTTCTGCTTGCTTTGGGTTTATTTTACTCTTGTTTTTTGAGGTGCTTGAGATGGAAGCTTAGATTATTGATTTGAAGCTTTGCCTCTTTTCTAATGTATGCACTTAGTGTTGTAAATTTCCCCTTCAGCATGGCTTTAATTGTGTCCCACAAATTGTGGTGCTTTATTTTCATTTTTATTCAGTTCCGTGTGTCTTTAAATTTCCCTTGAGGCTTTCTGTTTGACCCCTGGCGTATATGAAAGTATGTTCTTTAGTTTCCCAGTGTTTGGAGATTTTCCTTTATCCTTCTGTTACTGGTTTCTAGTTAGATTCCTTTGTGACTGGATAACACACTCTGTATGAATGCAATTGTTTTAAATTTCAGGGCTTTTTTATAGCCCAGGATAATGTTTATCTTGGTATAGGTTCTGTAAGCACTTTAAAATAACATGTAGTCTACTGTTATTGGGCAGAGTGTTCTCTTGAAGTTGATGGGAATCTGTTGGTTGATTGTACTGAGTCCTTCTATCCCCTTGCTTATTTTCTGTCTAGTTGTGTACAACTTACTGAAAGAGTGGTATTTCAGTCTCTAATTATAACTACAGATTTGACTGTTACCCTTTAGTTCTATCAGCTTTTACTTCATATATGCATCACTGTTGCTTGGTGAATTCACATTTAGGATTTCTAGGTCTTCTTGGTGAATTGATCCTTTTATAATTATATAATGTCCTTCTACATATCTGGTAATTTTCTTTATTCTGAAGTCTACTCTAACTGATTATCAAAATAGCCACTCGTGCTTTCCATTGATCAATGTTTGCATGATACATATCTTTTTCCTTTCTTTTCCTTGTGACCTGCCTATGTCATAGTCAAAGTGAATATATCATGACAACATTTAGTTGAGTAATGCTTTTTAATTCATTCTGCCAAGCTGTGTCCTTTAATTGATGTATAGAGACCATTCATACTTCATTTGATTATTGATATGTCAAAGTTTAAGTTCATAATTTTGTTTTTTGTTGCTCTGTTTTCTTTTTTTTAATCTTTCTGTGGGTTACTTGAACATGTTTTAGAATTTTATTTTGATTTATCTGTAGTGTTTTGAGCACAAGTCTTTGTATAGCTTTGAGCAGTCGCTTTAGGTATTACATTATGCATATATACTTTATCACAATCTACTGGTGTCACTGTCTTACTAATCCAAGGAAAATGTAGAAACCTTACCTCCCTTTATGTCTCCTTACTCCCCTCACTTTTAAATTGTCTTAACTCTTTCTTTCCTCTACAGCCATTTAAAACCATATCAGTGTTATAAATTGTTTCTTTATAATGTTCAAACATAATTTCAAAAATCCCAAAATGGAAGGAAAGCTAATTTTTTAACCCATTCTTATTCTTATGATGTTTCTATTTTCTTCCTTATGTTTCAAGTTATGTTCTTTTATGGTCTCTTTTGTGTTTAGAGAACTTCCTTTAGTTATTCTTCCAGGGACGTTGTAGACAAATTCTCTTAGTTTTCCTTAATCTGTAAATATCTTTATTTTCCCTTCCTGTCTGAAGGGTATTTCTGCTGAGTATAGGATTCTCCATTGACATTTCCTCCCACACTTGAAAATATTGTGCCACTTCTTCTGGCCTCCATAGTTTATGATGAGAAATCTGCTGTCCTTTCAATTGTTTTTCCTCTATGGCTAAGGTGTCATTTTTCTCTGGCTGATTTCAAGGTTTTTTTTAGTTCCCAGAGTTCACTAAGATATGGGAAGTTTCAGCCACTGTTCTCCTAGTGCATTTTCAGTCCTAACTTCCTTCTCTTTTCCTTCTGAGACTCTAATGACATGAAGTTAGATCTTTTGTTATAGTCCCACAGAGCTCTGAGTCTGGGTTTATTTAATATTTTTTTAGTCTGTTTTCTCTTTGCTTTTTCAAAAGATTGGATAATTTCTACTATTCTATCATCTAGTTCACTAATTCTTTCCTCTGCTGTACTTATGGCTGCAATGTCCTCTTCCACTGGGCTGTGAGCATATGTGACTAATAAACTGCTGTGGAGTCCATTCCTTTTCCTATAATCTGGGACACACCCATGAGGAGAGGCTCCATACAGGAGGGGAGACTTGAGGACTTCAGGGTCTGGTAGATGTTGGACAAGGAGGAGCTTTCTGGCTTCTTCCCAAGCGAGCCACCACTGCCCACAGCATTCATCTGCTCACTAACACACCCTGCGCTGGCTGCTTTCCCTTCCCTGTCTCACTTCCACGCTCCCTCCCTAGTGCATCCTGTGCTTATCTCTCAAATGAACTACTTTCTTTCAAATCCTGGTCTCAGGGTGTACTTCTGGGAGGAGTCAAAATAAGACAGGACACACACACAAACTTGACCAATGTAATCAGTGCTGTGTGTGTGAATGATAGAGGGAGCTGACCCAGAAATGATAAATAAGTGTGATCTGTTCCCATTGCACCGTCCTCAGAGTGCATTCCATTTCAGACTCAACTGAGGTGCTGCCTCCACTTGCAGCACTGTCCTGGCGTGCAGGGCAATCTCCTTCCACCCCTAGCCTGCCTCTAAGATCATGCTGGTTAGGAACAGTCAAAGCATGGTTCACAGTTAACTGCCAATGAATGGGCCTTCATGTTTTGGTTGCTGATATTCTTATTGTTGTTGTCATTATTCAGAAAGTACCTTTCTTGAAGTTATGATGCAAAAAGGTTTTCTAGTGCTGTAGGCTGCTTCCCTGTCTTAGGCCTCTTCCCCTGCATTGGGCTTGGGCCTGACTCGCTGCTGTCCATTTTTTCTTTGCTCTCCAAAGGCCTTGCAGGCTTCCAGGGGCCCCCTGAACCAGGAATTTCCAGTCTGGCTCTGAGGCTGGAGCAGAAAAGTGAGCAGGCACTGGGACTGAAGGGTTCCCCCCCACTGCTTGGCCCTAGACACAGAATTGGCCAAACCAAGCCCTGCAGAGTTCAATTCCCAGTGGGAGCTTGTTGGGTAGTGAGTTGCTTCTTTGTCCCCAAGGAGGGTGGCAGACAGAAACCTGAGTCTTCTGAGGTTTCATCTCAGTTCTTAATCCCAAAGAGAGATTCTGTGGTGGAATCTCAGGCATTGGGGCAAATTGTGCTGCAGGAGGTCGTTCATTGGACCTTCAAGTCCTGTCAGTAAAAAGCAAATGCCGACTTCGGTAAGGAGGGACTTTATTCAAAGGGATAGTTGATCACAGAATGTTTAGCCTGTTCCTTAGAGACGCTATTAAGGAGGAGGTTGTATTCTGGCTCAGGTTGAGGATGGGTTAAAATTCAGGGGCCTGGGTAAACAAGAGAACGTAAACTCATTTAGTTAATAAGCATTTGTTCCATTCTCTTAGTAGGGACAAAACAGTTCAGCTAATCATTTATAAGACAAAGAATGGGCATTTGGAGGATCTGTGTCTGCTTTGTCACAGGTAAACAAGGGGATGTTGTGAGTCCTATTTAAGTCATATGGGAAAAGATGGTCATGAATTTCAATGGCAATAAGTCTTTTGGGGGAACACAAAGGGGTTGGGGGAATTTATTTAACCCTTGCTGTTTTCCAAGGTGATGGCTTCAGGAAAAAAATTCAACATTGTCAGCCCCGTCCCGGTCCCGGTCCTGTGTGAGCAGCTCCCCTTTGAGCTCTGCTGGGTGTGGTCTGGGGGTGGGAGGGCCTCCCAGGCAATAGCAGAGCTCCTAGGGGGCGCTTCTAGCTTAGCTTAGCTTCCCTCCTTCCACTCCCCGCCAACCAGCTCCCGGCAGCCCCCTCCCTGCCTGCCACACAGCTGTTTTGCCAACACTGCTGCCTGATTATCTTTCAAGTGGCTTCTCGGAGCAGATGTTCCCGGCTCCTTCCTGCATCGAAAACAAACAGCCACTGTGTTGTCATTTACTCTCCTGGGGAAAATCCCTCTGCTGCTTCAGATTCTTCTTGAGAGGTTCAGGGATATCTGTGAAGTCTCTTCATGCTGCTCCTTGTCAGGAATTGCCCCCAGAGGGGTAGCAGGGGCTCCTCAGGTCTTCTGAGGTGATGGGCTGGGAGGAACACACTGGTAAGAGAATCAATCGTCACATTCCAACCTGGGGGAAGCAAGGCCGGGCCTGGCTTGTGTCACTGCCTTCCAACAATATTCTACCTTTTGAATAACATAAACGCCTCGCCAACGTTGATTCTGAAATAGCCCTCCTGGGTGTGTCCCCAGCTGAAAATCTATTTGTTTTCAGGGGCTTCACCAACAAGGAAACATTGGCTTGCCTTTTGAGGTTTGTGTTATGAAAGCCATAGGTTGTTGATTTCTCTTTATGAATGTGAAAGTCTAATATGAAGTTGAATGTGTCTGTTAAAAGGTGCCCATTCCATCCCATTACTCCAGGGCCACACTGAGAATCAGGGCCCTGGGTAGACCAGGCAGCTGCCTGGGGAGTGGCCAGGAAGATCTGTGCCATGCCAGGGTGCCCTCTCAACAAACACTAGCTGCCTTTCTAACTTGCCTATGTGCGAGAAATGGCAGCCTTAGCAAGTCACTCCTCACAGGTGAGGCCTGAGGACAGGGGTGGCAGTGGGTTCTATAGCCCCTATACGTTGGCTTCAGCCAGCAAATTTCTCTGGGAGAAGAAGGGAGAGACACCGGCTGGGAGTATGCCTGGGGAGGGAGATGCGGCACTGGGGAAGACCTCAGCAGTGTGGTTTCTCAGGAGGAGAGGGACATCTGAGGTTGCTGAGCCCAATGGTAGGAAGGAAAAGCCTTTCTGGCATGTACAGAGAAAGGCCTGTCAGCATGTCCACCTTCCTCCACCAGAGGATTCTGGGAGCTGGTACCAGAGGCTAAAAATCACACGGGATATATATTTGAGGGTCTGGTCCCCAGATGTTCCGTTGATCTGGGTAACAGATCTTGCTTGCTGTCCTTCCCACTTGCCCACTGTGCTGTCACAGTGGCCTCCTCTGGCCCACGGAGCTCCTGCCCCACTCCAGCCCGGGGTCGCCCAGCATGGGCCCAGTGTGCACACGTCCACGTCTCCCAGGGGGCTCCCGCACTCATCCTTCTTGGCGGAGTCAGGCTCAGCGGATCATCTGGTCCTGATCATCGGGCCTTCTCTCTTGGCCTCTCAGACACCATATTTTCCCGATTTTCATCCTATTTCTCTGCTGCTCCTTCTCTGTCTCCTTTGCTGGCTTCTCCTTCCTGATGGACAAATATCCACGTTTCTCAGTCAGGGGGACTTTGCCTTCCTCTGTTCTCTCCCAAGCCCGGTGATTCACACGTGCTAGCTGGCATCTCGGCTCTCCGGGGTGATCGCTAAACATACGAACTCCTGAGCCCCATCCCTAGAGATCTACTTCAGTGATCAGGGGGCCCAGAAATCTCTGTGTTCAACAGGTACCCTGAGGGGTTCCAGTGCGTGTAGTCCATGGAACATGCTTTGATGACGTTCTGTGTGGCACTACTGCATATACGGTTTTATCCAATCCCAAGGCATTGCATGGTATTTATCAGCTGACATGTCCTCAATCTGTATTTCCAGCTCAGACCTCCTCGGAGCTCCGGGCTTGTATCTCCATCTGCTTGACATCTCTATTTGGACACGACCCAAGCATCTGGACCTTAGGATTTCCAAAAGGAAACTTGATTTCCTCCCCTAACTATCTCTCCTTAGCTTCATCTTAGGAAATGGAAGCCCCAGCCCTCAGGGGCTCCTTCAGATCTCCTCTTTGGCCAGCCCCGCATCCAAAGCACCGGCAAACCTTCAGCAGTGTTTACCTTCAGAACAGTGCTCTAGGCACCTGCACCTTTCCCTTTCTGGCGCCACTGCCACTCTGCTCCAAGCCACCGTGGTCACCGCATGGGCGACCACGGTAGATGCCTAAATGGTCTCCCTGCCCGAAGACATTCCTTTGCACTGGCCAAGAAGGAAGTCTGAAACATACCACCATTCGTGTTGCTCCCTTTAGTGGCTTCACATCACACTTGGAATAAAATCCAACCTCCAGGCCTGCGGCATCTGGCCCTGCCTCCCGCCCTGCTCTCCTGTCGCCCTAGGTCTTGCTCATTCTGAGCTTCTTTCAGTTGCCCGATTGGGCCAAACACTTCCCTGCCTTGGGGCTTCTGTACTCTTCCCTCTGCCTAGAATGCTCTTCCCTGGTTCTTCAGGTATCTTTGGCTGCTCTTCATTCTGTAGGTCTCCGCTTTCCTGACCTCCTTACTATTTATATCATTACCTCCATTCTATCGTTCTTAATCATGGCCATCTGTCCATTCTTTCATGGAAGTTCATCATTTCTAATTTGTATTGTATTAATGTTTACTTATATATATATATTTTTTGTCCCTTTCACCAGAGAGTATGTTCTATGAGGGCAGGGAGTATTTCTATTTTTTTATTACTTAGCACAGATTAACACTTGATTGATATTTGTTGAATGAATGGAGTGTATTTTATTTTATCTAGTTATATAACATTTGGCTACAGCCCCACTATTCTATTGTACTCTATTCTGTTCAGATCTGTTCTAGTCTGTTCCACCCCGCTTTAGTCTGTTGAATCTTATTCTATCCTGTTCTCATCTTTTCTATCCTGTTGCATTCTGTTCTGAACTGATCTAATCTGTTCCATCTGGTTCTATTTTGTTCCGTCCTGGTCTATTCTGTTCCAACCTGTCCTAGTCTAGTTCAACCTGCTTGGTCTGTTTCATCCTCTTGTATTCTGTTCCATTCTGTTCTGTTCTATTCTATTCTGTTTCTTCCTTCCTACTTGTTTCTGCACAGTACTATTCTTCTTGGTTCCATTCCATTCCATTCTGTTCCATTTCATTCTACTTGACTATTCTGCTCACTTTGCCCCACTGCATTCCATTTTACCTTAGTGTTTTCCTGAAGGTTTTTTGGAATAGCTACTTTGTGTCCAGTCTTTTGATAGGGATCCATGAGATTATAAGAGGAGGAAATGTCACCCCGGGCATGAGCTAGCCCCTCAAAAGGGTGAGTGAATGGTAGAGAGGGAATAGCTTGTCATAGGGATCTAAGCTGACCCACGATGGGAAGGGTTTGGTTAGGAAGAGACGATGACCACATAAGAAAAAGCAAGGAAAGGCCTAAGTGTTGGTGGTATACTGAGGACACCAGTCTGGGAAACTTAAGAGGGAATCTAGTGTTGGGACAGGCAGAGGGTGCTGAGGAATAGGGAATAAAGGGACAAAGGTAGGTTAATTTCCTTCTCCTGGTTGACTTGGTGCTCTGACATTTTCAAAGAAGGGAACTCCCATGGCTGGAAGATGACTGTTGGGACATCATCTGGGCTGCTGAATTCAAGAGAGGCAATGCGGCTCACTTGAATGAGAATCCTTGCGTAAGCGGCTTAGCCCTTCCAAGCCTTAGTTTCCACATATGTAAAATTGGGATAATAGCACCTACCTTGAGTTTTGTGAGATGAATAGCTTAGACTTCTTCACAGAGGGTTGGACAAGCATTCAGCCCAGAGACTGACCCATCGCAGGTGCTCAGTAAGTGTGTACTCTCTCCCATCTTGTCCCTGTCCACTAGTCCATCCCAACTTTACTAGGTTAGCTCTGAGCCTCAGTTTCCCCAACAACAAAATGGTTCGGTGTGAAACAAGCATGAGATATTAGGGAAGCACTGTAGAGTTATTGTGGCTGCCTCGAGCTTGAAGGGACTAGATGCATGATCAATGTTTGTTGATTGAATGATTGATGTAGCTCCCTTACACTCCCCATAATAATACTTAACACAGGGCCAGGAACACAGAAGACATTTATTAAGTACCCATTGATTTGAAGTAAGTGTAAAAACCTGAAAGAATGGAAGATGGGTAATACTCTTTCCAACACAGACCAGACAGGTGTATGCTGGGGCTGAGCTGAGGAAATTTACACCAGACTTCCAAATATATTCAGAATCAGGGAATTAGGAGACAACAGAGGAGGCTGCCAAAAAGAATTTATCTCGGAAGTAGAGCCTGGGGAATAGCACTAATATTTTCGGAAATTGAAATTCCAACCATGAAATTGCCTATCATTTATCATACATGGTCTCTCGAAGGGGAAACGGAAAAGCATTTAGTCTTATTGCTTTTTAAACACATGATTGCTGAGCAGAGCCATCCAAGCTGCAGTTTGAAGAGGTGATGTGTTTGAAAGGGTCCTGCTAGCAAGTCCCTCCAACCTGATGGAAAGCTGCTTGAGGCAGAGGCTCCGATGTCAAGTGGTCTGAGCCATTCCTGGTGAGGGTCCAGCCAGGCCTGGCATGGGCAACTGGCCATGGTACAGATTCCGGCATGTGTAGAAACCTCCAAACCTCAATCTTCCCAGCCCCTTCTTAATGCCCAATAATCATCCCCCTGTTAAAGGTTTTACTATTTTCAGTTCCAAACTTCCCTTTGAAAGAATCCCGTTGTTGACTTCCATTTCCACCCTTATGCTGATGATTATCAAGTTTCTGTCTCTCCCCCAAACCTACTGGGGGTTTTAGACCTCTGTGTTTTGACTCCTGCGCTTCTTCACCTGCATTGCTCACAGGCTCGTCAAATGCAGCACGCTTGAACTGTAGACGCCACCCTCCCATCCACGGCCCACCCTCCCATGCTCCCCTGCCTGGCAAAGGGCATCGCTATGGGCTTTGTAGCTGGAATCGGCTCTGAGGCAGAGCTGCAGTCACCCAGGCATGCCAGTGGTCTGTAGCTGCCATTCTGCGTCACGTGGCGGATCGTAGTTGATCTCCCAACTAGGGGCAGTTCCTGACCATCCCTGTAGATGGGCCTTGGGGGCAGTGACAGAAAGGAGGCTTTCTGGAGCAGCCTTTGTACACTGCTTCCATTTGGACGAATGTCTATTTGGAATGGCGGGAGGTGGGGGGAAGGAGGGAAATGACTTGGGCGCTGGCCAAGCCTCCTTCAGCCACTGCTCTGCCCCCAGGAACCTCGTGCGGCAGGCAGGGAAGGGACTGATATATTTTTGCCATCGCTTACACCTGACGACCTGGAGGTTACAAGAACATTTGTAAGCTGTCCAAGTCCACAGTGTTAGAAGGGCTGACATGAGATTCTCACCCAGATCTTCTGGTGTCCAGCACCGTGTTCTTTCTCCTGAACGGAGAGGTGCTCTGGGGTATGGTGTATACTGAGAGAGCCAGGGGATAGGAATTCTTGCTCCTGCCCTGCCAGCTGCTGCTTGCTGCACCATGTAGTTGGGCGGGTCCTGGGGAAATGAAGGTGTTCACCGGACGGCATTTCCTAGGACCCCCACGCTCGCCCGATACCTGCACTCTTGCCCATGGCTCTGGAGACCACCTCTGTGCCGCTGCTGCTCAGACCCCCGCCTCTCACCAGGCCTCTCCACTGAGCCTCAGAGCAAAATGCCAGTCACCGCCGGGGTTCCTCCCCCTGGAAATCCCACGGGCCCCGTAAGTGAATATGCTTTTTGGGGAATTCTAAGTCCCATCCTAGAAATCTTCATATCTAGACTTTATTAACTTCACTTCTACCAGAAAAGCTTTTTTGAGACAGGTTTTATTGATTTTTCTCTCGTGTTTCTTCAAGACTCACTGCCAGAAATGGTTATGTAATGAATACGTCTTTGGATATTGTTGGTATTCTGCGTTGTCCTTTATGCTATTAATGCCTCTTGTAAGACTCTCGAAGGCAAATGCCTGTTATAATCCAATCCTGGTCAGGGATGGGGGTGGGTGGACTTGAGATCTCCTGAAATAGTACTATTTTTTCATTTATTAAACATCCAGATTCAAAAGTTTCCCTTCATATCTCAGTTACCAGGAAGCCCAGAACACAATGAGATGCTCAATCTAGTCTTTTTATTAGCACCCACTGTAATATATATTTTCCTTTCTCTTTGTACATTTTTTAATTGAAGTAAGATAGACACACTATAAGACTGACCATTATAGCCATTTTAAAGGGTGCCATTCAGTGGCATTAAGTACATACATATTATCCACCGTCCATCTCCAGAACGTTTTCATCTTCCCAAACGGAAACTCTGTGCCCGTTAAACACTGGCTCACCGTCCCCTCCCTCAGCCTGCCCCTGACAGCCCTCCTTCTACCTTCTGTCTCCATGAATCTGACTGCTCTAGGCACCTAACGTTCATGGAACAACGCAGTATTCCACTGTATTATTTGTTCTTTTGTGGCTGGCTTCTTTCACTGAGCATAATGACTTCAAGTTTCTTCCATGTTGTAGCATGTGTAACAATTTCCTTCCTTTCTAAGGTTGAATAATATCCCACTGTGTGTATATCCTACATTTTGGTTATCCATTCATCCATTGGTGGTCACTTTAGTTGCTTCCACCTTTTGGCTACTGTGAATGAACACGCGTGTACGAATATCTGTTCAACTTCCTGCTTTCAGTCATTTTTAGTATATATCTGCATATGATTTTTAAGTTCCTATTTTGACAGCTTTATTGACTAAAGGCCTATTAATAAAGAAGCAAGTATACTTAACCTGTTTTGAGTAGCACTGTATGCCTGCCACAGTTCTAAGTTCTTTAAATCTGTTCTCTTTTGATCTGTTGTAATCTCTGTTTTACAGTTGAGAAATAGTTTCTTTTTGGAAGATGGCAGAGTAGCAATTACAACAGAGTGACTAACTCATGGGGCTGCCTCTACTTAACCCAACTCATTCCTCAGCCCAGAGCCATGGGACTCCCTCCATCCCCTGACTCACAGGAAACTGCTTTGGCAAAGGGCACCGTGACCTCCATGTTGCCAGACCCAGTGGAGGCCTTTGGCTCTTCTCACCAGTCCTTCCTGAACCTTCTTCCCTGGCATCTGGGATACCACTCTGTCCTGGTTTTCCCCAATCCTTTGCTCCTTTGTCTCTGTGGGGTCCTCGCCCTTTGCTGATCCTCTTGGGTGGCACTTCCCGTGGAGGTGCTGTTCTCGCCTGACATGACCTTCTTGGGTGATCCCCCATCTTCATACCATTGTGGTCACTGCCTCTCTGCTGATGGCTCCCACATCTCTGCTCTGGTCCTAGGCTCCACCCTGAATGTCACACTCACAAATCAAGAATGAGTCTAGGTCATTTCTCCCTGGAATGGTCCACAGTTACCTTAAATGCCACGTGGGGAGTCCATTGGGGTACCCCCCTCCACCCCTTATCTTAGCAAGTGACACCATCTGCCCAGCTTCCTGAGCCACCCACCAATTCACTATATTCCAGTCTCTCATCCTACTTTGCCAATCTTATCTCTTCAGGATTTCTAAGGCTGATCCTTCTCTGTTCCTTCTCCTCTTTCCAAGCTTAGACCTCGTCCTCCCTTGTCTGGAGTATCAGGGCTGACTCTGCCCTGCTCCCCCTATTCTAGTCTTGTCCTATTCAAATTCATCTTCCACAGCTGTCAGATGGATTTGTCTCCCTTACAGAGCAGGCCATGTCATGTTTGTCCTTAGAACTCTCTAGTGTCTCCCTGGTACCTATAGGATAAAACATGAGCTCTGAGGTGGGCATCTGCACCTCCACAACCCAGGCCTTTGCTCCTCCCCAGCCCTCCTCACTACTGCATGGCTCACCCTTCCCTTGAATGCACACTGGGTGCCTACCCCACACCAGCAACAAAGAGAGGGTGGGGGAGCTGGCAGCACAGTGATCCCCGCTAGTGGGGAGAGAGACGGTCCCCACACAGAGGCAGCTAGACAGCTGTTGTAGTGCTGCAGAGCAGTGACAGCGCCCGTGGAGATTTGAGGCCCTGAATCTGGGGGAAAGTCTGTAGTTCCCCAGCTGTGTTCTCCTGCATGCGTGCGGGCACTGCATAGGCGTGCAGTCAGGTTTAACTAAGGTTGGGCATGGCTTCTAAGTATGCAGAAGGGAGAGGGAGGGCAGAAAGTGAGAGATGGCTGGGCGGGCAGTAGGGGTGGGTAGGCCTGGAGAAGGCAGGGGTGCACGGAGGGCTGCATGAGCAGAGGGAGTGTGATCTGGAAGGATAACAGGCTGTAGGTGGTCACCCAGCAGGTTGCTGAGGTGGAGATTGTGTAGCTGGTGGGGTTGCCATGCTAGCAAGGTAAAGGGCGTGATGCCCATGGTGCAGGCGGGGAATGGCCAGGTGGAGGCAGCCAGGTGGAGGAGCAGTGAGGCCCGGATGCTGGGGGGACCCTCAGAGTGGATGCTGAGGTCACCCAAAACGGTGACCGCATGGGGGGGGGTCAGAGGAAGACAGGGTGAGGGTGTCAGTTAAGTCTGCAATGAATGAGGGGTGCAGCCCAGGGTGCATCTGGGTGACCCTGCAGCAAGGACAGTGGTAAGAGATAAAACCTTTTGACATGGACTTCTGAGGACGCAGGGCTTTAGAAGGGGCAGGGATACATGCTGGCAAGGGCAATGGGGAGGCAGGAGGGTGCTCACCTCTCCTCTGGCCCCAGGTGGCTGGAAGGTAGAAGAGAAAACAGCCTCGCCTTGGGAGGGGACAGGGAATTGGTGTGTAAGGGGACAGCCAGGTGTCAGAGCAAGAACTTCAGAAAAGACACTTTGTAACAACGGGTCCTGAGTTCACCGCCCTGAGAGCAGGGCCCTCATAGGGGCTGCATACCTTGGTTTTTTTGGGGGGGGGGCTCCCATCCTACTCTGTGAAAGAATGCACCAGCCCCAGGATCTCTAGCTTCTGGTTTCTCAGAGCAAAACGGCATCACAGTCACCTGCCAGTGGATGGTAAGGATGCTTTAGGATGAGGGTGTGGGCCCAGCCCAGGCCTGGCCAGGCTGAAGTTCTTGGTCTCACTCAGGGCTGCTGGGCATGGAGGTGTCCAGAGGCGAACCCACCAATGGGTGGTGGGAAGTTGATGGTCCTGCTTGCTGGGGGAGGCCCTGCCCTCTGCTCTGTCCAAATTTTGTGGGTAAGAGATGAAACACATTTCGAGGGCCATTGAACACTGGAAGCGTCATGGCTTGGCAGGCGCTTGGCATGGCTCTCGGCACAGGTGTGTGGGTAATTGTGCTACATGGGCCGCAGCCCTGGGCTGGCCTTGGGGGCAGGAGCAGAGAGGGCGGGCCAGAGGTGGGGCAGGGGCAGGCCCAACAGGGGCAGGGCAGGGAATTTCACCTTGCAGTGGGGAGAACTCTCAGGGCACAAGCCTAAGTGGGAGAGAACATTTGCATTTCTTAAAATTCATTTTGACCCTGAGTCCCTATCCAAAGGAGATGGGGAAAAATCCAGCCTAGTGGCGCTGGTTTCCATGGAGATGGCCACTGGCCTGGTCCTTATAGTACCTTAAGGGCCAAAATTTTGCTGGAAGCTTTGCCTCGGACTGTGATGCCCAGGGCCACCAAGGGCACCCTCTGCCACCTTTGCCTGTCCAGTTTGCAGATGAGCTGGTGGACACCCAGAGAGACCTAAGGCCGCTTAGCTCTTAAATGATGACTCACCTTCCTGGTGCTTCTCATCTGGGGCCAAGTCACTGGTGGACAGATAAGGAGCCCACGGGCTGTTGGTAAGCGTGGTGGGGGCTGTGGGCAGGTGGAGGCCTTCTGGACCCTGAAGAAGGAGACAGTGCTTTCTGGGGGAGCGGGATATGACTAGGACCCGGGGAATACGCTAGACATGCAGAGGATGAGGAGGGAAGGGCATTCCTGGGGGAGGAACAGTGAGGACGAAGGTGTGGCAGTGGGATGGGCCAGCCGGTTTCCAGGTCCCAGAATTAGTTGTTTAGCTTGGCTGTTTGTAGCTGCTCCCAGGTCATGCCTTAGGCTGGGGTCAGCTCAGCCACCCCTCTTTAGACTCTCAGAAAAGAGCCTTGATCTGGCTGTCAAGGCACCCCGGGCATCACACAGCTGGCACACTAATCTTCTCATCAACACAGAGGGGTAAATGCTATGGTCCATTATGCAAATAAGGAAGCGGGGCCAAAGGTCTAAGGATTCAACCTTGTGCCTCCCAAGGCTGTGTGGCTGTGGATGAAGCTGGGAACACACGTTACGCTCCCCTGGCTAAGAGCCATGAGGAAGGGAGAGGGTGCCTGGTGGCCCCAAGGGAGGGCAGCCCTCGGGAGGCTGATGGCCATCTGTCTCTCTTTGGGACCGTCCTGTGGGGCAGTGGGAAGAGCTATCAAGGCAGAAACCTGCTGGAACCCCAGCTCTGCCCCTCACCAGCTGGGTCACTGTGGACCACTCCGTTTCCTCTGTCCTCTGTTCTTCCATCTTCAGGATACAGGGCTTGGCTGAGGAATCCTCCAGCTCCTTCACCTCCATTAGCTGGGGCCACATGTGCTGCATCTGTTGCCTGCAGCCTGTTTGATGCTGAGAACTTGGTTCATCTCTGCCTCTTTGACTCTCCCTGGCCGTGGATTAGATGCTTCTTGAGTCTTCTCCAGTGTAACTATTTCAGGATCTGAGACCTGTCTCAGCACAGCCCCAGGCAAGTGGGATTTGTCTCATAATGATCTTAGCCCCACCCATTAGGAGCCTTTAGGGTCTGAATTCCCCATTGAAAACAGAAATTCATCCAACAGTACATGTGATGGACCCAGGAAGGCTCTGACAATAGGAGCTGCCATTGACTGAGTGCCTACTATGTGCAGACATGCCAGGAACCATATTCATATATTATTTGGCACTCACCCTGCCAGGAGGGGAGGTGTTTCTCCATTCTATGGATGAAAACTCAGCAGCCCAAAGGGGTTAAGTGACTTGATGAAACTCTCACAGATGACAAGAGGCAGAGCTGGGACTAGAGCCCAAAACTCTGTGACTTCAATGCCTGGACTCATGCTGCGGGATATCACTGAGATGCCTGCCCCTGGCTGGGCCCCAGGATAGACAAATCCCATCAGTACCCCCCACGAGGCGCACCCAACCGCTTCTCCTCCATGAGGTCAGGGAGTCTATCATCCTGAGCCATACACCACCAGGGGCCACTACCCAGAAAAGACGATCAGGCCCAGGGGGTGGGCTCTCTGTGGTGTTCACAGGGGGCAGGGGCTCCCTCTCTGGCTCAGGCAGGCAGGTGCATGCAGCGGCCGTCTCCAGGCAGCGATAGGATGAATAACTGATGCTGATTAGCTAAATCATAACATCGCTCACGCCATGCATAAGTGATGAACCAACTGGTGGCGGGCTACAATGAGCAGCAGCGGGCACCCCCACCCCACCCCCCAGCCCGGAGGAGCCACCACAGTGCTGCCTCCCTGTGTTATTTGGCACTTCAAGTGCCGCGACAATGAATATAGATTGACCTTATTATAGCAGCCGGCTGCTGGTGCCAGGCGCAGCCAGGCATGCTTTGCACAAATTAAAGGTGTCAGCATGTAATTTACGGTTCATGGAGAAAGGGGGTGATGGTGGGGGAGGCACCCAGGCAGGTAGAAAGGAAGGTGGGCTGGCTTCGGGGCTTGCACCAGGAGCCCACGCGCTAATGACGGAGGTGCAGCGAGGTGTCATTTTCATCCTGGTTTGCACATTTTTAGCTCTTCTTGCTTAAGGGGGGCAGCCCCCTCTTCCAAGTTCCCCCCGCAGGCTCTGTGTGCGTGTGTATGTATTTTTCAGCTAAATTACTGGTTTTACCTGAAGAGCGTAAAGTAGGTGTGCTAATTTACGGCTCAGCAGATAAAGCTGCAGTAGGTTCTGTCTGGGAAGCCTGTAATACAACATCATTTTACTAACACACCCGAGAGCAGCTTGACATCTCGAGTTGGGCCTGTGATTAAAGTTGTAGTCTTCTCGCCCCCCTCCTTCTCCCTGCTCCAACACAGAGAACAGATTAAACTCCAAGTAATAGATCTCCGTTTTCTTGCCATCCCACTGATATTCACAGTACACAGTTTGACACGAAGAGTAAGTTATACATCACAAACAACAGCCTCTGCTCTTTACCGCCCAGAATTAATTTTCCATTTGCTAAGCTTCCTTCTTCTCCAAGCTCATTTTCCTGTCAAGCAGGGCTCTCTCCCTTCTAGAAAAAGCAGGGGTGGAAAAATCTCAGGTCAGGACTGGAGAAGTAGTCCAGGAAGCTAGTTTAGCCCCTGTGTTTATAGATGAGGAGACTGAGGCCTGGAGAGGAGAGGGACTTCCTGATGGCCCCCTGTGTGTTTGTGGCAGAGACGGGCTGGAACCCTGGTCTTCTGCTGGATGCAGCAGGCCCACGCCACCACCTCCAGCCGGAGGAGCTGAGAAATTGGGTGGGGGCGGAGGAGCTGGGTGACTGCCAGGCTGCCTGTGTAGCTGGTTAGTCTCTGTATGTCCCTCTACCCCCTGCTACTTAGTATGCGAATCTCTCTCTGCCTTCTCTCCTCTGCTTTGCGCCCCAGGAAAGGACCTCTAGGCGCTGGCTGCTGACGTGTCTGGCTACCGCCTAGGCTTGGCCAATGGAAGGTACCAGAATGAGAAGGGAGATTAGAAGGAGATGCAGCTATTTTTTTCTCTGCTTCTCCCTGTGGTGAGGCTGTGGCTTTGGGAATGGCTACCTCCCTCTGCAGCTGCCCCTCTTAGGTGGGCCCTCTTCCATGGGCCCAGCTCCTGCAGGGCCCTAGCAATGCTACCTGCCCCTACCATTTTAGATTTGGGGTGCTAACAGCTTGTCACTTGTCCCTAGGAGTCTCACCACCCTTTTAGATTCCCTTGTCCCTGCCTGCCTCTGCCAACAGCTTCTCCATTTCTGTCTCTAAAGCTGAACATCTGGGGGGAGTTCTGTTTCCTGCAGAGATGGCACCTGGGGTTACTTGACAGTCCTGCGGGGGCCCTGAGTGACACCTCTTCTTCACCGAGGACCCTTCCTTGTTCCAGCCCTCTTTCTAGAGGCACACATGGGGTGGCAAGCATCCAAATCTCGTGTAGCAACCCAGGGTATTGGGGGCCCTCTGGCAGCCTTCCGCCATTGACCCAGCTTCCTGTCTCAGCCTCTGGTTGCCCCCACCCCAGCAGGCCGTGTGAGAAGTATTTGCACACTTCACTGTGGGGGAGCCCATGGTGGCCCAGTGAGGTAATTCAGGCCCATCTAAGAGATGTGGAAATGGAGGCTTGGAGAGGTGAAGCCACTTGCCCAGGGCCACCCATCCTCAGGCAGCAGCGCGCAGCTTCCCACTGGGGGCTAGCTGGGCCCAGTGCCAAGCCCCTTCCTCTACGCTGTGTGGGAGGTTCACCCTGCAGAACCCACATAGGACACACACACGTCCACCCACCGCCACCACAAATACCTAAATGCCTGTGGGGAGCAGTGGGCTCCCAAGCTGGGAGCATGGGATGGGAAGAGAGGCAGGGCCAGGAGTGGTGAGCACTGGAGGTGGCAGATGGGGTGCGTAAATCAGGGAGGGCCTTTTGGAGGAGGTAAATGAGTGCTGAAGATGAATTAGAACCTGGATGGACACATGTACCTCAATGGACCTTTCCAAGTATCCCTGTGCAGACTGGTTGCACAAGAACCACCAGGTTGGGTGGCAATTTTGGAAATGCCAGAAAAATACAGATTCCAGACTCACCTCTGACTCACGGAGTCTCTAGGCGGGCAGCCCAAAAGTCTGTTTTGGGTTGTTTTGTTTTGAGGTGATACTGATATGCAGCCAGTCTTGGGATACACAGCCCCTTCCCGCTTTATGTAGAGAAGGATCCAAATAGAGCACAGGCAGGCTCAGTCTCCCACAGCAATGATCCCAGAGCCAGGGCTAGAACCCAGGTCCTGGCGGCGTGCACGATGCTCAGTCTATCACTCGTCTGGGGGCAAGGCAGAAATGCAGCTCTCCAGACCCGGGTCTCACAGCCCTCACCCCCACCAGCTGCCGGCAGCCAGTCCTCAAGATGGCAAGTGGGGGGGTGGATGAAGGTGGTAGCAAAGTGAGAACGTGCCTGGAATAACATGACATTTCGAAATATGAATCAGCTGGCACTCTCTGTTTTCTCCTCCTCTCCTCTGCAGCATACACTCCCCACCAGGTTCTCTTTCTGAGCGGCACGAACAGCAGGTGTGGACATCCAGTCCGGGAGTGGAGCCAGCAGGAGGACCACCCACTCGGAAGAGTCAATGGGTCCTGAGATGACTGCAGAGACCTGGGCTCCAAGCCAAGTCCTGCCCCTGCTGGCTGTGTGACTTTGGGGAAGGTGCTGTACCTGTCTGGGCCTCAGCACTGGGATGCTCACTGTCAGTGCTGTCAATGCCCTTGGGCTGCCATGTGAGGGAAGACCTTGCAAGACTTGTTCTATCCTGAACCTCCTCTTCTGCTCTGCCATCCTGGAATTCAACTGCGAGCATCCCATTCCTTTGGTGCCTGAGTAACTGGAGCCCAGGATGGTGCAGGAGGGAGGGTCCTGGGGGAGGGGGTGGCTAATAGTGGGAGGTAGCAGCTCAGACAAGGTCTCCGGTCCCGGCCCCCTCGGCTTTCGTTCTTTCAACTCAGGAGCGAATGATTCACAAGCAGATGCCAGCCCCAGCCCCATCACCTCCTGGCTCCGTGTCACAGGCATGCAAGGTGCAGGGTGAAAGGGATCACTGTGCCCCAGGCCTCCAGTGCCTCGTGCCCTCTGCCGTGTGAAGGGTCACTGGGCATCCCTCAAGGTAGCCTGGGGCAGCAGGGTGTCTGGGCCTCTCTCTACGCCCTCCCCAGCCCCATGCACCAGCCAGCTCGGTGAGTCAGCTCTGTGTGTATTTGCACCTGCCCCCGCAGATCAGGCCTGACTCACCCCGTATGCACGGGGCTGACACAGAGAGGGATGCACGGCAGGTGCCCCAGGGACATGTGCTTGGCCAGGGCCCTGTCAGCCCTGGAAGGCAGGAGGCTCGGTCCCAAGGAGGATGCCATTGAACAAGGCTCCTTGCTGGCCCCCAGTGACCACATCTGTGAAATAGGGTGGTGGTCAGGCTCATAGGTTGAAGAGCCCTTTCTGCTCTTACTCTCCGTATGTCTGTCTGCTTCAGCAGGAGAGCCGGCCCCATAGTATATGCAGTGACTTAGGGCTGGCACCTAGAAGGTGCTCAGTTAATGTCTATGCGAGGAGGTGGAGGAAGAAAAAAAGGGGGAGGGAGGGAGAGAGACAGGCGGGCTCAGGCTGGGGTGCACAGCCCCATCAGCTGGCTCTACCCTCTGTCTATTCCCTCTTGACCCAGCTGGCTCCTGCCCAACCCTCCTCTACTTTCCTTCTGGGGCATTTTCTGCTCCTCTTGTTGGAGATCATCCTGGAAGGGGTGGTGGGGAAGGCGACTGGAGGAAGCTCCCAGCAAAATGGAGCTCCATTCCAGAGACTCCGGAAACCCTGCTGCAGCTCTCCAGCCCTCCTGGTAGCTGGAGGTACTCCAAGCTGAGCTTCCTAGACCCCGAACCTTGGCAAACCACCCCACCCCCCGGCCCCACTGAAGGTGTGTGAGTTGCAGACTCCTGCGTGTCTAGGAAGGACGAGGTTCAGCTGGCCACTGAGTGAGGGTTGTTGAGAGAAATGCATCCCAGGAAGTGGGAAACCCAAAGGGGGGGGAGACTTTCCGTGCTTAGAAGCCCATCTGCGGCTCCTCACCTGGCTTTGTTATCTGCCACAGGCTCTTAACCTTTGGTCAGAAATAGACCTCTGCTCACCCTTGCGAGTGACCAGGCATGTGGTCAGATGACCCTACCTTGGCTGGGGCTGGTTTCTACCAACATCCTGGCCAGCGCTGCCCGTAGCCTGGGCAGGAAGTACTCTGAGGTGCCTCTAGGTGACAGGGCTTCTCTGCCATCAGCCACCCAGGAGAGTTTGATTTATATCTTGTGATTCTTTTCAATGTGTATCTCTTCCTCTTTGTTTGCTCTCTGTCCCTGTTCTGTTTTTCTCTGGCCATCTGGGAAGAGGATACGGCCCAGAAGCATTTCTTTTCCCACCCTGGACATGAATACTGTTCCCCATGGTGCAGGGTCTTGGTCGGCATGTTGGGAGGGGAGGACATTGGAATGGGGTGGGCCTTTGCTTAGAAACCAAGCCTCACGGGGCTTTAAACTCAAGAGGAAACTTTGGAAAGCTACAACCAGGCCATTTAACCCCCAAGGGAGCAGGAATCCAAGAATCCTATGTGATTCACTCAGTGACTCCTATTCCCATTTTATGGATGAGGAAATGAAGTCTTAGAGATGAAATATGACTGCCCAAGGCCACGCCATAGTGGCAGAGCTCTGCCTGGAACCCCTATCTCTGAGCTTCTAGCTTCTAGTTCTCTTCCACAACTCTGCTCTCACCTTTTATATGCACAATTATTTATAATGTAGCTGTCATTATCCCCATTTTACAGATAAGGAAGCTGAAGCTCAGAACAGTGACAAACTTGATGGATATTATGCCTTCATCTCCGCTGAGATCAGATGCCATAGTCCCCTCGGAGGCCCGGGTCCCAGTTCCTTCAGGAAGCCCACGCACAGTGCTTCCTTCTCCAAAGTCTTAATGCCCTTATTTTGAGAGATAGAAAAAGAAAATAAGGATAAGAAGAAAGAAGGGCACATTCGTGAAACACCCACTCCTTGCCAACTCCTGTGCAGGCGGTAGGGGATCTTTATGGGCCACCCTGGGAAGGACTCATTTTACAGATGGAGAATTCAGCGGGCTTTGCTCCAAACCCAGCTCTGTCTGACTCCCAAGTTCAGTGTACTGTTTCCCCTTATCCAGCCCCATATTCTATTATTCTACAATCATTTATAGGTGCTATCTTGTCTCTGTGATTCAGTTGACTGTATAAAGCCCGTCCCTGTGTGTGTGCCCTGCAGCTAATCCAGGGTGTGACCCTGGTGCATAGTCAGCAAAGACTCAGGCCCTGAGAAGGTAGGGATGGGGCAGAGGCAGCGTGGGCCCCTGAGCAGGTAGGTGGGCTTCAAATCCCCCACCTGCCACTTCCTAGCACTGTGGACTTGAGCTCTTAATTCATCTCTCAGAGCCTCAGCTTCCTCATCTATAAAATGGGGATAGTAATAACCCCCAGTGTCAGGCTCAGTGTGTGAAGTCTGGGTTAGGCCTAAGGTGTGAGTGTCAGGCTTCCAGCATGGAATCTGACACATAGTAGGTACACAATATGAACCCGTGATTGCTCTCATCAGCTCACCCATTACACAAGGCATCTCTGGGGTGCCTCTGGCCCCCAACTGCAACCTGGCCTTCCTGTCCTGGAGGAAGCCTGCCTCTCCTGGACTCATGTGTGGAGGGGGCCTCTAGCTAATGGGCACACGGGGGCTGTTGCCTTTGTCTCACTAGCTGTGAGTGGAGGCTGTGAAAATTGCACTCCAAGTGTGTTCCTGTTAATCCTGAGAGCTGAGGCCAGCTCCTTGGCACCTCTAGATGTTCAGAGGGAGGCAAGGAGCTCAGGGAGGGCTGCCCTGAGCAGGTGAGGAACCTTGTCTCACAGCCAAGGATCAGTGGGTGGGCCGATGCTTAGAACCTGGTCTTCATGCAGAGGACTCCTTCTTATGACCACTCACCTCCTGTGGGCCCCAGGATCTTCCGAGTACATGTCTCCAGCAGGAATGACCCTTATTAGATTGTTTCTTGCTTCTTTTTTATCTCCCCCACTGCAGTGGAAACTCCCCTACTGAGATGGTGGATGTTTAATCTGTGCTGAGACCCAGGTGCCTGGCACTGAAAGTACTTAGGAAATATCCTCTAAATGAAGAGAAGCCTTCATTATCCTGCCAGGCTGGAGAAATGATGACAGGAGAGGAGGAATACAAGGTTCATTTAGAAAGTTCTTCTGACTTCTCAAGGGTGTTCACGGCACCTAGCTCAGCAGATCCCCTGGGTAGTCCACAGCAGGACCAAAGCCATTCCGCACACAAGTGGAGGTTCTGAGGTGCAGGGAGGGGAAGCATCGCAGTCCAGAGGGCACAGCTGGCTGAAGGCACAGCAGCCGGAGCGTGTCCCCCTGTCCTATGACTGGGTCAGGCACCAGGGGGCACATTTCCACCTGGAAGGCAGCCTCAGGCTCTCACCTCAGGACTACAGCTCCCGAGGGTGCAAGGCCCCTGTAATAAAGCCCTTCGTTCTGACAGATGAGGAGCTACAACCCAGGGAGGTGCTGTGGCTGGTCAGAGGGCACACTGCAAATTAGAAGTGGTCTTCAGACTTCATATCCATCAGTTTCTTCATTTGCCAGGCCAGGTGGGCAGGCCAGGGAAGTTAAGCTTGCAGACTGTCAGCAGGGTGCTACCGGGGTCTCAGGGGAGGAGGTCAGAAAGGGTCTGGAGGAGAGAGGGCTGGGCATGGCTGTCTGGAGCCCTTTATGGAGCCCCTGGGCAGGGGTCAGTACTGGGAGGGGCTAAGGGCAGCGGTCTCTAAACTTTTCCATTTCTGCCTCACTATCAAGAAAAACATATACCACATGGTCCTCAAAATATGTATGTATTTGTTTATTTATCATGAACATCCAAATGTAATAATATACTATGTATACAATGAAAATGTACAAATATACATTGTGAAATGAGATTTTCAATATAATTACCATTCCTGTTATTTTCTTCCCATGGGCCAAACGTCCTGTCCAGTCCTGAGGGTTACACACATCCTTTGGGAACCACTGACAAGAACATGGGCTTTGGAGCCCAACAGACCTGTGTTTAAACCTGGGCCTTTCTTGTCATTATCTGGGTGGCTTTAGGTTAGCCTCTGGGCCCGTTTCTTCCTCTGTAAAATAGGATAATAATTCCTACTTTGCTCTGCAGCTTAAATGAGGGAGGTGCTTGGTGCAGGGCCTGGAAGGCTGGGAGAGCTCCCATGAGGCCACTGTGGGGATGGTTAGCCTGACTAGGCTTCCCTTTCTTGCTAAAATGAATAAAACGCAACTCCACATATACCATGGGCCCCTAGGCTTGTTTCTGTACTGCCCGTCATCTCCACGGATGGCAAGTCCACTGTGTGACATTGGACAGTCTGCTATAGCTCCATTTTCCTCATTTCCCAGCATAAAATGGGGCCTAAGTCTCTGTTCATTGCATCTGATGGCCCCAGGGTCCGCATGGAGGAGGACCTAACACCTGGCTACCTGGTTAAAGGAAGGCGGGCTCGGCGTCCCTGCCAGATGGGGCTGAGCGGTGGGTCAGATTTCAGCTTTCTCTGTGCTCCTTTTAAAGTGATGGAGGTGTCAGCTTGGGTTCACAGGCTGGTCACAGTTTCGATCCCCCTTTACTTCATAAGGCAAGTCCATGAATTATACAGTGCCGAGCAGACTGCGCCTCGTACGGATGCATCACAAGCCGGGCTTAATAAGGACACTTCAGCTATTCTCGGAAGGCATTTGCAAGTCAAAAACGTGGCACATGGGGATCTGATGTCGACTTCAAATTTTGGAGATTTCACTGGGTCAGCAGTATTTTATGTTAAATCCCATCAACAAAAAATAAAGAAAGGCTGAGGGGGCACCATACTTTGTTTTGGTTTTAATTTTAATTTTTCAGTGATAGCACATCTGGTAATACTGGCCAGGTAATTCTGGGAGGGGGTAATCTTCCCCCCACCTCACCTGCCCACACCTTCCACCCCCACCAGGTAATGTCCGCACACATCAGCATACCTCCCCAGCGGCTCATAGTGGGGAGGGAACATCCCCATGCTGAGGGATTAGAAAGTGTTCCTACATTACAGTATTGTGCTAGATAGAAGATGTAAGCTTTTATATTTTCTTTCTTATTTTTCACCAGGACTTTGTATGACTGATACCTGCTATTCTCTATAGTATGCGAGTACCAGTTGTTAAAAGCTCAGTCAAGGAGGAAAGAGATTTCTAGTATTTTTGGTATTTCTAGTTGACATTTATTGAAAAATGGGAACTGACATCTATTTAAAAAAAAACTGAATTGCCCTGGAGGAGAAGAACCCTAGGGAAAGTGGAGAAGGAGTTCTCTTCTGACCAAGGAGGGCAGTGCTTCATAAAACACCCAGGTGCTGGGTTCTGGCAGCGTGGGGCTCCCACATCAACTTCCCTTTCTGGGTGGGTCTGTTTACGAAGACAGTAAGTAAGGGGAAAGGCAAGCAGACATCACAAGTCAGTAGACAAGGGAGAACACAAGCAGGACTGGCCACTGATGACAGCAAAGGACCATGGCTCCCTTAACTCACTCCTTGCACACTGAAGAGCCAGAGGCACCTTCATGTACACAAGGGCCAGTTATATTTGGGAACCTCCAGCATAAACCCAGTGGCGCACGAATGAGGGGATTTACAGCAGTAGCAAAGTGCAGCAATAGCCTGTGAATTGGAAACCTCTGAGGCCGGAAAAAGTCCCAGTGCTCAGAAGAAGGGGTGTGTAGACTGGCACTTGTCAAACATACGTATGTGCAAGAATCCCCTGGGGATCTTGTCAAAACAAAGACCCTGATTCTGGGAAGTGCCTGAGAGGTTGCATTTCTAAAAGGGACCAGGTGACGTTAAGGCTGTTGGTCCATGCTCCGCACTTTGTGCAGCGAAGATTTGACCAGGTTCATTCTTCCGAGAAGACGTGCATTCAGACCTCTGTATGTAAGCCCAGGGCTCAGGCACTGTGATGGGGCCATAGAAATGCCCATGCCTGGCTCATGGCTTCATGGCTGCTTCCAGACCGGTGCCCTAGATGGTTGGCCCCCTCAGGGCCAGGGGTGCTGGACAAGAATGAGCAGAGGACAGAACTCTGGACCATGAGTCAGGAGAAGGCCTGTGCTCTCATTGGACCACCTGGTCCACTACTCAACTGTGTGGCATTGGACAGCCTGCCAGTAGCTCCGTTTCCTCATCTGTGTGTCCCCGTTGAGGGGTGAAGGGGCGGGGCTACGGGGTTCCACAAAATCGAGCAGGGTTGAGATTTAGAGATATGCTGGGTGGATGCCCCAGGAAACGGCAGCTTTAGAAAGAGAAACACATAGCGGTGGGTTCAAATTTTGGTACTCGCGTGTCCTTGGGTAACTGGGCTCATCTCCCCGGCCTCAGTAATCAGGACACTGGCTGGGTGACCAATGGGCATGAGGCCAGACGGTCTCCAGAGAAGGACATGGGCTCTGGGGTCACAGAGCTGGCTTCCTAAAGATCAGACCGCAGCAGTTTTAGCACTGATGAGCAGGCCTCCTGTCCAGATCCCAACCAAAGGCCTCCTGGGTGAAGGCCCGGCAGGCTGACGTCAAAGCCTGCGTTCACGCAGAATAGGTATGTCCTAAAATGGCTCGTCTTAAAAGGGAAGCTAACCTGTGAAGGAATGTAACTTCTCATCTAGGCAAATCTGACAGATATATATATTTTATCTCCATTTTATCTCTGTGTCACAATGGAAAACAGTGTGAAGCACCTGCTGTCCTTCTGATTAGGGTTAATACAAGCCTGAAGACGACACAGAATGCATGCTCGCTAAGCAACCATAATATGTGCATCCCCGAGACTTTTTCAAAGACCTTTCACGGGCACTTGTTCATCTCCCCGTGATCCATATCCCCTTCTAATAACAGCCCTAATTTTAGTCAGGGTTCTCGTTTTCCCCACTTTGGTCCATAAGGTCTGGTTGAGACTCAGCCTCGGCTGGGGGTGTGGATTTTACAAACGAAGGCTCATACATTCAGACCACGCAATCCTCTGGCCACAGTGATTGGCTGAGTGGTCTTGGGCATGTGACATGAGCTGGTCCAATCAGAACCGGTCTCTGGATATCGGACATGCTCTCCGTGCCTATTGCTACTCATTTCTGCCTCCTTGCTCCAGGGAGGCACACTTGTCAGTTGTGTTCCTGCCGGTGTCTGCTGACATGCCATCCAGTGTGCTCTTAGGACAGTCGTCCCCTTCCTTGTTGACACGAGCTGGGACATAACTGTGTCCGCATCCGATCTCCCGGGACACCTCCTGTTGCTGCGAGTTTCCCCGGAGGCTCTGCCTCTCGGGTAACCCCTGCTCTCTACAGGCATGGAAATACCAGTCTATTCTCTGCATCAGGCTGGGTCGAGTGGGACTTTCAGGGTGCTCTTCCACTGGGCAGGCGTCCCTCTCTGAGGTTTGCTACCATCCCAAGGCACCCCAAATTTGTCAGAGGCTCTAGTATGGCTACTTGATCTTGCATGGAGATTTGAACCCCCAGAGGACTCAGCAATGTGGATTCTCTCCCAGCAGTGTCTTCTCTTGTCATGAGCTAAGCTCTGGCTTCCATCTATCCCTTTTCCAATCTACACTTTATGCCCCAATTGCTTCAGAGCTTTTCTTCTGATGCTAAAAATGGGGCATGTAGAACTTAAACACAGTTCCTGCAAATCAAAAGACTTAGCTCTCAAGAACTTGTCTCCATTATGAGTATCAAAAGTCTATTTTGAAATGAAAAGAGTTGGTTGTTTCCTTTGTCTTTGCATTTCCTATTCCTGATATAATGATCCTAATCTTCCTTGAGGCAGCCTCCTCTGATGAAATGTATAGGGGTGTGGGAAACACCACCATCCTGCCATGGCATCAATGATATTCTCAGCTCCTTGAAGCCTTCCTAAGTTTTTGCCAGGGACCAGGAAGCACAAATTTTGGAGTCAGGGCACCCAAATTCTAGTCCCAGTTTTGCTACTTAACTCCTACACAGTTTGGAGAAGTCACTTAATCTTTGTGAGCCTCACTTTCCTTATCTATGAAATGGGTCTTTATTGTTGCACCATGCCTATCCTATCCTAACTAATATACTGCATTTGGGCTGATTTAGAAAGTAACCCTATGTAATTGGGGTTTATTGGACCTCAACTTGTCTTCTTTTCCCTTTTGAATTGGTTTCCACAGGATCTTCAGGATGTCTCAGCTAGAGAGAGACAAATGTAGATAGTATTGGACACTGGATTTGTCCCTCTGGGGTCTCAGAGCTCAGTGAGTCAGGAGACCTGACGAAAGGACCATGAGAAATAAACTGACGATCCCAAAGACCCCCTTGTCATTGCTGGTTAAGGTAAATACCAACTTTACAGAAAGATATAAGATAATTATATATGTTGAGTCAGCACAAATGTCACCAATCACAGATGACATTAATTTTTAAGAGAAAAAGCAAATATGTCACATTTCTGTTTTGTGCATATGCTGATTGAATGAAAAGTTTATACCAGATGCCAACTTAAAATAAGGACATATAAATATTTAATTGTTTGTATGTACATATACGTTTCTGTATACACAGTATGTGTCTACGTAGACGTAGAACACTGATTCTCAACTAGGGGCCAGTTTTGCTTTGCAGGGAACATTTGGCGATGCTGAGAGACACTTCTGGTTGTCCCAGCTGGGGGCTGAGGGATCCTGGCACCGGGGCGCATCTGAAGCCAGGAGTTTGAGGGTGGTGTGTGTGTGTGAGGACATGGAGACTGGCACCTTTTGTCAGAGCATCATTGTCACATCGGCTTGATTTGCACGACATCCCATCTTGACTCATCTAGAAGAAATCACAAGTGCTCAGCCAGTGAGAGGCCCGTCCCAGGCCCTTAGGAGGCATGGCCTCTGTGAGAGGTTCTCACCTGAGAATGCACGTGGAGTCAGGTGGTCCTGTCCCACTGGTTTCTTGTGATGACAGCTATTGAGTTTACACCTAACGTGTTGTGTGGTACACCTGGGCTGGAAGCTGCACCTGGGTAAGGTGAAAGGGAGCGGGAGGGCACTTCATCTTAGAGTTTTGTGAAGAGTTGTGTATTAGCAGCATATCATTTAAATCATTGCATCCAAAGAACTGCATAGGCATGGTTTGTCTGTATATGTAGACACCAAGATACATGATTTTATAGCTATATGTAACATATTTATATATGTATATGAATTTGTACACACATGTGTCATGTGATGAAACAGTCCTAACAGCTGGCACCAAATTCCACATGGAATAGGCACTGTCTGAGGAATTTCCTGGGTTAAGCCACTGGACTGGAAAGAGGGTTGCTGAAGGCCAACTCCTCAGCTGAACCCCCACATCACAAGCGGGCCTGCTGAGGAAAACAGACAAAGCGTAACTTTTGATTCTGAGAAGGGAGAGTAGGAAAAAATTAAAAAGAGGATGAAAAATGGAGAAAAAAGAAGGGGAAGACAGGGTGGCCAGTAAAACAGTGAGCTGCTGAGATGCTTCATGGGGTGGCAGAGCCCATCTGAGATGTCTGGTGGGGGAAGAATGGAAGGGTTTTTAGGAGTCAAGGGTGGCTCTGCACTTCTTTGTTATTTTTCCAAGCTGGGAAAAAAAAAAGAGCAAGAGTGTAGCTCTGGATATTTGTCATGCAATGTGCTCAGAACCATATTTGGACATCTCTCCTGTTCACTGCTTTGGTGAGCTGTTCTGTGCAGCCCGGGAAGAGGCTGGTCTTCGCTGTGGCATCTACAGCAGTGTGGGGCAGAGGGGTGATGGGGAGAGGGAGAGCGGCAGCAGAGACAGCGCTGGGCGGTAGGCCCTGACCCAGAAAGCTGGGGAAATCCTGGGCGAGACCTTGCCCATCCATAGGCAAGGACTTATGGTTGCAGTCACACTGATCTAGGTTTTAAAGGGGCTGGGGAGCTCCAGCTGACAGCCGTGATACCATGCACACTCCACCAAATGATTAGACCAGATGCTAATTTATTTCTGAATCTTGGTGCTGGAGATACTAGAGAAGTACTTAGGGGAAATGAGGCAAGGACTCTGAGGCAGACACAAACTCACTAAGTGGAGATTCCAGACACAGTTGTAGTAATGAGGCTAGAAATTCAAGAGAAGCAAAATTTTTAGATTAATCTCATGTTTGCAGTTTCAATCTCTTAAGAACCCAGAGTCTGGGATTGGGGCAAAGGGTGGTGGGATTTAGCCACCTGCTGCTCTGCGCTGCCTGATCCTCCTGTGGACATTCAAGGGGTTGTCAGTGAGAGTCACCACAGTGAGCTCAGTTCTGCCAATTCGATGCCATCAAGCTGAGATTTGGAAGCAGAAACAAGGCAAATGCCACTTTCCTATTGCTCTTAGCTGATTTCTGTGGGCAAACAAGATCGGGACAGGTGGGCCTTATCTGCTGCAGTGTTTCAGCATCTAAGCTTCTGTGTTATAGGAGCTAAAAAAAAAAAGCAGCAGTGGTGGCTTTGTGTCCCTGGCTTCTGATCCCTGGACTGTAGTGACAGGGCTGTGTCCTTGAACACACTGATTCCCTGATTCTCCATCTTCCTGGCTGGGTCAGAGGCAGCAGCTCCCCAGGGTATCAGTTCTGGGGCATCAGGGAGAGAGTCCTGGAGACCTAGGCAAGAGCCAGTCCTCCAGCCCTTCCTTTTTTTTTTTTAATCATCCCAATATTAAATCCCTTTCTGTTTAAAATAGCTATACTGGTTTCTGTTTCCTGCTGACTGATGCAGAACTTTATAAAGACCCCAAAGGACTTGTTGAGAATCACTGAACCAATACACACTTCAAAAGCCACAGTAAAGAGAGTAAGTCTGGCTGCAGTCAGCACTTCTTCCTCACTCAGAGCCTTGTGGACGAGGGGCTGTCCCTCTGCTCTGGGCCCTTCCCTGTCCCTGTCTTAAAGGTTAGCAAACAGAGGCACCTAGGTGCAAAATTTAAGGAGATGCTCTCTCCTAACATCATGCAAGTGCAGGGTGCTCCCTGAGAGTGAGTACTCCCTTTAAATTAGCACCTGGCTGCCTTACCTGCCTCACCAGGTCTGATCTAAGCACCTGGTTTGTTGGCCCTGATACTGAGTGGCCTCTGCACATGCTCTGTAAGTGCCTTCTCTGAGGGCTCTCAAGTCTGCCCTGCACCATGCACTCTGCCTGTGTGAGGCTCCAGCTACTGCAGGCTCCCTGCATTCCCTCTGCTGCGTCATCCCCACCCAACCTGCTGAGTGATGGAGGACCCTTGGCCCCAACTTAAAATGGGTCCCATTAGTCATGCCTCCATGACAAGTAACATCATTAGATACCCCAGGGGAATGGCAGCATGGGGCATTACTCTGCAAGGACTTCACGCCCAGTGTCCAGGCATTAGGCTGGATGAAGGGAAGTGCGGTGGGCAAAGCAATGGAGTGCAGAGTCCTGCTGTACTCCAGCTGGTCAGACCTGCCTGGAGAGGCGGCACTTCCACAGGGAAACTGAGGGGCTGCAGTCACAGCAGTGGGAGCAACTGGCAAGTGGCTAATCATCATCTGTGTGTAGAAAAGATGCTCAACTTGCTCAGAAAACAGGGAAGTGTAAATGAAAGCAGTAGAGCAGGAAGGTGTTTCCTCACTGACGGGATTGTCAGAAATTAAATATGGATAATTTCCTTGCTGAGAATGGAGCAGAAGGCTCTCTCCTCTTCACACCACTGACGCCACTGGCTGTGGGAAAGCTGGAGGGAAATCCACAAGCACTGCCAATGATTTTTAGGAAATGAAGGTGGGGTCCCCTCTCTCTGGTTTGTCATGGCCACAGAGCTAGTAAAAGGTAGACAGCAGAGCAGCAGCCTCTCCTTCCATCCTTTTGACAGTCACCCCTCCTCCGCCTCTGGGTTCTCAGGGGGGGTATGAGGCAGCCGGTGCTGAGGCAGGCTTTTCAGGGCCGAGAGCTGGACTGACCGAGCTCGGAGATGCTCAGATGAGCGTAGTGTTCTGGCACTGGCTCTGAAGAGGTTCCAGGCTGGGTTTCCAGGAAGCCCTGAGATCTGGCAATACACCTGCAGGGGAGACAGAGGAAGCCAGGCCGAACCAGCTGGTTCCACTAGTCCTGCGCTTGCCTCCCTGTTATTACCTGATGGAACAACAGCCCCTGGGTACCAGGTGGGGGGGTCTTATCTCCCTCAGTGCTCTGACGGCCCCTGGACAAGTACGTGCTGTTTCAGGTTTTCAATCCCTTACCCTCAATTCCAAAACCCCCAAATGTCTTGACGACCAAAAGATTTTTATAACTCACTTGGTGGCAAGTCCTGGACTAAAGTGATGTGAGGTTAGTTATGGTCTTAATTTACCATATGTTAGTTATGACCCCGTTTACTGTAAATTTGTATATGTTTCCCTGCAGAAATATGAATGTGTTTTGATTACAGGGTGTCCAACCCACTGGTGTTGCACAATATATTGTTATGCACCATATAACTTTCCTAAAATCCCACATTTCTGAATGTTGAAACATTTGGCGCTAAGATAAACAATAGTGGGCCTGTATTATTTCCATTTTACTGATAAGGAAAACTGAAGTTCTGGGAAGAATAATTTATCTTGCCTGACACCACATAGCTCCTAAGTGATGGGCAGACTTGAACCCAGGGCTCTCTGACAGTCCATCCTGCTTTCAACCACCAGAAACAGTCTCTGCACTTCTTAAAGGTGTGTGACTTCAGAGGCTAGAATAACTGTTCTCTAGTTGTGCCGTGACAGCCTTTCAAAGCCTCTTGTTCGGAGGCGAATTGGGACACAGAACTAGGACTCTGTGGCCCACCCCTCTGCCCCCTAAACCACAAGTCCATGATTGCATTTGGCACTCTTAACATTTGTGTAAAAACCTTTTCGGTTATTTTTATAATAAACTTCAAAAGCTGTCTGTGCTTTTGGATATTTTGTTTCTGGACATAGTGGCAAGTGGAGATTTATCCACAGAAAGCCTGGAGTTCAATGAAGACTTCTGTACTGCAAATGTGTTCATTGACGGAAACAGAATTGACTCTTGGGCATTTCTCCTCATTGTCGCCCTCTGTGTCATCTCTCCCTTACCCCAAACCGTTGTTTATCTTGTGCCCCTGCCCAGCACTTTCCTCTGATCCCAGTTACGCTCAGTAATTAATTCATTTGACAAATACCGAATCCCTGTTCCTGCTGACAGCATGGTATAAGAGGTTTTATGGTTTATTAGAAGCACAACTGGTCTGACAGACAAAAGATGGAGACCCTGGTGCTTCAAGAGTTTTGGACTCACTTCTCTGCTCTGGGAGTGTGTGAAGTAAGGAAATACATGGGAAGGTACAAAGACCAAACAAACAAACAAAAACTCATCAACCACAAGGTACAGAAACCTCACACAAATAGGATTCAACAACAAAGGAGTGTAGGCCTTGGCACAGTCTAACCAGGGCTCTTAATTCTGCCCATGTGTTTAATCTTCGGGGTGGTTGGACTCATGATCGCAAAAGAGCTGCCAGCGTCAACTGTAACCACCTGCTTCATAACCCGGGAGAGAGAGCTGCAGCTATTTAAGGCATTAAGCATAGGTATCAAACTGATTGCTTAGATCCAAGTTTGTTCTGATTGAGCCTACACTGGTTGCAGTGGGGCAGATCCTGACCTGGAGAAGTTATTAAATATTTTGAACATCACACCTGGATAGAGTGCCACTTCTACTAGTCATCGAACAAGAGTCTAAGATTTCCAGCTGATGGGCTTAAGTCCTAAGTTGCCCAAACCAATCCTCCTGGCAGGGGTATGAGATTTCCCTGGTTGCTTTGGAACTATCAGGCCCACCCCTAATGCTGGGGTTGAGGTCAGTTCTGCTCACATGGCACAGTTAGCACAGGAGGGATGGTAGTGATGAGGTTTTGGGGTTGTATGAAGGAGTGCAGCCAGTATCTTCTACTAGCTCTGAGGGCCCTTCCTACTCGAACTCTCTTTGCTTCTAGATTTCTATCCCATGCACATGAGGTTGCAAAGGCTATCCTCCCATTTTAATGTTTCCCTACAGCACTCTTAGTTCAATCTTGTCACACTGTCTGGAGGCTACCTCCACTCTGGGGACTCTAATCTTCCAAGAATGTTCTTCCAAGGATCTACACCTGAGGAGAAGGGGAAACCCAGATATGGGGCACTGCTGGCTGGCAGTGTTGGCTTGGGCTGAGCAGGGTGAAAACATTGGTACCTGCAGGCCTTCCCCTCGGCTTGGCACTCAGTGCTGAATACATGAGGGTTAACCAGTTTTTCCAAATATAAGAGCGATAAGTGGCTTGCTTAAAAAAACAAACAACTCAGAAGGGTATGTGAAAAGTAATCTTTCCTATCTGAAACCTCTAATTCCCAAAGTGAATTGCAGCCCTCACTTTCCGGGTATTCTCCCAGTTATATTCTATGCATATCCCCAAAAGGTACAATGGTATCAATACATGTGTGTGTGCATAAATAAGATGAAATCCTTCATAACATATACACTATAGAGGGATTAGAGCATAAACACATGTTTATTGAATGAGTAAATAAATGCCTAAAACCACATGGGGAGTTCTGAGAGACTTAGAAAGGATGGAGGTTACTGTTCCTTACACCATCCATGGCAATCAGTCAGATACTGTTCCCTACACCATCCATGACAATCGGTCAGGAAACAAAGCCTGCCCAGGGCATTCTAACAGAGCGATTTTAACAGAGTTGATCTAGCAAGGATTGGAAGACTGGGAAGACAGAAAGTGGTCATTGAAAACAGAGATGGTTACTGTGAAAAGGCAGCTACTGCCCTTAGTGGTGTGGCGTGGGGGAATAGAGAAAGAGATGGGGGTTGTTAGAACCCAGAAGCTTGGAGAAGAAACTCTGCAGAGCTGGGACCTCAAGCTTGGAGGAGAGGGCACTGGCTGACTCGTGCTGGTGCCTCTATGGGGGACGTGCTATGGCTGGTTCTGAGAAGGTCACAGTGGAGGTAAACGGAATCAGCCGTGGCTGCCAGGTGACAGGAAGCCAACAGGAGAGACCCAGTGCCTCCTTCCATCTCCTGCCTCCTACTGTTCTCTCTGCAGAGAGCAGCAGGCGAAGGGGAGATGTGTTTTGGAGAGTTCCTTGCCCAGCATCACAAAGGAATGGAAGGGTGGCCTTGGAGCTGGGAGACCAGAGGGTAATAGCCAGGACCCCTTGTTTCTGTGTACTTGCAGCCTTGGTGCAAATTAGAAAAAAGCACCTGTCTTGGGTCCCTGTGTCAGGGTGCATGGTCTGGTGAGCAGAATTAGAAAGAGGCGCCTCCAGGAATATGCACGCCATTCCAGGGTATGTGGCTGGGCTGAAAAACACAGCTTGGATTTTAGCCTCTCATGGCCCTCTTGCCCAGGTGCATTTGCATAGGGCACAGCCGTGCTGTCATGTCTAGAGGCCCTGCATCTGTCTGGCTATCAGCATGTGGTGCACTGTTACATGTGGGCATCACACCACACACAAACACACACCCATGCACGGGTGAAAACACATTTTTTTAACAGATAAAATATATGTATGACGGTAGAAGCAGCTGTTGAGACAGTTTGCCCTGAATGTAAAAGGCAGCTATCCGTGCTGTTGTCCGGGGCCAGCGGTTTAGATGGCTTATTAAGAGGCCCCTGTGATTGCTGGTGTATCTCATAGCTCACTGGGTACCTGCCCTGTCTCAACAAAAGAAGTGCATTACACAACTGCACTTCTGTGACAAAGGCAAAGCTAATAGAAAGCTTTTTCAGCAAACCTAGGGCAGGAAGCTGTTTCTGAGGGACTGTGAGTTGGTGGTGACCCAAGATGGGGGAGTTGGGAGTCTTCGGATGGAAGGTACTAGATAAGTGTGAGAGGTTATTTCAGAATTCCTCATCATAGGCTTTTCCAATTGGATGCGATCCTAGAAATGAGCTAGTAATAATGGTAATGATGGTCATAACAGTTGTCTCAGATTCGGTTTCCTGGAATCAGACTCTGAGATGGGTTGTGTGAGAAGGTGGGGAGGAAGTATTCATGAGAGACACACGCAGAAAGAGGTGAGGAGGCCGGCTGGGCAGAGGGAGAAGCCGGGCCACAGTGCAGTGGTGACTGAGAGCTCAGCTGGCCCCACTGGGCGTGCTCCAGAGCCTGGATGGCCCGCAGATGGTCTCCACCTGAGGGTTCAAGGCTGGGCCTTGTATCCACATATCAGCTAGTCACTGCCCATGCTCCCTTGGGAGGAGGGGGACATTGGGAAGGCAGTTTGCTGGGGTCTAAGGCAGGTTCTCCTGAGGAATGAGCTCCGAGCTTCCCATCAGCTGGAGGGCCGGTGTGTTGGTTCTGAAGAGGGGATCTGGGCCGAGCAGCACGGCTCCTACAGCCGTGATGGGGCGGCATCTGCTGAGTCCCTACACCAAGCTGGGAGCTTTGTCTACGAACCTCCCCGTCTTCCCCATCCCAGTAAGTAGCGCTCGTATCCAATGCCATAGCCCAAGACAAAATCACAGGAGTCATCCTTGATCGTTTCTTTTCTCCCTGACCCCATTGCAATCCATCAATAGGATGTGTTAACTACACTTCCAGCATATCCTGAATCTGTCCACTTCCCTCCATTCCCATCAGTCTGGCCCAAGCCATTGGGTCTTTCGTGACCCACGGTATCAGCTTCCTAACAGGCCTTTCTTTCTGTTCCCACCCTGGTTGCCCTGCCATCCATCTCCACACCACAGCCAGAATGACCTTAGAGTATCACTTTCCTAAGTAAATCCCTTGAAATGCTTCTTGCTGAACTTAAGTCCAAACACCTTACTGTGGGACGTAAGGCCGCATACAGTTGGTCCCAGTCTCCTTCTCAACCTCTGTTTTTCCCAGGCCCCCCATATTCTAACCACACTGGTTTCTCTCAATTCCTTGAACGCATCAAGCTCATTCTTGCCCTGAGCCTTTGCAGCAGCTGTTCCCTCTTCCTGGAATGACCTTCCCCAGAATCTGCCACGGCATGGTCTAGTCATTTAAGCCTCAGTGCAAATGTCACCTCCTTAGTTAAGCCTCCCATGACCACCCTAGTTAAATTCTTATTAAAGACATCAGTCCAGCCTGCTTTTAAAAGCCAGGTACCCTGCTTGCAGCCTGGGGGAATGTCTGCAACTGATCAAAACCCCCTTTGCATAACATGACCTGGCAGAGGGTGTCTCCTTTGGAGAGAAGTTCTGACATGGTCTACTTTCAGGAGCCCAGAGCCACCTGGGGACCCTGTTGGCCTGGTTACTACAGTCAAATTGGGTGTTGAGTAGGAGGGACTCAAACGGGTATAAGGTGGCCTAGCTCTTCCGAGTGAGTCAGTGGGCAAGGGGAAGAGAGAAGCCCCTTCACCATTGCATTTTTAATTGCACTGGAAACAACCCAGCCCTTTGGTCCAACACTGAAGGGAAATTTGGTTACTTTGTGTACAGGCTTGGAGCCGGTAGGGACCGGAGATGAGGTTGGAAACATTTTTAACATGTGTTTTTTCAGTCATTAAAGGAGAAAAACAAACTCTTGCGACATTTCAAGGAAACCATCATCCAATTTACAAGCAGTTATTGGGTTCTGACTGTGATGAAGACATGGAAGGACTTGGGCTAGGCACGGGGGCTGCTGGAGAGTGACATGGTCCCTTTTGCCATGGAGCTTACTTCTAGGAGGGGAGACGGTGGAGGGAAAGGCGGATGGGACCACATTCATGAGACCCCTGCTGCATCCGCTGTGTCAGGGGCTGATATACACGCAGAGCTCCTAACTAGTAGACGAGCCCAGGGCTGGGCAGGCCGCGAGGCTGTGCGTTCCCCCGGGCGGGGGCAGGAAGAGAGCGCTTTCTACCGGAGGTGGCTTGGGACTGGCTCCAACAGAACGGTGGGCTCTGATCGAGCGTCACTGACCTAAGGGCCATCAACCCCATCTCTCTAGCACAGTTCTGCTGTTCTGCCTCCTTTCCCCACCATTCCCTTCCCTGTGGGGAGCACTTGCCAATGCCTTGCTGTGCCCTGGCAGGCCCCCGGAGGCCACCCCTACCTGGCGGGTGTAACACCATCTCCAGTAACCACCCACCAGATGTGGTCTCTGGGCTGTGAAACACGGTGGCACCTGGGAGCCTCTTCACTGCTTCTTTGGAGAGGGTGGAAACTGAGTCCCATAGCTAAAGGGGTGTAGGGGAAAAACATGGGCGGGCTTCAGAGCAGAGCCCAGGGAGGCTGGGGACAAGTTGGGCTAAAGGCCAGAGAGAGACAGAGAGAGACAGAGAGACAGAGGGAGAGAGAGAGAGAGAGAGAGAGAGAGAGAGAGACAGAGACAGAGACAGAGACAGAGAGAGACAGAGAGAGAGAGAGAGACAGACAGACAGAGAGAGATGGGGAGGGAGTCAGCTCTTGGTAATTTGAAGTTAATTTTGAATTGCCTTGAAAATCACCATGCAGCATCCAGTTTTGCCTTTGATGGTCGAAAGAAACCGGCTGCTTTTATTCCTCTTCAGGACTTGTTTTACCCCCAGCAGTGAAGCAAATTAGGCAAAGCAGCAGTGGAAGTTGCAGTTGGTGTAATTTCTGAGGAAAAGGTCAGGCTGATTGTTGGTTAGGAGCTAATAGAGATGGGGCGTATTCCTCCTGCCTGCTCCAACCTGCTCCTAATAGTGTCTCATTGGCATCGTCAAAGACGGGCACCCACGCAAGCTTTCATTACTGAGGTCCCTTGTTCTACCCACCAGTGTGCCTGCACTAGGCTAGGCATTTGAGGGAACACGAGGCCAATGGGAAATGGTCCCTTGGCCCAAGCAGGGCCTAGAGGAGCAGACCTCACTGCCCTATGACACTGCTCTTAATTTGCAACATCAGCAGTGCAGGGAATGCCAAGGAATGAAGCCACACTCTTATCATCAACAATTATGTAAAAATTAATATCATGGAGGCTTCCTTGAAGGATATGCAATGCGTACTTGTCTCTGGGAAGTCGAAAATATACCTTGGTGTCACCGGTCTGCTGTCACCTGGAAGCATGCCTGTGCTGTTTGGGGCCGTTGCCCTGCTGTTTTGGATGAGCGGCACGCTGGTGGGGTGCCAGCTGCCCATGGGGGGAACCCGGGAGGGGCTTGACCCCGTAATGGGTAGAAGATGGAAAAACTGTCATTTCAAAACAGCAAGCCGTTCCTCTCTTGAGAGAGGTGGAAACTTTCATCTTTAGGGCAGCCGGAATGATCATAATGGAACCTTGGGCCCCTAAAGTGAGTTTTCTCCCCCTGTTCAGGGAAAAACTGAGAAGCGACCTGAATATAGATATTGTAGATGGGTACGGGGGAGATGAATTTGTTGTGCGTGGCTTTACCAGAGCTAGGTCTCTCCTTTGGTCTTCTTCCCCACCCCCCACCCCCACCTGCTGACAGTGCCTCCCTCCCCTCCCCCGGTCCACACACCTAAGCCAGGCAAGTTTGGTCCCTGAATGCCGCCAGTCCAGAAAGAAATCATCTCCCTTGGCCACTTCCTGAGTAATTTCTGGTTGGGTAGGGATTGCTCGGATCTATTTTAGAGACTCAGGATTCTGCCTCACCATTCCTTGGCATGATGCTCTCTTTCCCAACAGAAACCTGGAGGGCATGGAGGGATGCAAACTAAACTCCAGTTCAGCCACCTGGGTTCTCTTGTCGGATTGCCCTAATCTTAGAGCATTAGGATAGTGAGTACCTGGGCACATACACAGCTTACCAAGTCCTCCTGTGCTGGGAGATACAGTGGGTCTCTCTGTGTTTTATGGAAATGCTCTTGCCACTCTTGCACCTGAACCTTCTGGACTGAAGGTCTGAGCATAAGGAGATATTTGGGAGAAGGGTGATGTCCTACCTGCCGGAATGGCCCTACATGGAAGGCAACAGCTCTGGCTCTGAGGAGGGAGTATCTTAGATTTGCACTCAGAGGTATGGGGGAGGGAGGGACATTAATGAGAGTTGTTTTTCAGAACCACACATGGAGATGTCCTCACAAAAGAAAATGATATGATGCAGTTCTCGCAAACTTTTGAAGTGCCTTACATTTAATAGAGTGCAGGTCTTCTATGCCTCGCTGGCCAGATGTTTGGCCAATGGGTTTCAGCCCCGGGCAAGTTTGCTATGGATTCAATGTGACCAAAGAAATTGACAGCAAAATGTTCTTGGGATGAAATGGTTATACCCAACTTTATTTCCAGGTGGCAGGTCAGTCACTAAAATCCCATTCACTCAGAGAGAGACTGCATGCAGCAAACTGGTCTCTGCCTCTGGGCTCCTCTGTCTGCACAGCTGTCCTCTGGGCCCTTTTGCACAGCTGTCCCACACAGCCGTGCTCAGGGCTTCTGTCCTTGGCACTGCCACCACTCCAGCCTCTGCTCTGCTCTCCTGCAGCCTTGCAGCCATGCCACCGTGTGGCTCCCAGAGCACTGGGTGGAGCTCTTTATATAGAGTCAACAGCCATGTATTGCCCACAGGTGTACAGTGAGCTAGTCAACCAAGGCCAGGTGAGAATCCTGGCCACAGGAACTCTCATTTTATCCACACCAGCTCTGACCATGGTTTGGTCCCTGGTCCCCTTAACCTTACTGAGAAGCCTACAGGAACATCAGGGATGGCCCAGCCCCTGCCCATCCTATGCAAAACACCTGCCACCCCTCTGGATGTATTCACCACCCACATTTTCTTGTTTGGACAAACAGAATGAGTTGGACAGGCTGCCCTCAGAAAGTCTCTCTAACATCAAGGACTGTAGACTCAATTATTCTAAATGAACTGGGAACCCTACAGCTTACCACCCACCGAGGGGCCGCTGGAGGAACTGTCAACCTGTGCCCCCTGACTGATGCAGGCCCCACTGGGAAACCCCAACAAATGTGAAAAATACTTTCCTTCCAGAGGCTCCATAAGCACCCCTGGGACTGTACTTCTTATGTGGAAGACAGACATTAACTTGACACCCTCCTGAAAACCCGATGACCTGCATCTTAGGCGTCACCATCAAGTGTCTAAGCAAACAACACTACTAGGTCACCCAGCCCCCAGATGACTGCAGCTACTTGGGGGAGTGTAGGGAAAATGGAAGTTCCTATGGCCAGGATCCTCACCTGACCCTGAACGACTTGATGATGTAACTGGCCTACTGCTAGGCTACTGCTTCCACACCTGCAGGCAATAAGCTGTAATTGACTGAGTTACTATATAAAGAGCTCTGCCCAGTGCTCTGGGAGGAGGCGGAGTCAAAGGGAGATTGCAGACCTGCAGACTGAGAGATGCAGACGTGATTCTAGTGCTTGACCTACCGCCAGGAGAATAAAGCTGGGTAATAAACCCTTTTACTCCCAAAATGTTCCATTGTCATTCCTTGGTTTCACTGAATCCATTGTGAACTTGCCCAGGGCTGAAATCCATTGGCAAGACAGGGAGCTTCCCAGATGGATAACTGGCTCATTATTTGTGTGTACCCTGTAGCCAGTTATCCCTGTAATGGGGGTCATCTACTTAGAAACGATGACACAAAATTCATCCCTGAATCTAGCTGACTTCACTTCACCCTACACCCTGGAAAGTACTATGTCAGCCTCAGCTTACTGGCCAGGGTTGTTATAGATCCTATAATTGCCCTACACTTTTTCTTGGCAGTCCTAGGCAGAGACTGTGTAGTCCCTTATGTGTCCTGTTCTACCTGGATCCCTGCCCTGGGCCAAGTGGAAAGGTCCGTATGTAAGGCAGAGTCCCCCTGGCTTTCTCAGGCAGACCCTGATTGTTTATGGCCTATGTTTAGATGGCTGGGTCTAGGACTCTAGAAAGGGCATGTTTGAGGACAGTACTGCAGGCTGGTCTCATCTTGCTGCTTGGAGTCCTTTTGATAGTTGACTTAATTAAATGCTACATGAGACTAGCTCAACAGATTTGGTCCTACTCTTGGCTGGTCAAATTAATCAGAATGGCTGGCAGAGTGGCATACTCAAGAGAAAATTTGCCAGAAACAGAGACTAAAAGCAAGGGATGGATATTGTTGGTAGGCAATTCTGTATGGACCTTTGGAGTTTCTGCATGCTTTGTGAGCAGAAGCACTGCCTGCCTTTATTCTGGACTGTCTTTTCAACAATATTGTATAGCAAACAGCTTCAGAGGAAAGTGTCCTCTGAAGCAGAGGGCAAGCAGTCTCATTGTTCCTTATAAAAGATTCACCTTCCATAAGCCTGGCATTTCTCTCCTGCAGTGCAACCTACTGCATGTGCAGGTGTCATCTGGCCCTTTCTGTGATGCCTGGTGGGATCTGGGGCTTGGGGTACCATGGCAAGAAAATGCTGCTATTCTGGCTCTTGCTATGTCTGTGAGTAAAGAAATCCTTTATCTCTGACCCTGGAGCCTTGGGTCTTCTGCCAGCTGCTATGGGAGTACAATAAGCTAATTTGATAGCTTTCAAGTAAGGTAAATGTTGGGCATCTCACAGTTCTTGATGTGTGGCCTGGATTACCATTGAGCATGGTGGACTTGTGAACATTAACTGTCGTGTGCATCAGGGGAGGGGGAAAGTCTGAAAGCACTGTTGCACTGGCCTGTGCCAGACGGTAGGTTGGTATGTGTGTGTGGGGTGTCGCCATCTAACATGCTTCTCTGTCCAGTCCCCAGAGCCAATTCTACATGCATATCAGGGAAGGGAGAGAGCTGGGAGGGGCCTGTGGGGTCAAACCACGTGGGTTTCTCCCATGATCCCCTGGAACACAGTCTGTTTCTCCACCTGTCCATAGGTGGAGGTAATGATAGCACCTGTTGTGGAGGGATGTCATGGGGACCAACTAGGCAGGCTTGGCATGGGGAAGCCCTAAAGAAAGCAGCACTTGTTACTGGTATGATAGTTACTCTCACTGGCAGCATTCCTTCTGTCTTCGTAAGGCTTGCCTTCCCTCTTAACAGCCTATCTGTAATCGGAGTTTATCTTTTTTACACTGAAATTGGCCAATTTACATGGAGCCCCTCACCACAGTCATTCGATGTGCGTCTAATCTAATTAGACTAATTTCAATTTCCTGGATTTAATGACTTTTAATTTAATTAATTGAGAATGCAGTACACAGGGTGATTAATTAGAAAATGTTACTGAGGGATTTGGAAGGTGAGCTGCAGGATGTGAGCGTTTAAATGTTACTGCCCACCAGTTGTCACGTCACGCAGGAGGCTCTGAGGCCTGGGAGCAGCAGAGCCTTAGAGAGCCGGGGTGGAGCCGGGATTCACAAGGAAGTCACCTGGCACTGTGCTGCGCTCCTCTGCTTCTTCGCGTTCAGCTGTAACTCTCAGGGGAAGCAAAGAATAGGCAGGAGATTCTAGTGAACGTTAGGTTGGAACTAAGGTGTGAGTCACGTGAAGACCAACTTTGTTTTTCCGTAGAGTTATCTCTGTGTTTTTCACACACATGGTAAATAAGCAAACCACAGAGTTCCCTCTGAGCTATCACACACTGTAATTTTCTCTTTTTTGCTACACTCACTTATTGTGTACCTGTAGTAATAATGACGATGATAATGGTAACAATAACAATAGTTAACAAACACATATACAGTGGTATATGCCAGGCACTGCCCTAAGTGCTTGATATTGATTAATTCATCTGTCTTAGGAGTTAAGCATTCTAAGTGAGGCACTGTTATTTCCATTGTCTGAAGGAGGAAACTGAGGTATTGAGTTGCATTGAACATAGGGACAACTCATAGTGGAGTTCAATGTGTTTCAGGCAGGTCGGGAGACAATGTAGGGCTGGGCATTGTTTCCGGCACCCTTTCAGTCACACAGGCTCACCTCCTCCAGCTCTGAGAGGTAATAATAGCAACAGCAGACATGTGCACAGTCCTTCCTGGGGGCCAGGCATGCCTCCCAATGCTTGCTTGTCATGTGTGGCCTGTACTCGTGGCTGGCCTAACTACTGCCGACTGAAGGGAGACTGCCTGGGGTTTCCCGTAGGTCAGCTGGCATCGGGGCCCTAAAGGTCAGGTGGATCACCCCCCCTGATGGTTCCTCCCCCTCTTGGCCCTTGGCCATCAACTTGCAAAGGCTATCCCTGGTTGCCAGCCGGGGCCTCAGACTACAGTTTTGTTGGGCCGTAGGGGGCAGACCTGAGCCAGACCCTCCGCCCTAAAATTCACTTACTTTCCAGATGGGTTCACTGAGCATCTTTGGGGCTCTGACCCCTATTCTCCCGAAATGTTGGGCCATAATACAGGTAAGAAAAGGAACAAGCATGGTGCAGAATCCACTTCCGATGCAGAAGCAATACCTGACAGGGCTGGACCCTATGACCTGGAGAAGCCAAGGGACAGAGTTACCTTCAATATATGCCCTGTAGGGGGCATAGGGACAATAGGCAGGAACCACAGAGAGATTCTCTATTAGAAATGATTTTTCAATAGCCTGAGCTGTCTTAGTGAAAATGGGTTCTTCAACAGGCTTTGATTCCCAAAGGGGTTCAAACACAATACCCATCAAACACCCATCACTGGAGGGGTTCAAACTGAAGCAGATTGGCAATAATTTGCTCAGCTGGACTTTTCCTTCTGGAATGTCCTTCCCTTTCCTTTCTGCAGATGAACTCTTACTCAGTTTTTAAGTCTCAGCTCAGATATCACTTCCTCCAGGAAGCCTTCCCTGCACACTCCAACCACTGCAGACTATGCCAGGTGTCCTCCGTGCTCCCATAATGCCCTGGGCATATCATTATTATTGCACTCACCATGCATTGCAACGATCTGCTTATGAAATTGTTTCTTGCACATCCTGTCTGTTACCCCTCAATAATGCTGCAAGGCAGACATGATTTCCCCTAGTGGGAGGGTGGAGAATCTGAGGTTCAGCATGGCTAAAGGCCTTGTGTGTGAAGTCAGGAGGAGGCAGAGATGGCTGGGGGTGGTTCCCAAGCCCAAAGTCCCCTATCTTTCTACCACAAGACACTGCTGCTTTCCTAGCAGGGGCCCCAAATTCTATGACTCGTGAGGGCACGGGCTTGTATGTGAGCTACTTAACTCAGCCAGCAGCAAAGCCACCAAGGGGCGCCATGCAGGCCATCTTTAGAATGATGTCAGCTTGCCGATCCTTGTATAAAGCCAAATAGGCACACAAGCCCACTTCATCAGCACAAAAACTCACTCTTTGAGCTTTTCAGAGGTCATGGAGAGGCCAGGGAGAAATGAGTACCAGGGCAGCCACAGCCTGTGTCTCTGCCGGACTTATGGGGCTCATAGGAGCCAGAGCCAAAGCCCTTCTCAGCATCCTCGTTCCCTGACTTAACAAAGGTGAGGGAAGCTCTGCCCTGTGGTTTTAAAGCTGGGTTCCATTTCTATTAAGACCGCTGTGGGTCCCATAAGATTAGCTCACAGTCACTCCTGTGAAAGCTGATCCGAGTGGAAAATCAAGTTAGGAAACACTGCCTTTCCTTTCCCTCACACCTCAGCAGATTAAGGGAAGGCCTGACGCTGAGTTATGGGGATTCATGGGAATGTGCAGTTGCTGGCTGTTAAACGCTCACTCTTTGGGATGTTGGCAACCTTGCTTCCTATAAATCGTTGCTGGTATTTCTTAGCCTTTCCTTGCCAGCAACGCGGAGGCCTGCAACACCTTTTCCGTGCAGTAGCCTGTGAAAATATTGAAGTCGGGCCCAGAAAAACACCAGCATAGAAAGGGGAAACTTTGATGTTTGCTAGTTACTTCCAGACAACGCTTGCCAGATCTTAATTTTCCTAGTTTACAAGTAAGGGATTCTGACCATCTGTCTGCTGTCAACTGATGTTTGTTTGGATGAAGATTTTATTTTTTTCTCCCAATCTAGCACTCCTGTTCTTACAAGTAGTTTATTGGACTTCATAAATGTCAGCTTTTTGCAGGCATTTTGTAAGCAGCTTATGATTTAGTATTTAATCAAAATTGAGCAGTCAGCGTCTGTAATCAATCTGAAGTGGGGGTAACAATGAGATTGAAACTCAGAATCTACCAAGACCATGATTGACGTCTCCCAACGATCTCTGTAAGAACCAAGTTTGCATCTGAAGTTGCACTGTGTTGCCCTGTGGGGGTGGATAGAGTGATGGAGGAAATAAACACTTATTGGGCATCCATTGTATGCCATTTTGTGATTGTATCAGTTATTGATTGCCAAAATAATATGCATAACAAACCATCCCAAACTCAGTGGCTAAAACAACCATTTTTTTATCTTCTCGATTTGAGTCAGATGGGAGATCTTTTGACCTTAGCTGAGCTCTTTAAAGGTCTTGGGATAGATTGGCTGTTGGTTGAGCTTGGCTGGCCTCATATGGAACAACTGGGGCAACTCAGCTCTACCCCACATGTTTCTCATCCTCCATCGGGTTAACTCAAGCATATCTGCATGGTGATGGCAGAGTGCAAAAGTAAGCAAACCCAATCCTTCAAGTGTTTTCCCCAACTTCTCCTTGCTTCTCATTTGCTAACATCCCATTAGCCAAAGCAAGTGGCATGGACTACCTTTGAAACAAAGAGGGGGACAGACTCTGTTTACAGTGAGAGGAATTTCTAACAAAATCACATGATCCAGGGAGGGGTAAAGAATCAGAGCCTCTTAATGCAATTAACCTATCACAGTGATGCTGGAAATCCCAGGAAGGAAGTAATTATTTGTCTTGCTGGTGGGTTTCAGCCCCAGCAAGTTCACTATGGATTCAGTGGGACTGAAAAAAAATGATAGTGGAACATTCTTGGGGTGAAAGGGTTTATACGCAACTTTATTCCCACGGAGGCAGGTCAATCACTAGAATCCCATCTGCTCAGAGCAAGTCTGCATGCAGCAAGCTGGTCTGCCTCTGGGCCTCTCTGCCCCGACAGCTGTCTCAGTCTCTGTCCTCGGCTCTGTTACCACCCCAGCCTCTGCTCTCCTGCAACCTGGCAGCGGTGCAGCCGAGCAGAAGCCCAGAGCACTGGGCAAAGCTCTTTATATAGAGTTAATAACAATGTATTGCCCATAAATGTGTAGTGAGCAAGCCAACCAGGGCCAGGTGCCATAGGAACCTTCCCTTTCTCCACACTCCACCCCTCCAGGATTCTCATCTTTCTATCTATGCGCCTTCAATCTTCTGCAAAGTTCCCTGTGCGAGGAAGCTGGAACATTGTAACCAAATTCCACAATAGCAATGGAGGCTACGACAATATAAACAAATAACAAAAATTACTACAAATTATAATAACTCTCAAGCCTGAGGAGATCCATTGCTACGAAGCAGTCATTCAAACCAGTTCTACTCAAATGAGTTAACCAAAAGGACTATGGGTGGGCCTTACAATACCCACCTTCTCCAGCCTTTCCAGCAGAAAGTCTTGCAGACGCACAGGCTGGTCTTGTCACTTTGTCTCTGGCTTCTGCTTCATCCTCAGCGACTGGAACTGCTCCTCCGGTTTCAATTGTTGTCACAGTTCCAGTAAGATTCTATTTGACTTTCCATCCAATTTGTGTCTGCTCCTGCCTTTATCAAATCATCCCACATCTGGGTCCTTGTGACCTTCACAGGGCCCTTTAAATTCTTCCTTCGAGTAGCAGATCATATTTTGTTCTGTGCTTTCATTACTTGAGCCTGAGTATAGGAGCAGACCATAGAGTGCTCCACGACCTGGGGAGGGCGCTGCGTCTCTTTCAAAGGAACCCCCAGTTGCTATGTCTTTATTTTCTTTACAAACCCTGGGCGTGCTTTCAATAGAGGAGGGGACGGTGCCTCCAGCACCTCCCCTTCCTCCTTCCCCAGCTTCTCTATTTCTGAGGCTGATGGCACCTTTCCCTCCACTCCCCCAAGTGCCTCTGCTGCTACACCCTTTACCTTTTCTACAGTGCCTCCCAGCAATGCTAGCTCAGTCTTCAGCAGCTCTCCTACCTTCACCTCAGTACCTCACAGCTGGCATTCTCATGCCCCCTCTTCCTGTGTGTCCCTCAGGAGTACATCCTTCTCCTCCATGGCCTTTGCCTCCTTCAGAGCACCTGGCAGCGCTGCTGTCTCATTCTGTAAGGAATCTTTTACCTCCTCCACTGGACCTCGCAGCTCACGTTCTCACACTGGCTCTTCTTACGGTTTTTGCAGGGGCCCGTCCTTCTCCTTCATGGCCTTTACCTCTCCCACAGTGCCTCTCAGCGACACCGTTTCATGTCTTAACAAATCTTTTACTTCCACAGCCCCTCACAGCCACGGTCCTTGTGCTGCCCCCCACGTGTGAATGCCATTTCAGTCTTCAGTGGATCCACAGCAGATCGCAGCTCACACTCTTGTGCTGCCATTTCTTGTGTCTCTTTCAGGTGCACATTCTTCTCCTCTGTAGACTTGTTCAATACTGTGAGAAGCAGCCAGCCCACAGTCCACACTGCCTCACGGGCACTCAGTTGCCCAAAGGACCTACTTGTATACCAAGACCTCTACTGCCTCAGGTGTCACCTCCACCTGCCTCCAGTCCTGGGGTGGGGCCCAGCCCTCTAGGAGGGAAGCTACTTCAGACCACATGCCCACTGGGGGACACTCAACTGTCTGCCCATTTGTAGGGGCAGCCCGCTGAAGCACCCCTCCCATAAGGGCAGCCTGTTCTGTTCCTTGGTCAACAATGAATCCTGCCCATGTTGCCAATTGTCTTGCCAGTGGGTTTAAGCCCTGGGTAAGTTCACTATAGATTCAGTGAGACCAAAAACTAATGATAGTGGAACATTCCTGGGGTGAAAGAGTTTATACCTACCTTTATTCCCACAGGGCAGGTCATCCCTAGAACACTGTCCACTCAGAGCGAGTCTGCATGCAGCAAGCCAGTCTCTGCCTCTGGGCCTCTCCACCCCTGCAGCCGTCTCAGTCTCCGTCCTTGGCGCTACCACCACTCCAGCCTCTGCTCTGCTGCAGCCTTGCAGCCATGCCACCATGTCACCCAGAGCACTGGGTAGAGCTCATTATACAGTCAACAACAATGTATTGCCCACACGTGTGTAGTGAGCTAGCCAACCAGGGCCAGGTGAGAATCCTGGCCACAGGAACCTTCACTTTCTCCACATTATTGGAATCCCAATATCCAGATGGAGAAAGGGAAATTCAGAGATTAAGTCATTTGCCCAAGTCGTCTCAGCAGTTAGCAATGAAGCTGGGATTCTTTATTCGCTTTACTCTTGATTTACTTTTGGCCCCCTGAATGTGCTTTTCCCTAGGAATAGGTCAAGCCAGAGTAGGAGCAGGTTCTTAGAAATGATCAAGCCAGAGCCCTTCATTTTGCAGATGGCAGAATTGAAGCCCAGAGAGGGAGTGGTGTCAAGGCCTCACAGAAGACTAGCAGGACACAAGAAGGCCAGGGCTCGCAGTCAGCACTCTTCCCATGGCCCAGGCGGACCACCACTCTCCAATCCCTCACAGGCCCTTAGCAGGAAGCACTCTGGGCTCCCCTGCCAGCCAGGGGACAGTACCACTTTGGCAGGCTCTGCAGTATGGCTTGGTCATGGCAGCCTTAAAAGAATGAAACTACTCCTTAAGGAGTTTCCAGGTGGAGCAAGAAAGGTGAGGAGGCCTCTGCTAGGTCTGCTGGAGAAGAATGCTAAATGCTCAAGGCCTTTCATGGTGTCATGAGGTTATCATTAGATTCCTTTCTTGGTTGGCGCTTTGGACTGAACTATATCCCTCCAAATCTGTATGTTGAAGCCCTCAGCCCTGAAGGACTGCATCTGGAAATGGGGTCTTTAGGAGGTAATCAAGGTTAAATGAGTTCGTAAGGGTGGGGCCTTAATCTGCACTGAGGAAAGGGGGTGCACACAGTGAGGAGGCGGCCATCTGCAAGCCAAGAGGAGGGTTTTTACCAGAACCTGAACGTGCTGGCACCCCAATCTTGGACTTCTAGCCTCTAAAACTGTGAAAGAATAAGTTTCTGTTGTTTAAGCCCCCAGTCTGATATTTTTGTTATGGCAGCCTTAGCTGATTCATACAGTTGGGGAATCAGGTTATTAAGTTGTCATTCGTGCATTTGCTCAGACATTCAACTGACGTGTACTGAGCATATCCTACGGGCAGACTGTCCATGCCACACTGGGTGGGAGCCGGGGGTTTCTCCTAGAGGAATATTCTGAGGGCAGGTGGACAGCCTTCCATGCCACCTGGAATGGTTCCCCGTCCTTCCTGTAGGCAGCTAACAAAGCCTTCTTTATGTGGGTTCTGCCTCCTGGATTCCAGGACTGGGGTTCCCAGCAGAAGAAGGATGTTGCCTGACTGATGTGTCCCCACGGCTCCCCACCTGAGTCACAGAACAGCCAGGGGCCTTTGGGAGGGGCTGCTGTGTCACCTGTCCCACCCCTCCAGAGTGCGCTAAGGGGTCACATCCCAGGGACAGTGAAAGTTTTTGGTGGATTGAATCTGATACTTTCTAAAGACTTCAGAATCATGGATTCTAATGCCTGGTTAAGGGACCTGATGCCCTAGCTCTATTTTTCTTCTCTTATTTCTACATGAACATGATGACAATCTTCCCTGGCATCTGAAAGAGCACTTTTAGCTAAGAGCAGCAAGCACTGACTGGCTAGACCAGGTGGGATGAGTAGCAGCTGAAATGGACATAGGGAGAAGGGAGGTCACTCAGTTTCTACTTTGCTACGAGCTTCCCTATCTCCAAGGATCAACTTCATGTTACGAGGGTTGGTAAAAATTGTCAGGAGGAAAGTGAAGCACATGGGAGAAACTAGGTCACTCCTGAGAATTGCACCGCTCTTGGCTTCTCCCCACCCCACCTACCCTCTAACTGACGCAGCCTAGCTCCTCCGGTCCTACCTTCCATCCTTTCAGCTCCTCCAAGTCTACCTCCTCTATCCTGACTTCTCTGGGGGCTAAGGAAAAAGCCAGCCTGTCCTAAGTTAACTCCACTCAATGGCTATTTATCCCTGGTAGTCAATCAACTGGTGGAGCTGGAGAAATGGCTCCTGCAGTGAGGATGTGTGTTGGTGGTGCTGTGGTCCTTGGGCATGCCTGCTGGGATCTTCGTGAATCTCATGCCTCCGCCTGATATCCTTTCCTGCTGGGTACCAGACAACCAGCCCATCAACTTGAGTCAACATCAGAAATGCTCCTGGAGGGTCTTTCCATGGTCATGTAAAGAGACCACCTCCTGCAAAGGACCAGCATGTGGCCTGCAGCGGTGTGGGCCTGTGCTGGGTACCCTTGGGCAGGTCTCTGACCCCTTGCATCCTCTGGGGTGATTACTCATGCAGGGTTTCCCTTGTGCCAGGCCCTGGATGAAGCCCCTGTGGGGAGGATCTGATTTAGTCTTCACCACTGCCCTCATTTACAGAGGGGAAAGTGAGGCACAGGGATGTTAAGTTCCTCATCATATCTCAAAAAACAGCCGAATGGAGAGCAGGGAGATGAAGTTGAGCAGCCTTAGTTCCAGCCATGCTCTTGAGTGTCGTGCCTGTTCCCTCCCATATACTAACGTCTCCTTGAGGTATTGAAATAATGTTAATAAATGACGGTCATGACGTGACTGGCACACGACAGTCATGCCATCTGTGGAGGTTGATACTGTTGATCTCTTACTTAGTCCTCTCATTTTAAAGATGAGAAATGGAGGCACAGTTTTTGTAAGTGACCTGATGGTCACATTGTGAGTTGGGTGGGCTCAACGTCAGGTCTCTGGATGGCCCAATTATTTTATGTTTCATTTTGTTGTGATCTGTGCAGTCAAAATTAGAAGGAAAGAGAATCTAACATTTTGAAAGAATCAAGGGAGAGAGGAAGGAGGGGTGGGAGGGTCTTTGAGGATATATCAGGACCAAGCCCTATGCCATAACTCCCCCAACCACCAACGAGGTAGGTCTTCTTACCCCAATTTGCAATTTTGCAGAACCTAAGTTTAGACAGGTAGGAACTTGTGTGAGATGGTTCTGGCGTAAGAGAGCAGGATTGGCACTCAGCCCTGTGCTTTTTCTGCATTTCCAGTCCAGAAATGGGGTCCAAGGTCAAGGTCAGGGTAACCACAATTCTGACTGTCCATTTTGACAGGGAACATATTCCTCTAGAAGAGTAGGAGTGCTCCTAGGGTTGGACAGAAGGTGGTAAGGGCAGAGAGCTCCAGGGGAAGAGGCAACTCTTGAAGCTGGAGGTGGCTGGACCTTTCCTGGGAGTGTGGTGGGGGCCAAGAGGAGCCATTTGGTCTCTGTGCATCCAAATACCCTCCTAGGCCACTTTTGTCTAGTAGGGTGACTTTCAAAGGGCAGAAAGTGACTTTGTACCTGCAGGTTTGAGGGTCCTATGTAAATGGTAGATAGGAAATACCTTGGAACTCTAAGGTGTTTAAAAATTCATGCAGAATTTGCCTCTTTCTCACAGTATATATGCATGTGCCAGTGGAATGGATGAATCCAGCTGCATCAGCCTTGTCACTGAGGCATGTGGGAAGGTGGGAACTATGGACAATACAAGGAGGGTGAGAGGCAGGATCCAAAAAGGCTTCAACAAGGTTGAAATCAACATTGGGCCAAAATTAATGCAGATCAAGATGAAAGACCATAGAAACCTTTGCTGGCACTGGGGCTCAGAACACCCACCAGGCACACGCAGGATGTGGGATCCCTGGGTCAACAGCACAAGTGAAAGATGTGGGGGTTTTAGTTGACAGGAAGTCTCAGATGAGTCAACAGTGCAGCAGCCAGCAAAGCGAATGTCACTGTCGCCTCAAGTGCAGGTACAACGAGCAGAGGAGGGAGGAGGAACTGTCAAGTCAGCTTGCATCCAGAAAATGGAGTTCAGGCCTGGAAACCTCTGTGGGAAAGGGGCACTGACGACCTGCCCGGCTCTCGGACGCGGCAGCTGGGCTGCGTGCGAGGAGGCGCCTTGTGTGGCTGCTGCTGTATCACTGTCTTCACGTTTCGTCATTACCAAAACATATGAATGTATTTCTGAGCAATTGTCGGCCCTTCCCGACTTTTATTCATTTGCTTTTGGGACTACACTACTCATTCAGTTTGATTTTTTATTAATGTAACCCGAGCAAATGGAGGGATTCCTTGTGATCCAGTCTCTGCATTAAGTCGCATTGAAAGAAACCCAATTCCCCAAGCAAATGAAAGAGATGTTCAGTATTCATACACATCGCTCAAAGAGATGAGAAGGGAGGAGGTCCCCTATCTCATTATCCGGTGCTTCAAATCTCCCCTAGTGCCTTTTACTCTACCAAGGCGCCTCCAGACCTCCTGATGTCCATTCAGTCATGTCTTTTTGTCCATTTCTCCTTTGTCCTTCCACATCTCTGTTACATAGATGGACTTAACATCCATGTCTACTTTTTCTTGTCTCTCCTTCTCTTACCCCTCTTCGTTCTTTGTTAGTTTTCTTTCCACTTTACTGCTGACACCAAATTCCTACCCGCAAAGGAGAAGTCAGGAACCAATTCAGCAAGCCAGGGTTCTATCCCTTTCCTCCAAGTTCTCCAGTACTGTCTGCCTCCCCATATCCTCCTGGGAACTGGAATGGAGGGGGAAAAACAGAGCAGGCAAGGACTACATTTTTGGTGTGTATGATAACATGGCAACGAGAGGTGTGTTAGGGACCCTGGGGACACTGTGTATGAAGCTTGTCCTCACTGCATTAGCACATGGCTACTGTGGGTGCAAGAGCCTGGCCACCCATGCATACAAACGCACCACAGATTGCCACGTGATAGATACTTGCACTGAACAGCAGCAGACAGAGGTCCTTCCGCACCCCTGAGGGCCTCATCACCTTGCAGGGTTCATTTCCATTACCCAGGACTCCTTTTTTGCAAAGTTGACTCTTGTTTCTTTAATGACATACCCTGAGATGTACTGGGAGAAGGCAGACTGCGGAAGAGTTAGCACTCGCCTCATATTCCACATGCTCCACTACCCTCCCAGCCTCTCCGACAGCCAGGTTGGGGCCCTGTGGCTGGTTCTGACCAACAGGCTAAGGCAGGCAATTAAGAGCTGGCGCACCTCCTCTTCCTTCTTTCCTGTAGTGACTTCGGAGGCCCTGCATTCCAGATGGCACACAAAAGGGGGAAGGGTCTCTCAGCTCACATTGCACCTTATATAGACAAGAAATAAACTTCCATTATATTAAAGCCCCCGAGATTTCAATGGTGTTACTGCAGCAGAGCCTGGCCTATCCCAGCAAATACCCAGAATGTCAGAATTAACTGAATAATTGCTATCCTTGAGTTCTTTATCCTTGAGAAGGAAAAAGCTGTCTCTGGAGTCAGGGCAGCTGATTGATGCTTTCTCTCCCTGTCACCATTCAGCACAGATGGCACTTCCTGTTTGGTGACGCCTCACGTGGGCTCCTTCGTCCCCATGGGTTCTGTCAGTCCCCATCCTACACAGTCAAGTATGCACAGTATTAGAGGTTTGCCAAGAACGTATCCTTGTGTCTGCCAGCGAGTGTCTGTTGGAAGAAGAACATTCTAACAGAGAATGTTTGGGGGCAAAATGGACTCCTCAGGAGGCAGTAAACTCTTTGTCTCTAAGGTGAGCAAGTGGGTGTTAGATGTCCACGGGGGATTTAGATGGAATGAGGGATGAAGATGAGATGCCAGCCTTCCATGAGGAGGGGTTGGGCTAGGAGGGGCCGAATGAACTGTATGATATTTAAGTCCCATCCAATCCTGACAGTCCCCAGCACAGAGCCTAATACAATTTTGTTTTGAAAGTGGATGAATAGATACGTTTGGTCACTAAGAAACTAAAGAACTTGTGAAATAAAATAGCCTGGCTTATTGAGCAAATAAATATACACTGACATTATCCTTTCTTCAAGGTATAGTCTCGTGAGATCAACCTTCTCAGCTCTCACGAGGCTGACAAAATGCTCATGAAGCATATCTGTAATTCACACGCCGACCACAAGGAGAGCTGAGCTGTGGGAGGAGTCACAGCCTGGAGACAGACCAAAGCCATCATGATAGCAGCCCCATAATAAGGGCACCAGCGCTTCAGGACGCACAAAGTGCTCCCTGACATCCTGCGTGCTCAGAGATTACTGTCTCTGAGCTTATTGTCGTCTATCATATATTACCATATATCTCTGGATTTATTATCATAGCCTTAGGAGGAGAAGAGCTGCCATTCTCATTCTATGGGCAGGAGATTCTCAGAGATGTCCCCCCGCAGGATCACATAGAAAGTAAGGCTAGATCCAAGACCTGACCCAGATCCTTTGACGCGAAGTGATGGATTTTTAAAGAGCATGTCTATTCCTGGCAGTAGAACCTGGGACTGAAATCAGTTCACATGCTCCTTGCTTCCTTAGGAACTTCCACTTTCTGCATGTAAGATCGTGTGGGGGAGGTATTGCTGGGAGAGGCCAGAAAGGGTTTTCATGGGAAAGGCAATGAACTAGGGGATAGAGTCCTGGAGTTCAGGACCTGACTCTTTGTCTGACCCTATTCACATCGAAGGAAACTTCATTTGCTCATCTGAAATTGGGTAGAAAGACATCGATCTACTTTGAGGAATTTCTATGAGGACCCAAGATGATGGGCTGAGAATGTTTGGAAAGACCTACAAAAGCTAAGGTTCTTGTTTCAAGTGGGAATGCATTCAGCTGCAAGGAACAGAGTGGCCAGCTACAGTGTTTTAACAGCTGAAGCTTTCTTTATTCTTCTCATAACATAAGGAGTCCAGGGTGGGGAGTACGGAGCAGAGCAGTAATGTAAGGTGATATAATCATGTCACGGCAGGCCTGGCCTCTTTCTGTTTTCTGTTCTAACTTCATCCTCACCCAGCTGCCTTAAAACCCAGGATGGGCGCTGCACCTCCAGGCCTAGCGTTCAACTTCCAGGCAGGAAAGAGAAGGAGAAGGAGGAAGAGTTGGCAGCTATATTAGGAATGTGAAAGTTTTCTTAGAAATGCAACAGCTCTCCGGCCAGAACTGTAATCACGTGGCCAGCCTCTAGCTACGCAGGAGGCTGGAGAGGGGAGTATTTGTGGCCTGGCACACTACCACCAGGAACATATCCAGGGTTTGATGGAAAGGAGGGGCTAGAATCCATAATGGGTGCGGGTGGCAACGCGTGCCGCAGCGCTGCTGAGATGGGCTCTGAACCCACAGGGGATCTTTTAGATTTCGTCTCTGGATTTGAGGGAAGGCAAATCGTGTTGTCTTTTCCTTTGAAGAGGAAATGGATCCCCAGTCTCCTACTGTCAGCACGGGAAAGAGAGGCAGGCTGAGGCCAAGGGGAGGGCAGGTGCTACTGCAGGGCCGGAAGGTTCCATGGCCTCTCCGTTCTCCCTCCCTCTTTCCCATTTGTTCATTTTTGATGAGGCTGGGAGAGCTGAATCCGAGGAGCCCATTTCTAGCCGCTGTGTTTGTGTTTGTCTCCACCCGAAGATGTCTAACCACAGACTTCCTCTTGACTCCTGGCAACAGAGAGGAAACAAAACCGCAGCCGCTTTCATTGCTGAAAAACACAAAACTGACTCGTTTTCCTAATAAGCCCAGACGGAGGAGCTTTATTTCTGGGAGGAATTGCTAAAGCTCTATCTAGTCCAAGGAGTCTCAGTTGGGCAGCCAGTCTGCCAGATGCAGCAATGCTCTGTCCACGTGGAAGGAAGCCACTGGCCCAGGGGCCAGTGGACCGAGGGGCGGGAGCCCTTGTTACTGACCCATGGGGCCTGGCATGAGGGACACGCTCAGGGGACCCAAGACCTGAGCTTTGCCCCTCTAATGTCACTGGTCTCTTTAGCCAAGTCTGGTGTCCAAGAGTCTGTTTGTGTATTTCCCCCGGCTTTTCTCTTATTTTCTATGCTATTAATTTCAGCTATTGGTTCATTTTCATTTTGTACTTTCTTTTTTTGTTTGCTTGTTTTTCTAATTTCTTATGATGTGCATTCAGCTCTTTGAGCCTTTCTTCTTTAATGATGGAGGCATTTAAGGCCACATATTTTCCCCTGAGTCAAACTTTTTTTGGGATCCTGTAGGTTTTGAAATAAAATAGTCCCCTTGTCTGTTTCGGGATGGTTTTTCATTTTAGTTTAATTATTTCCTTTGATCCATGGGTTATCTAGAAGTATGTTTATTAATTCCTAAGTAATTAAGAATAGTTTCAGCCACATTATTTTTCTGATTTAAAAATTTTGGGTTATAGTAAGAGATTGTGACCTGTAAAATCTCTAATTTTAAATTAAGAATTTTTTTCTTTGTGTCCAAGTATGTGATCAAATTTTGTAAGAGTTCTATAGGGAAGGGAAAACCGAGCTGCTAAACTGATGCAGAAAAGAAAGGAGTTCTAAAATGTCCTTGCTCGGCAAATAAATTGCCCGGTTTCAGATCCTGCTTCTATCCCTTTCCAGCTGTGTGTCCATGGACAAAACACAGCATTTTTTTCTGAGCTTTATCTTCTATCTTTAAAATGGGAACAATAAGAATATCTACCTCTTAGTATTAATGTGAAGATTACATGAGAGTATGTATATAAACATGGCTGGCACCGAGTAAGGATTTATTAAATAGAAATGTTGCTATTTTAATTCTTTTGTTATTTTTGCAAAAGGGAGGAACCTTTACTGCCTGTGCCCTAAGCTTTATCCCTAACCCAGATCTGTGGCTTCTGGTTAGTGTGGGGACTGGAAGAAAAGAGGAAATGGGTAGTTCACTGCAGTCATCACCCTCGCTGCGACTGGGGCACCAAAAGCCCAGAGGGATGGGGCCACTGGCCCGAGGAAACACAGCAGTTTGGTGGTAAAACCTGCCTCAAACTCAGGTCCCTACCTACCTGTCCTGTTCTCTCTGCAGGCAGCCACTCTGGTTTCTCTCTTGAAAGAAACAGTTGACGGAAGGTCAGCCTCTGTGATGCAGAGAGCAGCAGCTCCTGGTGGGGCAGCAACCACTGAGCTAGCACGTACGCCTTCGCCACCTGGAAAGGGTAACTTGGAGGTCAGTCAGTTCCAAGAGAAGCTAGAGAAAGGATAGGGAGTGGTGGATGCTTTGGGCGTTGCTGTTTCATTGCTCAGTGGGGGCAGGGAAAGCTGGACATGAGCTCGGGGAGGGGGTCCTCCAAGGGTGTCCTCAGCCCTGTGGCCTTAACCCTTCCTGCTGGTCTGCTGTGCTTTCCTCCCCCAGGGACTGTTCCTGGCAGTGGCAGTGGGGACCCTGTCTTTGTCTCTCTGGCAGGCCTTCTCTGGAACAGGAGCTCTGCTATGGCTGGGATGGCCCAGCATGGATATGCTCATGGAAACTGAGAGCCCGGGTGACAGCCTCAACAGCACCGTGGATGCCTAATTAAAAAATAAGGCAAGATGGGATGTGATGCTGGCTATGCCTGCTTCCCAACATCTGAGAGAGGCTGGCGCTGTGCCCTGGGACACCAAGAATTCAGAAGGCATGGGGTCTTCTCTTTGGTGAGGCTAGGAAGGGGAGGGAATCACAGACTTACAAGGCCGAAAGTGGCTGAGCTCTCTGACTGGGGCCCTTGAGCTTGGACAAGTGACCATTTCTTAGCCTGTGTCCATAAGTATTATGTACCCACGCCGTGCATGGACCACGCTGAGTGGACAAGGAGGCCTGTAACATATGTGGATATGTGTGGACAGGAGGTGTCTGACCTCAGACCAGGTGTATGCTGGGGGTAAGGCTGCCACCTGGTACGGCTTGGGATTAGAGGCTGACTGTAGCGGGTCCTTCATGCAAATTAAAAAACAAATAAGGCCCCTCATGAGTACTATGAAAATGAAATAAATCAATGTGTGCAAAATCACTTTGTAAATATCAGCACAAATACAGAAGAAAGTTGTGGTATGTAGAATATGGTTAGAAAATGCTGATTCTTTACCATGCCCCAAGCCCTTAGTTAGCTGCCACAGAGGAATCAAGTGCAGGGAGAACTTGTTCCCATGTCATGGAGCTTGTGTGCTTTCTCAACATGAAATGCTTTGCAAACATCATCCTTTTCTCCCTCTTTCTTGTAACACACCTTAATTAAGCACCTATTCTGAGACTGGGTTTGGGCTAGGAGCTGAATAATATGGTGGTCACTGTCTACTAGAGGAGAACCATAACAAATGGGTAGGCAATATGGCAGGCAGGGACTGGCACAGAGAAACAGATGGGATAGAGGCCCGTTCACCCTGAACATGGCACCGGAGGGATCCAGACACTATGTTGTGACCTCAGTCCTTGTAGGGTCTGTGGAGCAGTGAAAGACAAGAGAGGTCAACTGTAATGTCGTCCAGTCTGAATTTTGATAGGCTGAGCAAGGCCAGGAGATGGGGGAGCTCAGAGGAGGGGCCCTATGAGCAGAGCTAGGAGGCTTCCTGAAAGACATATGGGAGTTAGCAAGACAAAGGAGGAAGCAAAGGGGACTCTAGGAAGAGGGGACAGGATAGGCAAAGGCCTGGAGGCGGAAGTCAGAGTGTTTTATCCAACTCAGACACAAAATCTGAAATGGGGAGTGACGACGCTGCAGAAGGTAGACAGTGAACCCGAAGGCTGTGTTAGGGAACGTGGATTTATCCCATATGCTGTGGGGAGCCATTTAAGAATTAGAAGCACAAAAGGAATAAATCAGGCTCTGCCGCAAATACGGTCGTTTCAGTGGGCCAAGGGGAGGCAGGTTGCAGAAGTCCTGGAGGCCAACGTGGAAGCACTTCTCTGAGGTTGAGGCCATCAGAGAGCAGGTCCAGAGCACCACGGAGCTGCCAGGGTCAGGAAGTTCCCACGGCTTCCCCACAGAGCCCTCCCTCACTGCAGTGAGGGCAGGGCCCCAGAGCGGTGAGAGCTTTGCCTCCTCCAGCCTGCTGGTCTCGTTGGGGCTGCTCTGGCTGGGGCCCATTTTCCTGCACGGGACAGCCTTCTGCTCAAGCAAATTGATGACCTTGATGGAAAGGAGATGATGGTATTTCACAAACCCAAGGGCAAAAATTCAGCCCTGCCTCTGAGGAACTAGAACCAGGAACTGCAGAGTCATGCCCAGTGGCTCTGCTCCCCCCTCTCACAGCTTCTCTTCCTCTTTCTTCTCTCCATTTCTGTCCAGCTCTGTTAGAGGGAGCACACAGCTGTGTGGGCTCCTACACCCCACCACCAAGTGTCTCAAAGGCTGCAGAGAGAAGGTAGTCCTGATGCTAATCTCTCAGGGCAGAGTCTGATTGGCTGAGCCCGGGGGGCAGACTGACAGCCTTGGGGCAGGGGCCCCTGTGGCCAAGAAAGGCCCAGTCTCAGAGATAGCGCGGCTCCAGGGCCCACCCCTGTGGTGCTGTTGGGGGGGTGGCACTTAGGGGAGGGGTGCTGGATTGGCCCCTGAAGGCTGTCTGTTCTATGTAGACCCCTGCCCTGGGGGAGTTGAGTCAGTCAGAGGGCTTTGGGGTGAGCTTGCCCTCAAGAGACACAGTTGCCAGAATCCATGGGGGCCTCCACTTACCTTTCCAGGAAAGGAGATGCAGACGGTGAAAGTAAAACCCAGAAAAGCCCCCATATTTGCTATTGTTGGTGGTGAACTCAGAGAACTAAAAAGTCTGAGAGGTGACTTTGGGCTGGTAAGGGCATTGGATGGCTGGGCCACTCTGCTGATGGCCTGGGGAGTGCCTGCAGAGGCCAGGGCCCATGGGAGGCAGCCCCTGTTGGAAGAGGCCACTATGTGGCCAGGGCTGGAAGCTGACCAGCCAGGAGCCAGGAACCCCGGCTGAGGAGGGGCCCAGGACTTCCGGGTGGGCCTGCTGGGCTCCCTTGTTTCACATGCAGCCCCCCACCCCACCCCACTTCACACAGTACCAGCTTCAGGAGCCAGAAGCCATTTGGTAGTTTTCCCCAAATGTGGAGGAACCTTTCTGCTTTCCCTTCTCACATGTTGCCAGAAGCTGGGCTTCCCAGGGGTTCTCCTAAACCCAGGAGGCCCTGCAACCGTTTTCGTGTAGAATGGTCTCCCTGAATAGCAGAGAAGGCCAGCTGTAGCTGATGGAACAGAAAACAGCATTGGCTGCTGGGGGATGAACGCGGGCTCCTGTCCGTGAGCATGGCAGCCCACCCCCATGGAGAGAGGATGTTGCAGAGGGGCTATAAGCACATGCCCTGGCCTCGGGCCTCTGCACCACCCAGTTCAACTGCCCTCACTGCTGCTTACCAAATGAGCTCTCAGGCAGATCACCTAAACCTTGCCCAGCCACAGTTTTCTCACCAGGGAAATGGGAATAATGATAGCCCAAAGAAAGGTCCTGAAGATTCAATGAGACACTTGGAGAAAGCACTGGGTGTAGTGTCTGGATGGACTAACATCAAGTTCCCATTATCATTGTCCCTGCTTTGGCACACTGCAGGGCCTCCTGGGCCTTATTTGTTGGTTTTCAGTGGACAACGGTAACACTGGCCATCCCTGCCTCCCAGCGGACTCTGAGCTCCCCCCACCCATATATCGCTGCCTCTGCGATTCCCTTGGGCTGTCTCTCTCTCTAAACACTTCTTGTGAGAGCTGCCTGACCGAGACCTCATCATTCCTCAGGGGGCAGCTCAGATCTACCCTCCCTTATTGCAGCTCATGGTCCCTCTGGGAAAGACCTCACCGCTTCATTCTTTACTCCCAAGCCCAGAATTTCATTGCATCCCCTATAAAGGAAGGCAGCCTTGTGCAGGGTGTCGCAGCACAGCTCTGGGGGACAGTTCAAGGCACACCTCCAGCAGTGTGACCTTAGCTTGTCTGTACCTCACTTTCCTTGTGTGTCAAATGGAGATCACACAACGGGTATTTTCTTCATAGGGCTGTTGTGAGAAGAAATGAGCTCACTAAAGTCTGGATAGCCCTATAACATCATCTTCAAAAACATGACTTTGAATGACAAGGACTGTGTAGCCTTCTGTCCTGTGGGTAGATCACCAACCGATGCCCTGTTAGTGGGCATTAGGCTGGTTCCAGCCTTTCACTATTACAAATAATGCCACAGTGAACATCTTGGATATAAATCTTCCTGTTTCTCTCAGATTGCTTCCTTAGAATTCCCCAGATCTTGCTTGTCTTAGAACAAAGTCCTGTCCACTTCACCGGAGTTTTCAGCAATGCCCTTTGAAATAAAAGTAAAGCTTATTATCCATCAGAAAAAGAAACATATGGAACATGTTAACCAAGAGGTGGTTCAAGAGGAAGGTAGAAATCGGTTCAAGATGGGTTTGGATCCATTTCAGGTGTCTGACCCAGAGTCAGTTATAAAGCTCCCCTCGAGCCCCTTTCTCGGAGGAGAGGCAGAGTTTCATCCTTCGGGACCGCCGATTCCTCTCTTTGAGGGAATTCCAAGGGGCTTTGATGTTCTTGGCGCTGGAGAGGCAGCAATGGCAGATCAATAAATGAAGCCAGAGTCTGTGGACGATACAGGACTCCCCAGCCAGAAGGGGGCGATAGCGCCTGTCCCTGTCAGCCATTTGGGACTTAGAACAAAGACTTCTTGCTGACAAGGACTTCCTTTGTTGTCTTCAAACTTTGGCTCATATTTTATATACTTCTCCAATCCGTTTCTCTTCCAGTCTTTTTTTCTTCCCACCTTTACACTTTTCAGATTCATTCTGGGTTGTCATTCATCCATTCATTTAGAAGAAATGTCTTAATGGCATGCTTCTCCCAGATCGGATCAAGATTGTTTTTAGACTTTCTGAGACCTAGACACACTTGCTTTTGAAGCTCCTCCCACATATCAAACATAAATTCACCCAGATTCTGTATTAAGTGTATTTTTTCTGTAAACAAAAATAAGGATTATTTTTATAACTTTGCTTTTGGCTGTAAGTAATTCATTTGATTTATGGCTGGCTTTGATCTCTCAGCAATTATTGGGGTACTCAAGAACACTTGCAAAGTAAAAAAAAATCTAACCTGCACATTGTTTTCAAGTATAATGAAATTTTTATGAATTTTTATGACTACTAAACAAACCATTAATAAGGTTGATGTAATATTTTGTTTTGCAGTCGTCTCATTAAAATTTTATTCATTTCCATTGCAAAGCTTTTCCTTCGTGGTTTGGATCCAATAGCTCTGTTTTTGGGTCTCAAACTTTTTCATGGATCTCTGAAGAGTTTTCAGGTCTTACGGTGGCTAACAGAGCCCTATCAGAGAGGGAGCTGGAGAGATGAAAGACAGAGTACAGGCTGGACAGAGTTCCCAGGTCACTGAGGGACAGATGGGCAAACTGCTGTCACAGAAGAGGAAGTATTGTTTAATGGAGTAGGATTGGGGCACAGTGAAGATACCATCTCCCCTAAGTCTGCTTGGGTCTGCAGGGGGTCAGTGCAGGTTTTAGAGAGCAGACATGGCCCAGGCCAGAACATGAATGGCAAACTTTTCTAAGCAGGCCTGAGGGAGGAGCGCACTGTGGGCAGAGGAAACAGCATGTGCAAAGGGTCTGGCCTGGAAAAGAACACAGAATAAACAAGCCGGCTGACCACTCAACTCTGTGCTCTCCACTCCCCACTCCGATCTCTAGGCCCTTAGTTTCAGATTGACATCACCAGGGAGTTTGTCAGAATCATATTTCAGGTTTCCCAGACCCCCTGAATCAGAACCTCCATTTTAATAGGATCCTTGGCAATTCACATGCATACCAAGGTCTGAGAGGCAGGCTCTAGTTCCAACTGGATCAGAAGCAGGCCTTCTGCAGGGGCTGGGGAGGTGGGCGAAGGGGAGAGTAGGAGGGTGGATAGCCTGCGTAGCTGCAGCCCCAGCAGAGCAGCAGTTGTTCTGAAAGTTTGGCCTGAAAGTCCATCTCTGGGGGCCTAGAATGTTCAATGATTGCTTAGAGGGTTGGGGCTTTTCCATTCAGAGAGCCTTCCCTCCACGGGGCCCACACAGTCCCTTCCGCTGGCCTTCACTCCACACAGTCTGTCTTGCCTGCTGGCCTGCATGCAGTGATGGCCTAACAGACTGTAGGCTGTGTGCATAATTTATTCCTGTGAGTAACTGATCACATTAGGATGAGCCGGGGCAAGTACTAGGAAGAAGAGGGAGGCAAGGCATCCATAACCAGGGGAGGAAACCTGCTACAATGAGCTAATTAGATGTCTCTCTGAGGAGAGCGCTTTCACCATGATGGCCCATCTTGCTGTTGTTGGCTGACCACCCTCCCCTGCTCCCCTGCGTGGCTGGGCTTTCTGATGAGTAAAGGGTAGTGAAAAGAGCACTAGACTGAGCCAGAAAACTTGGCTTCTAGGCCACCTAATGGCAGGCAAATCACTTATCTCTGGGTCTCAGTGTCACCGACTATAAAATGGGGAGGACTGGATCAGTGGTTTCCAAACATGGCTGATATCAGAATCATCAGAGATTCTTTAAAAAGGATAGATTCTAAGGTTGCATCTCCGCAGTGCTGGTACAGTAGGTGGAGTGAGGCCAGGAACCTGTGTTGTGACAAGAACCTCCTTCAACTCTGGCATGGCTGGTCTGATAGGCAGTTGGGAACCACTGGGTTGGAAAGATAACCTCAAAGCTCCTTCCCAGCTCTGCCATTTTCGGATCATCGATAAGGATGGATTTTCCCATAACCCCTTGCAGAGAGCATCAGCACAGACCTGTGGAGAAAAAGACAAGGCAGGAGACCTGTCTTCCACTCCTGGCTCGGCAGCTAATTCATTACCTACTCACAGTTTCTCCTGAGCCTTGCCTAACCCACCCATACATTTGCTGACAATGTCGCCATGCTTTTATCTGAGCACCATGTCACTGTGTGCCTGGGGAGATTTAAAAAATACAGCTGACTGGTTCCCATCAACTCAGTGATTCTGCTTTGATACATTTGGAGTAGCTCAGGAGTAAAGGCTGCCAGGTAATTCTGAAGACCAGTGACCTGTCCAAAGGCATTGCTGAATGGGACAACTGGTGTACTGGGGGACTGGACAGCGCCCAGTTTTGGGAGGCCACTGCCATGCTGGCTGGAAGCATGGCCTGCACAGAGTCCCAGGCAGAGCCTCAGTCAGCTTTCAGCCTTTAAGTGAGTCCGGACAAATCCTGCCAGTGGAGTGCTCTGCTGTGTGGCACCAGAGCACACAGAAGACCTGTGTTCAGACCTGGTGCTTTTACTAACAGGTATCCTCGGGCAAGTCGCAAGAGCAACATGACTCTGTTTCTTTGTCTGTAAAATGGGGTCAGTGGTCACTGCACCCTACCGGCCCAGCTGGGAGGATTACACGGAACAACTTGCAGACTGTGCTCTGTGAGTAGTCACGCTCTGTGGCAACTGTCCGCCCCTCCGGGCTGCCCTGCAGCCCCCTACTCTGGGACCAGTGGAACCAGCCTGGTTGAATCTTAACATCTCTACCACATTGAAAACTGGGCTTGGCAAGGGTCTGCTGCACTGTGCCAGAGGCCAGCAAGGAAACAGACCCCCAGCTTTCAGGCCAGGGGGTAGTTTCTGGAATTACTCCATTCTGCACAGCCAGCTGCTCACTCAGTCCCAGTATGTTTCTGATTTCTTGAAGCTTTTGGAGCCTTGCTTCCTACCCCAGTTGGTCAGCAGGGGTCTGCATGCTGGCCAGCCAGTGAGACTGAAGTCTCCTGCCCGGTCACTCTCCATCCTCTTTCCATCACTCCAACCCAAGGAACTGTCAAGGTCCCACTATTGCCCTCTGCAGACATGTTGTCCTCCTAGCAGCCAGAAGGGTCCTCCTAAGATGTGAATCAGATCATGTCGGTAACTTTGACTGGCTTCCCATGATCACTGAATAAAATCCAAGCTGGTATATAAGGAATACTCTGGAATTCCTTCCCTTTCTCTTTGCGTGACCCTCACACTTCTTCCACGGGTTTACGTGGCTCTGCACAACCTGGCCACATATTTCTTATGCTATGCTACCCTTACTCACTTTGTGGGGCAGAAAAATTGCTATGTGTTTTCCTACTATGTTTATTGTCCTCCACTACACAGAGTTAACTGCTTCTCCCAGGTCCTCTGCCTGAGGGCAAGACCTTATATCTGGGTTTCAGTCAATGTTACATGAGGGAAAGTGACATATACCACCTCTAGGCTTAGCCCTCAAATGTCCCAGGAGCTTTTTCTCTTTCCTTTCAGCTTCATGCAGAGGATATACCAGACAACTCCAAGGAGACCTTAGGGGATGGCAGAGCCGCTAATTAGAAAGAGCTTTGGTTTTGAATAACTGAATGAAAAACTACACATCAGACACCTGATTGGCTCTGACTAGAAGGAGGAATAAACTTTTATTGTGTGAAATTACTGAGTTTTGAGTTGTGTGCTCCAGAAGCTAGATTACTTACCCTGACTAAAGGCCTGTTCTCTGTTTCCTGGCCTATGTTAAGATTCATCCTACTTCTCTCATGCTGTTCCCTCTGCTTGGAATGCTTTTCCCTGCTATTCTTCACACACTTGTCTCTTTAGCCTTTAGGTCTTCATTTGAAAGTCACCATCCAACTGTTCACTTTCTTTGTGTTCTTGCCAATTTTTTTAATTGAACTTTTTACAACTTGTGTGTGTGTGTGTATAAAATTATTGTTTTCCCCTAGAATATAAGCACCCAAGGGCATTAATCAAGTCTGTCTTATTCCCCTTGGTATATATGCCAAACAAAGTTTCTGACAAAAAGTAGTCATTTAACAACTATTAGCTGATGGATTAAATGGAGGAATGAACTAATTATGTATGAGTCAGCTCAGTTCAGTGCAAATATTGACTGGGCACCAACTTTATGCAAGGCATTTTACACACATATAATGCATTCTCTACTCAGTTCTCATGAATACCCTAGTGGGGAGGTGAGGTTATTTATCCCCACTTCACACATAAGGATCAAGGGGCCCTGCTAGCAACCATAACAACACAGAAATGTTATGAGGATGCCTTTACATGGGGCATCCGTCATTCGCCATAATATCCCTGAAAGGTAGGGACTACTATCTCCAAAAAGAAAAACTCATGCTCAGGCAAACCAAGTCACTTCTCCAAGGTCAGGCAGCTAATGAGGTCATGGAGCTGAGATTTAAATCCAGGCCTAGGGGGAGGGAATGGTGAAGAATGGGGACCCACCTCTCTTACGGTGCTATTCTTTCTAAAGTCTGACAGCCTCATTAGAAATCCCACAAGAATATCCTGACCACGGGTAGAAATGAAGACATGGAATTTCTCCAGAGTCCTATGAGCTCAGCTGGCAATGGGATTTCATTTTAAACGCAGGCCTCATTCTCCCCCAAGACGCCTGGGATTAGGGGGAGCCATTCTGCATCCTGGGAATGCGGCTCTGGTCTGTCTGCGCAGGGCTGGCCACCCCTGAGAAGCTGGAGACACGAGTGCCCAGGTTCATCTGGGGAGAGCAGCCCGAGCTGTTGATAGGCAGAGAAAATCTGTGATTAATTATGGCAGATGAAAGTATGAAGTAATGAATCCTTTCTGAGGGGCTGGGCACGCTGAAGAGCCTCACTCTCTTGAGTGCATTTGGAGACGCACAGCGCCTTCTGAAACCCGCAGTAAACTTGAACGGCTGCAAGTTCTGCGCCTTGGGCTGCGGATTGGACGGTGCGGAGGACGCCTGAATTCTCTAGGGTGGGAGCTAATTAGGGTGCAATTTTTCAATTACGGAACACTGAGCGAGCTTCTCCCCCATCTCCCCGAGCCACCCCTCGATGGATACACATCATTTGTCTATTTTCCTTTTATTTCTTAATCATTTGATGATATGACAGCAATTATTTGTCATTTGGAAGAGAAAATTGTCACGGAGCTATTGTTTCCCTCTTGAAACCCCGGCTCCTCTGTGGAGATGGTTACATTTGATAAATGTTTTGCATTCCGGCCGCCCCTCCCCCGCTCCCACGGGGGCTGGGGGGGGCGGTGTTGGCGTGGCAACAGGAAGACATTAGCCTGTGACGCGCGGGCCTGCTCTGATTGGAGCGCCAGTTGTTGAAAATGGAAAAGAGCAGGATCTACTTTAAAAGAGCCGTAGCGCAGAGCTCCAGGCCCACCCATGTCACCTAGGTTGAGGCTGTGGTACATTTGCTTTGGGAAATTTGGTCATTTCTCTGAGCTAATAAGCCAGCTTCAGTGTTAGGAATGCAAAACAGAAATGGAGCAAAAAGAAAAAAGGCAAAGAAAAAAAGCAGAAATGGGAAAACTTAAATGATTTTGTTTAAATGTCATGGTACTCTCAAAACCCTGTTCTCATATGTATGCAAGTTAATTAAATGGAAAAATGTCAAATTAGTTGCTTAAAATATTAATGCCGGAATCACCCCAGATTCAAGAGAAGGCACAGTAGTGGGAATTAATCTTTTAGGACTTAACCCTTTTTTTTTAAACATCCTCCTCTCACAAAATAGATCTTTCTTCAATCCTTCGCAAGATCAGGGGCTGCTAAAGGGTTTTGTAGGTTTGGGGACCAAAGCTTCCTAGTGGGTTTGCAACCTGTGATTCTGTGGCACGGAACTCACTGGTGGCATTTTTATTTCTGCAGCCTGGGCTTTGTGTAGGGGATTAGAGGTCCCTGGAAAGGCCCAATCACCTGAATATGTCTCAGTGGTCCCTTCTGGAGTCTGAATAATTTGCCATTTTCTTCTTTTGGTTTTTGAAATGTATTTTGGTTTAAACAGCCATTAGAATGCAAAAGAAGAAAAGATTGCACAAAAAGGGGTGCTAATGTTTTACTCATCAAATGTTTATTTGGTACTCCTGGGGTCCTAAGCTTTTGCTGAATGAAATGGTGAAGAAGGGTGAGTCATAGACCTACTCAAGGCTTTCAGATTTGGTAGGGAGAGGCCATAAGGCCCCTAATCTACCTCATGTTGGCATGTGGGGAAATGCAAGACATGAGAAAACAAGGAACGGTCCCAAAGCCATCCGACTACTGAGTGGTGATCGGTTCTGCCCACCTCCCCCAGGGACTCCCACATATCAGAGGACAACAGGGCATGTATAGACAGGACAGGGCATGCTGCATGCCTAACACTGAAGAGGGCAAGGTAGAGGGGGGAAAGTGGGGATGTGGGTGTCAGGGTGACCTTCTCTGCATCAGCAAAGAGCATCGTCTGCCATGACAGCCAATCCTGCTTAGGATGTAGTTTCTCCCTGTTCTGGCACAGACTCCCAGGCAGGGAAGGCAGGTACTGTTTATTGAGAAGTTATGGCTGATCACTGTGTAGACATGTTCACAATCATCTCCTATCGTTTGTTCATCAGTTCAGCCTTGACAGACAGATGTTATCTCTATTTTACAGGTTAGGAAAGTAGGAGGCCTCCAAGCAAAGAAAGTGGCTGAACTGAATATGCAGGAATTTGGAATCCTAACGTAGGCAGTGGGATATCCATTTACCCAATAACTGCAGATTAGCAATAGAAATGCCTCATAACAGGGGCAAGGCCCAGTTTGCTCAAGTGGTGTCTTCAAGAGGAAGGAGGAGATATTCTGAGATGCCCTGTGGGAAAAAGTTCCAAATACTTTAGGGAGATCCTATATATTTTTATCCTTTTCTTGTACCTATCAGTGTGGTAATGAATCATGGGCCCCTGAATACATCTATATCCTAATATCCGGAACCTATGAATGTTACTTTATTTGGCACAAAACCTTTGCAGATGGGAAGCATCTTGAGATGGGAAGATTATCCTGGATATTGAGGTGGGCACAATGTAATCACAAGGGTCTCTGTAAGAGTGAGACAGGAGGGTCAAAGTGAGGAGAAGGAGATGTCACAGGAGGAGTGGAACGTGGAGTGATGCACTTTGAAGATGGAGAGAGGGGTCGTGAGCCAAGGAACACAGGTGGCCACTAGAAGCTGGAAAAGGATAGGCAATGGGCTCCCTGCCGAATTCCCCAGAAGCAACAGCATTGTCAACACCTCGACTATGGCCCAGTGAGAATGACTTTGGGCTTTCAGCCTCTCGCCTCTGGAACTGTAAGAGAGTAAGTGTGCGTTGCCTTAAGCCACATAGTTTGTGGGAATTTGTTACAGCAGCAATAAGACACTATACAGTCAGTTGTTGCTAAGGAGCAAACCACCTCAAAGCTGCTTTCTCATCCCTGGGCCTAGGAGTCGGGTAGGGCAGCTCTGCTTTGGATTATTGTTTGGCTTTGAGTCTCTTCACCAGCTGCCTGGGACAATGGCTGCTAGAGGTGTGTTCTTTTCATGGCAATGGCCAACATGGAGAGAAAACTAGCAGACACTTGCTGTGCCTGCTGTCATTTCAGCTTAGAGACACCCCACTTCTGCCCACATTCCGTTGGCCAAAGTCAGTCACGTGGTCAAGCGGAACCCCATTGGGAACTGGAAATGCATGTAACCCAGTCTAGTGGGAGGTACTGCAAAGTCATACAGCAAAGGGTGAGGATGTATGATTCTAATACTGGGGAGGGGTAGTAAGGAGATGGGGCCTGCCACACTTTTCTTGAAAATTCATGCGTATTAGCATCTTGAAGGCTCTGAGAAGTTCTGTAGTAAATAAGCCTATTTAACTGTTAACACAGAGTTCCCCAAGCTTCCTTAGGCAGAGAATCCTATCTTCCTGCAGGATTAATATTTTGAAATATGCTCACATAGGCAGTTCATCTCAGAAGTTCAAGGGAAGAGAAAGTAATGGACTTGACAGGGCCTTGGAAAGTGGATTCAACTAGGCAAATAATACGACTTTTAGCAGTGGTAGAATGACACTGACCATTTGTCATGAGTGACAGGGGCTCTTTCTCCTGAGAACCTTATCAAACATGCCATTCTCTCACCGACAAGAAGAACTGAGAAGCTATTGTCTGAAAGAGCTAACCCAACTGTCCTGGAGACTCGTCTTTACTAGCCAATGGCCTATTGGAAATTCCTCAAAAGGCAGGCACTCACCTCTCACCTGAGGACAGGAGCATCTCCTGCCAGCTGGGCTTCCTGCAAACACACATGGATTGGGAAGTGTTACTAGATTGGAAACAGACAGAGGTGGGTGAAACAGGTTTCCCAAAATGAGTCTGACCATTTTAGGCCTGCTAAAAAAAGTTCCCCTGGAATGGAGATGTGAACTCTTTCCTTGTAGGACCTAGACTAGGAATATGCAGAGGCCCAAGAAGCAAGTTCCCCAGTGTGGGTGCTGTCAGCTCCAGCTGTGTGGGAGAACCAAGTTGCTCTGAGTGGCATCTCACGCTGACTCCAAGAGGTAGGTACTCAGCAATACCGTGAGGCCTCTGACACATGTGGGGGCCTCCACGGCTCTGAGAAACAGAGGTAAGGAGGACACGCTACCTCTGCCCCTGACCTGTCTCCCTCCAGCATGAGGACCCACAGCACTGCTTGGGAAGGGCTGGCCACTGGGTGGATGATGACTTATTTGACACACTTAATTAGCCTATTTCCATGTAACATGTTTTAACAGAGGCCATTACAGACTAATAAAAGAAAACAATAGTGCCATAAATCCCAAGATCAATAGAAAGGAAAGCAGTGAGGCTGGCAGCAGCTTCCTCTGAAAGATCCAGAGGGGCTTCAGTAATGAAATTCCCCTTGAAATTTAAGGACAAGGGGAAAAAATATTTTCCAGCTCACTCATTTGCTCAGCAAATATTTAGAAGGTGAGGGCTATGGGACAGGCTCTTCTTTAAACCCTTAAGGGACAAACAGAAGGCACAGCCTAGTAGGGAGAGAGACACAAAAACAGGAATGTCACAGCTCAGTTATGAGCAAGAGCTGGAAGGAGGGAATTCCCAGGGGCAGAATATTTGAACAGGCTCTGATGCATGAACAGGAGTTCCTGTGTGGAGAAGGGAGCGGGGAAGGACAGTGCTAAGGGAAGGAAGAGCACACGGAAAGCTCAGAGGCAGGAAAGGGGCATGGTGATTTCAGGGAACAAGAAGTGTGAGAGAAACAGAGAGCGTGGACATGGGGACGAAAGGGGTATGGCTGGAGAGGTATGCTGGGGCATGGTGGGCAGAGAGCCTTCTTTGCCAAGCTGGATTTTGGATTCTTTTGAAATCCAGAGAAGTTGAAGGAGATTGGGAAGCACAGTTATCAGAGACAAGTAGTGCACAGGGAACTCTGTCTTGGTTCCTTGGGTACCCATGGGCCACTGGCCCAGCACCTGGGAAGCTGTGCAGGAGCCACATGCCTGGCTTTCCCAGGCAAACTTGGTAGGACCCCACAGCCACGTCTGCTTTATCCTGCGATGAGCACAGCATCAGCTCACAAATTTGGAGGCAGGACTAGAGGGAGTTGAGGAAGTAGACGTAAGACCCGTCCATTCACCTGGAAGGAAGCAGCTTGCCCCAGAGAAGCGCATGAAGGTGTTGTGAGGAACACATGAGACACTGACCCTCCAGGTGGTTCCAGGAGCCACTGTCTGCTCTTCCTGAGGGACCATACCAGTATGAGGGGCGCGCTCATGGCTGGTGAGCCTGGGGGTGAAAGCCTGGTACAGCGAGGTCAGGCCACCCGCTCAGTCTGCTTCCAGGTTATGTGGTATTCAAGAGGGAGCTAGATTCTCAGTTTAGCTTTGCCATCAGCCAGCAACTTCACAGAAAACTATTGACTCCATTTCTGGAATCTCAGTTTCTTTATGGTAAATGAATTTTCCTCAGTAACCCTCCTTCACCCAAACATCTCATCAGTCACCAAATCCAACCGATTTTCCCACCTAAATATGTTTCCTTCACCTTAGGTGAGGCCTCCGTCATGTCTCATTTGGAAACTGTCAGACTTCTAGTTTTTGCTTCTCTGCTTTAGTCTGCGAGCCAGGCAGTAGGCATTTAGGTTTCGTGAGCCACGTGTATCTATGTTGCCTATTCTTCTTTGGTGGAAACAACCTAAAAGTCCATCAGCCAATGAATGGATAAACAAATGTGGTATATCCATTCAGTGGAGAGCTATTTGGATATGACGAGCAATGAAGTGACACAGTTGAACCTTGAAAACATCCCGAGTAAAAGAAGGCAGACACAAAGGATTCATTTATATTTAGGTTCCATTTATAGGAAATATGCAGAATAAGCAATCCATAGAGACAGAGAGGCCAGGGCTGGGGGTGAGGTGAGGGGTGGGGAGTGATACAGGAAACAAGGTTTCTCTTTGAAGAGAGGAAAATGTTCTAGAATTGGCAGTGGTAATGGGTACAGAACTCTGTGAGTATGTAAACGCCATTGAATTGAAGTGAATAGATTATACAGTATGTGAATTCTATCTCAATAAAGTAGTAGTAAAAAGTTATAAAAAAAAAAACATTTTTAGCTCACAGGCCATACAAAAACAAGCCACGGGCCAGATCTGGTCCACGAGCTATGGTTTGCTTATCCCGAGGTTCTACATTGCTGCCAAAATGAATGGTCTGAAATGCAGCCCTGATCCTGTCAGTCCTCTGCCAGGAAATCTTCAGTGGCTCCCCATTACCCACAGGAGAAAGAACTGATTCTTTGGCTGACATTCATGCTCTTCCGCACTTCTGCCCCCAGCTTGTATTTCTAGTCTCATGTCCTCCCATCCCTCTCCATGCTACAACCACATATATGAATATTCATATCTATTGACACTTCCCTTTGATTTGGTTTCTCCTGTACCTCAGCCTTCAGTATTTTTTGGAAAATTCTTGCTCACCTCTCAAACTCTCACTCTGGTGTCTTTGTTCTCTATGGAACCTTCCCCCAAGCTCCCTGGGAGGATGGATTGCTGTTTCCGTGTGTGTTGTCTTGAATTACATTTATTTGATTAAATATGTGCTTTGCTTCATGAGGCTGTGAGCTCCTTGGCAGCAGCAAAACGGGAACCATGTCTTTACTTCTTGGCCCAACCAATGCTCAGCACAAGTGCCTGGCATGCAATCAACATTTAGTAACTGCTTTCTCGAAATGAACTGAAGCCAGTGAGAAGCAGACTAGCTAAATGATATCAGAGAAATACAGCAAAATCATACTGTGGAAAGGCTCTTAGAGGCTATCTGTTAACCTAAGCCCCTTATTTTCTATGACAAAACCGAAGCCCGGAGAAGGGAAGTGACTTGCCTGAAGTCACCCAGCAATTAGGGGCTTAGGCATATCTAGAGTCTAAGTCTCCACCCCCCAACCCTGGGGGCTCTTGTGTGCACACCTCCATGTTTTCCTGCAGCCTCTTCCAACATTAGCACTCTGGGAATCAAGGCAGTTTGCCATAGCCAACTTTTATAACCATCTCCTTGGCTCAGCCAAGCCTAACATCCCAAGGGCCAGCAGCCTGGATCTCCCCTCTCCCTCCCATTCCAGGTACTCTTAGCTCCTAGGAGGGATCAACCACCTCGGGAGGGGCTGGAGGATTTGGCCAGAAACTCCAGGCATCGCTGGCTACAGGAACAGAGAGCACCGCCCAGCCTCTGACGCATCTGGAGCTGGGGGTTGGACCCCAGCTCGGATTTGGACCCCACAGTTTGATTTATTGCATTGAGTACTTGTTCCACACATGTTTTTCCTATGCCTGGGGACACCCCAGGCTGACTGTGGCTCTCTTTCTTGTATCGTGTGTGTGTGTGTGTGTGTGTGTGTGTGTGTGTGTGTGTGTGTGTGTGTCTGGGAGAGAGAATAACAGAGAGAGAGAGAAAGGTATTTCTGAGCCAGCTGCAGGGTCAAGTTCCTTATAGGCTGCTAAATAATTAAAGAAGATTCCAGGATTTTGCTAAGGCTTATTCCTTCTACACAGGCACACATAAGGCGCAGCCTGCAGCTGAGCTCCTACTATGTGCCAGGCACTTAATCCTTTTAAGCCTCACAATAACTCCTTACTGTAGAAGGGATTGCCCCTGCGTGAAAGATGAGGGAACCAAGGCTTGGAAAGGCACGTCTAAGGCCCCTGGTTAGTAACAGTGGAGCCTAGATCCAGATTCTAGTCTTTGTTTCTGCCACACTAGCCCCTGCACCCTCCCCTTTTCAGGGAGCATCTCTTCTGGCTGGGCACCAGGCTTTAACAAACATGTTATCTCCATCTTCTTAGAGTTTCATTCATATTTGTATGGCGCCATTTTCCCACCAGCTTTGTGGATAGCTTTGCTAAAACTCACCAAACTCCAGGCTGTTTTCTTGACCCACCTTTATGTTTTATATTGATTCTCTGCCTTCCTGAGCTTAAAGATCAGCTGTTCCAAGGCCTCTCATTTAGCAGAGGAAGAAATGAAGGATTTGGGAGGTCAAGCAACATATCCAAGATCAGCTGGCTGGTTGATGGCTGAATGGGAAATGAATCTTTGTCTCTTACCTCTCAGTTCAAACTCTTCTGTCCTCTTGTTTGCCTTCATGCTGCAAGCTCTTTCTCCATGGAAACTTACTGAACCACATCTAGTCACTTCCACTTCAGCTGTGGGGACTGATCCTCCTCATCTCAGATTGTGTTTATATCTTGGTGATGCTCTCTCATCTCTGTGGGTGGAAACAGTACACCCGATCATGAGCCAGGAAATGAAGATTCTGTTCATAGTTTCTATGATGCTGGCTTTCAGAAGCCTCAAGTCCTTGCCTACCCATCCTGGCATGGACACAAGGACAGACCTGGAAAGGGAGTTAGATCTCACTCTATCCAACCATACCCCTTCACAGTTGATTGAGCCCGGAAAGGATTGAATTGACTAACGCAAGCCCACACGGGGATGAGGGTGAGCTTTAAGACTAGAAATTGATGGTTTTGCTGCAAGACATGGCTGCAGTTTTGAGGAGCCGTTTGCCTTTAGTCGTGTGTCTCAAGTGAAAGAATGAGAACCATGGGCCCTCATGAACGGGAGGCAGATGACAGCCCATCTGAAGAAGCACATTCTAATGCTCAGTGTTGTCTGAATTGCTCGAAGATTGTCTGAGAGGTAGTGAGCTCCCCCTGGCAGGAGATGGCCAGGTAGAAGCTGCGTAAGACCCCCAAAGAGTGTGAAGCAGTGATCAGCTCGAAGGGGGCCAACTTCCTACCCCAAAAGCCCATGATCCCGAGATCTGAGCCTCCCTTCCATTTGGGAAAGTGGGACAGCAGGAAGGGGTGTGGTAGTGGCTTCAGCGATAGGAAAAGCCTTCTGCCTAAAGAGGTTTCATTGTCGACCATCAACCACAGATTTTGTGGTATGTTCTCTGAAATGTACATCTGGGCCTTGTAATTTAACCTTAGTCCCTGAGGGAATGTCCAAGTAGATAAAAGGCCACGGCACATAGAGGATATTACAGAACCTCCTTCCTGGGAAATGGGTGGGGATTGGCCCAGACACTCAGCTGGAACTGATGGGGCAGATGAAAGCCCAGGAAATGGTGGAGCATTCAATTCTGGGCAGCAGCCAGGAGTTCTCTACGGACCAGAGGCTACAGACAGAGCATGCAGGGGTTTCTTCTAGTAGGTGAATCAGATCTGGATGCCTATCCTGAGCCTGCCTCTCACTAGCTGTGTGCGGGTAAGTCACTTGGCACCTGAGTAGGTTTCTGGATCTGCGTGTTGGCTGACTGCGGCTCCTTCCTCTTGGGGTTGTAAGCACCCACCGAGAGCAGATAGTGATGTTCCTAACACAAGCTGGGGGAGGAAGTGGTTTGAATCCCACATCTTGATTTACTGAGTGGGGTAGTCACTTTTCAAAGTCTCTTCCTCAGCTTGGGGCCAGTCCAGACCAAGTGTGGTTTCCTTTCTTTGTGTGTGTGAGCAAGTATATGTGTGTGAATTACCTCAGTGGCCTCAGGGTTCATGTCCACCTGACAGTCCAGGACTCTCAGATCTACCCAACATGCCAAGATGTTCTGGGACCCAGCCACACCTGGGCAGACCACGGTCTGTGCAAATGGGGTGCATCCCTCACACAGGTTGGGGCAGGGTGTGGGGATTGCCCCGGGAAAATCAAATAATGTTGTGAATCATAGATAACAAAATCAGGTAAGCAATAGAATTCTCTTCATCTTTATTTTATCTCCCACAGGTTTTCTTAAATCTTTGATATATTATATTATACTATTATTAGAATCTATTGTATTAGAATCTGGTATAAGTCCAGATCTGATTTGACATCAAATCAATGAGTTAATTATTTTCTTAAGCTATCTCATCTCTAGGTCTTTCAGAGAGCACCTTCATTTCCATACCACCTCCCCCATAAAGTTTTGAGAATCACTGAGAGGTTCTGCTCAAAAAGGAAGATTATTCTCCAGGAGGTGGGAGACTTTGAATCTGGGTGTTCTTCTCCACCAACCCAACTTTGACAAGCCACGGCACCTTACTGGGCCTTAATTTCCCAGTTCTGTTTGGAGACCTATAATGCCTACCCTATCCTTCTACACAGGTTGATACAAGGCTTGAGGGGGTGGAAGAATTGGGAAATGCCAACTCAGTCCACTCCAGTGGATTCTGGAATTCCACAATGACCAGGTACAGAGTCTATGCAAGTGTTATGCTAGGCTCCAGGATCCACACATGGCAGGACCTACCCTCTGCCCCCAGGAACTCATAATCTACTCTTGTTTCTAGTAGTGAACCTGGAGTCTGCGTGCTTCTTGTGCCCAAGTGGTATATAGTTTTCTTGCCCATGATTTTTGGTGATGGGGTTCTACCATGCTTGCCTCCTCTCCTTCCTGCAATGCTCTCACTTTTTCCCCACCCCACATGCTCACTCTGCAGGAACATAGAGCAGGAGGGGCCTCTGTACACCCTCTTATCCATGTGGCAGCTGAGACCAATGAGTCTCAGAGAAATGAGTGAGTCGCCAAGACCACATAGCAAGATGGTGGCCACTGGGAGACTAGGTCTCCTGTTTTTTTTTTTAACATCTTATTAAGATTTAGTGTACATTTATTCTCAATATGTGAGACAAACAGTATAAAGATTTCATACTGAATAAATGATATTCAGTAAGGCAAAAAAAAGGAAAAAAATGGAGGACTTTGCATTGTTTTAGCTACATTATTTGACATACAAATATGCAGATTTTATCATCGAAAAAAATCTGAATTGTTTCTTTATTAAGGACTTCAACTGAGCCTAGGACTTTTTTTTTTTTTTTGGTATCATTAGTCTACAATTACATGTGCAACATTATGGTTACGCTCCCCACTTCATCAGGTCCCCCCCACCTACCTCATTACAGTCACTGTCCATCAGTGTAGTGAGATGCTATAGAATCACTACTTGTCTTCTCTGAGGTGTGCAGCCCTCCCCGTGCCCACCCCACATTATGTCTGCTAATCGTAATGCCCCTTTTTCCCCCTTATCCCTCCCTTCCCACCCATCCTCTCCAGTCCCTTTCCCTTTGGTAACTGTTAGTCCGTTCTTGGGTTCTGTGAGTCTGCTGCTGTTTTGTTCCTTCAGTTTTTCCTTTGTTCTTATACTCCACAGAGGAGTGAAATCATTTGATACTTGTCTTTCACTGCCTGGCTTATTTCACTGAGCATAATACCCTCTAGCTCCATCCATGTTGTTGCAAATGGTAGGATTTGTTTTCTTCTTATGGCCGAATAATATTCCATTGTGTATATGTACCACATCTTCTTTATCCATTCATCTACTGATGGACACTTAGGCTGCTTCCATTTCTTGGCTATTGTAAATAGTGCTGCGATAAACATAGGGGTGCATCTGTCTTTTTCAAACTGGGCTGCTGCATTCTTAGGGTAAATTCCTAGGAGTGGGACTCCTGGGTCAAATGGTATTTCTATTTTGAGTTTTTCGAGGGACCTCCATACTGCTTTCCACAATGGTTGAACTAATTTGCATTCCCACCAGCAGTGTAGGAGGGTTCCCCTTCCTCCACATCCTTGCCAACATTTGTTGTTGTTTGTGTTTTGGATGTTGTGAGGTGATATCTCATTGTGGTTTTAATTTACATTTCTCTAATGATTAGCGATGTGGAGCATCTTTTCATGTGCCTGTTGGCCATCTGAATTTCTTCTTTGGAGAAGTGTCTATTCATGTCCTCTGCCCACTTCTTAGTTGGATTATTTGTTTTTTGTTTGTTGAGGTGTGTGAGTTCTTTATATATTTTGGATGTCAACCCTTTATCGGATACATCATTTATGAATATATTCTCCCATACTGTAGGATGTCTTTTTGTTCTACTGATGGTGTCCTTTGCTGTACAGAAGCTTTTCAGCTTGATATAGTCCCACTTGTTCATTTTTGTGAGACTAGGACTTTTTCACACCTCAGAAAGAAAACACAACAAAATCCCAGACAAAGTAGACTTGCAATTTACTCGTCCCCCTCTTCCAACCAATCTGATAACATACAACAGCAAAAGTTCTCTGGTTGCTGAGACAGTAAGGGCTGTTCCACATTATGCCAAGAGAGATGACATCTGGCAGGAGCTTAAATGGTTGTAAGTCTGGGGAGAGGAAATCCCAGGGCAAAATACCTCTAAAAACCAAAATCAGTCAAAGGGAGAAATAAAGTTTAAAACCCGTTTATTGCTTACAAAACTGCAGTCCGGCCCATCTCTCTCTCCTGCTCCAGCAGAAGCAAAACTGGCCCTCCCCTCACCTCTCAGGTACAGATAAGCCCTCCATTGCCCAGGTAATTACCCATTGATATGGAGATGAACTTCTCTCCACCCCGAGGAATGATGCAAATGCACTAAAGCCGTACTTCTTTCCACCTCTGAACGCCTATTGATATGCAGATGTACTAAAGCCAGGCGAGATATTCTGGACATGTTACAATTTTACCCACACAGTTTTGTCTCACTTTGTGCAGATCACCAACTTATGCCTTGTGATACTATAAAAGGCTGGGTGGGAGGGACCAATTTCGGAGACCCTGTGGGTATGTGCAGCAGGAACATCCTATGTGTGCATGGCAGACTTTGTTTCTTTCCCAGCAATGAGTTGCAAGGCAGAGATACCAGGAACATTCAGAGTTTGGCCCAGAGCAGTCACTGTGTCACAGAGAGCCTGGAGCTGGCCATTGGCTGGAATTTCACCACCTGCTGGGGCTCAGGAATTGGGAGGATAGGCATCTTAGGAAGGGCCCTTCTCAGCCTCTGTGGACCAAGCCTGGGGGACCCAGGGCCTGGAAAGTATGCCCATGCCGCCCGAGGCCCATGCCAATGTGAGCAGGCCCAACATTCCTGGACTGGCCTTCCTGTCCCTCATCAAGAGAAGAGATGGTCCTTGTCTCTGGCTTTTCCCAAAGACTGTCTCCTGAGTTCTTCCACAGAGGCCACCAGCTGGCGACCAGTGGGCTTTATGTGGGCTGCAGACAGGTTTATGTGGTTGGATTTTTTTTCCCCAAGGATTGCAATAGCTGCCAGCATTGCCACACTGGACTTTTTCACATAGAAATTCTGGCCTTTCTTAAAAGCCTGGGAAATCTGGCCACACTGGGCTCCATTCCTACATGGCCACCATCCCTGGGGCTGGCTGAGTCTCTGCACCCTTTAGCCAAAAGCATGTTTGCCTCGGTTCTCACCCACCCAGCCACATCCGTTTTCATTACCTGCCTGACCCTGTGGCATCTGCATCTGTCTGTCTTTATTGTATGGAAGAGGAAGCTGAAAACTGGCTTAAGAGTTGTGGAAACTGAAGCTCTGAGAGTACTTCCTCTCCCCTGCCTCTCACTTTATAAGCAGATCCAGGCTCTGTTGGCCAAAAACATCTGAGCAACAGGAGACGCTGAGATGCTGGCCCTTACCCCACCCCCACTGTGGAATGTGCCCCCTCCTCCTCCCTGCAACCATTGTATTTTCCAGATTAAAGATTCCAGGCAGGCTGGGGCATATCTCCCACCCAGTGTCTGGGGCGTGTTTTCTCCTTCAAGTTATTACAAGCTCGACATCACTAGCAACCTAGGGTCTTGAAGGTGGAGCTGCCTTTCCTGACAGCTCGGGGCGCTCAGACACCAGGTTTCCTCTGTTCCTTTTCCACATGCCCCTCTCTAGCCTTTGGGTGCAGCTTGTCAACATTAAATAAGCATTTCTTGTGGTTAGTTCATAACAATTTCTTCGGTCTTGGAAGCCAGGCTGAGGTGCTCTGCATATGTATAGATCTCATTTTCACACAACAGGCTGCTTAGCAGATGGGGACACAGACCAGCCTCCAACATTTAGTTTCGAGTTAAGACGTGGGAAACTAGGTGGCTTTTAACCAGTCCATACTGCTGCCAGTGTTCAACCTTAGAGAATTTTCACAGGGAGAAGAAAAAAACCCAACAACGTACACACACACACACACACACACACACACACACAACAAAACCACAGTTTTTCTTGCTCCCCCAAACCAGATGGCAGATGGTATGGAACCAATAAAACACAGATTCAAACGTTTGTTTATTTAACTTTGAATGTAATATGGCTTTGCGGTCCCTAGCAAAGAAACACCAACCTTCCTACCAAAGAGATGATGGATTAGCGTCAAACCTCAGGGCGGCAGTTGGAGATGTTCCTGGAGAGGCTCTATAAAGAGAGGCCAAGGACAGTTGATGGCTGGGTCCCAAGCCTCATGGCCCATTTGCCTCTCTGGGTGATGGCCTAGGAGGTCTTCACGAGCGCTGATTGACGCTCGATTTCTGTTGCTTGTCTTTTGTCAAGGTTCAGTCTAAAAGGCAGCCAGCCACATGAGGAATGTTTCTGCGTCATTTCTGAAACAGCTGTGAAAGATGTTGCTCTGAGCAACCAGTGTGAAAGACCATGAGAAACAGGCTTGGGCCTTTGAGAAAAGGCTCTCTTTCTTGGTACTTTGGGTTTGTGATATTAGAGGGATTAGAGTGTTGCGATGCAATGCAGTTCCCTTTTTGCTTTGGCTTCCAAGAGACCCAGAGCTAAATTATATGCTCAGTTGAAATAACTATCTACATGAGTTAAGATTCTTTTGGTTAGAAGTGGCAGAAACTCAATCCAAGCTACTTTAAATAAAAAATAATCTATCAGGTCAAGAAAGTGCAGATGGCTTCAGAGATGTCAGGATTCAGGAGCTCAATTTTACCAGGGCTCCCTTTCCAGATCTTAGCTGGGCTTTCTCCACTGGGCATCTGCTGTAGTCCCAAACTACTCCACATTCATATTCTTGGAGTTCAGCAACCCCAGCTGAAAGAGGATCTTCTCCATCAACTCTGTCAGCAAAGGTGGAGGACTCCGGCTAGACCTCCTTGGTACATAAATTCATTTTTTAACCAATCACAGTGGCCAGAGATTGGGGTACTCTGATTGGCCATAATGAGGTCACGGGACCATCCCTATAGGTGGGAAGAGGGGCAAAATTAACTCCACCCTAAGTATATCCTTATTAGAAATATGGGGAAAGGGTCGGGGAACTAGGCAAGTGGTAACCTACTTTAGCCTAGGATTCCGGCATAGCTTTCTGTCCACCCCCCATAATTCATTTTATGTCTCTCTTTCTTTTAATGGTATTACCAAATATGTGTCTTTCATGGTAAACAATCCCCAAATTTATTGAGCATAGAAGTAACTTATTTTTAATGCGTGATTAAAACACAGAATCCTTGACAAAACTGAACCATCATTGGCTCAGACAGTAGGCCCAAGTCAGAGAGAGCTATGGAGCTCAAACTATTCATGACACTCAGGTTGTGGATAAGATCACAGATGCCTAGAGCAGGACTGCTTCACTCGAAGTCTACCCGCCAATTATCTGCAGAGCCTACACGTGAATACTGATCTCAAGCCCAGGGCTCTTCCTGCTCCCGGCCTGGCCCCACTGGCTTTGCGTCTTCCTGTGTCTCTTGGTCCCTGTCCCAGGTGCTGACCCCACATTCACTCTCCAGACCCTTGTTCTGAAGTTTTGCTATGATTTGGCTGGCAAAAATTTCATGTTAATCTATCAAGTGGTAAGAGTGAAACTGAACTTCCCCAGGACTATTTGGATCTTCCAGACCCCAAGGCATGCATCTTTAGGAATGATCTTTGGATCAGTGTGTTAATTGCTGATTTTATGACAAATGCAGCAACTTCAAACAACATGCACAATTATCATCTCACAGTTTCCACGGATCAAAAGAACAGGTATGGCTTAGCTGTGTCCTCTGCCCAAGGTCTCACAAAACTGCAATCCAGATCTTGGCTGGGTTGCATTATCATCAGGAGGTTCAAGTGGGGAAAGATCCACTTTCAAGCTCATTCAGGCTGCAGCCAAATTCATTTCCCTGTGGCTGTATGACCAAGGGCCCCAGCTTTTTGCTGGCTATGAAGTAGAAGCTGTCCTTAGGTCTTAGAAATCACTGACCCATAGTTTCTTGCCTTGGAGACTTCCTCCACACTGCTGCCAACTTCATCAGGCAGGTGAGGAGAATCTCTCACTCCAGTCTGCCAACATGGAATTTTAGGGAAATCAACATAATCATGAAATTGACAGTTTATCACCCTTGCCATATATAACATAACCTAATCATGGGAGTGACATCACATCACCTTTACCATAGTCTGTTGATTAGAAACAAGTCACAGATTGTACCAGGGGGCGGGAATTATTAGGGTGACCCTTGGGTCTTCCTCCAGAACCTCTCTCCCTTTGGTGACTTGCTCAGCGTGCATCCACCTCTACACAGCAGGAAGCCCCTGCTGCATGCCGTATATCACACTGGTCTCTGCAGGCAGCTGAGACGTGATGATAAGGCTTCCAGCAGAAATTGTCCCTACAGTAAGTTACCCCCAAAAGGCTGCCTGTCTGAGGGGTCTGGGATTCCCACAGAACAGTCTCTCTTTGGGCTGGGAGGGCAGGGCAGGGGTGTCCGGGGGCCATCCCAAAGGAGTTGAAAACTGGCACAGACTTGAATAATTAAGATGTTTGTGGAAAGATAAAAAGCGGAGCAGAGAAAGCCAAGATATGGAGGCAGAGTACGAGGGAGGGGGGGAGCAGATCAAGCAAGCCACAGGTGATCCAGGGTGATGGATATGAATGCCCTGGGATAAAAGGGGGGAGGCCGGGTCACTGAGGCACTTAGAAGCCAGGCTTCTGTGGTCTGTGGAGGGCCACCACACGGACATAATAGGGGAATTGCGAACAGTGGCATGATGAGCTTGGGGCTGCAGAGAAAGAGGGACCCCAAGCAGGAGCCTGGACAGGGAGGTGACAGTGGGCAGGGGAAAAGCCTGGCTTGTCTGAACTGAGGAGGAGACCCCTCCTCCGCTCTGCCCCACAAAAGCCCTGGCGAAAGCAGACCTTTGAGCCACTGCAGGCAGCCAGGCTGTCAGGATGACGAGTCCCGCCGCCCAGCAGCTGCATGAAAGAAGAAAAAAGTCCCCGTAAGTCCCATTTCACTGCCCTTGACCTTGCAGTGCAGCTCTAAGTGCAAAATCTGTCATCTATTAATCTGTTAGAAGTTGACAAAAGGGACTTTGATCAGAGGTTGTTTTCTCCCCCTTCTTAAGTTTCCTGATGACACATAATAGCCCATTTCAGCCCGAGGGCCGGAAGCACGGCCATCCTTCTTGGGCTGGCTTCAACCCCAGTGGCCTCCAGCCCCGTGGTTTCTCCCCGCCCCAATATTAATTGGCCTGTAAGTGGTTACATGTGTTCCTTTTTATGCGTCAGTTGGAGTACGTTATTGAACTTCACAGCTATTTGGGAACACAGGAGGGATGCTCTGGGCCCATGCTGGGAAATGGAACCTTCCGGAGCATGTCACACTCGCTCCTGCCTCCGGATTTCTTTCTTCGGCCACCCCTTGAGGTGTGGTGCCTCCCGCCCTCATCCCCACTCCCACCCCGTTTTGCTCCTCCAGGTTGGATTCCCCTAACTTTGCAGCACTGCTGTTGGAACCATGGACGTTCACAGTCGGGAGAAACCTTAGAGAGCCCCCAACTGCCGCTTCTGGTTTTAAAGAAATTGAAGTGCTGGGGAGGTGCAGGGCGGGAAGGAGTGTTTCTTAATGAAAATAACATTTGTTGAGAATCGATTATGTACATGTTTCTTACATGTGTCAAAATAACTGAGTTAGGAATCCCCTTGCCACTCTTCAGATGGGGAACCTGAAACGGGGAGACTAAGGGGGAGGGCTGGAGGACCAGAGTACCTAGGGGCCTGTCCTGCCACTAACACTTACCAGCTGTGTGACCTTGAGCAAGTTGTTTAGCATCTCTGTTTCTCAGATTGCTTGTCAACGATGTGTCTAGTAACAGTACCTATTTCAAAACAGTACCCTTTCAACAGTACCTATTCAAAGGGTACTTACATCAGAATGTGAAGATTAAATTAATGTAATGTTTTTAGGGGCATAGAACTATGCCTGGTATACAGAAAGCACTTGGTAAATGTCAGCTGCTGCTGCCCCAGGGGGCAGTGAAGCATAGTGGTTTCCAACACCACCTCTGGTGTGAGATACCCTTGGTGTGAATCTCAGCTATACCAGTTAGCTGTGAGAACTTGGATGAGTCACTTGTTTTCTCAGTGACTGTTCTCCCATCTGCAAAATGGGGATATTCCTGATGATTGGGGGTCTTTCAGTGCAATGGCTAGTTCCCCACATGATTACCTTGTAGTGGATTTACCAACAGACAAGCCCCATTCAACCCCACAGAGCTTTTCATCTGATCTTTAGGGACCCATTTTGCATATGATGGACTCAAAGAGATGAGAAGTTATTGCATCCAAAAAAAAAAAACCCCAAAACAGAAGATACAAAGAGAACAATGGAGGATCAAACTTAGAACAAAACAGAGCTCTTGAAAATTAAAATTTACAGACCAAGAAATTTTAAATAACACATTTGAATACAAAGAGGCTTCTCAGAGAGTAAAACAAAGATAAACCAGATTGAAAATAGGAAAGGAAGATAAGAAAATTGGAGGATTCATCTAGGATCTTCAGCAACCAGATAGTCTGAGTTCCAAAAAGAGAAAAATGGTGAAGACCTAGGGGAGACACTATTCAAGGAAATAATACAAAAATAAAATTTCCAGAACTGAAATCATGAGTTTCCTTGTCTGCATCCACCACATGCACAACACAGCAAATGACAAAGAGACCCACATCAAGGAAAATTATTGTGCAATTTCATAATATACCATGGATAAAGGGAAGAAAGCTTTCAGAAAGGCAGGATGAAAAACAAAACAAAACCCCAAACAGACATATATAAAGGATCAGGGTACAGGATGGCACTGGATTTCTCAACAACAGTTCTGGAAGCTGATTTACAGCCTAGACTTCGCTGTCCGGACAAACCATTCATCAAATGTGGGCAAAGAAGCCACATCTTCAAAATTCTGAAGAAAAGGGATTGGCAAAGTAGAGTTCATACCCAGCCAAACAACAATCCCGCAGAGGCTCTGAAGACATGTTTTAAATGCAAGTTCCTCCTAAATGTGTCCTCTATTTTCCCTATGTCAGGATTCTCATGGAGGGAGTGTTCTGCTAAAATGAGGGAGTCAACCAAGAAAGAGGCAGAGGTGGGGTCCATGACACAGCTAATCCAGGGTGAAGAGGTACATAAGATGATGTGGAGAGACGCCAGATCGCAGCCGTGACCCATGCAGGCATAGAGCGTCATCTCTTCCTGCCACCAAGGCCCTGCCTTACTGTGGCTGGGGCTGCCGGGGCCCTGACAGCTGACTGACTCTGGTTCCAGCCCAATCTGGCTTCCTGAGTCCCTCCCGCTGCAGCTCCTGGGCCAGCCAGCCTCTCCCATTCCCTCCACAAAGCAGTGGAGACTTCTGGAGCCTTCTGTGCCCCACAGGAATTGAGGAAGACCGTGGCACTGCCATCTGTTGTCTGTTTTCCCGCCCCACCCGAGTTGTCTCATCTTTTAAACAGGATGATACTAGCACCAACATCACAAGGTCACTGTGAGGGTTAAATGAGTGAATGTTTGCGATGCACTCAGAGTGGCATCTGGCATGTAGTAATGCAATATTGGTATTTGTGAAATAAAATACATTGCTTAGCGACATGAAGGTAAACTTGCAGTGGACTGGAAACGCATCGGCCACAGCTGAGGTGAATTCACCAGCTCCCCATTGTCATATGCACCTAGACACTCCCAAGCATATTGTACCAGAAGCATCTGAACTTGGGACGTTAATGCAAATATGACCACATCAGCTCCTGCTGAACAAGCTTTATGAGGAAGAAGCTGGAGTCCCCCTCAGCTCTCTCGGCCTGCTCTGCTGTCCTCTTCACAGTGACCTGCTCAGCCCTCTCTTGGCACCCATCCTCCAGCCCCAGAGACCTCCTTCAGTCAGCCCCTCATGAACTGTGCTCCCTGCTGCCGCAGGACCTTCAGACATGCTCTTCCCTCTGCCCGGACTGCTCTCTCTGCTACCATCCTTCCTTCCTTTAGGAGGTTCCTACTCACCCTCTGGATCTCAGCCGGGGCATCCTTTCTGCAAAGAAACCTTCCCTGGACTCAAAGGAGATTAGAAATCCCATGACACATTTTCATGGCCCAGGGTGAGTTTAACTCTGGCACTCGGTGTGACATCTGCAATTCTTTGTCTTTCATTCACTCAGCAGGGACGTCCTGCGTGTCTGTTCCAGGCCACACTCTCTCGCTAGCCTTGACCATACATCAAGGAATCGCATAGACAGAAAGCCCCACCCTCAGAGAGGTGAGCATATTCTTTAGGGGTTATTCGATGGCTTTGCTTTACTGACCACCAGCTCCATGGTTAACATGTACCTGGCAGGAAACAGGCTTTAATAAATATTTTCTGGGAAGTAAGCCCCACGAACATTTGCTGCCTTCCCTGAGGAGTGAAGATAGGGTTGGGGCACCATCCCCCTCCTATTAAATTTGTAAAGCTCTCCTGGCAGCATGGGCAGGAAACGGAGGTGCTGACAAGCAGTTTAGAGCAGTTTCGCTGGAGGTTAAAAGAAGAGAAGCCCCACCCAGACGGAAGGTCGCTGTGGTTTCTTTGGTAAATGTCCAGCCTTCCAGATTAACTGGGCTGAAGGGGGCCCAGAGGAGGGACATTCGTGAGTGGGTAACCCTGTGACTAATCTGGAGAAACCGTTCTGGCCCAGTGGTTCACCCCTGGCTTGTTTGTGTCTAATTTCCCTGGGCAAATGGGTCCCTTAATTTCACTCTGAGGTTAAGGGTTTCCCCTAGAGCTCACGAAGAGACAGGCCAGGATGGTTTGCATGAATGTGGGAAGCTTGGAGAGCTTTGGCATAATCCTCATGCAACTCAATTGTTTCTTCCTGCAGCACTTTGCAGGAGAATCTAACAATGACACCAAAGGACACAGAACAATTTAGCTATTTTTTCCCCTGGAGGAAAGGTGGGGAGAGGAATAAGGATTAGGAAGCACAAGACTCTAAGCAGGTGAGAAGTAACAGGCTCCATCTTTGATACCCAAGCCTGGCATGGGCATGGCAGAGCTTGTCATTGGGTGTGCATTTCACACATGCTTTATAAGCAAACTGGAAGAACTTGGGATCTCACAGATATTCCTGGGTTGGGCCTAGCTTTAACACTTCTGTCACATAAACAATGGAGAAAAAGTTCCATTACTCACCTTTAGTTAAGAAGAAAGCAGGTCCAGAGAGAAGCTAACACGGTAGTATAAATTAGCTTAGTATAATCTCAAGGTATCAGTTTTCCTAGGAGAACGGGGTTTTCTTATCCCTTCAAACAATCCTTTATTCTGTCCACTCTGTGCTGGGCTCAGTACAGACTATCGACCAGTACAGACACAAAGGAGATATTACTGCACATTTATCTTTGAGAAAGTCACTTAATGTCCCTGATCTTCATTTTCCCTATATGAAAATCTTCCTTGTCTGCCTCAGAGGGTCATGAGGCTTACACAGGATAGGGCTTTGCACATGATGAAGGGCTGTGGCATATGTGGTTAAATAGCAGAAACCCTCTTAAACAATCTTCAATTAACCAGCTCACCAGATTGCTACAGGCTCTCTGTGCCCCTTGGCAAGCTCTGTGCCCACGCCCGGGACACACCAGGTCCTTGAAGCTAGCAGGTCACTCTCCACTTTTCCTGAGCTCCTCTGTTCCCATCAGTTGAACTGTGCGTGCTTCTCAAGTGTTATTTGTGTTTGTTCTTAATCTGTAGCTATGACTCTAATTAAATAATACCATTATAACTCTGTAACACAATGAAATAGGAGTGCAAAAAAATAGAGTTGTTTCTTTACATGCCAGGTTGAATGCTTTGGAGAGAATCAAATACATGGATAGTTAAACAACTTTCTGGGAAATTGGATGTCAGTGAGATGACTGTAAAGGTTAGAAGAAAAAACTGAAAACTGCGTCTTTGGCATTCAGTTTTATGTTCTCCATTTTAAAGAAACAGAGGCTAGAAATTGTCAATGATACTTTGTGGGTGTGGTTTATTTGGAAAAGATAACAAAGAATTCCAATCAGCTAACTCAAATGCATCCCCACTTTCTATGACTGTTTGAGTCAAGTGACCCTGAAAAAGCCGTATGTAATCAGATTCTATAGGGCTTGTTCTGTACTTTTAATACTTTTCTGTGAACTAGAAGAGGAGTGTGCCAGGGCTGAATCAAGCCAGATAATTAGGATGAGAGTCTCAGAGGTGGGAGAGGCATGGCCACCACAGCCCCCCTGCCAAATGCTACCCAGGCTCTCTCTATGAATGCCCCCAGGGACTCAGAGCCACTGAGACTAGACCCTGGCTCGTTTTGAATTGTATTCTGGTAAGCATGCTTGCCTCATTTTCATCTCCCCTTTTCTATGCTTCTTGAAGAGCAGCCCTCTTTTCCTTAGAGGACAAAAAGCTCCATTACTCACCATTAGTTAAGAAGAAAGCAGGTCCAGAAAGAAGCTAACACTGTAGTATAAATTAGCTAGTATAATCCCAAGGTATCAATTTTCCTAGCAGAACCAGGTCTTCTTATCCCTTCAGACAATCCTTTTTGGTTTCCTAGGGTCTTTCCACCTCTTCCAACCCCCTGATCCAGCCCCTTCTTCCTAATGATGCATCCTTGGCCCCATTTCTGAAGATTTCTGGCAAGATTCTACTTGACCCTTGATTCAAGGGGAAAATACTATGCCATGAATCAAAACAAATTCTAATTCTAGCACTTTCTAAATTTGAGAACTTGCACTGTATACTGTGGTTTTCTCATTTGTGTAATGGGAATTAAAGTAGCATTGTGGTGGCTTATTCGTTCGACAATTTTTTTCTTAGTACCTATAATGTACCCAGCACTGTGCTACTAGGGATACAGGAGTGGGAAAACCATAGACCTGGAATAGTTGCAGGAATGAAGCTTTGCTGGTTGATTGATGTGCTAAAGCAGGGATTGGCAAACTCTTTCTGTAAAGGGCCAGAGTAAATAGTCTAAGTTTTACCATTGTAGCACAAAAGCAGCCATAAACAACATATAAATAAGTGGGTGTGGCTATGTTCCAAAAACACTTCATAGAAATAGGCAGTGGGCCAGATTTGACCTGCAGGCAGTAGCCTGCTTCTGGGCGAAAGTGTTAATGCTTCTGGCCTGGAGGCTAGTTCCAGATGACTTCCAGAGAGCACCTTCAAACTGTCTGTTTGGGGATTCAGCCTTGAATGTAGGAGTTCTTCCCCAGGGTCTCCAAATGTCTTTCTCACCCTCCACCTAGCATCGTGCCTTTGGCTTCTGCGGAGCTAGATGTATTAGATCCCAAGCTGGCTTAATTAACTTTCCCAACCTGCTTCCCTAATGGCAAAGCTTGAATTCAAGAGCGCTCAGTGGTCTCTTTTAAGAGATTCAGTAGGCAGGCAGAAGAGGCAGCTAATGTGCGCTGTTGGGTGGGTGCGCAGAGCCCCTCCTCCCCACTGGGTTTTGGTTTGCCTCTCTTAAAATGAGAGGGTTGGACTAGTGGTTTCCCAAACTTGACACTCAGGGTGCTTATTTAAACTGCAGGTCCCTAGACCCCTACTTTGGGTCAAACTCTAAGGATATCTCAAACTCTTGGGGATTCTGGGGTATTCACAAGTGCCCCAGACGATTCTGAAGGAGGACACTCCCAGGAGCACAGAATTGGGTCTCTTCTGGCTCTGACATTCAGTGGTTGTCAGCAGAGTAAAGGAAGCCCGTCTGCCTTTGCTGGGCTGGGCTGGACTGTGGTGGGACAGAGGACGGGGGCAGTGGGAATCATTATCTCATCGGCAAGGATGTGGTAGGATGTGGTTGACCCAAACTTCCTGTGAATGGGGGAACCAGAGAATAGGTTCTGAATCTCCCCCAGCAGTAGGCTCAGCCCACATGCCTAGAATGTGTTCAGTGGGTATTGGGAAAGGAGGGCCTGGCCGCACCTCCTCTCTCTGAGCTTAGGCAGGTCATTTCACCTCTCAGAGCTTCAGTTTCCTCATGCATAAAATGGGGGTGATGATGGATCATTGGCAAGCACAGCATGAGGAATAAACCATGTAACATTTATAAAACAGCTCTCGTAATTAGTGGTAGGAATTCTCTTTCAGTGGAATGAGTGTCCCCCTGAAAAGATCCAGGGGCCAGGAGTCAGGAGTCTGCTTCCTGGGCTGGGTTTTACCAATGACTCACTGTTCCACCTTGGAGTGAGCGAGACTCTGGACCTTGCTGGGCCTCACCTTGCTTGACTGTACAGTGGGATGCTAAAGCACCTGGGCTTTCCTATCCTGTTTCTTAGGATCCTCTTGAAGCCTGGATGAAACCATGGGATGGGAAGTGCCCTGGTGCTATTTCGGAGCATGACAAAGAATATCCAAGACAATCCTTGTCAAGTAGATGGGTTTCTGACTTTTATAATATCCCTGCTTTCTATTGGTTCTAGACAAATACTGCTTTGTCCCATTTGTTTAGACAGAGGAAGTAACAAATAGGATCTCTTGAAGACATCTTTGTCAAATACAACCTTCTTCCTTTGATTTATTTTCTTCTAAATTCATCGGTTGATTAAGAAATAGTCACTGGACACCAACTGTGTATCCAGGCCCATGCTCAGTGTGGAAGGAGGTGGGTCCCTAACCATGAGAGGCTCACCATCCAGTTTGGAAGGTAACACATTCCTGAGTGGGAAGTGAAATAGCAGTCCAACGATGGTGGTGGTGGTGATGGAGATGATGCTGGAGATGGTGGCCAGGATGGGAACGGTGATATGCTGGTGGTCATGCACAGCGCTGCACATGGTCTGCAAAGCATGTTTGTGACCCCTGTCTATCTTACCTAATACTCAAGACTATCAAAACAACCCCCCCACCATTTTAGTGATGAATAAACTGACAGTCATAACTTGTCTCAGATCAGATAGGAAGAAAGTATGTGTGTTGGGTCCCAGATTCTTTCTTTTGACCCCGAGTACCATCATCCCCGAGACTCCACAGCTTTCTTCCTGTCGACTGCCACAGAACACTGAAGAAAATGTTCATTCTCAATCGATAGTGATTGCCACATGGGAAGCGAATGTTACAAGAGCTCAGAGAGCAGGCAGGTCAGGAGGCTGGCGGCTGTGAGATCGGACAGAGGAGTGTGTGGAACCCCAGAGGCAGCATGGTATTTGGATCTGCAAGCGACAGAAATGGGAGAAGGGGTGGCCTTCTTGGAAAGCGGAAACGTGTAGGTCAGAAAGGAAGCGAGAGAGTTCAAGGTGTGTCAGGAAACAGCAATACCCTAATCTAACCAGAATGGGGCACAGACAGTGAATCTGCTGGAGAAAAGGAGTTGGGGATGGTTTCTTCCAGAGCTTGGAGGCTTTCTCTTTGTTTTGTCCTAGGTGGGAGAGGCCCTCCATTTCCACTTGGCCATCCTTGTCCCCTTCGGCCCCAAGTCTGTTTATAATCAAGGAGTAATCAAATCAAAGGGCTGTCTGCAGTCTAAGCCCAAAGACAGAGTCTGCCACTTCTGACTTTTTCTTTTTAAAATGTCTGAGTGCTGCTGAAACAGGAGCAGCATTGAGGTGACAGCAGCTCTGACTCACAAAGAGCACAGCAAAGAAACAGCACGATAAGGGGCTGGCCCGAACTGTGTGTGTGTGCAGAGTCTTCCTGACTCTCTTTGAGGCTTGGAGGCCCCTCTGGGGCAGCCTTGTTGTGGAAAGAAGCATGTGGTTTTTAGAAACTGGGTGACTCACCACACAGGCAGAGTTTGGGAACGGAGATACCGTCCTGGTCTGCTGTGACTCTCAGGCAAGGGCCCTGGCCTAGGGCTCTGGGTCACTGCACATCTCAGATCTCCAGTGACATGAGATTCAATTATCTCTCTATCTGAGCGACCATCTACGCGTCCTTCCATCCAACCATTCATCTGTTTGTTCAACAATATGACGTTCTGTGCTACGTGCAGAATGATAAGGTGGTGACCAAGACAGACACTGTCCCTGCCCTAGAGAGACTTAGAGTCTATTGAACAAATAATGACATAGGTGACTGAATTGCTATTACTATGATAAGCACTGTGGAGGAAGATGCAGAGTACTTTGAGAGCAGGCATGCAATAGGAGAGCTTGGCATAGTCCAGGAAGATGTTCAGGGTGGGCGGGGGCTAATACTAAAAGATGAGTGAGCCTGATGGCTGTGCATTCAGCCTTTTTAGCACCTTCACCCTCATTGTCTGAGAGGCTAGGTAGGGTAACAGGGTAGAACTTGCCCCTTTTCTTTAAAACTCAATCTCTCTTTACATACACACATGTTTGAACAGCCTATGATGAGTTAATGATCTTCCAAGTCTCATAGACCTGGTTTCAAATCCCATATTCTCAGTTTACTATCTCTGTGACTTTAAATAAATTACTTACCTCTCTGATCCTCAGTGTATTCCATCATAAAGTGTGGAAAATCACGGTCCTCAAAGGACAGTTTAAAATATAGATTGAAGTCATTTCCATCAATTTTCTGGCCTAGAGTCCTTCAATACCCTGGTCAGATTTTTAATCTGCTTTCACCTGGATGCAGCCGGATGCAAATTTCACAGCAGGTTCGTTCTCCAGAGATGGCCATAGCGCAGGTCTGTCATCTGAGCTGGGTGGCTGAATTCTAGAAAGTACCCGTCTTTGACAAAAGTCTGAATTAGATGATCTCTAAGGTTCTTTACTCTCCCAGACTTAGAATTCTAGAAATCTTTCATGAAGAAAGCAAAACTCCAGGCTGGGAGTAATATACCCAGGTTCTAATCCCAATTCTGCCATTGATAGCCACGGAATCTCTTTTGTCTTTGTGAGCCTCAGTTTCCCTATTTGTCCAGTGATGGAGTTGGAACGAAGAGTCCTTTCATGACATTCTGGGCTCTTGTGATCCTTCAGGAAGTGAGAGCCCAGACAGAGCTGGCAGGTGATCCAGTCGTGACCTCAGCGGTTTTGCTCCACACCTTGTCCTCCCCCAGCTGTCCTGTGCTGGCCATCTGACGCCAGGTGCCGGGCTCTCATCTTGCTGGGTTCCTCCACGCAGAGCACAGAACAGAACCAGCCAGCCGCTCAGGTTATTTACACTAAGATCCATGGACATAACATGCTTTCTCTTCCCAGGGGAACATGCTTTTGGAAAGATGAACCTAGGGAGGGTAATGCTTACCTCTACTAGGTACCTTGAAAATGGGGAACTCTGGGGCTTGGGATGGAGAAATGTATGGCTTCATCTCATTTCATACCCAAGAAGGAGCTGCTTACTCTGTGTGTAGGCAGGGTACCAACACTTATGCTAAGGGTAGAGGGGAGGGACATGGGGGTCAGAGAGGGCAGGGGCTGAAGGGCACTTCCTGCCTTGTGGAGCCCTTCCTAGTGAAAGAGGGAATAGCCCTGGCTGAGGTCCAGGCTCTCTGGTTTCATGGTCTGGCTTCCAGGAACTACACAGTGCAGACCATGTATGTCTAGGGTTATCTTCTCCTAGATTCCCTCTTAGCTTGACTCAACTCCCTTAATAGTTATGTCTGTTCAGATTTTCTATTTCAGTGTGATTCAGTCTTGCAGGATCATATATTTGGGGAATTTATTTATTTCATCTAGGTTATCCAATTTGTTCATATACAATTTTTCATAGTACTATTTTAGAATCCTTTTCATTTCTGTAGAATTGGTAGTAATATTCCCACTTCATTTCTGATTTTAGTAACTGCAGATTTCTTTTTTTCTTAGTCAATCTAGCTAAAGGTTTGTCAATTTTGTTGATTTTTTTGAAGAACCAACTTTTGGTTTTGATAATTTTCTCTACTGTTTTTCTATTCTCAGTTTTGTTTATCTCTGTTCTAATCTTTATTATTTCTTTCCTTCTGCTAGCTTTGAGTTTAGTTCTTCTTTTCCTAGTTTCTTAAAGTTGTAAATTAGGTTGTTGACTTAACAGCTTTCTTATTTGTTTTTTTTCATGTGTTTATAGCTCTGAATTTCTCCCTTAGCACTGCTTTCACTGTTTCCCATAAGTTTTTGTATGTTCAGTTTCTGATTTAATTTGTCTGAATATTCTTTCTAATATCTCTTGTGATTTCTTCTTTGGTCCATTGGTTGTTTAAGAGTGTGTTGTTAAATTTCCACAAGTTTGTGTATTTCCCAGTTTTTCTTCTGTTACTGATTTTTAACTTCATTCCATTGTGAAGATACTTTATATAATATCTATCTTTATAGATACTATAAAAATATAATATATAAGTCTATTGAGGCTTGATTTATGACCTAACATATGGTCTATCTTGGAAAATGTTCCATGTGCTCTTATGAAGGATGTGCATACTATTATTGGATAGAGTATCTGTTTGTGTCTGTTAGATATAGCTGGTTTATTGTGTTGGTTAAGTCCTCTGTTTCTTTACTTATCTTCTGTCTGGTTATTCTATCCATTATTGAGAGTAGAGTATTGATGTCTCCAATTATTGTTGTAGAGTTCTCTATTTCTCCTTTCAATTGTGTCAGATTTTGCCTCACATGTTTTGACAGTCTGTTATTAGGTGTGTAAATGCTTACAAATATTATATCTTCTTGATACTTCTTGATTTATTGAGCCCTTTAGTAATATAGCCACCCCAGCTCTCTTTTGGTTTCTATATGCATGGAATTTGTCTTTCCACCCTTTCATTTTCAACCTATTTGTGTCTTTGGATATAAAGTCAATTTCCTCTAGACAGCATATTGTTGGATCATGTTTTTTTAATCCATTCTGCCAATCTCTGTATTTTCATTGGTGAGTTTAACCCATTTATATTTAATAATATTACTAATAGTGAGATTTCCTTCTCTCATATGCTTTATAGCTTTTTTGTCCCTCATTTCCTGCATTACTGTCTTCTCTTCTTTTTTTGGTAGTGAAATGTTTCCATTCCTTTCTCATTTCCTTTGGTATATATACTATTCCTATTTTCTTTGTGATTGCTATGGGGATTACATTAACATTCTGAAGTTACAATATTCTAATTTGAATTGATACTAGCTTAACTTCAATAACATGCAAAAATGTTATAATGGCATTGCTCCTTCATAGCAGCATTGCTATTCCTTTCACTTATTGATATCACAAAATTACATGTTTATACATTGCATATCCAAAAACATAAACTAGTAGTTATTTTTAGTGCATTATTCTCTTTAATTATGTAGATAACATAATATGGAATTATGAATCAAAGTTGCAATATTAGCTTTAGACTAATAATTTTAAAATGTATTATTCTCTTAAATCATGTAGAAAACAAAAAGTGATATTACAAACTATTTACAATAATACTAACTTTGATAATTGTCTTATATTTACCTTTACTGAGATCTTTATTTCTTTTTGCAGCTTAGAGTTATTATCTAGTGACCCTTCACTTCAACCTGCAGGACATCCTTGAGCATTTCTTACAGGGCAGGTCTAGTAGTAACAAACTTCCTCAACTTCCATTTATCTAAAAATGTTTTAATTTCTCCCTCACTTTTTTTAAAAATAATTTATTTTGGTATCATTAATCTACAATTACATGTGCAATATTATGGTGATTAAACTACCCCCCTCATCAGGTCCCCCCCACCAACCCCATTACAGTCACTGTCCATCAGCGTAGTGAGATGCCATAGAGTCAGTACTTGTCCTCTCTGAGTTGTACAGCCCTCCCCGTACCCCCTCAACATTACGTCTGCTAATTGTAATGCCCCTTTTCCCCCCTTGTCCTCCCTTCCCACCCATCCTCCCCAGTCCCTTTCCCTTTGGTAACTATTAGTCCGTTCTTGGGTTCTGTGAGTCTCCTGCTGTTTTGTTCCTTCAGTTTTTTTCTTTGTTCTTATACTCCACATATGAGTGAAATCATTTGGTACTTGTCTTTTTCCGCTTGGCTTATTTCACTGAGCATAATACTCTCTAGCTCCATCCGTGTTGTCGCAAATGGTAGGATTTGTTTTCTTCTTATGGCTGAATAATATTCCATTGTGTATATGTACCACCTCTTCTTTATCCATTCATCTACTGATGGACACTTAGGTTGCTTCCATTTCTTGGCTATTGTAAATAGTGCTGCGATAAACATAGGGGTGCATATGTCTTTTTCAAACTGGGCTGCTGCATTCATAGGGTAAATTCCTGGGAGTGGAATTCGCAGGTCAAATGGTATTTCTATTTTGAGTTTTTTGAGGAACCTCCATACTGCTTTCCACAATGGTTGAACTAATTTGCATTCCCACCAGCAGTGTAGGAGGGTTCCCTTTTCTCCACATCCTCACCAACACTTGTTGTTGTTTGTGTTTTGGATGTTGGCCATCCTCACTGGTGTGAGGTGATATCTCATTGTGGTTTTAATCTGTATTTCTCTGATGATTAGCGATGTGGAGCATCTTTTCATGTGCCTGTTGGCCATCTGAATTTCTTCTTTGGAGAGGTGTCTATTCATGTCCTCTGCCCATTTCTTAATTTGATTATTTGCTCTTTGTTTGTTATGGTGCATGAGTTCTTTATATATTTTGGATGTCAACCCTTTATCAGATACGTTTTTTATGAATATATTCTCCCATACTGTAGGATGTCTTTTCGTTCTACTGATGGTGTCCTTTGCTCTACAGAAGCTTTTCAGCTTGATATAGTCCCACTTGTTCATTTTTGCTTTTGTTTCCCTTGCCCGGGGAGATATGTTCATGAAGAAGTTGCTCATGTTTATGTCCAAGAGATTTTTGCCTATGTTTTTTTCTAAGAGTTTTATGGTTTCATGACTTGCATTCAGGTCTTTGATCCACCTTGAGTTTACCTTTGTGTATGGGGCTAGACAGTAGTCCAGTTTCATTCTCTTACATGTAGCTGTCCAGTTTTCCAACACCAGCTGCTGAAGAGGCTGTCATCTCCCCATTGTATATCCAAGGCACTTTTATCAAATATTAATTGACTGTATATGTTTGGGTTAATGTTTGGATTTTCTATTCGGTTCCACTGGTCTGTGGGTCTGTTTTTGTGCCAATACCAAATTGTCTTGATTACTGTGGCTTTGTAGTAGAGCTTGAAATCAGGGAGCATAATTCCCCTGTTTTATTCCTCCTTCTCAGGATTGATTTGGCTATTCGGGGTCTTTTGTGGTTCCATATGAATTTTAGAATTATTTGTTCCAGTTCATTGAAGAAAGCTGTTGGTAGTTTGATAGGGATTGCATTGAATCTGTAGATTGCTCTAGGTAGTATAGCCATTTTGACAATATTGATTCTTCCTAGCCAAGAGCATGGGATGCATTTCCATTTGTTAGTGTCCTCTTTAATTTCTCTTAGGAGTGTGTTGTAGTTTTCAGACTACAGGTCTTTCACTTCCTTCGTTAGGTTTATTCCTAGGTATTTTATTCTTTTGATGCAATTGTGAATGGAATTGTTTTTCTGATTTCTCTTTCTGTTAGTTCATCATTAGTGTATAGGAAAGCAACAGATTTCTGTGTGTTAATTTTGTATCCTGCAACCTTGCTGAATTCAGATATTAGTTCTAGTAGTTTTGGAGTGGAGTCTTTAGGGTTTTTTTATGTACAATATCATGTCATCTGCAAATAGTGACAATTTGACTTCCTCTTTACCAGTTTGGATGCCTTGTATTTCTTTGTTTTGTCTGATTGCCGTGGCTAGGACCTCCAGTACTATGTTGAATAACTGGAGAGAGTGGGCATCCCTGTCTTGTTCCCGATCTTAGATGAAAAGCTTTCAGCTTCTCGCTGTTAAGTATGATGTTAGCTGTGGGTTTGTCATATATGGCCTTTATGATGTTGAGGTACTTGCCCTCTATACCCATTTGTTGAGAGTTTTAATCAGGAATGGATGCTGAATTTTGTCAAATGCTTTTTCAGCATCTATGGAGATGATCATGTGGTTTTTGTTCTTCTTTTTGTTGATGTGGTGGATGATGTTGATGGATTTTAGAATGTTGTACCATCCTTGCATCCCTGGGATGAATCCCACTTGATCATGGTGTATGATCCTCTTGATGTATTTTTGAATTCGATTTGCTAATATTTTGTTGAGTATTTTTGCATCTACATTCACCAGGGATATTGGTCTATAGTTTTCTTTTTTGGTGAGAGGTCTTTGCCTGGTTTTGGTATTAGAGTGATGCTGGCTTCATAGAATGAGTTTGGAAGTATTCTCTCCTCTTCTATTTTTTGGAAAAATTTAAGGAGAATGGGTGTTATTTCTTCTCTATATGCCTGGTAGAATTCAGAGGTGAATCCATCTGGTCCGGGGGTTTTGTTCTTGGGTAGTTTTTTGATTACCACTTCAATTTCATTGCTGGTGATTGGTCTGTTTAGTTTTTCTGTTTCTTGTTTGGTCAGTTTTGGAAGGTTGTATTTTTCTAAGAAGTTGTCCATTTCTTCTAGGTTTTCCAGCTTGTTAGCATATAGATTCCCATAATATTCTCTTATAATTCTTTGTATTTCTGTGGGGTCTTCTCCCTCACTTTTGAAGGACAGATTTGCCAGATATAGGATTCTTGGTTGACAGGTTTTTTTTTCTTTTAGCACTTTGAATATATCAGTATACTGCCTCTGGTACCCAGTCTCTAATGAGAAATCCACTGCTAATCTTACTGTGGACTGTTTGTGTGTGAGGAGTCATTTCTGTCTAGCTGATTTCAAAATTCTCTTTTAGTCTTTGTATTTTGATAGTTTGATTATGTCTTTGTGTGAGTCTGTCTTTGAGTTCATCTCACTTGGAGTTTGTTAGGTTCTTGGATGTTTATATTCACTTTTTTTCATCAAAAATATATTTTTTCTTCAAACAATCTCTCTGCCCCTTTCTCACTCTCTCTCTTGTTTCTGGGACTCTCATAACACATATATTGATGTACCCAGAGGACTGTTAGACTGTTCATTTCTTTTTCTGTTCTATAGACTCAATAATTTCAGTTTTCCTATCTTTAAGTTTACTGATTCTTTCTTATGCCTGCTCAACTATGTCTTTGAGTCCTTCTTGTGAATTTTTCATTTCAGTTAATGTACTTTTCAGCTCTAGAATTTCTTTTTGGTTTCTTTTTAAGTTTTCTCTTTATTGATATTTCCATTTTGTTCACAAATAGTTTTCTTGACTTTCTCCACATTTTCCTTTAGTTCTTTGGTCATCTTTAAGACAGTTGTTTTAAAGTCTTTGTCTAGTAGGTCCACCTTTTGGTCTTTTTGCACTGACAGTTTCTGTTGGCTTATTTTTTCCTTTCAATGAGCCATACTTTCCAGTTTCTTTGAACGTCTTGTGATTTTTTTGTTGTTGAAAACTGGTCATTTAAATTTAGTAATGTAGTAACTCTGGAAATCAGATCTCCCCACCTCCAGGATTTACTGTTTTTTTTTTTTAATCTTTGTTTTGATTGTTCTAAGCTGTCTGTGTACTGGGGGTCAGTCTGAGGTATAAACTTAAAGTCTAGTCCTATGACTTTCCTTGGGTATGCTCAGTGACTTTCTTCTTTCCCCCATGACCACAGTTGCTTTTGAATGTTGTAGTCTTTAACGTCTGTTTATCAAAACAGGGAGAAAAGAAAAATGCAGGGGGAGGAAAAGGGGCTGGGTCCTTCAAATTCCCTAGAAGTTGCTTCAGCTGGAGGTGGAGGGGCTTGCAACAACCAGCATAGGTGCAACAATTGTCTGTACCTCTGTGATCAAAAGCAGTGTTCAGCAATCACAGCACAGGTCCCTGATGCTTGGCCTTTATTTATCTAGAAATGTCTTAATTTCTCCCTCATTTTTGAAGGACAGTTTTGTAGGAATAGGATTCCTGGTTGAGGACGGGGTCTTCATTGCCCACCCTGTTTCCACAAGCTGTGTAAACATGTGCACAGCTGTCTCCCATGTGGTTGGGGGTGGGGGATGGGTAGTTGCAACTGAAAGCTGGAGTTGATTAAAATTAACTGCAGTTTACCATTCCTGCCTTCCCCTGGAGATTGTAAGCCTTCAATTTCCTCCAGAGTTCCAAAGTAGTTACACGATAGATTCTGCAGTTGTTGTCTAAGTGGTGAGACCAATTCCTAATGCTTCCTAGTCCACCATATTCTCAGAATCCTCCTTATGTAGTATGTTTTTTAAAAATAGGATCATGTATGCTGTTTTTCATTTCTTTTCATCTAATCAAGTCAATAGTCATTTGTGTCTTCAATTTTGGATGGCTGAATGACTTTTTATGACTATACCATAATTTATTTAACCAATCCCCTATAACTGTGTATTTTAGCCTCTTTCCACTTTTTAAAAAATCACTATAAGCCACATGGTAATGAAATATATATATATTCATCACACATACATACATAGATAGATTTATAGGTATCTTTGTTCATTTGTCTGTTATTTCATTAGGAAAGGAGAAGAGGAGATTTCAAGGTACTTTGAAAGAGTAAGGCAACAATAAATATGTAAAAGAGATAGGGCTTTCTAGGCAGAGAGAACAGTTTGAGCAAAGACTCATAAAGCTGAAAATGCATCTCCTATTCAGAAAATATTGAGAACTATAAACATATCCAGACACTCTTTTCTTTCAAAGTCCTCTCTGACCACTCCAGCTGATGGTACAATATCCATCCTTGGCCATGCTTCCCAGGGCTCCTCCTCATGGGTCAACCAACCCCTCCAGAATCTTGGGCTACATCCTATACAACTGGCAACACACAGACCAATTTCTCTAAAAACCTAAACAGTCATAAAGGCTGGGAAATATTTTAACGGCAATCTCCTTAGTTTTTAAAATAGTGCCCAGCCAGAAGGAAACATATTCCATATGTGTCTAATTCACTTGTGTAACAAAATACAAAAGTTGGAGGGGTCCTCTTTCCTTTTCTTTCTTTTTAATTTAAAAGGAGCTATTTGATGTCCCAGAAACTCTTTGAGGCTTTTTATTGCCCTTGTAGGCCTAACAATAAAAGAGTCTAAGAGGCCGAGCTATTGGTGGTTCTGGGTGAAAAACTCAAGAACCAAAAAGAATCTGGTTAGACGGAGATTGAGAATCTCAGGATTTTGGAAGTGATTCAGGTTGGGGTTCCAGGTTAGGGTTCTAAGAAGAGACAGGTGGCAAAGTAGAGGTTGTCTCTGCTGTGATTAATAGGGCATCAAGCCAGCAGCAGGCTGCCTTCCCCATAATGCTGAAAACTCCCCATTATTTCAGGTGAAGACCAATAAAGGGGCACCAGTGCCCTCCGCCACTGGCACATCGCATTATACTAGAGGACACATGAAACCACAGCAGTGGCTCTCCCTAGGGCGATTTTGCCCCCAGGGAACATGTGGCAAAGACTAGTGGCATTTTTGTTTGTCACAACTGGAAGGGGTAGTGCTACTGGCATCTTCAGGGAAGGGGCCAGGGATGCTACCAAACATTCTATCATGTACAGAACAACACCCACAACAAATAATTATCCAGCCCAAATGTCAGTAGTGCTGAGGTTGAGAAATCCTGGACCATGGGTTAAATGGATCCGTTTGGGGAATCTCCAGGAGCATTCATTTCACTCTGTGGTCAATAATTTAAAACAGTATGTAATATGTAAGTAAGGACACCTACTATAAGGGAGGACAGGTTTCTTCCTTTCCCTCAAATCCTACTCTCCCTCCCATTCCCCTTCCCACAACCCTCTTCCTGGGGCTAAAGACCCCTTAAAGCCTTAAGGAAGAAGGCTGTTTGTAATCTATCTCACAGCAGGCTGTGGGCACACTGCAAGTAGGCTAGGAGGCTCCTCCCAGAAAAGCCAGGGGCCAGAGTGGCTGAGCCAGGGAAGAGGAGGACCACTGTGTGTGTTTTGGGGGGGGCTGTGTGGCTAAGAGATGGGGGAGGTAAAAGGTGTGGAAAGGCTGCATGCAGGGCGACAGCAAGCTCAGTTGTTGAACTGATTAAATAACCCAACAGCACAACAGTATAAACAACAAAATATGACTCTAATGCTGATCTTCATTAGCCCAATCTCTCTCCCCAGGGACACCAGAGGTGTACATACAAATCATGTTTTCTTCTTACAAAAACAAGCTATTGCATACCTTGCTCTTCACCTTGACTTTATAACTTATAACTATGTCTTTGAAATTACTCCTTTTGAGCATAGTATTCCATGATAGGAATGCCCCATGATTTATTTAATCAGGCTCCTACTGAAGACTTGGCTTCTAATCGTTGCTAAGATAAGCAACACCACAATGAACACACCATACAGCCCCTTTTGCATATGAACAGCGCACAATTATATCTGAGGGTAAATTCCAGGAAGCAGAGTGGCCGTGTCAAAGGGCACAGACATTGTCTGTTCTGATAGATGTTACAAATCCCCTGCAGAGTGGGGCAGACCCTGCTCCCCTGTGTTCTCACCAAACGTGATCTTAACTAATCTGGTAAGTGAAAAACAGCTCTTGTTTTATTTTGCATTTCTTGATTATGATTGAGGCTCTGTCTCTTTTCATCTGTTTCAAAGTTGTCTGGATTCCTTTCTCTGTGAACCTCTGCTCACAAGCCCTTTGACAATTTCTCTATAAAGATATAAGAACAAGTGCTTACAGACATCCACTTATATGCCACAGGGGAGAAGGGCTATCCCATCTGCTGGTGGAGGACCCACGATGTGCTGGCCACTGACTGGCATGTTTAGATGTCTCCAGGGCCCCCAAGAAGTTGCGCTGCTTATGCCCATTTTACAGATGAAGAACCTGATGCTCAGAGATCCAAAGTAAGCCGTCTAGAGCTCACAGTGGTTAGTGGCTTGGCAGGTTTTCAAGCCTGCAGCTGCCTGACCTCTAAGCCCATTAGCTTCCCTCCCACCTCTCAGTACAGGGCCAGTGGAGGAAGAGCGTGCGTGGGCATGCCAACCTTAACACCTGGTCCCAGGCTGGAGGCCTGGGCCCTGAGTGGGTAGAGAGCCCAGCCAGTGGAGGCCACTTTGTGAGGACAACCAGTGAGGGAAAAGGATATTGGGAGGGGACCCCAGGCTTCCCATGCCTGTAGCTCAGAGGCACAAGGCCCATTAAAACCATGGCTTCTTCTGAACAGTTTTTCCAGGAAGAAAGAAAGCCAGTGTCCAAACCTACAGGAGCTAAGAGCTACCTGCTTCCCTGGGAAGATGACAAAGTCTAGCAACTGGGTCTGAATCCCAGTCCCACTGGCCTTTTATCGGCAAAGCCTACTATCTCTCATAAGGGCATTAACTTATAAAATGACATGATGAATAAAGGGCATTTTTAGTTTCCACCCTGTCACTTTGCAAGCCAGTCATCTTATAGTTCATCCTCTTAACAAACCTGTGAAGCAAGTATTACTGTTCCGATTTTACAGAGTTGGGGACTGAGGCTCCGGAATCTTAAATAACTTGCTCAAGGCCTCAAATACTATAGGAAAGGCAGAGCTGGGTTTCATAACTAAGTCTGGGGTCCTGGCCCCACACTCCATCAGGGGGAAGGTCCCTTGGAGATCAGCACATGCCCCCTTTTATTTGGCAGGGGAGTAGGTTGAATTCTGCAGGAGGGCATGGCAACACAGGCAAGGCCCACTGTCAGGGAGGAGCCCAGCCACAGTCAGGGCCCCGTCTCTGGACTCCCAGCCCAGTACTGCTCCTATTGGGAAGCGGAAGGTGCTATGCAGGTGCTGGGCTTTGCAACAAGGCAGAGCCAGCTTGAGCCCAGTTGTGAACTGGATGGAACTGGTTTTGATGGTGCGTTCATACCGCTTCGTCTGCTTTCTCAGATCCTCGGGTACCCTCAGCTCCCCCAGCACCCCGTCCCACCAAGCACATTCTGCCTTCACGTTGCCTTCTGGCTGGTCAGAGCCCCTGCTATGTGACCAGTGCCTCCAGCCATCGGGGAAAAGGGTCTGCTCACTGAATTGACAAAGAAGAGTCAATAACTTCATGGAGCATCCCTTTATTTAACCGACATTGCCAAGAGATCATAGCATCTTCCTTCCATTGAATAAAGCTCTAATAGTGAAACTTCAGGTCCTCTGGTAGGCTCCAGGGAGAAACACTGAGATGGAATCAATGGAAAGGTGACACACTGCAGACTGAAAAAATCACAGTATCATAAAACCTCAGGCCACCCAGAGTAACCTCCTTCCCTGTCCTGAGGCTGGAATCCCCTTACGGTATCCCCACCAGTGGCCATAGGACTTGATTACCTCTAGTGCCGGGGAGCTCACTATCTCATGAAGCAATCTGTTCTATCTTGGGCAGCTGCTCAATAGCTTCGTTGTGTAGCTGCTAGCACGACTGATTTTTTTTCAGGATTCCAGCTGGTCTGGGGGCAGCTGGTCAGGGCTGACTGTATTCCAGCTGGAACAGGTGTACATTTCTCACTGTGACAGCATGGAATCAGTCAGTCATCCTCACACCCAAAGTCAAACATTTGTCACTTCTCCATGGCGGCAGCAGTCAGCCTGCCTTGTCTTTCCACATTGGAAGGATCTGATTATAGCAGGTCTTTTCTTGGGATACATGTCACAGAGTTCTCTGACATCAGGCTGTATTTAAAGTCTCAGCGCCGGGACTGTCCCCTGCCACACCCCACTAACCTTGGCTGGCCTTATTTCTCCATCAGTTTCTTTTGTAACATGGAGGTCAAACCCCTGAGTCTCAGTTGAGGGTTATACGCCATGAATGGTGGTGATAGAGGTCTGTGACCTGTCCCTGCTCTCCAGCTGCATTCAGCACCGTCCCGTCTGGAAGGTACTATGCCTGCAAAAGAAACACCAAACCAACCATGAACAGGGAGGGTCATATAAGCCAACTCAATAACTATCTTTCCATGCCTTTCTGATGTGGCCACATTCTATATTGGAGTGAATTATTTTATATAAAGTAGAATTCAGTGCATTAAAATTTGATGTTGGCAATATGTTCTGCAATGGGTGCTATGGTATGTGAGGTCAGATATCATTGGCATCATCAGGGGATACTTCCTGGGGAGGTGGCCTTCAGGTAGGTTTTGAAGAATGGTTAGAAGTACTTATGCCAAGTGAAGTCAGCTGCTGAAACTAAAAAGCAAAATAACGGAGCTTAAATACACTGGAAGTTCATTTCCACTTCATGTAACAATATTAACTTAAGCATCCCAGGGCTAAGATGGCAGCTCCTTGGTTTGGGGGACCCAGGATCCACCTATCTTATTGCTCTGGCATTCTCAATCAGCCACTTTTATCATATGGTCCAAAATAGTTGCTGCAGCACCTGCTATCAGATCATGAGTTCAGACTATAGAAAGAAGAAAAGTGGAAGCTGAAAAAAATGCCATTTCCTTAAGGACAGGCATGACCCAGAACTCGTACACACACTTTGACTCAAATCTCACTGGTGGAACTTTGTCTGGTGGCCACACCCACCTCCAAGAAGTGAGCCTGGGGATAGTCTTTGGTTCTATTCCTAAAGACCATGCAGGAAACGGTTCCCCAGCAGGCTTTGCCCCCAAAAGGAGCCAATCCCAGGCAGTGGGAGATTGGCATGAACTTGACCTGAGAGTGTGGGGATGAGGGCCTGAGTTTGTGAGGAGCTCATGAAGGGCAACTATGAGAGAAGTAACAGAGACCTTGGAGACACAGGGCCTTACTTACCAGGTAGGACTCATCAGGCATCTTGTCCAGAGACCACAGACGCTGTTAAGGGACCTTGGTGAGCCTGGGAATGAATTCAAAGAATTCCACGCGTGAATTTTGTTTTCTAAATAGACCCATTTCTGATAAGTCAAAGTATTTATAATTGCACCCTATTTTAAATGAGCTTGAAAGAGAGAGACCAGCAGGGGCTCACAACTTAAAGAAACCTGTGGGTCATTGTGCAATTTAGAGAATCCCTTGGTCAAATGAAAAATTACTTTTCCGTTATTTTTTCATGTAAATCCACCTCCCGCACTCCTTGGCTTGGCTGGAGGAATCCGCTGTGGGCACCTGTTATCTCATTTTATTCTCGCATCAACATAATGAGATCAGCATACTATCCCTGTTGGAAAGATGGAAAACTGGAGCTTGGGAATTTGTCCAAAGTTAGCCAACCCCATAGGTAGTGAAGCTAGGCCTTTTGTCTTCCCCGCATGCCACCTCCCAAGAAACAAGTGGGTGTCTCCAGCAACCTTTCCCAAAACATGGAACAGACCTTCACCTTGATCCATGAGAAAAGAATATCTGTGGTCCAATAAGCTTGGAAAATGATACATGTCCTGTCTATCTCCACTTGGAGGGCCACAAGAGAACACGGAAGCATGCTGATGGTTCTGGTAAGAGTTCACAGAATAGAACCTGATGGGATTTTAAGCCACTGGTGTTTCCCAAATGTATGTGACCAGAGAACAGTCTGGTGTGTCTGGCTGCCTCTCCCATTCCTCGATGACAGGGTTTCTCCAGCTGTAAAGACTAGAAGGCTGATTGCCCGGCAAACCCAATCTTGGATTATCTGAACAAGTTGCTTAACATATCCTTCAGGGTTTTGGAGAAAGAATAAACTGCAGTCCTCTGCCCCTGCTTGAGTCACACCGAGAGACGGCTCCAGGTCACTCAGACGGACATAAAAAATGTCAGCTTTATTCTGTGTTAAGGGCTGCCCATGCAGATGAGGCTCGGGTCTGTGGGTAGGTGGGCTGCACACACACCTCTTGAATCAGCCACTTTCCCACCCAGGCACATTACAGGCCCCATCCTCAGGAATAGGACTGAGGGCAGCTACCTGCAGGCAGGTCCCCAAGAGGGGGAACCCAGCAAGGTAAAGCCACTGGGCTCCATTCCTTCCCAAAGTTACTCAGCTAAGTCACTGATCCTCCTCACATGCTCCATGCCTTGGTTCCCTTAGTTGTCAAACGGGATTAATGAAACTCACACCATGTGCCTCCAAGGTTGGTATGGGGATGACACACAAAGTGATGGGGAATGCCTTGAAAAATGTAAAATACTCAAGTATCTTACTTGGGTATCTGTTCTCATACTTTTCTCATTGGGTTGAATTTATGTTAAATCATTCAGTCATTCCAAGAGTGCATGTGTGAGGCATAAGCTAGGTGCTGGGAGAATATAACATGGGTTTTCTGCTAAAAGAGAAAGAAAACATTGGGCTCCTCTGGCCCAAACCTCCCTCTGTGGATGAGAAGGCAGGGCAATCAAGGGCCTCACCCAAGAGCTGGGGCCGCTGGGGCCCCTAAGCCGTCACTCTCTCCCAACATGCCATGCCCCATGCCCCTTCTGTCCCTGCCTAGCACCTTGACTGTCCTCTCCCCTCCTCTCCATTCAAACCAGTTCTGTCTATTCCTTAAGACAGCTCCAGACCCATTTTCTCTGATAAGCCATTGTTTTTTCGGCCACCTCTTTTTCGCAGCTCACCAAACCCTTATTATCTGTAATGCTCATTGTAGCACTTGACTTGCTCCCACGGTTTTATGAGGCTGTGTGTCATCTCCTCGCTTAACTGCCCCAGGCCCCATCTCAGGCACAGGACTGGACATGAAGGAGGGGTCAGGGAGGGCTTGACGACTGACAGCCTGCTGACAGATTTAGCCAGTCAGGGAAGGTGGCAGGGTGGCCATGATCTCATTTTCCCCTTTTGCTGACATGTTCCTAATGCGGCTTTATGAGATTTTTTTCTGGAGCGTCAGCTGTGCTGTTTTGAGCTGGGCCGCAAAGAGCAGAATGTCCAGAGGCCAGGGGAATGGCATGTGGGAAGGGCTTGGCAGAGGGCAAGGGCGTCTGTAGCCTTTGCCAGACTCCAGCAGGGTCTCAGAATGTTCTGGCCCACTTTGGAGTCTTAAAGGGATATGTCAAGGAAAAATTACTCCAAAAGATTTGGGGAATGTAGACCACAGGGAGAGCATAACAGAAGGCCAAGGTCACCTAAGGCAAGTCACTTCGGACCTGTGGAGTCAGGGCTGGGGTGCAGGGACTTGCGGTTGTGCTCCCATGGAGATGTCACCTTGTGGTTAGTGCTGACAGGACAGGTGACCCAGATGTGTCACCCTCTGGAAGTGACCCTTGCACTGGATGTCGGTCTTTGCATGGACGACTCTCTGATGGGCCACTGTTCAGTTTCCTCAGCTATTGCAATTTAACATTGCAAGTTAGTCTTGGGTGTTTTATTTTTAAACTTGAATTGTTTCTCTATTGAAAAGTTAGACGATTTTACATTAAAAATTGTATTTTATAGACGTTCCTTTAAAAAGTCAGAATGTCCAGAGATCCTAGGCCTGCAGGACGATAGTCTGTAGGGCAGTCACCTCCCAAATGCTGGTTCTCCTCTTCCTTTAACATGACCTTGTAGCCCCTGTGGCAGTCGGGTTTGTCCCCAGCTCCCACCCTGACCACGGGCTTCCTGCGGGTCCTTCCAGCAATCGCGCTGCGTGATTCAGGCTGGAAAGTGGGAGGGGAGCTCATGCAGAGCAACAGTGTCTAGGAAACCTGGGCCCTGGGTTTTAGCCCAGGCCCTGTGCTGGCTCGCTGGCGGACCTGGGAGGGCTGCTTCCCTTCCCTCTCCACCTTCATCTTCCTCGTCTATTACAAAAGCCAGGTGGCCAGAACCATCAATACGATACATTCAACTTCTCACATTCTGCCATTCTGTGAAACTGCCATTTACCAGAGTGAAACGGAACTGTGATTTAAATGTGGAATTTGTCTGCCCTGGCCCTTTGCAAACTTCAGGACGGGTGTGAGGGGCGGAGAGGGAGAAAGGGAAGGAATGGAGGGAGCGGCTTGGGGGAATCCTTGCTGGCGGCATCTGGGTGGGTTCTTGTCTCCGGGATAGCTTATCAGGTTGCTGGAGGAGGCAGCCCGTCTCCTGGAATTACTTCCAGGTCAAGGACTTGGAAATCCCCCAACCCTACCCTTTCCCGAGGCCCAAGGCTCTGGGGTAAAACTGAGGGTGTACCAACCAAGCATTCACAAGGGTGCGCTCAGAGCCAAATTCTGTCTACTCTGTGCTAACAGAGCCTTCAGGCAGGGCCCGGAGCCGGGGGACAGGGCTGGGTCACAGCACCGGGTAGCTGGGCTCCGTCCAAGCTGGCCAGACCTCTGTGTTCACTGCGGCACTTTCCTAACTGATTAGAACTTCATTTATCTGGGCCACAGTCTCCTCTTCTGACAAATAGGATTGAAACAAATAGGAGCCCCTATCTGTCTTCTAGGGGGAAAAATGTTAGGGAAGAAGAGCTAAACTCTTGGAGAGAGATGAAGGCCCCGCCAGGGGCCCCACAGGGCATCTTGGGAGTCCTCTCTGCGGTTTTCGTGTCACAGTTCTCATTTGCCGGAACCCCTGGAGGGCTGCCTGGCCAGCCTCCCCATGGAGTCCCTTCTGAGCAGCTGGGGCACTGCGTAAGGACCCCACCCCACCCCGCCCCGAAGTTGGACCCTCTGGCTGCCAACGGCAGGGTGTCCTTCACAGCATCTTCGCTGCCTTGGGACGCCTCAACAAGAGAGGTGCCTTCTCAGCAGCTGGGCAGGATGCCTCCTGGCTGGGGAGGACCCAACAGGGGCCCGCAGAATCCTGGTGGGACTTAGCTTGGGAGCCCTCGGATGCAGACAGTCCATGGTAAGCTGGCCCCTGTGAGCTGCAGCCGTTTAAAGACCTGTGCAGGCACCAACACATCTGAGTTCACAGGCAGGGCTGTGACGTGCCACGGAAGGACATTGGATTGAGAGGGCTGTCCTAGATGGTGGAGTGTTGATGGCCAATATTTCATTTCTCCGAGCCTCAGCCTCTTCACCTGTAAAATGGGGGTGCATGCCTGCCTGACCTCCCCTCAAAGCATGGTTATGAGAGCAGATGGAAGAAGACACTGTCCAGGCCTGTAGGATGGCTGCTGCCAACATGGGCATGGACCTGAGCATGCTTTTGAATATGAGCAAGAGCATGATGGAGATGCCCATGAACTCCATGAGCCCTTGAACCTGAATTTGAAATGTCTAAGGACGGACTTGGAGAGCAAATGAGGAATCAAGAATTGAATGGGTGGGCTCAGCCAAACTAGGGAACGAGCCTGGGTGGTCTCCCTCCCCACCTGCTCTCATTCCCCTGGGGTTAGAAAATAGAGAGGTCGCCAGTTTGGCTGGATGAAGAACTCATCCTGAGTTCCCTCCCTCCTGAAGCACCTCTTTCTCCCCCACAAAAAAATGATTAACTAAGCACATGCCCAGGCCAGTGTGGGCAAGAGGGTGTTTCTGGGCCTCCTTCTCTCCTGGGATGAGGGCCCAAGCTCCCGAGCTCACGGTGGCATTTGCCCAAGGGCTCCTTTCACATCTTTAGCCCCTTCCTCCCTCGGCCCCTGGAGCCCAGAGGTCTTACTCACGTGTCATTCCCCACCCGAACGCATATGGGGGCTGCAGCCATCCCTTAGGGAGGCAGAGGTGAGGTGGTAGCTTTCTCCTGAGGTTTGAGTAGCCACACAGCAGTGCAGGGGACTGGACAGGCCCGGCAGGGCCAGCGGCACACCGGGAAGGGGCAGCCTGGGCAGGGTGACGCCCCAGAGGCTGGCTTCTGGTCCGTGTCAGGCAGCTGCACTAGCCCGGCATGGGTGATGCTGTGGTGTGGGGGGCACATGTGACTGAGCAGTGGTTGGCCCAGAGAAGTGAGTCCTGTTGGGCAGGTTCTGGTCCCAGGCCTGGGTGTCCCTGTGGGTGAAAACTGACTACTGGACTCTTGGCTGCAGAGGGAGAGTAGCCAGTAATCTGTAGCTCTGCCAGGGGCTTTCATAAGCATTATCTTAGAGAATCCTCAGGACACCCAGGCAAGGAGGGGCAGCTCCCAACCCCTATTTCACCCTGGGTGACTTGCCCACTGTCTCACAGTCCATAGATGTGGGGCTGGGACTCACGAACGCAGCTCTTCTGTTCCAAACCCATGTTCTTCCCAAGACCTTATAATTATAAAGGGTTTGGCCTGTGTGTGCAGTGCAGGCAACCGATAGATTCATTTCACTTGGGAATGTTTTTATTCATATTGATATCCTATTTCCAAAGAATTTTGAACCAACTTATAATATGCAAAATAGTTTAATAAAGCCTCAAAAATAAAAAATAATTAACGATTGGATGATGATAGTTAAAACAGAATGAAATAATAGTCCCTATTCATTGAATATTTACTTTGTACCAGGCCTTACTTTAAGCACTGTACTCTTTTAAAATACAGTTTTATCTTGGAGTAATTTTAGACTTCCAGAAAAGTTGCATAGAGAGTTACCCTATGCCCAAATGTGGTACATTTGTCACAACCAAAACATTAACATTAGTATATGATTATTAACTAAACTATGGACTTTATTTGGATTTCCCCAGTTTTTCCACTAATGTCCTTTTCCTGTTTCAGGAGAAAGTCTAAGATATCACATCACATTTATAAGCTTTTTACCTTCTTTTCTTTTTTCCTCCCTCCTTCCCTTTCTTTTTCTTTTCTTTTTACTTTTAAAAGTCACAATAAATGAGGAACTGAGGCATAAAAAGGCATTTTCTGATTGCTCAGGGCCACAGTGCTGGGAAGTGGCATTGCTGAGTTCAGATCCAGATAGTGAGCTGTGCTCTTGGCACGTGAGGTTGGGGAGGAAAGGAAGAAAGGGGGGAACAGTGGGGAGCAACAGGGCCACAGGGGACTGCGAGAGAAGGAGGTTTCCTGTACAGCAGAGGGAAAAGAAAAAGGTGTGGGCTCTAGGATTTATGCCTGAACATTCACCTTTTCTTTCCACTGGAGGGGAAGGTTTTGTGGGAAAGATCTAAAGCTCAGCTGCTGCTAGACCACCCTACCCCTTGGGACAAGGAGCCCTTTCCTTGGACTGGCTTTGTCTTTTTTATGACGCATTAGTAATGCCTGTTTATACAGAAAAATCAGAAAATGTAGCTAAAATACTTACAAGTCATCCAGAATTCTATTTATGATCTGTCATGTTATACATCGTAGTTTTTAACAGAAATGAAATGTCATGCTATTGTATAGACATTGCGAATGCTAAGCTACTTCTCCCATACAATTATATATCATAACCATCTTTTTATGTTAATGTATACATTTTTATAGCTTTAATTCTAAGAGAATTCCCTTTCATACATGTACTACCATTCAACCAATCCCCTCCTGATGCACGAGTATGTTCTAATTTCTATGAGTATTCCTGAGTTCAGATATTTGTGTCCAATCTTTATTATTCCATTGAAATGGATTCCCAGAAATAGAATTGCTAAGTCCAGAGGCAAGCAGCTGATAAGCACATTTTTCCCCAGAGAGGTTGCTCTCTGTGCCTGTCTCCACACAGAGGGCCTGCTGCTTCAGACAGATGCCCACTTCCCTACAGCCTTGTTCCCACAGGATATCACCTCCACCTTTTTCATCTTTGCCAAAGATGAAAATATCGTTGTTGATTTATTTAGCAATTACTTAGTTTTTACTGAGACTGAAAATATTTTCAAGTGTTTCTTGGCCTCTTCTGTTTTCTTCTGTGAATTGCTTGTTCATCTAGGCTGACCTTTCTGTACTGGTTTTTGTTTTTTCTTGGCTGGAAGGAGTAATTCCTGGCTGAACTGATGGCAAAGAGTTGAGCCAGGATGTGGGCATCCTAGTTTCCAGAGGTTCTTGAGGTGGAAGGAAATGAGCCAGTTGGCCTGAAAAATCTGGGAATGCACCAGCCTCCACTCCCTGAAGGGAGATAGGTGGGGCAGCTTTCCATAGAGAGTTTTAGGGAGAATTGACAACCTCTTGCCTTGAAGAGAGAGCTGGACCAAAGGATTCTGGTGGTTTCTCTGATCTCCAGGTGTCAGGAAAGATTGGGAATTTGGAGGCCAAACTCAGATATGGCCTGGCTTCCAGATCTGAGTTCTGACCTGTTCTGGAATTAGGGTGGGGTGACTGTCAGACTCAGGGGTCAGGTGGCTAAAAAGGCAGAAGAAAGGCACACTCATTCTGCTCCTGGAGCAAGCAAGGACCACCCCACAGGGAGCCTGGCTCACTGTCATAGCCCCAGGCAGAACCGTGGCCCCTGGTCACCATTTGTTTTTCTTTCATCTTGTCCTGGAATTTTTAGGGCCCCGGAAATATGAGCCACCAGAGCTAGAAATGTCATAAAAGATCCTCCAGAGGAAGGAGAAGAGCCAAGCAAAAAGGAAAAGTACAAATGAAGAGGGGCACACGTGCCTATGACCACATTTGTACATTTATACAGAGTTAATATATTTGCAGAGTATATCAAAAAAGAAAATGAATAAAATATTTTTTCCCAATAATTCCCTTTCCCAGAATAGTTCTACTACAGCTCTGTTTGTTAAAGAATGGTGATGGACAGATGAGTATCTTATCCTCCCCCTTATTTTGCAGGAGGGGAAACTGAGGCCCAGGGGCAGGCACGTGAGCAAGGCACACAGAAAGTGTCATTTGATTCTGGATCTCCTACCTCTAGGTCCAGGATCCTTCTCTGTGATATCTGGTTCCAATAATTGTACATTGAAGGGCGGCTTCTTGCCTGTAAGAAATATTCTTTGGGATTGAAAACGTAGATGACAGAACAGGGCTGCATTAGCAGATGTACATACAGCCAAAGAACTATTCCCTTTTCACTCTGTCTCTGTCCTCCTTCAACAGGGCGCCATCTCAGCCTGCTAGAAAATTGTCCTTTTTTCTTCACTTAATACATATATTAAAATGTATATATATTTATATATGTAAAACTTTGGGATTTTCTTCTCGAGCCTCATATGCAATCATTTCAAAGATGATGATGACACACATCACACAGAGCAGAGACAGAGGGACAGACAGGGACTTGGGGCTGGCCCCAGAGCTAGTGTCAGAGTCAGGACTTAGCTATACCTTTGGAATCTTTCCTTCTTACTAAGTAGCCTCAAAGGCTTTTTTTTTCTTTTTTTCTTATAAGTAGAATGCTGACTTTCTGGCAGTACTACCTCCCTTTCCAGAATATTCTCTCTTAGGTTCTCTCTTTTCACTCTCAGGGTCCTTAGAATTCTCCAGACTTTGATCACTGGATCATTTTCACCTTCTCAGAGCACTGTGTTGCTGAATGTCTCAGTGGGATGTCATGGTGCTCTGGGAGGGAGACAGGGCCAGGCCTAGGGGATTCCTCCTCTGCAGAGACCATGCCCCAAGATGTAAGGGACTCGGGGAGCACATCAAGATCAGAACTTCAAGAATTTCAACTTCCAAATCAATGCTTGCTCCCCTTCCCAAGTGGGCAAGAGATGGGTCCTGAGGCTCAGCAAGCTTTCTTGGAGGGACCACCCTGGGGCTGGGCTCTGGGTGATGTGGGGGCTGGGCTGAGAGTGTGCGGGGCCACTGCCAACCAGCCAGATGCCCCCTTTAAGGTCAGCCACTCTCCACCCCTCCAGCCACTCTCCACCCCTAGCTTCATCAGAATTGCTGCATCCCTGGGCTGATCACTCTTTATTTTTCAGAGTTATCCGGAATGCACTACTATGCCAAGCACAACCACTGCCTCATGGACCACTTCTCTTAGGTGGGTGGTGACGATACCAGCACCCCCCGCCCCTGCCCTTGGCAAAATGAGGAAGGTGGTTGTCTTTGTTGGCCACTTGTTGCCGGGCAGCTGTGTCTGGGGAGGTCTCTCCTGCACACCAGGGGAAACCTCAACCTGGATGGGGGAGGGTTCTTGACTCTGAACCCTTGCGCAGGTCAGAAGAGTGTAGGTAAGGAAGAAATTCATTAGGGCAGGAGTAACACGGAATGGCAGCTGCCATGCAAGCAACAGAGAGCAAGGAAGCTGAAGTGGGAAAGAGAGAGTGAAGACTTGTGTTAAAGTCTAGAAAACAGAATGAAATAATGAAGTAATAAAGACACTTAGCATTGGAAGAGTGCAGAGACAAAACACAGTAAGTGGAGCAGTGAGAAGGCTTTATTGAAAAATACACACTCAAAGAAAGGGGAGTGCGGGCAACTTCAGAGAGGAGGTGTGCTTAAGGGCTTAAGATTCTGTCTTTTAAGGCTTTCAAGAATGGAGCAAAGGGCAGGGGTTGGGGTTGTTGGGCATAGTCTTGACTTGTGGTCTCATGATGTCCCTGATGAGAGACATCATGTCACCACCCACAGTCAGTCCTCTAGATAATTCTGTAAGATAAACTTAACACAAGGAATTTATTGTTCCAGCTCCTCTCCAAGCACTAGGAACATATCAGTTAACACTGCTCGCCCTGCCTTAAGATTGGGTGGGTTATTTATTGTCTGACTACCAAAGAATACATTAGGAATCTTACCTCCTAACTCCCTGGTTTTGAAAATGGAATCTTACCCTTAAGATCGAGTCCTTCCTATTCTTACTATACTGTTTATATCTAGTATTTTTCATCATAGGCAGGAAAAGTTAATTATGATGCTTTTTCCATGTCCCTGCCCTACATCACACTCACCTCCCTTTTGACCTTGCAGGCCAATGTCCTTACTGGCCTTATAGTGCCCCAGTTTCCCCCCAACTCCTGGTACCTTGTACAGGCATTAGGGCCCCCCAGTGAGGCCATCCCCCACACCTCACCCCAGCTCCACAATGTTGCAGATAAAGACAAAGTTGGGGGGAAGGGCAAAATAGGTGAAGGGGATAAAGAGGCACAAAAATCTCAATTTTAATATAAATTCATTGCAGGGATGAAAGTCCAGCATAGAGAATATAGTCGAAGAAAAAAAAAAGACAAAGATCACAACAACACTAAAAACTGAGCCTGAGGGTGGGTGAAGCCAGGCAGAGAAAAACTCAGGCACGATGCAGCTCATGGAATTCCCAGCTCTCTTCCTAAACCAGCGATGCCAAGCCCACCACTAGATCCCCTTTCTCCTCTGCAGTGTTGTGCCTCTCCCTTTCTTCCTGATTAGCCTTGCTCAAGGTTTGTTGGTCTGTTTGGTTGGTCTGCTCCAGACTCAGATCTAGCTTTTACCTGTCAACTCCCATGTGCATCTCTCCTCTTCTTCCTCAAAACTCACCTCCACATCCTTTCTCTTTATGTCTCCAGAGAGCTGGCATACCAAGGTAATATCTCATTGTGGTTTCAATTTGCATTTCCCTGATGATTAGTGATGTGAAGCATCTTTCCTGGGTCTGTTGGCCATCTGAATTTCTTCTTTGGAGAAGTGTCTCTTCATATTCTCTGCCCATTTTTTAATTGGGTTATTTGCTTTTAGGGAGTTGAGGTGTGTGAGTTCTTTATATATTTTGGATGTTAACCCCTTGTCAGATATGTCATTTATGAATATATTCTCCCATACTGTAGGATGCCTTTTTGTTCTGTTGATGGTGTCCTTTGACATACTGAAGCTTTTTAGTTTGATGTAGTCCCATGTGTCCATTTTTGCTTTTGTTTCCCTTGCTCCTGGAGATGCATTCAGGAAGAAGTTGCTCATGCTTATATTTAGGAGATTTTTGCCTATGTTGTCTTCTAAGAGTTTTATAGTTTCATGACTTACATTCAGGTCTTTGATCCATTTTGACTTTACTTTTGTGTATGGGGTTAAACAATAATCCAGTTTCATTCTCTTGCATGTAGCTGTACAGTTTTGCCAACACCAGTTGTTGAAGAGGCTGTCATTTCCCCATTGTATGGCTATGGCTCCTTTATAGTATATTAATTGACCATATATGGTTGGGGTTTATATCAGGGCTCTTTAGTCTGTTCCATTGGTCTATGGGTCTGTTCTTGCGCCAGTACCAAATTGTCTTGATTGTTGTGGCTTTGTAGTAGAGCTTGAAGGTGGGGAGTGTAATCCCCCCAGCGTTATTCTTCCTTCTCAGGATTGCTTTGGCTATTAGGGGTCTTTTGTGGTTCCATATGAATTTTAGAACAATTTGCTCTAGTTCATTGAAGAATGCTGTTGGTATTTTGATAGGAATTGCATTAAATCTGTAGATTGCTTTAGGCAGGATGGCCATTTTGACAATATTAATTCTTCCTATCCATGAGCATGGGATGTGTTTCCATTTATTGGTATCTTCTTTAATTTCTCTCATGAGTGCCTTGTAGTTTTCAGAGTATAGGTTTTTCACTTCCTTGGTTAGGTTTATTCCTAGGTATTTTATTCTTTTGGATGCAATTGTGAATGGGATTGTTTTCCTGATTTCTCTGTCTTCTAGTTCATTGTTAGTGTATAGGAATGCCACAGATGTCTGAGTATTAATTTTGTATCTTGCAACTTTGCTGAATTCAGATATTAGCTCTAGTAGTTTTGGTGTTGATTCTTTAAGGTTTCTTATGTACAATATCATGTCATCTGCAAACAGGGAGAGTTTAACTTCTTCCTTGCCAGTCTGGATTTGTCCTTTTTGTTGATGTGGTGGATGATGTTGATGGATTTTCTAATGTTGTACCATCCTTGCATCCCTGGAAGAACCTACATGATCATGATGGATGATCTTTTTGATGTATTTTTGAATTCGGTTTGCTAATATTTTGTTGAGTATTTTTGCATCTATGTTCATCAGGGATATTGGTCTGTAATTTTCTTTTTTTGTGGCGTCTTTCTCTGGTTTTGGTATTAGAGTGATGCTGGCCTCATAGAATGAGTTTGGAAGTATTTCCTCTTCTTCTACTCTTTGGAAAACTTTAAGGAGGATAGGTATTAGGTCTTCACTAAATGTTTGATAAAGTTCAGTAGATAAAGCCATCTGGTCCAGGGGTTTTGTTCTTAGGTAGTTTTTTGATTACCAATTCAATTTCGTTGCTGGTATTTGGTCTGTTCAGATTTTCTGTTTCTGGGTCAGCCTTGGAAGGTTGTATTTTTCTAGAAAGCTGTCCATTTCTTCTAGGTTATCCAGTTTGTTAGCATATAAGTTTTTCATAGTATTCTCTCATAATTTTTTGTATTTCTGTGGTGTCTGTAAGTGATTTTTCCTTTCTAATTTCTGATTCTGTTTATGTGTGTAGACTCTCTTTTTTTCTTGATAAGTCTGGCTAGGGGTTTATCTATTTTGTTTATTTTCTCGAAGAATCAGCTCCTGCTTTCTTTTATGCTTTCTATTGTTTTATTCTTCTCAATTTTATTTATTTCTGCTCTAATCTTTATTATGTCCCGCTTCTACTGGCTTTGGGCCTCATTTGTTCTTCTTTTTCTAGTTTTGTTAATTGTGAGTTTTGACTGCTCATATGGGATTGTTCTTTCCTTAGGTAGGCCTGTATTGCAATATACTTTCCTCTTAGCACGGCCTTTCCTGCATCCCACAGATTTTGTGGTGTTGAATTATTGCTGTCATTTGTCTCTATATATTGCTTGATCTCTGTTTTTATTTGGTCATTGATCCATTGGTTACTTAGGAGCATGTTGTGAAGCCTCCATGTGTTGGTGGGATTTTTCATTTTCTTTGCATAGTTTATTTCTAGTTGCATACCTTTGGGACTGAGAAACTGGTTGGTACAATTTCAATCTTTTTTAATTCACCAAAGCTCTCTTTGTGGCTTAGGATATGATCTATTCTTGAAAATGTTCCATGTGCACTTGAGAAGAATGTGTATCCTGCTGCTTTTGGGTGTAGAGTTCTGTAGATGTCTGTTAGGTCCATCTGTTCTAATACGTTGTTCAGTGCCTCTGTCTCTTTACCTATTTTCTCCCTGGTTGATCTGTCCTTTGGAGTGAGTGGAGTGTTGAAATCTCCTAGAATGAATGCATTGCATTCTATTTCCCCCTTTAATTCTGTTAGTATTTGTTTCCCATATGTAGGTGCTCCTGTGTTGGGTGCATAAATATTTATAATGGTTATATCTTCTTGTTGGATTGACCCCTTTATCATTATGTAATGTCCTTCTTTGTCTCTTGTAACTTTCTTTGTTTTGAAGTCTATTTTGTCTGATACAAGTACTGCAACTCCTGCTTTTTTCTCCCTATTAGTTGTATGAAATACCTTTTTCCATCCCTTCAATTTTAGTCTGTTTATGGTTTTTGGTTTAAAGTGAGTCTCTTGTAGGCAGCATATAGATGGGTCTTGTTTTTTTATCCATTCAGTGACTCTATGTCTTTTGATTGGTGCATTCAGACCATTTATGTTTAGGGTGATGATCGATAGGTATGTACTTATTGCCATTGCAGGCTTCAGATTCGTGGTTACCAAAGGTTCAAGGTTCACTTCCTTACTATCTAAGAGTCTAACTTAACTCAATATGCTATTAAAAACACAATCTAAAGGTTCTTTTTTTCTCCTCCTTTTTCTTCCTCTTCCATTCTTTATATATTAGGTATCATATTCTGTACTCTTTATCTATCCGTTGATTGACTTTGGGGATAGTTGATTTAAGCTTGCATTTGCTTAGTAATTAACTGTTCTACTTTCTTTACTGTGGTTTTATTACCTCTGGTGACAGCTATTAAGCCTTAGGAACACTTCCTTCTATAGCAGTCCCTTGAAAATACACTGTAGACATGGTTTGTAGGAGGTAAATTCTCTCAGCTTTTGCTTATCTGGAAATTGTTTAATCCCTCCTTCAAATTTAAATGATAATCTTGCCGGATAAAGTATTCTTGGTTTAAGGCCCTTCTGCTTCATTGCATTAAATACATCATGCCACTCCCTTCTGGCCTGTAAGCTTTCTGCTGAGAAGTCTGATGATAGCCTGATGGGCTTTCCTTTGTATGTAATCTTATTTCTCTCTCTGGTGGCTTTTAATAGTCTGTCCTTATCCTTGATCTTTGCCATTTTAATTACTATATGTCTTCGTGTTGTCTTCCTTGGGTCCCTTGTGTTGGGAGATCTGTGCACCTCCATGGCTTGAGAGATTATCTCCTTCCCCAAATTGGGGAAGTTTTCAGCAATTATGTCCTCAAAGACACTTTCTTTCCCTTTTTCTCTCTTCTTCTTCTTCTGGTACCCCTATAATGCGAATATTGTTCCATTTGAATTGGTCACACAGTTCTCTCAATATTCTTTCATTCTTAGAGATCCTTTTTTCTCTCTGTGCCTCAGCTTCTTTGTATTCTTCTTCTCTAATTTCTATTTCATTTATCATCTCCTCCACTGTATCTAATCTGCTTTTAAAACTTTCCATTGTATGTTCCATTTCTGATACTGAGTTCCATAATGATTGGATCTCCCACCGGAATTCATTCCTGAGTTCTTGAATATTTTTCTGTACCTCCATGAGTATGTTAATGATTTTTATTTTGAAATCCCTTTCAGGCATATTCATGGGGTCGATTTCATTTGAATCTTTCTCAGGGGTTGTATTCATAATTTTACTTTGAACCAGGTTCCTTTGGCGTTTCATATTTGTATCTGTCACCCTCTAGTGCCCAGAAGCTCTACTCTCTGTAGCTGCTCAGCCCCTGAAGCAATGTCGGGAGTCGCAAGGGAGCAGTATTGGTGCTGGGGGGAGGAAAGAGCTGTTTCCTGTTTCCCGGCTGCTATGCCTGTCTCCACTGCCAGAACCAGTGGGACAAGCACACAGGTATAAGCCTCTATGCTTTGCATTTGTAGTTGCTGTAGATGGGGCTTCCCTCAGGCTGGCCTAAGGCCAGGGTAGGGTTTGCTGGTTTGTGAGTCAGGTGGGGCTGGCTGGGAGAAAGGCTCAGTGGGCTGTGGATCATGGAGGGGGCCCTTGGAGCTGTGTGGCAAGCCAGGGAGCTGGAGCACCTGAAGATTGTGAAAGTTCCCAACCTGCTGGGCAGAGTGCACCTGGACAATTTTGTCTACCTGTCCTTTCTCCTGAGCAGTAAGCTCTGTGCAATCCTTGCCCCTTTAGCAGCTCTCTTGCTGTTAAGAAGTCTCTCAGACTGCCCACCTTTCTTTTGTCCCACAGCAGCCCGATATGGATCCCTGCTTTCCACAAGCAACTGGAATCTCAGTCTTTCCAGGTATTCTGCCTGGCTTAGTCTTCCCTCCCCCTAGTCATGAGAGTACCATGAAAACACCATGAAATGTAGGTTTGTGCTCCCAGATCAGATCTCCAGAGTTAGGTATTCAGCAGTTCCAGACCTCCACTCCCTCCCTACTTTGTTTCTCTTCCTCCCGCTGGAGAGCTGGAGTGGGGGAAGGGCTTGGGTCCTGCCAGGCCATGGCTTTGGTATGTTACCCTGTTCCACAAGGTCTGCTCTATTCTCCAGGTGTATGCAGTTTGGCTCAGTCCTCTTTCTTGTTGCTCTTTCAGGATTTGTTGTATTAATTATATTTTCATATTATATGTGGTTTTAGGAGGAAGCCTCTGTCTCACCTCTCACGCTGCCATCTTTAATCCTCTATCATATCCAATTTTTAGTACTGTTTAATCCCTCCCCTGCATTGATTTCTTCATTTTCCACCAACTGTTCCTGGTTTTCCACTTGGGGACCATCCATCTCTTAGTCCAGGTGGCCTGCATGAAGCTCTGATGGCAGAGTACATGACTGATCTTAGCCAGTCAGCAGTTCACTTTCACCAGGCACAGTGAGTGGTCCAGGGGTGGGCATGTCACTGGAGGCTGGCACAATCAGAATGAGGTTTGGGGCTTTTGTTGAAACTCCCAGAAATGATGCTCAGGTTTTTCCTCTATACCTGATCCTGAACTCTTGTGAGCTGAGACCAGAATGGCATCCTAGAGCCTGAGACTGAAGCTGAGGACTTGAAAGAAGCAGTATCCTGGGGACACCAAAGAGCTCTGATCCAGCCTTGCCTGAAGATGGTTACTCTTGGGTCTTTTAGCAATGAGAACCCATACATTCTCTTTGTGTTTAAACCTCATTTGAGTCAGAGTATCAGTCACCTGAAGTACAATGAGCCCTCATTTATACAGGTGTGATTACAGGATTGGGAAAAGAAGAACCACATATAAGGAGGGTAAATTCCTAAATGTTTATAGTATTATCTTTGGGTGACAGGATTAGCGTTATTTTTATTTCTGTCTTTGTATGTTTTATGTCATTTTACTACATTTTTGTAATAACCATGCTTTGTTAAAAAAAAAGCAAATAAACAAGGAAAGCCCCCAATAAATACTGTATTAAAATTTTGCTTCTTCAGTTTGGAAAGGCAAAGAGGCTATAGCGGCCAATGCTCGTGTCCCTGCCAAATGGGTGGACTCACAGTCTTGGGTTCCTGGAAGAAGAGGCGGGAGGGAGGCAGGCTGTTCACCCAGCCCTGTGATAGACGTCTGAGGGGCTCCCCTTAGCACTGAGTGAGGACAGCCTTCTTTATTCCACGAGAAGCAAACTTAGGGCAGCTCTTCTCTCCAGAGAGGGTACAAGTTGAAAATAGAAATGGTTTCAAAAGGTTTTGAAATGTTCCTGAAGGGCAGTTCTGTTCTAGAACTGGAGAGGGGGTGTGGTATGTATGGGGCTGTCTCTGGCCTTGAGGTGGGTGGTGAGGAGGCCCCCACACTCTCCCTTGGGGCCAAGCCAGGGATGCCTGAGAGGCTGGTCTGGGTACCAGTGTGGGATGCTCACCGTCCCACTGGGCCTTCTGTCAGGGACCCGGTGAAGCAGGCGGCCACCCTCGGCCACGTTCCAGCTGAGGGCCCGCAGCTTAGGGAAGCACACGTGTTTCTGCACCTGCTGTATCTGGAGTGGCACAGAGGATGAAAGAGCCACGTGGAGTGTGGAAACCCCAAGCCCTGAGTCAGAGCTGACTGTTGCTTCAGGCAGAGGACTCCAGCTGAAGGCATTTAATGCTGCTTATAGCTGTACATCCAGGAAGCTAAGTGGTAGCTAAGAAAAAAAAAATAGAAGAAAGAAAATGAAGTCAGGCTGGGTCACGGAATTCCTGTGTGTGTGTGTGAGAGAGAGAGAGAGAGAGAGAGAGAGAGAATTTAGAAGTCGTGCGAGATGCTGTTTCTCCTCGTGTGACATTTGATATTTATTTTTCTACAGCACTGCTTCCCCAAGTGTTTCATTGTATTCTAATTCTTGAAATGGGCAGCAAGGAAATGTATTTGCAGCACAGTTCATCTGGGAAATCATTTATGCACCCTATGGTCCTGTCCTGGAGGATCACAATGCACATAAGCATACTAAAGGCCCTGAGAAGTCCTGAGGTAAAGGAGCCTGGCTGACTGAATGATCACAGAATTCATCTTGGATGGATCACCTCCCTGCTGGATGGAATGAGGCGTGAGGCCATCTGTGCCGAGGGTCACTACTCCCCCAAATGTGGACAGGGCCACCTAGAGGATGGTGGAGTCTGGGGTACGGCAGGTGAACCAGCCAAGTAGGCTTTGTGATTCATCCCAGAGCATTTAAAGCATTAGGTAGATTGTAAAATCTCAGAGTTCATCTGGTTTAAACACCTCGTTTTATAGAGAGGGCCACTGAAGTCCACAGAGGGGACCTGAGTTACTCACTATCACCAGTCACAGTTCTTGTCTGTAACCACAGATGCCACATGCTAGATAACCTATGGGGAGAGGAAGTTGACAGGGGTATGTCAGGGAGCCCGCCAAACCCATGGGAAGCCTGGAGAACCAAGTTCAAAAAACAAACAGGAGCCTACAGAAGGTGGGCTGCGAGGGCATATGGCCAGACCAGGCCACAAAATCAGGTTAAGCTGCTTCAGCTAGGGCCACGATGCATTAGACACTAACTCATGGCTTGGTGTGCTATTCACAGAAAGAGCCGATTGGCTGAACAAAGGCCCTGGGCCCCTTCGCAGCTGTCAGATGTCTGGCTGTCTTTGGCTTCTTCAGCTGAAGCCTGGAGTCTGTCTTTCCCCAAGCCTCACACAGGAAGGAAGCTCGTCCATGGTTGGGGGCAGAGTGAGGTTGCAGATCTCATCTCCTGCCTCCTAGTTCATCTGAGACAACAAAGTATAATCTTTTTTACAAATATTTAAAATCTTGATTTAATTAAGTACGTGGACCTTGATAGGTGCCTACTCATCCTGGAGGATAAAATATTGAAGTGATTTGAAATGTTCCCCTGGACTGTCCTCCTTGGTGTTTTCTGCCCTTTACTCACTGACCTCATGGTACATACAGTTCATCGCAGAAGAAATCAGAGAGAGAGAGAAACAGGTGGGCATGTAGCTTTCAAATTTCATGGCAGAGAAAAGAGTTTGAGAGTCTCCAAATGTTGCTTTTTGAGCATCTAAATCCTGAGCGTGCAGAGCTCAGGAGAACTAGTATGGGATTACCCACTTGCCCAGATAGATTAATGCTTCTCTGAGCAAACAGAGGAGGAGGCTTCAGAAGGAACGAGAATTAGATGCTGACACGGGTCTCTGGGCATGGTTCTGCCACACCGTCTTATGCCCCACACCCTGGAACTGAGGGGACACCAGAATGCTCAACAATTTGGGGGATCTTAGAGCAAAACCAGGTCACAGTTTTGTTGGAGATCTGAAGAGCCTTCTGGAAGATGAAATGAACCAGAACAAAGTCCAGAAAACTGCTTGGGCTCTCCCTGGGTCGGCTCTGCCCTGAGCCCGGTGCTGCAGGAGGCTCTGGGGCCTGCCTGTCACCTGCCCCTCTCCCTGGGTGGAACAGGATCCACTTCCTTAGGGCCCCACTCTTCACTGGGGATGTGTCCCAATCCAATGGAGGTCAAACAGACAGGAACTCCGGAAACTACCTTTGCTGTGAAACCCTCCTCCAAATCAGATCCGCCCGTCTGACAGAGTATGAGTCCCCATAGCTTCAGATGCGAGAGCTAGACTTTTAATTGCCCATTATGGAGTGTCCACTACTGGTGTGCACGCTCTGGGTCAGGGCCTGTCTTTTCCTGGTTCCCTCCCAGGTGGCCATCTGACTTACGTTACTACTGAGTGTGGTCGGTCCCAGCACATTAGGGACCCGATCTCCCCAAGCCTTCTCAATACTCTCTGAAGTAGGAATGACTTTAAAGAGGGCAAACCTGAGGCTCAGAGAGGCTGGTAAGCAACACGTCCACAGCCACACAGCCCACACATAGGAGAGGTCTTAACCAAGTCTCTATGCTGTACCCGAAAGGGTGCCTGAGTTAGCAGGGCAGTCAAGAAATACGGGTTAGACGGCAGAATGAAAACTGCCAGATGATGATCGTGCTAACAAGTTCACGGGGAACTAATTGTTCTTTAATTCTATTCATCTGAGCACCTGCTTTTGTGCCCAGTGTAAACTTAGAGAGGAAGTGGGTTCCAGTCAACCAAGGCTGTAATACACACACACACACACACACACACACACACATGCACACGCACACACATGCACACACACACACACACACACACACACACCTCATTTAATGATTCACCTGCAATTGATATACTATGAAGTAGTGTTTCTTGTACTGAGGAGATTCTATTTCCACACTAGCAGCAAATTTGACCTTTGTGTCAGCTGCCAGCTGCTTATAATTCTGACAGATGCAAGCACATTTCTGGGAAGCTGTAGCCACTCAGGACCTTGCAGATCAACAGGCACTGCTGACGGCTTTGGTAAGATTGATCGGCCCGCGAGAATCCCATTTACAGCCTGAACAGAGAGCCTTGGTTCACCACGGCCTGGGCACTAATGACTTCGACAGCTCCCATCTAAATCTGTCAGCCAGGGCTGCTGGTGATATCAAAGAACACTCTATTTATATGGAGCAGCAATTAGAGGAATGCTTGCCAGTGGGGCACCGCTTCCAAGTAAATCCCTGGCCTTCCAAATGGTGTCATGCTCGCGGTTATTTTAATCTGCTTGGAATTTCAGGGATATTAATGTGACAGGCCATCGTGGAGGATTAGCCAGGTTTATTTCTGCTGACATTTCAGAGCGCACACTCAGGTTCCCAGATCGCCCCCACGCCGCCCAGCACATGGCTGGGGGAGGCAGCCGCGAGGGAGAGGCAGCTGCAGCCGGCGTGACGCTCTCTCCCTCACTCCGTCTGCCCATCACTGTCTTCCTCCCCTCGCCTCCCTCCGCCTTTCCTATGGCACCTCCTTCCTGGGCCCATTCTGGCATTTTCCTCTCTGCTCTATCCTTTCCTTGTTCTCTCCAGGAAACACACCCGTACCTGAGGTGGTCTTTCAGGAAAAAGTGTAAGGGTCCTATTTGACAGTTTAAGGGGGACTGGTCATAACCAACAGAGGAATGGGGTTGCTAGGTAAAATATAGCACACTCACACGAATGTGAGTTTCAGATAAACAACGAAAACTCTGTCAGTGGAAGTGTGCCCCAAAACTTACACTAAAAAAAAGTTCCCCATTGTTCATCTGAAATTCACATTTAACTGAGTGCCCTGAATTTTTATTTGCTATATCTGGCAACTATGCATAAGGAGGCTGAGTATAAAGTAAAGGACCACAAAAAAAGTCACACCTAATTCCAGGGCGGAGTTTGTCTCTATCCCCTTGTGAGAGCCTCTGGGACCCTGGCATCCTGTTACATGGCCCTTTATTTTCTGATGATTTTTTCCCCACTACATTGAGGGTCTCCTGAGAGACCGGGCTTTCTTTCTCTTTAGATCCCTAGGCCCTGTCATCTGTAACAACTGGAGGTAACCAATAAATAGTTACTGAATAAATGGATGAGTAAAAGCAATGATGTCATATCTTAGGGCATGTTTAGAACTCTTTTTAATTCATGATGAACCCAGTTAGAAGAGCAGTCCCTTGTGCTGGTTATGAACTCTTTAATGGCTAGATTGTGGAGAATGTGTGGGTGGGTCTTGAGTGACTCTCAGGGAGTTGAGGAGCTGACTGTTCCCAGCTGATGGGGAAATATTTCAATATTTTAGCCATAAGTATGGCTGCATTGTTGTAAAGAACAGTTGAATATTGTTATACACCTGTTCTGGAAACAGATAAATTATCACCCCCCTCTTGCAGGTGAGCAAAGAGAGAGATGAGGACGTTTGCCACTGGACACACAGCTCAAGCAGCAGTGTCAGGTAGGAATCCAGGCAGCGTGGCTGCAGGCTGTATGGCCATATTCCCTTTATTAAATTCTTAACATACCTGTGCACCCAGGCATTGTTCTTAACACATTGTTTATATGTATGCAGTCTGTCTTAGTCAGCTCAGGCTGCTATAACAAAATACTATAGACCTGGGGGCTTAAACAACAGATGTTTATTTCTCACAGTCCTGGAGGCTGGGAGTCTAAGATTAAGGTGCCCACTACTTCTGTTCTTGGTGAGAACTCTCTTTCTGGCCTGCATAATGACTTCTTGCCATGTCCTCACATGGCAGAAAGAGAGAGAGAGAGAAAGAGAAAGAGAGAGAGGAAGAGAGAGAGATAGTTCTAATCAGCACTAATCCCACCTCAGGGGCTTCACCCTTATGATTTCATCTAAAACTAATTATCCCTAAAGTCCCCACCTCCAGATGCCGTGGCATTGAGGGTTCGGCTTCAATGCTTGAATTTGGGGAGAACACATTCAGTCCATAACACAGTCCTCACAACAACTCTACGAAATATATACTCATTATTCTCACTTTACAGGTAAGAAATGGAGCTACCCTGAGGTTAAATTACTTGCCCAAGGTCATGCAACTAGCAGAAAGAGGGGTTATGATTGAACCCTTTGTTGCCGAATTTATGCCCTTACCCGCATTCTTATGGGACCCTTGAATGGAGGTCATGACCCTCTCCTTTGTTTCCGTAGAAGTTATATTTGGGGATTGCAGGACCCAGGCCCTTGTTCGACCCCTTAGTAGGTGCTTAGGACCACTTAAGCCTTTCAAGGCACTGTCCATGCTAGACACTAGGACAGTCAGAAAGGTGTATGGGCTATGGTTCTTATCCTCAAGTAACCACCCAGGGGAGGTAAGGCCTGCATCCCATCTACTTCCAAGTGCCAGCATTTTATTCTTCCTCTGGAGTCTGGGCTCCTCCGCTTCTCTACAGCCTCCAACCCCCACCTTGTTGGGAATCAGTTGGCTCTTTCGTTTTCTATCTCCATAAACTATTAACAGTGACCCACCTGTCTAATCCACCATAGACCCTGTCCCCCAGATCAGCCCAGAGCAGCTTCCTCTCCTGCTCAGGGTCTTTTAACAGCCATCTTATTTGACAACTTTCAAAGGTACCTCTTACTCACATGGTCTCCATGTGCCGGCCCTGCATTGCAGATGGTGTGGAACCCAGAGGAGTAGAGCCTCTGCAGCTGCAGTGGGGGGTGGAGGTGGGTCAGGACGCAGCAGCCCACCCCTCACCCTGCAGCAGACCTGGGGATTCTGCAGAAGCCCTGGGCTCCAGGCAGTAGGGTGACAGCCAATGGTCTGCACATGCAGGACAGCCCTCCACAGCCTGGCATCAGTGCCTTCTGTGGTTGGGTTCTAAACTTCGGGTTCCCTGGATTTACCCTGCAGAGTCCTAAGTTCCAACCCAAACTAGCTACTGCATGTCCCCTGTGCTAGCCTGAGAGTTTCCAACTGCTGCACCTGGACTTATAGTTCTCAAAAGCCCAGCTCTCCAGTTAGACTGTGGGGCATGACCTTGGCTTCAATACAGAGGATCCTTCCAAGGTCGGGGAGAGAGAATGAAAGAGGCTTGCTAGGAGGCAAGAATCAAGGGAGAAAGGTGGAAGCCAGGGATGAGAGCAGTGGCTTTGGGGGTGGCGGGAAGGGACAACATCGGAGGCAGATAAATGCAAATGCTGGAGGTGAGAGGAGTGAAGAAGGAAGCCCTAAGACAAGGCAATGGGCGGGGGTTGATAGTGCTATGAACTGAGCTAAAAAACTTCAAAAAGCCTTCAAAAGAGGGATGATCTGAGTTCTGTCAGCAAAATCGCAATCTACTCGCTCATGGGTAACTTTGGGAATCAGAAGAATTTGTTTTCAACCTCCCCCACATCACCCCGGGTCACAGTCCAGGGCTGTGCTTGGCTGTCCTTTGCTGTCTGCAGAGTACCGGGAGCCTCAGGGACACCTCTGACTGGGAATTCTTTCTGTCCCACTTTTTGGATGGAGATGGGGAGTGTGAAAGGGAGGGCTGGCTGACCCCAGACAGGCCCTGCACACTGCATTCTGATCCCTCCTCCTACCTCATTTGCTAGTATTTTTGTCTCTCCTTTGTTATAAATGTTTAGGGCAGTGAAAACAATTTTCGATAATCCTGGTCAGACAAGGCTAGGCGTGGGGCAGGGCTCTGTCAAAGCTTGTTGGGGTCCAGGAAGGGCTGGCTCTTGGTAAGAGCACCAGGGGACTTTCAGGAAGCGGGTGGAGGGGTGTACAGGTCCAAAGATGAGCAGAACACAGGGCAGGACTGGGAGGGTGGTGGGGTAGACACAGAAGCAGCGCTGCTGGGCAGGGGACCTGCGACTCACGGTCAAGCTTGGACCAGACTGACCCAGCCAGGTTGAGCTCTGTGCCTACCGCTGAGCAGGACCTGGGAGGGCAGGCGTGGGCTGGGGCTGGCCTTGTTGTGCACCCACGCCATGTGGGCACTTAGCACGTGGTCATGCTGAATCCTTTCTCCAGCCTGTAAGGTGGGAATTATTGTCAAGATGGGCAAGCAGAGCCTCAAAGATTGAAGGTGGTCCCCCCCAAGGTCACAGTGAGAATGACTCCTGGAGCCTGGTGTGACCCTGGTCTGACTGGTTCTGGCTTCAGCTCTCAGTTTACCGGCCCCTCCCCACAGAAAGCCACTGTCCTGTGTTCCAGCCGTACGGAGGTGTTTTCCACCTGCCACACCATTCCCTCTGTGATGCTTAATTTTATGTGTCCACTAGTTGGGCTAAGGAATGCCCACAGAGCAGGTCAAACAGTCTCTCTGGGTTTGTCTATGAGGGCGTCTGTGGAAGAGATTAGCATTTGAAATCAACAGACTGGTTGGAGGTGGTGGGCAGCATCTAATCACCAAGGGCCTGAATAGAAAAACACAGAGGAAGGGTAATTTCACTCTCTGCTTAAACTGAGACAAGCTTGAGCTTCTCCTGCCCTCGGACATCAACACTCTTGGTTTTTAGGCCTTTGGACACAGATTGAATTAACTTAACCACATGAGCCAATTCCTATAATAAATCTCTCCTATCTATCTATCTATCTATCTATCTATCTATCTATCTATCTATCTATCTATCTATCTATCTATCTATATCTCTCTATCTCTCTATCATCTATCATCTGTCTTTCTACCTAGCTATCCTTCCACCCATCTGTCCTATTTGTTCTGTTTCTCTGGAGAACCCTAATATACTCATTCTGGGCTCCATGCATTTGCAAATTCAGTACTCTGGTCTTCCCCACTCAGACTTTACCTCCTCCAAGAAGACTTCCAGGATGCCCAGACTACCAGCTCCCACTCCTCTATGCTCCTGCAGCACTGTGCATTCTTGTCTAGTGGCCTGTTAGCCTCTCCATCTGGATTTCAATGTCTTCCCTTTTGTTGTCCCCAGACATCATTCCTGGCACATAGTGGGTGCTTTACCTGCATCTGTCCAAAGGCTGTCTTCAAACCCATATTTTTCCTGTACACATTAAGGCCCCAAACAGCCTGGCAGACCAGCAAGGAGGAACCTCTGGGCAGGGACATCAGCCACCTCCATGTGAAGCCAGGCCTTCCAGGGGAAAAATCGCTCAGTTATCTGTGACTTGGCCTGAGGCAGGGATGCTGGGAGCCCCATGTAGCCCATCTGGGCATGTGGAAATGTAAAAGTCAGAGTGTTTTATTGCTGTTTTAGGAGTCTTCAGACAATTCCTTCTGGAAATAATTTTAGATCACAGCAAGAGCCCAGGGGTGTCCAGAACTGGGCAGAGGACTTGGATGCGGGTGTGGCCTCTGTGAGTAGCTGTTTTACCCGAGCATCGGGCCAGGGGTAGGTTTATGGGGGCTCTGGCTTTCTATGCTGGAGGTCTTCTCCCCTTCCCTCAGAATGCACTGTGGAGGGAGTTGTGCACAGGGTGTACTCGGCCTGAACCCTGACAGGGTGTGTGTGCATGGTAGATGGAGGCTGCTGGTGGAGAAAACACTGATGTTCACGAGCAGCCCAGGTTCGAGGCCCAGATCTGCCACTTCCTCATCTGGTGCTCGTGAGCAAGTCTTGATTCTCCAAGTCTTAGCTTCCTCGTCTAGGAATGGGAAACACGATACAAGAGGGTCACAGTGCAGGTAGTGGGAGAGCATAATTTTGGAAGTGTCTGGATAACTCAAACATAATGCCAAAAGAGTTACTCAGACTACATTTGGGGATTTAAATAAACCTAGACTCCCTCAATTGATGCAGCCCTGACAGTAGCATCAAGAATATACAAAAATATGTACTTCCGCCTTGCCTTCTACAGTCTTGTGAGGGAGTCACGCTAACTGGCTTCACGGTCCAGGGGGTGGTTCTGGCGTCATGTGCTGAGCTGAGTAGGTTCAGAAGAAGGAAGCCAGGTGGGACAGAAGCAGTCGGAGGGCTTCCTGAGGGAGGGGAGGCTGGGAGCTGATTCCTGAGAGACAGGTGAGGTTGGGGGAAGCGGAGGGTAGAGGACTGACTCTGGGAGGTGGAACCTGGCAGCAAAGAGACTCTTCGTTGTCAGTAGAGAATGATCTTCCATTTCCTAGACTTTCATCGAGGATAAGGGGTGGGAAGTTGTGAACACAGCCGAGGTCCCCAGTGGTACACAGGCCTGGGAAATGAGCCCTCCGACGGAAGCACGTTCAGGCAGCCCTGCAGCTGGGTTCTCCATGTCTGTCAGCCCCTGCCGCTTTGCCCTGAATCTCCCCTGCTCTGGTATGGTGACAATGAGCCTCTTAAGTGCTATCTTGGGTGCCTCTGTCAACACTCCCTCATTTTCCATCCACTAGAACAAGCTGATGTTCTGGAGGGCAGAGAATGGTTCTCTCCTCGCGGAGATCGCATCGTCTGGCTTAATTATATAAATATATATATGTGTTTCATATGTGTAGATACATTTATAATTATATATATGTTTTATTTGTAATATGTAGATGTATCTTCATCTTCTCATAAGAGGGGAGGCCGGTTGACTCCTACTCCTGGAGTGGAGGCTTTCGTTCTGTTGGTCTCCCCTCTCCCACCCTCAATCTTTGCCAAAGGCTGCATAGCAGGGTCCTTGCAGACAGACCTGCCGTGCCCAGAGCAGAGCTGACGAGGCTGGGGCAGCGAGCGTGTGGCTCGCAAGCCCTGTGCTGGACTCCTCAGCTTCCAGGCCTGGGAAACCTGACACCTCATGGTGTCACCAGGCTTCTGTCCAAGAGGAGGGTGTGTGTTAATCTGTCACCCTCTCCCTCAGTCCCCGCTCCCTGTCCTCTCCCTCACCTCCTCCAGCCCTCCAAGGACGTGTTCACTGCAGGGCTGGCTTTACTCTGAGTGCTGGCTGGAAGAAAGTCACCAAGTGACAGGGTCAAAGGGTCCCTGGCTGTGCAGCTGGCATCCTTTGGAGATTTTTTTTTCAGCTGGAGGATGTCCTCAGGAAAACCAGACTGGGGTCAGAGCGCAAATCTTAAGTAACACTTAGCTCACGAGGAGCCAGGCAGAGTGTAACACTACTGGTCCCACGTGGGGAATCTGGTTTTTAAATCAATTTGAAATTCCATTTGGAGAATTTCTTCTGGGTGGAAAGTTCGGCTCCCCCTTTGAGAGAATGAGGTTGGGTTGGTCAGTAAGGGCTGCGAGTGCCACTTATGACAGGTGGGAAGCTACCGCAAGGATGGAGAAAGCTCGCAGGAACTCATAGCAAGGGTGTCAGATAGGATAAGAATGGAATCCAGCTTGGGAAAGGGCATTCTAGGGCAGGGTCAAACTGGCCTGGGCTCCAATCCCAGTGCAAGCACTGAAAAAAGTTTTTTACTGTCTCTGAGCTCAGCTTCCTGAAAGAAAGAGAGAGAGAGAGGAGAAAGGAGTATGAGAAGAAAGGAAAAAAAAACACACATCCTTCTCTGACACCCCATGTTCTAGTTACATTTCCGTCATTCATTCCTGCAGGTGAGTGTAAATGTGCGTTTGCGAGTGTGTGTGATTTTATCAGCGGTCGGCCGTTCATCAGGTAGCATCCGCTTATTAAACTTGACGTTACTTAAATACCCGTTATCTCAGAGCCCTGGCACGGGCCCCTTTATCTGCTGGGCTTCAGCTACACTGGCAAATGTAGATAATAAAAATAGTTGCTTTTCCTCCAGTCTATATGGTAGGAGGGAAAGAGGGGGGATGTTGGAATCCATAGATGGAATCTAGTGCTGGATTCAGCAAATCTTTACCTTTCTGGATCTGTTTTCCCTCATGTGGAATGGGTCAACCCCGGGAGCCTACCCTGAGGTTGAGAGGGTTGCCTGTGGTGCTGTGAGTGAAGGTGGGCGGAGCGGGGGCTTCCCTATGGCAGCCCCCAGTCATGCTGCAGGCCCAGCTAACAGGGAGGGTGCAGCAGAGCATGCTCCCAGTGAGGACAGCGGCAGCCTCGTCCTCTTCTCTGGGGATCCGCTGCCTGAGCTTGCTGGTATTACAGAGTGACGAACAAGCTTTGGAGCCAAGGTCGGGCTATAGCGCCTCAGTGAGGTTTGGAGCTCCTCTCTGTCTGGGACCACTCTGAGCAAGTCTCCTTATTGCTCTGGGCCTCCCAGTGTCCCCATCAATCTCTACCTCTCTAGGAGTGCTAGGAGCCAGGCCTAGAAGTCACCACCATTACTTTCTGATCAGGCCCTACCATTGCTCTGAATCACATATCACCTGAAATACAGTCTCAAAAATAAGAGGAAAAAAGGCTCGGTCCCCTGCTTGTTTTAGATCTGGTGACAAGTGATTCACTGAAACAGTTGACACCACCCCTTGGCACAGTTTAGAGAACACGGTGAAATTTTAAATGAAGTTGGCTAAAGACAGAGTGATTAACTGCTCATGCGGGTCCTTCTTTCTTTCCCCCTCGAAAGCCACACAAATCTAGCCAAATAGATTATCATTATGTTGCATTGACATCCAACACTATTCCCATTAAACGCATTCATTAGCTAGTAAAAGTTCAGTAAAACCCCTTTGGATAGCTACTCACTTCTGGCCCCCTCCCTGCATTCTCTATCAGTGGCGTCCCCAAGTTTCCATGCAGTCATCAAAGGCCTCCACAAGATTCCTCCAGACCATTACTTACTAGGCTGGAGTTTCTGCCAAATGGGGAAACTGCCTCTAGAAGGATAAAAATGGGGCCAATTTAGATGTCTTTACTGCTATGGCTTCACCAAGGATCAAGGGACAAAATAGAGAGATTTCTGAGACTTTCTTTAAATGTTACTTCAACTCTTAGCTACCTCCTCTTTGAGAGCAAATGGATTTCAATTATGCCAAGCCTGTGAACAGAAAACATGGAATTTATGCCTGAAATTTCCCCCATTCACCGGTGATTGGGGTTTGTTTATGCCGCCAACGAATCTTTGTGCTGGGGATGTCAATGCACAGCGAACCATGGTTTGATTTCACATAGAAAAGCTCCCCATTCAGCTTGACTTCCCAGGTGTGCTCTAGTACAAAGGCCGTGCTGTTCAGGTGATTCTTCATTGAAATCCAAAGTCGATTACACCGTGTTTGAGGTCCCTTTCTCCTGCCGTGTTCAGCCCCATCTACTTGAATGTGGCATCACTGTAGGGAAAGTGCATGGAGTTCAACACCAGAACTCTTGGGTCACTGGCTAGTTGAAGTGGCCTTGGGCAAGGTGCCTCACCTGCCCACAGGGTTGCTCTGCAGATGATATGGAAGATGAAATTATCCTAGGAATTATGCAGCTCTGCACAGATGAAAGGTGTCCCTATCATCTGCCTGCTCTGTCTGCTCCTGTCTGTTTGCTTCTCTGATGTTTCAGTCTGGATCACAATTAATGTTCATACCAGGAAGAACTGAGGAACTTCTAGAATGTTCTTTCTGTCCAAAAGACTACATCATAGTGTGTGTGTGTGTGTGTGTGTGTGTGTGTGTTCACCTTTTTCCCAAAGGGTTTGCTTGGACTTCATGTGCATCACAGGCTTCAGGGTTCCATGGGAGTGAGCTAAAGAAACTTCTGACAGCCCCTGCAGGACCAGGACCTGGGGAAGAAAGACCCTCAGTCTTCTGAGGAAGGTGGAGCAACTCCCAGATTGGCTTGAAGGACACCACCTTAGGAAGAATTGGGTCAATTACATTAAAGCTCAGAATCTGGCAGGCTTTTAGGGAGGGACAAGCCAAAAATCTGGTTTCTGTCACTGAAGCACTGATTGTATCTGCGGAGCCCTTGGCTCTGAGAGCTCTCTGTTCCCCTGTAAGACTTGGGTGGTGATGGCACAAGGTGAGCTTTATGTCCTTCCAGCATAAATGATGGGAATGTGTTGAGATCTCTGACCCCCTGAAGATGCTGAACTGGCAGGTTCCCACTGCTGATTAGCAGGTATGTTGACAAGCTTTCTAGAACCTTTCTGGGGTGAGAATGAAGGTTGTGAAAAAAAAAGATTACTAATGTTAAGAATAGCTAATAATCTCGGCATTGGAAATACATGTGTCATTTAATCTTCACATAAGCCCTGTAAAATAATCATTTTAATCCTCCTTGTGTCCTGCAGCTCAGAGCAATGAAATGACTTTCCCAGGGTCACATAATCTCAGACAGATAAGACCCGGAGGCGGATCTTTGCCAGGATTCTACGCTGACCATCTGATCCGGCTGTCTTTGTGGCCAGTGTGGCTGCCGTGTGGGAATCTAGGGACACTTAGGAAGCAGAGCTGTGGTGTGGGGCAGGACGTCCTATGAGCCAAGGGTGGGCCCTACAGAGCTCCAGGCACCCCTCCCCACCACCTGAGCCATCCAGCTAGGAAGTCTTGCTGAAACAGTGCTCTCAGCACACACTGCACAGGGGCAGAGACAGATGACCTGCTGGCAGGGTGTGTGGACCCAGCAGTAAAGGGCTGAGCCTCATAGGAGGAGGGTCAGGCTGGGAGGCCCAGAAACAGTTAGCTCTGTTTGTGCGCACCTGATGCTAAGGTGGTCCAAGAAAGTGCTAATCTGGCTTTCCTGCTCTCCTGACCTGATCAATGATCCATCCTTAGCCCTAGAACTGGGTCACCTGGGAGGGAAGCAGAAAGGGGGCAATGGGGTTGGCTTAGTAGCTGCAAAATTATGTAGAGCGCCTCAGGGGAGCCACAGGCTCGCCCTCCCACTACGGGGAATGAAGGAATGCCTCCTCTCGAAAATCTTCACCTGTCCTCTGTTGTCTGGTAGGCAGTCTGCGCATCCGAACAGCTTTTGAGCTAGACCCGATCCTTACCTTATTCTACCTTTTTGTTTGCAGATGTGAAAACGGAGGCCTGGAAGGTCATGTATCAAGAGATAATGGCAAAGAGGGCCCCAGACTGGGTCTCCAGCGTCCAGTGCAGGGCATTTCGTGTGCTGCTTTATCGGCTCCTTGGCATTGGCCTCGCCAACCAGTTCAAGTTCCCCAGGACTCTGTGCTTCCCTGGGGACAGAGGTGGTGACTCTGGGTTCCCCAGTGTCCACCTAGCATTTGTGAGACAGCTTGGGCTCCACAAATGCTTGCTGAATGAATGGATGAATCGGACTTGGGGGAGATTTCTCATCCCCGGGGAGCCACCTTTTTATGCACCGTTCCTGAGATACGGGTCCCCTCTCCAAGAGCACCTGGGAGGCAGCTCCTGGGTGAGGCAGGCTGGTGGTCACTGTGGATGTGCTGGGGGACGGGTGCTCAGCAGGCTGGAAGGGCCCCCAGGGCCTTCAGCGTGTTTCCCTGCTTAGTCTAGAGGCTCTTGGAGAAGTGGCTGGGTCCTCCTCTCACGCTCCTCAGACAGGGATGAAACCCCAGGGAAGCCTCACCGTGACCTGGCCATGGAGGCGACTCCGGCCAGACCCCTAGGACATCAGTTCCCCAGGAGTCTGCACTCAGGCCATGGTTGTCACAGAGGGAAGTAGTGCCACTTCCTTTGAGTCAGGTGGGCCCAGATTCTGCCACTTTCTAGGTTTCTGACCCAAGGCAATGCCTTGGCTTCCTGAGCCCCGCGTTCCCCCATCTGACAAATGAGGCTGACGGGGCTGCCTTGCGGGGGTCCCATGCATTTTAGCATAGTCCCTGGCATGACTGAGTGTCTTGTGGGAGACTGATGCCTTGTGGGCCCTTGCTTGCCGCCTCCAGGCTGGGATCTGTTGGGCTCTGGGACTGAGTGAGGAGAGCAGACAGGGATCCTCATTCCCCATGTTCCTGCCTTTACTGTGAGGACAACCTGTCACTGATTAATGGAGGCTTTCCTGGGAATTGTCCCTTAGCAACTTAAAGAGTTGTTCCCGAGCCCCTGACACTTGGGGTGCACTCTGGTCATAAGGGGGATCCCAGAGGGCCTGCCTTTGGGCAACAAGACATGAGGAAGATGACCTCCCTGCTCATTCACACATCCTGTGAAGCGCGGCCAAGCATAGCAGTGTGGCCTTGGGGGGCTAGAGCGGGGACTGCACTAGGGTTTTTGGAAATGCATCACGGTGCAGTGGAAACAAAATTGAAAATGGTGTCAGTGTCTGAAAACATAGGATCAAGTCACTTCTGCCTCAGTTCAGCTCTGTAACCTTGAAGAAGTCACTTAAAACTCCTCTGCCCTCAGTTTTACCATCTGTCAATGATGGGGTTCACTTAGAGCTATGGTTTTCAAAAGTGGGGTGTGTTCCCCAGCAGATGCTTTGAAACTCCACCGAGGCAGAAGTGTCTACCAGCTGATGTCACTGCTGTCGTCGATGGAGCTGGCCTGCCGTATTCTCCTGAAGGCTGCTCCTGGGAACTGAATCTGCAAACCTGTGGAAGAGAGCTCTCTGAGGGCCCAGTCAGCAACAAACGTTCCCTATTCCCAAATCCTTCGGCAGGGATGGTACACGCAGAGTGCCTGACGTGGCAACCAGCCTTTCCCTTTGCCGTATGTGGGTGTTTCCTTGACCTTGGGTAACAGGTAAGGATCTTTGGGTGCAAATAGTGGAAATGACCCTGGATGACTTAAGATAAAAGGAGGGTTTGGAGGAAAAAGCCTGGGGCAACCACAGAATTGCAGGATGTGCAGAACCACTGGGCGTCAGGAACTTCAGAGACCTCAGAAGAGGGAGTTGGGGAAACATGTCTCTGGGGTGCTGCCTCCAATGTGCCTTGACTCCGATTAGCTGCCAGCCTCTGTGGCTCTCATTCAGTGTCAGATCCCCAGAAGAGAGAATATAATTGGCCAGCTGGGATGAGGTGTCCATCCCTGCCCAATCAACTTCAGGCAGAGCTGCAGGATGCCCACCTGTGCATCTTGGGAGGAGTCCAGAGGGAGGGAAGCTGTAGTATCATGGCAGCATAAGTGAGGTCTAGGACATCTTGCCCCCCAGTTATATTGTCCATTCCTGGAAGATACAAGCTATGGCTGATATTTTTATATTTAGTTAAATGTCTGTCCCAGAGAAAAGCAAATTGCTTCAACCCCAAAATACAGGCACTGGGCTCTAAAGATCTGGTTAGGGGGTGTGAGAGCATTTCTGTTTCCACAGCTGCAAAAAGCCTACAACTTAAGGTCTGATGTGGGCAGAGCAATTTCATCCATCTTATAGACAGTCTCATCAAAACACGCATCTCATGGGCCCTGGGAGCAAGTGTGAAAATTCCAAGTGTGCCTTTGAATGAGGAGGATGTGTGTGTATGTGATGTCTACAGTACCCATAAACACACTCAGACAGGCACCAACAAAGGGAAGCACACTTGTTATTTGAAGGTATGCCACTTTAAATGTTCCTTATTATTAATAATAATTAATAAATAAATAGCTCACAGAGTTCTAATTTTCTCTTGCTATCAAAAATTAGCATATTTTTTCCCATTTTCCTAAATTGCTACCTTTTTCATAATGTGTATATAATTACTGAATGCTTCCTGATTCCACCCAAACTCTCTCTCTGTTAGGCTGGCTGACTTCGCCTGCATGCTGTCAGATGCTGGTGAGATTTGTTAAAAAACTGCTCTCTGATGGATGTCATTAAATTGAGACAAGGCTTATATTTTGCTTTTTCTCCTCTTCTCTTTTCTTCCTTCCCTCTCCATCACAGCAGAGTTGAGAGAGAGAGAATGAGTTGTCTTTGATTTGTTAGAACTGCTTTCCCAGAATGCGCAGTATCTGCATTTTGCTCGAAGAACTTAATAAAACATCCAGAGCAAACTTCAGGCTGAATTGTTCTCGTCAATTACTGGTGTGGCCCTGGGTTTCTCCTTGTTAATTGCTGTGAGCAGGGAAGCTTTACTCAGTGTGCAGTGTACCCAAGCATGTATGGCGTTTAATGAATCATACTAAGTCTGCACTCCAAGCAATTAGGTAAATCTAGCTGTTAGTTAGTGAGGCATAAAATAAATTTAATCTCTCTTCTAAAAAATCAATTATAGTGCTGTAATGTATAATTCAATTTGGGTCATGCTACATAAATTTTCTGTTTTTAGTATGTTTTAAAACTGGTTGTTATTAGATTTTGCAAGCTGTGTGTGTGTGTGTGTGTGTGTGTGTGTGTGTGTGTGACTGGAGGACAAGAGAAAGGGGTAACTCAGAGTCTGGATTTGTTAAGGAAATGGTGTCACAGGGTCTCTGTCCGTGAGATTACATGTCTTACTTGAGCACCTACTATGTGCCATGTCTCCTGGAAGTTAGGGAAGAGGTCTAATAAATGTCTGCCCTCAGGGGGCTTACAGTCTAACTGATAGGGCAAGACCAGACCAAATAGAAAATTAGAAAATAATAAGTGAAACTAGATGGGACAGACACAGGCATGGGGTATTGGACAAAGAATCTGGGATTTTAAATATGGATATTTGGACTCCATTTTTAACTCTGCTACTAATTGTGTGGCTTGAGGCAAATGACAACCTGAGCCTCAGTTTCCTCACCTGTAAAATGGGCATGATAGCCCCTTTCCCCAGGGTTTTGAGATAGATCTGTATGATACTGGCTGGGAGAACACTCTGTAGCACATCTTAAGTCTGACATAAGGCTACAAAGGAGTGGATGTAAATATCTGGTCTCTTCAACAACCTGTAAGCTCCCAGAGGGCAGGGACCATGTTGTGCCCTCTCTGACATTATCCTTGGCACTCAGCCCTGGCCTGGTCTGCAGAAAGAATGTTCCAGATGTAGAAACTGGAACAGGAGAAGAGCAGGGTAGAGATCTGGGTGGGCTGGGGAGTGGACATTTGGAGAGTTAGCCAATGACATGCCTTCATCCAGGCCACTTCACATCATCTCTGATCCACAGAAGAGCACTGCATGGTTATCCCTAGTCACAGGTGAAGAACCTGACACTCAGAGAGGTTAAGCCACTTACCTAAAGCCACCCAGTGAGAAAGTAGTAGGATAGAGATTTGAACCCAGTCTCTGTGTTCTCCACATGGATGAGAGGCACAGATGGGAAAATTGAGAGAGGGTCAGAGGGAACCTAGAATTCACACCCAGAGCTTTTGCTGAGGTCCTGAGCCTAGAAACCCTCTCCCAAGGAAGCTTCCAGAAAGCTCTCCATTCCTCCACCGCGACTCCCACCTCCGTCTGCCCATTTGATTTTGTTAATGGAATTCTTAGGAAAAATTACACGCCGCTACATTTCCCCTAATCTCCCAGCAACAGCCATGGTAGCGAACATTATTAAAATAGTTAAGACTTGATCCCAGCTGTCTCTTTCCAATTTTCTTGCTTCCGGGGGGTGCTCAGCAAAGAAGTGAGCAGCCTCACCTGCTGATACACCCCTTCCTCATGAGGCAAGCACAGCAACTGAATCCAGAGCTCCCAAGACAACCAAGGGTCATGTGGGCATGTGCTGTGTGGGGACAAGGGAGAGCAGGTAGAGGTTTGGGGACTGGTGAGAAATGGGGTTCTCTAACTGGGGTCTTCCAGTCTGCTGGGAGGCCTTCCCCTTCCCTCTCTAGGCCTCTGTTATCTCAAAGACCTGCTAGGTTTCCATGCTGCTCAGAGGATCTCTGTGGGTGTGTTCTTTGTGACTCTGAGAACACACTCGCCGTTGGCTGCATTTGAACATGGAGGCTCTGGAGTGCAGGCGGTGCTACTGTCTAATAAGCCGTGAGCTGCTCAGCGCCATCGGTTGACTCACTTTGCAGAGCCTATGGGTCATTAAAAAAAAAAAATCTATGCTCGTGCATGTGAAGTAGCTTCCACAAAATGATTCCCATCACAAAATAAGCCTTTAATTAGCAGAACATCTCACCCAGCTGAAACACAACTTTCACAGACATATACCCAGTGATGTTAATTATGAAATAAATTTGCACATGCATGATTTATGGGTCTTTGACTTTAAAGAGAAAAAAACATTGGCCGCCTACTTTATTTATGCTTTCTGCCCTCTGAGAGAATTCACAAGAGAGAGATACCATAGAAGGTTCCAGTGTGTCTTGGAAGCTTAACATCGCTTTTAGTGACTTTAACACTTCGCTTACATCAATCAGCTAAATATTTATTGAATTCTCAGTTGCCCAGCACAGAGGCTGCTGGGGTGAGAGGGACGGGGATGCAGGATGTCACAGTTATGGTACTATGTTTAGATGAGTCATGTAGCCTGAAGGGACCTTGTGGACATAGGGTCTACCTTCCTAATTTTGCAGACTAGGAAACTGGCCAGAAAGGGACCAACTCTCCCAGAATTACACAGTGAATCAGGGTTGGCACCCCCAGCCCTGGCCTGATCTCCTGGCTGGGTGCCTCCACTATACCCCAGCCGACACTGAAAGCACGCAGCTAGGCACTAGAGCAATTAGGAAGTATTGTAACCCCAGTTTAGTGGGGTAGGTAAGACATAAGTGTGCACACATGCACACACACGCATATGTGCACTCACGCACACTTAAGACACCTTGGGAACCATAAAATAACAAAGTGAACAGCACCTGTTGAATAGACCGGGATTCCAGGAGCTCTGAAGAGGGGTTCCCAAAGCAATCAGAAGCACGTTGGGGACGCAGCCCTTGGTCTGGTCCCATGGGGGGGGGCAGGCAAAGAGAAGTGGGGTGCTCCTGCAGCAGGCCAGCAGGGTCTGGAGCGTCCTGAAGGCTGGGGGAAGGCTGAATTTGCATAGCCTTGGTCCATGTTTCCCTCCTCTCCTTCTCCCCACATGCCCTGAATTCTTCAGGGCAGTCAGGCCACTGCTGTGGGCTTGTGGCTGCAGAACCAGTGTGTGACAGGGACCAGGTCTTAGCTTTCTGAGCTTCAAGAGTTGCAAACACTAAATTTGGAGGGGATGCTTGCTTAGCTGTTTTTGTTCCCCACCTGAGGGGGAACAGAGATTCTGGATGTGGGGCTGGTAGGGAGGAGGAGTGGTTGTGGCGTAGAAGATAATGAGAGAAAAGCAAGTGACAGGGCTGCTGGCTTTGGTTCTTGGAAGAGGGGTCCTGTGGCCCACCTCTCTCATCAACTCTGCACCGAAAGGAGCTAGTGATGGTGGATCCCACCCCTCAGATAAGCCTGGGGGACTTCTAGCTGCAGCCATGCAGCACAAGTGTGGACTGGGCAGTGGGGCAGAGGAGGTGGTTGGCTGTGGAGTTCAAACAGATGGGACCAGGCATTCCATGGCATTTCTCAGCCCCGAGCATCCCAGCAGAGCCAGCAGTACCCGGGCCTTAGAGAGCACAGGCTGGCAGCTGGTGGGGCCTGGTGGTACGGAGAGGGCCTGGTAGAGGTTGGCTGGCCTTTTTCTATATACCACCACCTTCATCGATCTTACATAAACCCCTGGGAAGGTGGGGTGGGGAGGGCTGGGGAAACCCTGACATGGCTGAGAAAACACTGGAATGATTGAGAAGACTCTGAAGTGAGCAGCTAATATTTTTGCCAAAGTAGATTCCAAATTGATTTGAGGATACTGATTTAAGGGAAACCCCGTTGAGATACAAGACGTTAAGTCTGTGGCCTGAGAGCTCTATCCCCAGGGTTTGCTTGGTGGGAAGCGAGCTGGAAAAATGGCAAGGTGGCCTGTAGATAACCCAGTGCTGCAGGGATCACAAGTGGTCCCAATGACTCCATAGCCGGGCCCAGTCTTCTGTCAGGGTGGAAGGATGGAAAGATACAGAGCCCTGGATTCTCCAGGGGCAAAGCACCTGGCTTCTTGTATGCTTTGCCATGTACTGGCTGTGTGACCTTTGGCAAGTGGCTCAGCCTCTCTGTGCCTTAGTGTTCCCATTTTAAAATTAAGACATTGGGCTTTATAATTTCTCAACCATTGGTTCTCCAGCTTCAGAGTGCCTGACATTCGTGGGAAAACTGAGTTAAAATGTAGGTTCTGGGACCTGACCCTCAGTGATTTGGACATGACGGTCTGGAGTTCCTTGGAGGAGAGCTGCATCTAAGGTCCAGGAGGGCTCTAAGGCCCTAAGATCATGGGCTTCTACACGTGGGCTTCCTCTCCATCCATTGCCAACCCCCCACCCCCACCCCCCAGGTCCTGGCAGACTGCTCCTCTGCACTGGCCAGATTTCCTCTGTCCCTCGAGGTGTCTTGCCTTCTCTGTTCCATGCCTCTGTGGTGGGAACGTCTTTCAAGTTGTAGGACTCTACACTTCGGGATGTCTCTTCTAGTCCCAGTTCTTCCTCTGTGTGGGGGCTCCTCCCCTCCCCTTCTGCTCTATTCTGTGAAGCCAGCTCCCTTCCCCTCCTTCCCACCTTGTCCCCTCCCCTGTAAGTCCCTCCAAGAAGTGCAGAGGGGCCTGAGCTTCTCAGATGCCCTGCCCCTGGTGCTCAGAGATGCCCCACAAGCCCCAGGTGTCTTTGCAGCCCCTGCCTTCACCATACTCCTCCTCCTGCTCAGAACGCCTTTCCCCTGCTCCGTGGCATCACAGATCCTACCCTCTTTCATTCAAATGAATGAATTTTTTAAATGCATGATTTACTCATTAGCCATATTTTTCTTCTACTTACAAATATAAAAGAAGGCAGAGTAAACATTTTCAAACATAGCAGCACGGAAAGCAGAAAACTCCTTTTGTCTGTGATTTGCCTGCAAAATAACAAAATAGCTTGATGTGTTTAAGTTTAGGTTTTTGAAATCAGCATGTAAATAAATTTTAAAAAATATGCTTTGAAATAATAGGATAGTTATTCCAAATATACTATTTTGTGACATACCCACCCCCACAGTGAACAGTCGCATGCCCTTACTTATACATGCCTATTACATGCCACTGCATAGACAGATAAACCACATTTTTTCTGTAACTATATATATATTACTCCATTGAACTAATTTAATGGGTTCCTCATCGATCAATGTTTAGGACTGCCTAATTTTTCAGTTGTAAACATCACGGCAACTAACATCCTTGCATAGATATCCTGGTGCATTTGGACAGTTGTAGGGTACATTCCTAGAAGTAGAATTGCTGAATGAAAGGGTATGAATATTTTACATTTTGCTTATATTGCCAATTTTGTCATCCAAATGAATGGCCAGCTTATTCTCCAGTGAGTATTTCATAAGTGGCTGTTTCTCCATTAACATCCCCCTGTTATCTTTTAACTCTCTGCCAAACAGGTAAATGAAAGCACCTTTTTATTATTTCCTTTCCTTAATTATTAGTGAGGTTGATCAGCTTGGCACCGTTCTTTGAAGCACCACATCAAGACCTCTGCCCATTCTTCCCTTTTCTTTTATTATTTTTTTTTTGAAAAAAAAAGGAAGGAAAGCATTTGCATGGTTTAAAAATGCAGCAGTGCAAAAGGGTATAAAATGAACATGAGCGCCCCCACTGCAGGCCTCCACGCTGCCCAGCTCTCAGATTAGAACAAACTCACAGTGAGCGCCTGGCTGGCAGACCCTGAGCAGAGACCTTCCGCAGAAAGCTAGATCCCAGGACACTGGCCTCCTGGTGGGCACATCGCTCTGGGCTGTACGTGTGGCTAGAGCTGTGTGAAGGGTGGCTAGAACAGGCACCAGCTGGAAGCCCACCTGCCCCGTGGGGAATGCAGGGCTAGGCCCACGGGCAGCGCTCCCTCACTGCAGGGAGGCAGCTGGAGTCAAGTCCCAACTTCACAGCTGCCTCTCTTTGAGGTTCTGTTTAGGTAGTCGTGGCTCTTGGTTTACCACTTGTAAAAGCTAAGAGCGATGTCAACTTCAAGGACCTGTTGTGAGGCTCAAATGAGACTATGTACAGATAAAACTGGAGTCTTCTGTAAGTTGTTAAGTCCTGAATGCTGATGCCTGAAATTCCACCAACAGACGGGGTCCTTCAAGCTGACATATAGCTGGACGCAGACTCCCTTAGGCATGGTCCAGACTTCTGTTAGTTGTTCCAGACACAATACAGTGGTTCAGAGCTTGGGTCTTGGAACTGAAAAGAGCTGGGTTCAATGTACTTACTGGCTGTGTGACTCTGGGCAGATTACTTAACCCCTCTGAGGCACAGTGTCCTACATAAAATGGATGTTACTGCTTCTCCATTCATGGTGAGGAGTTAATGAGCTGTGTTGAAAGGCTGGTGCAGGGTGAGAGTTCAGTCAGGGTTGACCATGTTATGATCATCCTTAATAAAGTATTAATCTGCTCAAAACCATTCATGACATTCTCTCTCCCCCCCATTCTGAGCTTGTGGAGAGTGGGCACACAGAGAACAGTTCTTTCTGGACCCTTCCCGCCCTCCCTTCCCTCTCACTGCCTGGGTTCAGTGGCATCAGCAGCTCCCGAACCATCAACCCCACAGTCCTGCAAGTGTCTATCCTGATTCCTTGTTCTTCCTCCAGACAGTGGGCTCCCTGGGGGCTGATCCAGATGTGGCTGTGGAGGATGAAGGTGTCCCTTTCATGGCATAATTTGAAGAGCTCTGAGGGTCTTCTCTCATCTTTTCATGTGCTATCTACTGGTGGCAGAGACCCCACCGTTCATGTCAACCCTTACACTGGGGTTGACGTTTATTTCTGATACTAGGAAACTGCTTCAGGGGCTTTCAGCTATGAACTGTGGCCCATGGTACCCACCTCTGCCTCCCCACTCAATGACCTCGGGCAAAGTATTGAATCTGTCTGTGCCCAGTGTCCTCATCTTTGAAATGGGACATGATGGCATGACCTCAGAAGGGTGAGGGCTAATGAGATAAAGGGGCCAGCATAGCCTGGCACCCAGTAAGTCCCCACTCAGTGCCAGCTGTGATGAGTCTTACCTCCCAGGGCAGTGTCTCTGCCTCTCTGGTAGATGCTCAGTCTACAAGAGCTCCTTCCTCTCATTTCTAATGTTCACAGCTTCCCTCATCACTGACCTCTTGGTGATCAGATGGCCTTAAAATTCCCATGTAGGAACAGGGGAAGTAGCGGGTGGGGGTGGGTGTTCATGCTGGACTTTCTGGAATCCCCTTGGAGGGTCCATATGAGGACAATTCTTCAGCAGGCAGGGCTGCTGGGGAATGCTGAGGAGCCCCAGGAGGGGCAGGCAGAGAAGAACGTTGGCATCAGGGAGCAGGGTGGGGGATGAGGGCTTCTGGAAGGACAGGGAAGGAGAGGAGAAGTTTCTCCAGCTGGAAATCCTGGCCATGGCATCGCAGAAGGGCTTCTCCCCTGGTTTTCCTACTAAGCTGCGGGCCGTGGGCTCCTCATTTCCTGGGCCTGGGTTTCCCAGACTGTAGAATGGAAATGCTGAGGTTAGGGGATTTTTAGTGTTCACAGCGCATGAGGATCCAGACAACAGACTCTGGGACCAGCGTGCTGGATGGCTGCTGAGGAGGCAGATGCTCTGCGGGCAAGCAGGCCGCTGCTCCTTCCATGCCGGCCCCACTGGCCCCAGGCTGCTCCTTTTATGAGCCAGGTGTGCCCACAGCTCAGGGCCTTTGCACGAGCCGTTTCTGCTACCTGCAACTCTCTTCTTCTAGATAGGGGCATTTGCTCAGACACCATCCTCAGGGGGTGCTGCCTTGGGCACGCTGATACTGCGTGTGTTTGTACACACACACATACTCACACACACTCCCAATCCCCCTACTTATTTTCCTCTGTAGCATTTACCACCACCGCACATACTCATTACTTGTTTGTTTGTTTAGTCTGTCTCCCCACTATAATATTATTGTTACCTGTTGCTATATGACACACTTCCAAGAAAGGTAATAGCTTGACACAGCAAACCTCTTATTACATCTTACACTTTTGTGATTGACGCCCTGAGGCTCAGCTTGGCGGCGTCGCACCTGCTGGCACTGGAAGCTGCTGTGGGGGCTCCGACCGGTGGCTAGGGATGGGGCGTCCAAGCTCGCTTCAGAGCTCACTTTGCTTGCCTGCCTTATCGAGGCGAGCGGGAAGGCCATGCTCAGCAGGTCAGGAGCGCCTACACAAGGCCTCTCCACATGCTTGGAGGCGGGCTTTACCCACGGAGGCCCAGGGCTCCTGGCGGGAGCTGTTTAAGTGGAAGCTGCAGACTTGTTTTGATCTAGCCCCAGAGCATCACGTCTGCCTCATCCTATAGGCCAAACAAGTCACTGAGGCTGGCGTGCACCCAAGGGTGGGGGGCAGACCACCTCTCAGTGGGAGAAGTCTCAAAGAACTTGTGGCCGTCTTAACTGCTTCCCAAAGGCGGGTCTTCAGAGTGTTTTGCTCACGGCTCTCTTCCAAGTGCCTTGCTCAGTAAATCTGTACTGGATGAGTGAATGAATGCATGGAATCCTTATGGTCCATGCCATGCGGAGCCCTGCCAGGAAGCCCTCCATACCTGCCCCCGGCTGTGGGTCCTCTCCTACCTCGGCCTCCGGGCCTTGGGCTCCTACCTCCTTAGTAGGTGACCCTGGAAACCAGGGTGTGGGCTCCCTGAGGGGAAACTTGGGGCCTGTGTCATGAAAGGAGGGTTCAGTTGGGAGTTCCTAACTGTATGCATGGTATAGGCACATTATACATATATTGGTTCATAAATCAGAACCACTCATGAGGTTGCTATCCCATTTGACAGATCAGGACACTGAGGCCCAGAGAAGCTAAATCATTTGGCTCAGGGCACACAGCCTTTTGAGCCCGAGTCTAGCCTATTGTCCCAACAGGAACAGGCATTCAGCATCTTGGGGGGCTACCATTGTGCGGAATGAGGCGCCCAGGCTTCCACCTTCCTTTCCCCTAGAGGCTACAGGCTTCCCACCACTAGGCACTCTGGCAAGGGAGTGGGCTTAATATTCATGAACTAACCAGGCATGAGTGATTAGCCAACCGTGTTGGAGGAGGAGGAGGAATAACTGAATAAGGTATTTACATAACAAGTGAATGCTGCCGCCTGTGGGGCTCCTTTGCAGGCCCCTCCCGACCCCCAGCCCTACCTTGTGCTTTTTCTCCCCACCTTGGCCCTCCAAGGCAGCAGAGTGTGGCTCTGCACCCCTCGGGAACTGGAGCTGACATCTAAATTCTAAGTAATATTACTAAAGGAAGAGAATTGGAATGTCCTGAAAAGATGACAATAGGCTGGTGGCCTGTGCAGAGGGCTGTAGCCCCAAACAAACAAATAAACCAAACCCTCTGCAGACTCTGAGAGCTGATAAGGTGAGGCTGAGAGGTGCACAGGTGGATGGCTGGGATTTCCAGCTGGCCCTGCCTGCCACTAACCCTCAGACCTTGAGTATATCCCACCCCATTTCGGGGCTTGTCTCCTTTTCTGCAACATGTGGGGCCTGAGCATGACCTGCTGTGGTCTAGGCACTGTTCCAGCTGCTGAGTAATGACAGTATGCCGAGAGCGGAGTCAGGACACTGTCATTAAAAAGAGAATTCCTCTTTTGTGGCTGCAAAGGCTTGGTAAGTCACCACTCCCATGCCTCCCTGAGAGTGACCTTCAGAGTTACCCCCATTCAGCGCTCACTTGGAGTTCTGGAACCAAAGGTTATTAGCTAATAATCACCTTGTTCACGGCTGGCTGAGAGGTGTGCAATGCGTCTGACCCCAGGCAAGAGGAACATAGCCAAGTTCTCTGGCTGCAGTTAAAAGGGTTCACCCGTCTCTCCCTGAAGGTGAACTGTAAAGACAGGTGGAGGATTTTAATGGGGAGTAGGAGGCATAACAACTGGGGTGCCAGCCCCGTGGCCCCACTGCAAATGCAATAACCCCAGCACCAGTCCCTGGACTGGTGGACGGTGCCTTGTGAAGCCCAGAATAGTCTGGTTTTTCCTGCCTGGAGTGCAGAGAGGCAGACGCAGACAAGCTGTATATCCTGTCAGTCATGTGCACATGGGCAATTTATGTGACTTCTCTGAGGCTCAGGTTCCCTCACCTGCAGAACAGGGAGGATGACAGCGCTTCTCTCACAGGGTTTAATGAGAAAAAGTGAGTTGTGCATGAACCATTCCTGGGGTTTCTTCTAGAAAGATCATGGGGTACAATATTAAGACGAGCGCTAGTCTCTCTTTGGTGACTAAATTACTGAGAAACCTTGGGTAACTTTCATGGTTCTGAGCTTTAGTTTTCTCAACTGTAAAGTGGAGGCACAGAGCTCTATCTCAGAGCTTGCTGGGAGGATTAAATGGCAGACACGGTATGTAATAGATATATGGGCTCAGTCCCTAGCACATAGTAGGTGCTCAATCAGCTCTCAAAGATACAGTACCAAGTCTGCCAGGATCTGCCTGGAAGCCATGGATGCAGGTCTAAGACAGAAGATCATGAGGGAGAGCGGCTGGACCTCTGTGCATTTCAGGAGGGCAGAACCGGGCCTTTCTGAATGTTGGCCAAACATTACAAACAGCAGTATTTTAACCGAAAGTAAAGAGGTACCCAAACTGCCTGTTGGTCAGGCGGCATCAGTGGGTGGGAGCGCCCCACCACAGGTGTGTCTGAGATAGACTGGGTGGGATGCCATGGAAGGGCTCCAGGTCCCTGGAGGAAGGAGGGTCACTGGTCAACTTCTGAGGTTCCTTCCGTGACAGGTGATTGTACGTTAGGAGGAAGACCCCCCAAGGAACCTGATCTACAGGGTATGCGACTGGGGCCCAGCTCCTAATTCCTGCAGGCCTCTTCTGATCTGGGATGCCAGGGGAGCCAGGGAGAAAGTTGGCTTTGGACAGGCTGGGCTTCAAGGCAACGGCAAGGGGGCTCCAAGGCTCTCTCCCTCATCCCAACACCTGGACTCAGCAGACAGGAAAGGAAGGTCAGAGGCCAGCCTAAGGCTGTGGGGATGGGATGCAACTGGCTGAGGTGGTCCCTGTGTGGGGCTCTGGGAAGCTAAGCAAGGCGTTCAGTGGGGCTCAAAGCCCTTCACTTTCCCATCCCACCTCTGACGCGGCAGTGAGGAATCCAGAGGGGGCAGAGGAGCAGACCACGGGTGGGTGGTGAACGTAGGCAGGGTGGCAGTCAGGAGGCAGCCCCTCCCCACCTGCTCCGGGGGGCTGCACACAGCCTTCCCGACAGCACACACCTCATCCTGTGTAATCCTCCCGCCTCTTGTGAGGACGGGGCTCCGTGTCATCACGCCCACTGTACAGACCGGGAAGCTGAGCTTCAGGAAGGGGCAGAAGCTCGGTGATAGGGCACAGCTGGGGCGTGAGCAGGGCTCGGCCCTCTCCAGGCCACATTCCTTCCACTACCTCATGTTCCCCTCTCCTGCCCTCCCTCCCACAACCTGTCACTTCCACCTTTTCCCTCCCCTCCTAACTTTCCCAAAGTGAATATCATTATTATTATTTGCCTAATTAACATGTTGGCTGAATGACAGAAAACATGCAAACAGGTTTTGCCAAGGAAACTCTGATTAAAACTGCAGCCTGTCTAATTAGATGGAGATTTCTTCATTAGTTTTCCCATTTTAAATGAGCCGTCTCCCTCCCTGGGCCCCTCCACTGCTCTCACCCACCTTCTTCCTTCATGGTTGTACTGCCTCCCTCCACAGGACCCCTTTTCCCTCTGAGGTGGCTGATAGGCCAGAGGGTTGTCCTGCTTTGGTCTGAAGTTGGCTAGAAGACAGGCAAGGCACCTCCTGGAGTGTAGGGATGCTCAGTCGTGCCTGAGGTCTGGTTTGGGGCTGGGGCTCCCAGCAGGTTCTAAAGGTTTCTTTGAAAACCCTCCTGATTAACAAACAAACAAAACAAAACAAAACAGAGACCCTAGGTTTCCTCACTCAGATGCCACGAGCAGAAAAATGAGTATTTAAAATAACAGTAACACTAGATAACATTGGTTGACTACCTACCATATGTCAGACACTTACAAGCATTATCTCCCTTTATCTCCATAGCAACTCTACAAATGAAGCATTATCACCACTTTACAGATGAGAAAACTGAGGCTCAGAAGAGGCTGGAAGGAGCAGAGACTAGACTCAAACTCAGCATGGTCTGGGCCCAGAAACTCTGGTCACTCCCTCCTAGGACAAGCTGTTCTTCCCTTCTCTTCCTCCCCACATCCCATCAGCCCCCAAATGATTATCTGGAGCAATTAATCCACTAGGAACTCAGGGAAGCCACTTCCTGGGCATATGCAGTGGGAGAACAGGTAGCTTGGTGGCTCTCGAGAGGGACATGGGGGCACTGCTGGTTAGAAGAAAAGCCTGACTTGGTGACACAGGTCTTTATGAAGCTGCTCCAGGTTTTGGACTTTGAGCCCCATGTCTGAGGAGCATGTGTGGAAGACCTGCTCCTGCCCTCCAGAAGCCCCTAGTCCAAATGGGAATAGAGCTCCATGCCCTGCGGTCCTTCCAACCCCTACTTCCACTTTCCTCAGAAGGGCCTTGGTCTTGAATCTCCCAGCTCTGCCACTTGTTAGCTCATGACACTGAGCAAGTTTTTAACCTCTCTGAACCTCTGTATCTTTGTCAGTGAAACGTGGAAACAATGCTTTGCGAGATTCAAGATGGCGGCATGAGAGGTGGGACAGAGAACTCCTTCCAAAACCACAGATAGTGTGAAAATACAGTTAACACAACTAACCTTAAAACAGCAACAGGAAAGAAGGCTGCACCAGACTGCATACAGACCTCATGAACAAAGCAGACCACACAAAATGGGGTAACGTACCAAAGCCTTGATCCGGCGGGACCCGAGCCCTTCTCCCACGCCAGCTCACTGGCGGGAGGAAGAGAAATGGAGCAGAGAGGGGGTGGAAGCCTAGAACTGCTGAACACCCAGACCTGGAGATCTGCTTTGCGAGCAGAAACCTACCCTGTGTGGTGCTCCGAAGGATGGGGAGCTGGGACAAGTGGAGTGCTAGAGAGACAGATTCCAGCCATTTGTGGAAGACGGGATCCACACCTGGCCGCTCTGGTACAAAGGAAAGGGAGGCGGTCTGACAGATTCCTAGCAGTGAGAGTGCTGCTGAAGGGGTGGGGTTTACACGGAGCTTGCTGCGTTTGCCGTGCGGGAGAAGGGATAGGGGGACAAGGTTGTCTGGGCGGGCTCTGCCCAGCAGATTGGGAACTTTGAGGAGCTTCAGGCTCTCCACCCCTCTGGCTGGCCACTCAGCTCTGAGGCCCCCCACTGTGATATGCAGCCTGCCGAGCCTTCCTCCCGGCCTGACAGCACTGGCTCACAAACCCACAAACCAGCAGTCACTGCGCTGGCATCAGGCCAGTTGGAGGGAGGCCCTACCTACAACAGCTAGAGATGCAAAGCACAGAGGCTTACACTTGTGTGCTCGGCCCACTGGATCTGACACTGGAGACAGGCACCGCAGACGGGAATCAGGAAACAGATCTTTCCTCCCCACAGGCACCAGATCCACTTCCATATGACCTCCAACCTCACTCTAGGGGCTGAGCAGCTCCAGAGACTGGAGCTTCTGGGAACTAGTGGGCACAACACAGAAATATGAAATGTCAAAAGAACATGGTTTAGACTAAAATCTCACAAATCCCAGAAAAAGGGCCAAATGAAACTGAACTCACCAATCTTCCTGAAAGAGAATTCAAAATAAAAATCATAAACATGCTTATGGAGGTACAGAAAAATATTCAAGAACTCAGGAACAAATTCAAGATGGAGATTCATATCTGAAATGAAACATAAAATGGAGGGATTTAAAAGCAGATTAGATGTAGTAGAAGACATGGTAAATGGAATAGAAATTAGAGAAGAGGAATACAAAGAAGCTGAGGCACAGAGAGAAAAAAGAATCTCTAAGAATGAAAGAATATTGAGAGAACTGTGTGACCAATCCAAATGGAACAATATTCACATAATAGGGGTACCAGAATAAGAAGAGAGGAAAAAGGGATAGAAACTGTCATTGAGGAGGTAATTGGTGAAAACTTCCCCAGTCTGGGGAAGGAGATAGTCTCTCAAGCTATGGAGGTGCACAGGTCTCCCAACACAAGCGACCCAAGGAAGACAACATCAAGACATATAATAATTAAAATGGCAAAGATCAAGGATAAAGACAGACTTTTAAAAGCAGGGAGAGAGAGAAAAAAGATCACATACAAATGAAAACCCATCAGACTATCATCAGATTTCTCAACAGAAACCTCAGAGGCCAGAAGGGAGTGGCATGATATATTTAATGCAATCAAGTACAAGGGCCTCAAACCAAGAATACTCTACCCGGCAAGGTTATCATTTTAATTTGAAGGAAGAATTTTGCAATTTTCAGATAAGCAAAAGCTGAGAGAATTTACCTCCCACAAAACACCTCTACAGTGCATTTTGGAGGGACTCCTATAGATGGAAGTATCCCTAAGGCTAAATAGATGTCACCCAAGGGATAGACAAAGAGTACAGAATATGATTCATAACATACAAAGAATGGAAGAGGAAGAAAAAGGAGGAACAAAAAGAGCCTTTAGGTTGTGTTTGTAATAGCATATGAAGTGAGTTAAATTAGACTGTTAGATAGTAAGGGAATTACCCTTGAACCTTTGGTAGCCACGAATCTAAAGACTGCAATGGCAGTAAGTACATACCTTTCAATAATCACCCTAAATGTAAATGGTCTGAATGCACCAATCAAAAGATGTAGAGTCACTGAATGGATAAAAAAACAAGACCCATCTATATGCTGCCTACAAGAGACTCACTTCAAACCCAAAGACATACACAGACTGAAAGTAAAGGGATGAAAAACGATATTTCATGCAACTAATAGGGAGAAAAAAGCAGGAGCTGCAGTACTTGTGTCAGACTAAATAGACTTCAAAACAAAGAAAGTAACAAGAGACAAAGAAGGACATTACAATGATAAAGGGGTCAGTACAACAAGAGGATATAACTATTATAAATATCTATGCACCCAACAAAGGATCACCTAAATATGTGAAACAAATACTAAAAGAATTAAAGGGGGAAATAGAATGCAATGCATTCATTTTGGGAGACCTCAACACAAGACTCACTCCAAAGGACAGATCAACCAGACAGAAAATAAATAAAGAGACAGAGGCACTGAACAACGTATTAGAACAGATGGACCTAACGGACATCTACAGAACACTCCATCTAAAAGCAATAGGATATACATTCTTCTCAAGTGCACATGGAACATTTTCTAGAATAGATCATATACTAGGCCACACAAAGAACTGCAGTAAATTCAGAAAGATTGAAATTGTACCAACCAACTTCTCAGATCACAAAGGTATGAAGCTAGAAATAAATTACTCAAAGAAAATGAAAAAGCCCAAAAAACACATGGAGGCTTAATAACATACTCCTAAATAATGAATGAATCAATGACCAAATAAAAACAGAGATCAAGCAATATATGGAGACAAATGACAAAAATAATTCAACACCACAAAATCTGTGGGACACAGTGAAGGCCGTGCTAAGAGGGAAATATATGGCAATACAGGCCTACCTCAGGAAAGAAGAACAATCCCAAATGAACAGTCTAAACTCACAATTATTGAAACTAGAAAAGGAAGAACAAATGAGGCCCAAAGTCAGTAGAAGGAGGGACATAATAAAGATTAAAGCATAAATAAATAAAATTGAGAAGAATAAAACAATAGAAATAATCAATGAAAGCAGGAGCTGGTTCTCTGAGAAAATAAACAAAATAGATAAACCCCTAGCCAGACTTATCAAGAAAAAAAGAGAGTCTACACACATAAACAGAATCAGAAATGAGAATGGAAAAATCACTACAGACACCACAGAAATACAAAGAATTATGAGAGAATACTATGAAAAATGATATGCTAACAAACTGGATAACCTAGAAGAAATAGACAACTTTCTAGAAAAATACAACCTTCCAAGGCTGACCCAGGAAGAAAAAGAAAATCTGAATAGACCAATTACCAGTAAATAAATTGAATTGGTAATTTAAAAACTACCTAAGAACAAAACTCCTGGACCAGATGGTTTCACTACTGAATTTTATCAAACATTTAGTGAAGACCTAATACCCATCCTCCTTAAAGTTTTCCAAAATGTAGAAGAGGAGGGAATACTCCCAAACTCATTCTATGAGGCCAACATCACTCTAATACCAAAACCAGGCAAAGACACCACAAAAAAGAAAATTACAGACCAATATCCCTGATGAACATAGAGGCAAAAATACTCAACAAAATATTTGCAAACCGAATTCAAAAATACATAAAAAAGATCATCCATCATGATCAAGTGTGATCCACCAAGGGATGCAAGGATGGTAGAACATTCGAAAATCCATTAACATCATCCACTACATCAACAAAAAGGACAAAAACCACATGACCATCTCCATAGATGCTGAAGAAGCATTTGACAAAATTCAACATCCATTCATGATAAAAACTCTCAACAAAATGGGTATAGAGGGCAAGTACCTCAACATAATAAAGGCCATATATGACAAACCCACAGCCAACATTATACTTAACAGCGAGAAGCTGAAAGCTTTTCCTTTAAGATCGGGAAGAAGACAAGGATGCCCACTCTCCCCACTTCTATTCAATATAGTTCTAGAGGTCCTAGCCATGGCAATCAGACAGCACAAAGAAATAAAAGGCATCCAGATTGGTAAGGAAGAAGTCAAACTGTCCCTGTTTGCAGATGACATGATATTGTACATAAAAAACCCTAAAGAATAACTCCAAAACTACTAGATCTAATTTCTAAATTCAGTAAAGTTGTGGGATACAAAATTAATACACAGAAATGTGTTGCATTACTATACACTAACAATGAACTAGCAGAAAGAGAAATCAGGAAAACAATTCCATTCACAATTACAACCAAAAGAATAAAATACCTAGGAATAAACCTAACCAAGGAAATGAGAGACTTATACTCTGAAAACTACAAGACACTCATGAGAGAAATTAAAGAAGATACCAATAAATGGAAACACATCCCGTGCTCATGGATAGGAAAAATTAATATTGTCAAAATGGCCATCCTGCCTAAAGCAATCTACAGATTCAATGCAATCCCTATCAAAATACCAACAGCATTCTTCAATGAACTAAAACAAATCATTCTAAAATTCACATGGAACCCCAAAAGACCCTGAATAGCCAAAGCAATCCTGACAAGGAAGAGTAAACTGTAGGAAATTATGCTCCCTGACTTCAAGCTCTACTACAAAGCCACAGTAATCAAGACAATTTGGTACTGGCACAAGAACACACCCATAGACCAATGGAACAGACTAGAGAGCCCAGATATAAACCCAAGCATATATGGTTAATTAATATATGATAAAGGAGCCATGGATATACAATGGAGAAATGATAGCCTCTTCAACAGCTGGTGTTGGCAAAGCTGGACAGCTACACATAAGAGAATGAAACTGGATTATTGTCTAACCCCATACACAAAAGTAAACTCCAAATGGATCAAAGACCTGAATGTAAGTCATGAAACCATAAAACTCTTAGATAAAAACATAGGCAAAAATCTCTTGGACATAAACATGAGCAACGTATTCATGAACATATTTCCCTGGCAAGGGAAGCAAAAATTAGCAAGTGGGATTATATCAAACTAAAACGCTTCTGTACAGCAAAGGACACCATCAGTAGAACAAAAAGACATCCTACAGTATGGGAGAATATATTCATAAATGACATATCTGATAAGGGGTTGACATCCAAATTATATAAAAAGCTCAGGCACCTCAACAAACAAAAAGCAAATAAGCCAATTAAAAAATGGGCAGAGGAGCTGAACAGACACTTCTCCAAAGAAGAAATTCAGATGACCAACAGGCACATGAAAAGATGCTCCACATCACTAATCATCAGAGAAATTCAAATTAAAATCACAATGTGATATCATCTCCCACTACTTAGGATGGCCACCATCGAAAAGACAAACAATAACAAATGTTGGTGAGGATGTGGAGAAAGGGGAACCCTCCTACACTGCTGGTGGGAATGCAAATTAGTTCAACCATTGTGGAAAGCAGTATGGAGGTTCCTCAAAAAACTCAAAATAGAAATACCATTTGACCCAGGAATTCTACTCCTAGGAATTTACCCTAAGAATGCAGCAGCCCAATTTGAAAAAGACAGATGCACCCTATGTTTATCGCAGCACTATTTACAATAGCCAAGAAATGGAAGCAACCTAAGTGTCCATCAGTAGATGAATGGATAAAGAAGAAGTGGTACATATACACAATGGAATATTATTCAGCCGTAAGAAGAAAACAAATCCTACCATTTGCAACAACATGGATGGAGCTAGATGGTATTATGCTCAGTGAAATAAGCCAAGCTGAAAAAGACAAGTACCAAATGATTTCCCTCATATGTGGAGTATAAGAACTAAAAAAAAAAACAAAACTCAAGGAACAAAACAGCAGGAGACTCAGAACCCAAGAACGGACTAATAGTTGCCAAAGGGAAAGGGACTGGGGAGGATGGGTGGGAAGGGAGGGGCAAGGGGGAAGAAGGGACATTACAATTAGCATATGTAATGTTGTGGGGTCACGGGGAGGGCTGTACAACCCAGAGAGGACAAGTAGTGACTCTATGGCATCTCACTACACTGATGGGCAGTGACTGTAATGGGGTTGGAGGGGGGGACCTGATGAAGGGGGTAGTATAATCACCATAATATTACTCATTTAATTGTAGATTAATGATATCAAAATAAACTTATAAAAAAAGAATTAAAAAAAAAGAAGATTTAACCAGGTAGTCTTTTAGCCTCTTCCTACTTTTTTTTGTGGCTGACTCTCATCTGGTAGCAGGGCGTGAGGGGCTTTGTCCCGGAGATTCTCATCCTGCCTGTATAATTACTTGTTGGGTCAATCCTTGCTAAAGGGCTTGAATTACACTGAACACTCTTATTCGCAAATGATCAAACACCTAATTAGAACCAAATCTAGCAAAATGTGGGATGTGTTGGGAGGTTCTTGGTACACAGCTCACAGAACGGGAAGAAATTGCTGAAAAACTAAGGATACTGAATCCAGGGCCACCTGTTTGGTCAAGATTCTCTGTTGCCTCCCTACCAGTGTGGATTTCATTCTCCTTTTGCATAATTGCCTATTATCCGAGGAAGGGGCCATGCTTACATCCTTTGGCATCATGAAGTCAGGAAATGGTTCTTCCTCTGTGTTTAATTAGAAAAATCTAAGGAAGGACTCCTAATTAGCTTGGCATAAATTGCACCCTCTTCCTGGACTAGTCTCCATATTCTGGCCCAGAGTGGGTCCGATATGTACCCATGGACCATCTCTGTGATCTTTGTGGCAGCATCCTGCTAGACGTGGCCTAACTTTGCTGTTAAGACTATGTGGATTGCATAAGAAGAAACACAAACCTGGTGTGTGAGAGAATTTTTAAAAAGGTGATCTTGGTGGCAGCTCCACCTTCACGCCTCGGTGGAAGAGGGTTGTCTCATTACAGGAAAACGATCCTTTGGGAGGAACAAGCAATTGTTAAACAGAACGTTAAGAGCTCTTAACCACCACAGAATGGTGTTGACAGCCATTCTCCTGAAAGAAAGTATGTAAACAAGTTGGCCAAACCGAATGGTTGGGGGAAGGGAGGGGAAGAGCTGTTTTCTTTTGTTCTGAAGAACATGTCAAAGACAAGCTTGGTTCTGCTTCCAGTCCACATCTGAGAGTGTGTGTCATCAAGTGGGAAGGCCGCACAAGTATGAGAAGAGCTGTATCTGAAGCTGCCAATCTCTTAACACGTTACTGAAAATGTAACAAACAAAATGAAAGCTAATTGACTATTGTATTATTTACCAGTATTTGTTTGGTACAACACCAGAGCAGTTCCTTGAGAGATAACTGTTCAAAGGTATAAACTCGTTTGGACAGGGGTCTTTCCACTCTTCCCTGTGGCTTCCTACTCCCTCTGTGAATTGTTACTTCCTTTCTCAAAGCCTGCCTCTTCGTTTCCCTCAAAGGGCACAGAGCTTCTTTTGGGGGAGGGGGAAAAAACAAAAACAAAAACGTGGTCTTGGGTTTTCATGACCAAGGTGGCAGCAATTTTCAAACCTTTGTATACATTCTTTTTTTAAAAATTTAGTCCACAATGAAAAACCAGTTCACACTCATTAGGATGGTTGTTGTGAGGAAAAAAAGCAAAAAATAGCCTTGGTGAGGATGTGGAGAAATTGGAACATGGTGCATTGAGGAATGTAAACTGGTGTAGCTGCTACGGAAAACATTATGGTGGTTCCTTAAAAAAACATGAAACAGAATTACCATATGATCCAGCAATTCCACTTCTAGGTATATATATGCAAAAATATTGAACACCTACCTGTTTGTACACCAGTGTTACCATATGATCCAGCAATTCCACTTCTAGGTATATATATGCAAAAATAATGAACACCTACCTGTTTGTACACCAGTGTTCATAGTAGTACTATTTACAATAGCCAAAACATGGAAATAAATCATATGTCCATAGACAGATGAATGGGTAAACAAAACATGGTAGAGACAAACAATGGAATATTTTTCAGCCTTTAAAAGGAAGGAAAATTCCATACATGCTATACTGAGGATGAGCCTTGAAGACCTTATGCTAAGTGAAGTAAGCCAGCTACAAAGGACAGGTATTATTTGATTCCACTTCTATGAGGAGCCTGGAATAGTTAATTCAGAGACAAAGTGGTTACCGGGGCATAGGGAGGGACTTTTCTGGAAATAAGTGTTTAATGGGTACAGAAAACATTCTGGCAGTGGATAGTGGTGATAGGTGCACAAAAATGTGACTGTCTTTGAATTGTACATTGTTTAAAATTTTATGTATATTTTACCATAATAAAAAACACTTAAAAAATAGTCTACTCCTGAAACATTTAACTTGATTTCTGAATTTTCATCATAAGTGTAAAATGTATCCAGTGGAATCAAAATAGTAGATTTGATACCTGTTATCTATTTAAAAGTATGTAAACCAGTTCTTTAATAGTGGGACATTTTCGTTCCTTTTCTCTTTTACTTGTATTTCTAGGCTTCCCACAGAATTTTATCCTAATGTAATATTTTACACTCAAGAGTTTTGATCTTGATCACATTATACTTTCTTTGCAACAAAAAGAGTGCATAAATTGAAATTTTAAATTATTTCCTGTGACAACGCTAAATAGCCAAAGCAATCCTGAGAAGGAAGAATAAAGTGGGGGGGATTACACTCCCTGACATCAAGCTCTACTACAAAGCCATAGTAATCAAGACAATTTGGTACTGGCACAAGAACAGACCCATAGACCAATGGAACAGACTAGAGAGCCCAGGTATAAACCCAAGCATATATGGTTAATTAATATACAATAAAGGAGCCATGGATATACAATGGGGAAATGACAGCCTCTTCAACAGCTGATCTTGGCAAAACTGGACACTACACGTAAGAGAATGAAACTGGATTATTGTCTAACCCCATACACAAAAGTCAACTCAAAATGGATCAAAAGACCTGAATGTAAGTCATGAAACCATAAAACTCTTAGAAAAAACCTAGGCAAAAATCTCTTGAATATAAACATGAACAGCTTGTTCCTGAACACATCTCGGGCAAGGGAAACAAAATTAAAAAATGAACAAATGGGACTACATCATGCTTAAAAGCTTCTGTACAGCAAAGAACACCATCAGCAGAACAAAAAGTCATCCTACAGTATGGGAGAATATATTTGTAAATGATATATCCGACAAGGGGTTAACATCCAAAATATATATAGAACTCACACTCCTCAACACCCAAAAAGCAAATAACCCTATTAAAAATGGGTGGAGAATATGAACAGACACTTCTCCAAAGAAGAAATTCAGATGGCCAACAGGCACATGAAAAGATACTCCACATTGCTAATCATCAGGAAAATGCAAATTAAAACCACAATGAGATATCAAATCACGCCAGTTAGGATGGCCAACATAGAAAAGACTAGAAAAAACAAATGCCGGCGAGGATGTGGAGAAAGGGGAACCCTCCTACACTGCTGGTGGGAATGTAAACTAGTTCAACCATTGTGGAAGGCAATATGGAGGTTCCTCTAAAAATTAAAAATAGAGATACCATTTGACCCGGGAACTCCACTCCTAGGAATTTACCCAAAGAAAACAACTTCTCAGAATCAAAAAGACATGTGAACCCCTATGTTTATCGCAGCACTATTTACAAAGGCCAAGATATGGAAACAACGTAAGTGTCCATCATAGATGAACGGATAAAGAAGAGTGGTACATATACACAATGGAATACTATTCAGCCATAAGAAAGAAACACATCCTACCATTTGCAACAACATAGAGCTAGAGAGTATTATGCTCAGTGAAATAAGTCAGGCAGCGAAAGACAAATACCAAATAATTTCACTCATTTGTGGAGTATAACAATGGAGCAAAACTGAAGGAACAAAATAGTAACCGACTTACAGACACCAAGAAGGGACTAGTGGTTACCAAAGGGGAGGGAGGGAGGGAGGGAGGGAGAAGGGGATTGTGCGGTATCCTGATTTGTGCACATGGTGTGTGTGGGGTCATGGGGAAGACAGTGTAGCTCCAAGAAGACAAACAGGGACTCTGTGGCATCTTACTACACTGATGAACAGTGACTGCAGTGGGGTGTAGGGGGGACTCGATAATAAGGGTGAATGTAATAACCACATTGTTTTTCTTGTGAAACCTTCATAAGAGTGTATATCAATGATACCTTAAAAAAAATTATTTCCTGTAACTAAAGCTATATATATAAGTGTTCTGGATTGCTGTGACCATTGACTGCTAGGACAATTGATAAAGACAATCTGAATGTTACAGATTTTGATAAACACTTATTCTTTATTTAGTAATTGTTTATTGGAAATGCTTCTTAATGAGATTATTGAGGCATTTAAAAACTCATGTAATTTTGGATGACTCACTTATTGCTGGAATGATTCAGGATTTTCAACATCAAACGCATTCCTATTTTCTTTTCATAGATCTGTGCTCTGAGTAAACTTGTTCACATAAATAAGTTCTTAGAGCAGCAGCACTCTGTCGTTTGAACTTAAGTTCTGTGCAAAAAAATCACTCATCTATCATTTTTAGTATTTTACTTGCTGACAATTCCATCTACTCCTTCAGATTTGTTGAAAAGATGGGACTGGAAACCATCTAATTGTGAAAAGATTTGTTACCTAAGTCGTCAGCCAATGAATTTGTTTTTTGCAAGTTTACCAAGATTGCTTTTTGAAGATTTCAGAAGACTACTACTGTACCTACTACTCTTTCACTTAGGGACCTGTTCTAACTCAGTTTACCTAAAGGACTGAGAAAATTAAAATACTGTTAATTTAAAAACAACTTTGCCAATACACAATATCTTAATATGCTTAATTTTATCACCTAAGTATGATTTGTCAAATCCTTCGGTCTATAGATTTTAACTGGCTATACCTATGGAAAATGTCAACCATAAAATTAAGTCACTTTTTGTCAAACCAGTTAGTTCAGTCAGACTGCGTTTTGTCAGAAAAAGTCTGACTTCATTTTCCCCCAGCATTTCAATATGAACATTTGACAGTATACAGAAAAGTTGAATGAATTATAAAGTGAACACTCATATAAATGTCCACCTGGACTTTACAGTCAACATTTTGTTATATTTGCTTTATCACCTATCCATTTATTTCCCCTAAGCATTTATCAGTCCATCTTATTTTTTGGATATATTTCAAAGTAACACACGTGGATACACTTCATCCCTAAATACTTCAGCATGTATTTCATTTACTCATGTTCAATATTTGTTTACAACTTTTTGAAGCTAAATTTCCACATGGAAATGCACAAATCCTGTGTGTACTATTAGATGCCTTCTGACAAATGCACACACCCAACTGCCATCCAAATGTAGTATATTAACCATCACCTCCAAAAGTTCCCTCACACCCCTCCCACTCAACTCCCACTGTTACCTGTTGGAAGCAACCACCTGGCTGCTTTTCACCGCATGTTAGCTTTGCCTGTTCTAGAACTTCAAGTAAATGGAACCACATATGTACTCTTATGTAAGGCTGCTTTCACTCAGTGTAATTGTTTTGATTCATCCATGTTGTTGATATTTGCAGAGTAAAATTTCAGTATGTGCATATACCACATTTTATTATTGTTGATGGTCACTTGGGTCGTTTCTACATTTTGGTGGTTATGAATAAAGCTACTGTCACTGTTCATGGTGGGTCAGGTCTTTTGGTAGATACCACTTCTGTTCCTCCTGGTTGAGTACCTAGAATTACTGGGTTATAGGATAGTGTATGTTTAATCGTTTAAGAAATTGGCAGACCTTTTTTGAGAGTGGCTGTGCCGTCATACAGCGATGCATGAAGTTTTGATCAGCAACATTAAATGTTGGCAAAATGTGGAGCAGTTTTAATTTTAGCCGTCTGGTGGGTGTGTAGCATCTCACTGTGGTTTAGTCTCTACATCTTTGATGGCTAATGATCACTTTTTCAAGTGCTTATTAGCCGGTTACGTACCTTTGTGAGATGCCTTTTTGAGATTTTGTGCCCTTTAAGATTTTTTTCTTTTTAAGATTTCTTATGCACTCTAGATAGTAGCCTTTTGTCAGATATAGCTGCACATATTCTCTCCCATTTTGTGGCTTGCCTCATCATTTTCTTAATGGTACCTTGAAGAACAGAAGTTTTAAATTTTGATAAGCCCAATTTATCAAAATTTTCTTTAATGATCATTGCTTTTTGTATCCTCCATAAGAAACTTTTGCTTCTGTGCACTCTTCCATCCCAAATCATAAAGATAGTATGTGTTTTTTTGGAGAAGCTTTATAGTTTTTACTTTCAGGTTTCTGTGATCCATATTAAATCAGGGTTTGTATGTAATGTGAGGTAGGGGTCAAAGTTTGTTTTTCTTCTCATGGATATTTGGTTTCAACACCATTTGTTAAGTCTTTCCCCACTGAATTGCTTGAGGGCAGATAAATTATTGTGGTTGCATTGACTAGGTAGATCAGTTTGGTGGAAACTTAAGTTTTTAACAATATTGAATCTTCCAGTATGTGAACATGGCATATGGCATTTAAAAATCTAAACATTGTTAGTATTTAAGAAATATATCACTGAAATAATTTACAGAATTCATTTGGAGATTATTAAAAGCACTCAAGATTAAAAGTAAGCCAATGACCATATTTTGTAGTGGGCAATACAAAGTAAACCTAATGTGTTTTTTTATACCCTGGTCTGCGTTGTGACTGAATGAATAGCTAAAATTGAAAGGAAACCTTTCCTGAATATCCTAGCCAGGATTCATCCTCTCTCTTCTGAATTCCTGCTGCACTTATTAATTAGCAAACAGACTTAACAATAAATTGTTCTCTAGAGTGTGAACTTCTGGGGAGTTATGATTAATTCGGTCTTAGCCTTTAATGTGTGGTGAATAGTGTAAAACAAAGTAAGTCAGGTCCTGAAGATGGGCTCTGATCTGAGAGGCAACAAGGAGCCATTGAAGGCACCTGCTGGGAACAGTGAACAACAGGAAGAAAGTGATATTGAGTAAGAACTGGATGAGTTACCTGGAGAGAATCTGGAGTAGAAACCCATTTTAAACTTTTAACTACTCTGGGTGTGGTCAGCAGACCTATAGCATTGACGTCACTTGGGAGTTTTGTAGAAATACAAATTCTGAGGCCTGACCTTACCTTCTGAATCAGAATCTGTGTTTTCAAGATTCCCAAGTCATCTGTGTGCCCACCCAAGTTTGAGAATGCTGTTCTAGAGAAGTTTGCTGTCTCCTGGTACGAGTGGTAAGGGCCATAGTATGAACAGCAGTTGAAATTATCTTGATGGATGTCTGACTTCTTGGCATGTTTCTCTTTAAGTTGCCAAAATGGATTTTCAAAAATCATCATTTTGGTTTTCTTGAATTGGGGGAAGAAAATAATCTTTCTAACAGTCTTTACAGAAATACATTCCTAGAAATGCTACCTTATGGGCTTTTAAAAACTTTACCATAAATCACTGATTTAAATTTTAAATAGCCTCAGCTGACTGTAAAGTTAAGTCAGTCATCTGAAAAAAAATCTAATGAGGACAAATGACTCAGTGTCCTGTCTCTGCTATTCCCAGGGATTGGACTTTGAGGATAAAGTTGAGATTTTGTAAAAACAGTTCAAGTGTGGTCGCTATACAAACTATAAAAGTGTGCTTGTTTAAAATCTGAAGAGGAAAATGAGAAGACAGATTTTATTTTGTATTGTTATGATGTTTGTGTAATAACTAAAGGAAAATAAATCCATTAGCAGCCTGCTACCTTCACACAGTAGCTGTTTATATTTTTCTATGATCCTTTATCAAAAATGTCCATCAACACACAGAATTTTCACATAGTTATAATCATGGTATAGATACCACTTTGCAGTCTGCTTATGTCATTTAACATATTTCCCTTCTTACCACCACCTCTTCGAACAGTTTCTCTGCTTTCTTCGACTTCCTCCTCCTCTCCCTCTCATCTCTGGCCTCCCTAACACTGATCTCTGGTTCATCTTGAACGCTCTGTTACATCATTTCCTGCTTAAAAGTTTGCAGATTCCTCACTGCATGCCTGAGCACCCATTTGATACTCCAGCCTCCATTCTTTCTGACTTGGCTTGCCCAAAGACACCTTGCTTACCTTCTTCCATACTACCTCCTGAAAACTAGATCTCTTTTTTCCTATGATCAGCTGGTTGTACATTTGCTTTGTAAAGCAAACTCAGGTCTCCCAGGGGCTTCAGCTGATTTCTTTAAGTCACCGTCTGCCTTTTACAATGGAGCCTGCCTTAATGGTTTCACAAGTGGGGGCCTCCAGTCATTATTCTTTTCTTGCTTTACTCTCCCTTCTTACCAGATGCTCAAAAGAACTAGTTGCAAAGGACCCTAAGCAGTTTTGTGCTAAGTTTTGCTGGGAGAGGAGTCATCAGAGGAAAGACAGGTTTTTTGGCTGAAGAGAAAAAAGATTAGAGTTGAGGCTCTACCACTCTGAGCCCTCAGCGTTCCTGGCTCACCTTTGCATTTCAAGTCTGCCAGGGGATGTGGCCGACTTTGAACTTTGGGTCAGTTTACTTTCCTTGAGTTGTTCAGATGTTAAGAAATCTGGAGATTAACTATAAAAAAGATAACTGATATTTTCAAAGGGAAATGATTTTAAAGTTTTGAGCCAAATTATGAAACTTAATCAGAAACTTCATATAGATATTGAAAAAAGAAACTTGTAGGAGGAAGCTTTTAAGCTGAGACATTGTTCAAATAGATTGCCATAGAATAAAAATTATCACTTTATCTTGTGCTGGTTAACAGCTTTTAGCGCCTTTGGAGTTCCTAGATACTGGTGCTTGGCAAAAGATTATAAAGAACACACTCCCCAGTAAAAAGGGCCAGGTTCCTATCCAGCGCCAGATGTGAATTTGAGAAGCAGAGGTGGTCTTTTGTTCAGTAAAATCAGCCTTTGCTTTCCAGACCTCTTAACTGACTGCATGTCAGCTGTGTTGACAGTTTACCTCTCAAACTCTCTTTCAATACGGAGTGAAGACGTGGGACTGAACAGGTCAGTCTGGAGACGCGGGATCAGGAAGCCGCTCAAGAGGAGGCCTTCCAAGCAAAGTGTCTCAGAACACAAATGGCTGCAGACAGGACGATCATGCCGTACCAGTTCACCTAGGATAGTTTCTGTTTGAGCGTGCTGTCGTGGTATGATTATAAATATTTACCCCCATCCCTCATGGAAGTAACTTGATGTGGATGATAAACGGTTACGCTCTGAAAATAAAATTCTGATAAAATACTTTATGCCAGATATGGTACTAAAAATGCTTTAGCTAATCCTCACAAAACACCTGAAAGGTAGCTGCTGTGGCTTCTTTACAAATGAAAGTTAGCTCAGAAAGGCTAATTTGATTGAGATCACACAGTAGCAGACCAGGTGAGCAAATAAAAATCTATTATACTTTTAAAACTTAATTTTTCCCAGCCTGCCACACTAAGGGATTAACGGTATGGCCTCCATTGATTTGGGGATCCAGTGAAGGACTCCTACAATGGCAGTGAAAGCTCTTATCCGGAAGAATGGAATGTAGAATGTTTGGACCAGGATAACAGTGATGTCTGCAGTGGGGATGTGGGCAGTGAAGATAGAGGTGTACTGATGAGGTTGCCAGGCTCCTGGATGCTTGTGGCCATTTGTTCCTGGATGTCCTTAAAGGGACCTGCTGCTCAGGCCTGGATGGGAGGGTCATGGTGCTTGTATAGATCAGTACTACACAAACTCTGGGCCTCTGTCAGCTGGGAATCTTGTTCAAATACAGCTCGGTTTCATAGGTCTTAGATGGGGCCTGAGATTTTGTATTTATAACAAACTCTTTGCTGGCACTTCTGACCTCCACACTGTACTTTGTATAGTTGATGATGAGACTGCCTGGGGCATGGAAGGAGCCACGTAACAAACGCCCTGATTTTAGATGGGGAATAGGAAGAGTTGCTTCTAGACATAGATATCGTGGTGGTTGGGGTAGGTGGGAGGGACCATGTTGGTGGCTGGTGTAGGGGACTGGCTCTTAACTACGCATGGTTTCAGAGGATGCATTGTCTTTGTAATTAGTGCATATGGATTATTTAAAAGTATAACCTTTGCTTGGGGGAAATGTGGACTTGGAGAAGCAGGAGGGGGTGGTCTGGGCTGGGGGCAACACCAGTGTGGATAAGTTGTTACTCAGCCTGGGCAATGGTGGCGAGAATTTGACAAACAGACTGGTAGCAAGCAGAGTATCTACAGCCAGACAGGAATAACGTGGATGCATGACACAGCAGCAAAGCCAGCAGCAAAGCTCTTAAAAAAAAAAACCCCACGGAAGGAGTCCCACCCACAGACTGGCCATTTTCCCCTCGAGGCTGTGCTGAGTTCCTGTGACCATAAGGGTTTACTGCAGGAGGCTCTGGCCGTCTGTGCCTGAGGCTGACAGTATAACCCCTTCTGTCCACCTCAGGCCCTGTCCTGGGCAGTCCCAGGTGTGCACGTTTCCCGAGTCTGGTGACTGCTTCCTGTAACATGCAGAACAAGCAAGGTGGAGGGCTGCCAGCCTGGTCTGGGTGTGAGCAGCCTGCTGCTGGGGCTAGGGCCTCTGCTCTACCCTCTTCTGAGGGAGCAGCCTTGCACTGAAGGCCATGTGGAAAAGGACTGACGTGGGACAGCATGCTGACAGAGGAAGGAGCAAAGGTTCTAAAAGCTCTGAGCAGAGTTGGACTGGTTCCTGGAGCTGTGAGGGCCCCAGGAGCAGGGCCTTGGTTCTGAGCAGCACTCCTGAGAGAGGGCCCAAGCACCCGAAGGTCCCACTGATCTCCCACCTGGCCAGGGCGCCTCCGAGAGCCCCCAGAAGGGCAGGAGAAACTGTTGACAGAACTGGATGATATGCGCTCCGGAACATGGGGTTTCTGGTGGGGCATAATGCTACTTCTGAGACCGTTCGTTTCTCTTGTTCTGGTCTGGGGAGTGTTTCCTCAGTCTGTGTACAGTGGCAGGAGGGAGGGGAGGAGCTGGACCTGATATATCAGCTCCCACTGATGCGCATCCTGCTGGGGTGACGGGGCTGGTCAGGGCAGAGCTTACTTTAGTATACCTAGAGCAGCCTGGTGACACCCCCGCCCTCTACAAAAGCTGACCCCTTTTCTCTGTGATGAGCTGTTCCAGAGGAGCCCGGAGTGCCAGGAGCCGTCCCCAGAGTCCAAGTGTACAGTGTTTTTCTGGAGGTCGCCTGTCCCTTAGTGGTAAACACCGCTGTGGCAGGGCACCGTTCAGGCCACTGGAGCACACGGGTGTTTGCGGGATCGTAGAGCTTTGCACTGGGCTGCAAAACCAGGGCTTGAGCAAGCAGCTGGAGAGAGTCCAGGTCTAGAGTGTTTTTGGGTTTGGGGGTGGAGAGCAGAGGGAGGGGAAGGGAGGGGCAGGAGGGCAGAGCTGCACAGGCAGGCAGTCTGCTGCTTTGGCTCTGCCGTCCACGGAGAGGACTTCATCCATGCCTGGGGGCCGCCGGCCACCATTGCTGAAGATAGGAGGGCGCTGCCTCGCAACCCTGCCTTCGCAGCAGCACTGCACCCGGACTGTTCCAAGTAGCTGTTGTTCTAGCTTTTCCCTGGGAGGCAAGTCTCCTCCCTGTCGTCCCTCCTGCCCTCCCCCTTCTGGGAGGGATGGTGCCGCTCGCTGCTGCTCGGCTCAGCCGGCTGATGTCACTGGCAGCGGGAAGCATCAGCAGCCTGATCACATGCTGGCCAGTCTGTATTGCAGGCGGGATAGGGGTGTGTGTGTGGGGAGGGGGCTGTATGGCAGCTGCTCTGGCTCCAGCGCCCCCAAAAGTGCAGAGGCAGCGGCTGCAGCATCCGGCCAGCTTGGATGTCTGGTTCCTGAGCCTGGGGAAACTATTATTAATAACATTTCTTGTTGACAATACTGGGGAAAATAGCCCTTAACTCTGGGATTTCTGCTGTCCTCCTGTCCAAAGCAGACTTCCAGGACTCTGAAGAAGCAGTTACAAGCAGGATGCTTTTCCCCACCTCTGCGCAAGATTCCTCCCGTGGCCTCCCAGATGCAAATGACCTGTGCCTTGGCCTGCAGTCCCTCAGTCTCACGGGCTGGGACCGACCCTGGAGCACCCAGGACTCGGATTCCTCAGCCCAGAGCAGCACACACTCGGGTGAGTGCCAGAAAACGAGTTGGTTGGGGGAGGGGATGCATGGGGTGGAGAGCAAAGATAACCACAGCAACAGTTGTTCTGTTCTCCTTTGCATCACCCCCCCACCCACCCACCCCATACAACATGGAGCTGTTTTGCAAGAGACTGGAAATGCTAGCTTTGAGTGTGGCAGGACAGATGGTTGCTCATGAAGGCAGGCATGGCTTTTCCACTTACCCTGATAAATTCCCTGGAGTTGTTAGTCTGCACCTGGGGTGGCCCTGAGAAGGGTCCCCAAGGTAACAGCCTTATGCAGAAAAGATCCAGCTAACCCTCTAGTGCCTGGGCCTGTCTTGGAGATGATGAAGCAAAACACTTTAATGTGGGGGAGGGGACTTAAGGGCTGATTGCTGGATGTCCACATTCTATTTCTCGTAGCTTTTAAAACTAAGGAGCTGTGTATGAAGGGTGGGTGGTCCCTGGATCATGGCCGGGGAAGAATGTTAACCTCCCATGGGGCTGGGTGATCCTGGGATGGTAGAATTGGCTTCGCGTAAGGTTAAGAGCCTTGATTCTGGAAAGGGGTAGGTAGGACAGGCAGGGTGGAGTGACTCTCAACTAGGAGGCTCTTTTTCTGTCTTTGTGTTAAAGGTAAGCAGGTAGATGAAGGAGCAGCCACTCCCCTTCAAAGTCCCCTGTCATCTTGGGAGGAGTCGATGGGGACAAAGTGAAGGGGCTCCTTGGCAGCCCCTCAGGCTGCTTCTGTGACGCCTCCCCGTTTATTTCCCTCTTGGGGTGCAGGGGAGAGGGTTGGCCACTCCAAGTCTTGGAGGATTCAGGAAGAAATGTGAACTTGAGAAATATCATAGGTATTTGGTATACTTAAAATCTGCGTGCTTTGCTTTATATAAATCATACCTTAATACATTGGCAGCAGATACTTTAAAAAGATGGAAAGATGTGTTGGGGCCCGGGGGGGGCAGCCCATGCTGTTGGTGCTGACAGTGGGGTTCACGGAACCTGGCGTCCTTTCCTTCCCTGCTCCAGAGCCTGGCAGTCATGGCAGCAAGGTACTGTCGTGCTGATTTCTCTGGCCTCCACCCTATTTGGCGCAGGTCCCTTTTTAGAACGTTTTGCAGAGCCTGGGCGGTTGTGTCTTGGCATTTTAATGCCCAGTTGTTTCGGTAAAATCCCACTTGGGGATAGGGGTTGGATATTTTTTATTTGGGGTGGGTAGGGAAGATCTTTGCCTTAATTAACTACCTCTGGGTTAAAGTGGAGTTCTTGAAGTATTTGCCTTGAGCTGACTGCTGTCTTTCTGGAAAAGCTGGTAACTGCCTTGTACCCCTGGGCAAGGAAGTGTGGTGTCACGTTGGTGTCTTCGCCTGGAGGCCGCAGTAGCTCTTTATGTAGTACTCTGAAGCCAGTCTGGTGGCCTGAGGAGTTGACCTTGTCCTCACTCCCGCTGTATCAGAGCAGAAGCCGGAAGAGCTCACATAGGACCCGTCTGGCTGCTCAGTGTTTGACAGGGACACTATCCTCGCTGGTGTCATGTTGGGCGTGGCTCTGTTTCCCTTAGCTAGAAGGGTCCTTCTGCGGTCAATCACAGCACAGAGAAATGCAGAGGGCCTGGCTTAGGACTTGGAGAGCTTGACTTGAAAGTTACTGTGAAATCAGGCTGTAAAAAAATTAGCTTGAATCCAGCCATAATTTCCTCAGCTTCCCGAAAGGTCTGTGCTTGGGGCTTTTTGTCTCTAAAGTGAGGATGTATTTACTTCACCACCTTCCATCTCAAGCACTTTAGTGATAAATATTACATGATTTTGTGGATCAGGGAGGGACTGCAGTCTCTGGCCTTAGCATTCATAGGGACCAGAGAGTTGCCCCAGTGGTATGAGCTGACCAGGGGCAGGGTTAGTGTGGACACGTCCTTCTGTCCAAGGGTTGAGGATGCACCCGCCCCTGGTCCCCATGTTGTCTTTGGACTTTGAACTGTGGTGGTGGCCATCTCTCTTCTTTCCCTGAGCTCTGGGCCTTTTTGGAAAGCCCACGTGGGGTACCATGTCCTGGAGTAGGATGCAGCCCTCCTACCAGCCAGCTGCAGTGCCAGATCATGCACCCTTGCCAGCAATGCAGGAACAGGCAGCCCACATTCCATTGCCTACACTGCCTTCTCATCAGAAGACTGACTCGTTCAGTTTCTTCGGCAGGGGCGGGGGGGGGGGCTAGTATCAGTGGTTCCAGACAGTCCGGGTCATCCTTGCAGACAGCCTGGTGCCCTGCTGCCTCTGCACGGAGCACAGGATGCTTGCTTACTCCTTGGGCTCTGCTCAGTGATACACTGCCGAGGCACCTGCAGCTTTACATCTGGCCATCTCCTACCCCTCTTAAGTGTTTAGCGGTGTTGGGGGCAAGGTTGGAGATAGCAAGGCTCTTGACTAAAAATGAATTAATTCAACAAACGTTGAACACTGGCTATGTGTCAAGCACTATGTTAGGCACTGGAGGTACATCAATGAATAAAATAGTCCTTAAAAACCCCCATGGCTACCAAGGGAAAACAGATGAGAAAGTATACCAAATGCAACACAGTAGCTGCTGTGGTGGGGGTTTCCATTTTTTCCCCCTAAAGACTTTTTTTGCATTGGGACAACCTTTCATTGGCTTCTCAGCATGAGACTGATATGTGGGGACCTTTCTCGAGGGCTAGGGTCCTTCTGCTCTGAGGGTTTCACTGGCCTCAGAGGCCTGCAGGAAGACCCTGGGCTTGAGTCTGCTTTTGAGAGTTCTGCCTGCAAGGCCAGCATTGGTTTGGATATGACACTTTGTGGGGTCCCTCCCTTCTAGACTCTGCCCTGAGGCCTCACCTCGTGCTGGGAAGGAAGCCTTTCAGGGAAGGATGAATGATAGAAGTGGGTTTTTCTCTGCAATCCCAGTGGCATGTGTCCAGGACTACCTCTGTCCTGCTTGCAGTGGCTTAAGTTGTGTAATGGACCAGCAGGGTTGTGAAAGCTATCCTCAACATCCTGGGATGGGGCAAGGTGACTAATAACCACCGTTTATGGACTGTTTCCTATGCTAAGTATATGGCATGATTTAATGCTGGCATGGTCCTGTGAAATGGGTGCTATTGTTGTTCCTCTCTCAAAGGTGAGGAGATACTAAGGCTCACAGAGGCTGTGAAGTGCCAAAGTGACATGACTACCAGAATTCCAACCCAGGTCTTTCTGATTCCCAAACTCTTGTACTCTCAATTACTCTGTTACACCTGTGTTCCTATGACCAGAGAACCCTAACATGTTGGACAAGAACACGTATGTTAAGGTATCTCTGTATACAACTCAGGGGCTCTTCAGCCATAAGGGATGCATTTCCTTGCTGTGGTCCCTGGAACTCTGCTTCCCTCTCCACCTGGAGCTTCAACAGCACCACCCAATGTGTTTGCCTTCCTGCCTTCCCCCTGGCGACTCTCGGATGCAGCATTACTCAGCATGAAGTGGGGTGACTGAGAATCCACTTTGGGGGGCCTGGAAACGAGGGATCCTAATGAATGCCTTGTACAGAAGCCCAGTGGGCTGACCAGAGGCTCAGTCTGAGGATGCTAGAGGACGGGTCCTGTTTCCTTCCGCTCTCCTTTAGAAGTCCCTCAGGGATCAACCTGTTCACTCTCTCCGGTTTCTGCCCTGACCATGATCCATGAGGTGTACGTGCCCCGTGCTGTGTCCCATGGTCTAGGGTAGATCAGCCTGGGCTCCAGGGCATCTTCAGCATTTTGCTCCGTCTGTGCTTCCAAACAACAAAGTAGGGTTGGGTTCCTCCTCTGGAACGTGGGCCTCCTGGGCCCAGCCAAAGATGTCTGCCTCAACCGTCTGGTCTCCATGATGCTGCTCCCAGCATGGATGGAGCACAGTGCCCGGCTCATGGCTTTTAATAAGTATTTATGGAATGAATGATAAGTGCTGGGCTCAATCCTGCATATTTTTGAACTGCAAAGTTCAGACAAAGTCTCTCCCATTCCTCTATCTCCTACTTTTGTGGATCAGCTGGATGGACAGATTCAAAGATCTTTATCTCTGAACCTCTACAGCTTCTAGGGCATGGTGGTGCATTTACAGAAAGTTCTTGTCATTCGCTGGAGCATGGACTCTAATGGGGTTATACAGTCTGTTGAGGACTAGCTTCAGTGGGGGAAGGGGCTGGGAGGCATGTGACAGCGTCATCCCTTGGTGAGAAGGGGGTTGAGGTGGTGGGTACAGGGACAGTGTGTGTGTGGGCCTCATGTGTTGTTTTTCAGGTAGTGACCCATGTCCAGTGATCAGGACTGGGAGGACAGGCTTGTGGTACCACCTTGGACCTGTGGGACTGTGGTTGGTGGAGGGAGCTGGACTTAGAAGGTCACCACCAAGTTGGGGTGTGGGGCAGAGCTGCAGGGCTGGGGTTCCAGGTGGAGAGCTATCTGCTGTGCCTGGAAGGAGTGCTGCCCTCCCCCTTTTACCTCCCCACCTTTGGACAGATTTTGAGCGAGTAAACCTAGAAGCAAGGGCTGGGATAGGAAAGAAGGGTTCCAGGTATGCAACCTTATATTGTGTGCTCCTGGCCTGGGTTTTCCCATGACTACTCCCAGTAGATAACACATCTGACTACTATGTCTTGGGCCTAGTCTCTCTCCAGGCTGGGCTCAAGTTCAGACCATGTCTTGCGACGCAGGCATCCGGTGCCATTGATGCTGTCACCATCACATGCTGGGCGCCTTTGTACTCTTGGGGAGGGCTTCGAAAATTCGAACAGTGACTCAGCCTTAAAACCCACAGGAGCTGGCATAGAAGGGTGAAAGTGGAGAAAGTTAACAATCAGTCTAAAAATATTACTGCTGATTTGGTCTCTTGTACCCTATGAGGCAGCATTAATGAGCTGGAAGCCTCTGCCAGGTCCTCTCTTCCCTGTGACTTCCCTGAGAGCTGTCTGTAGCCGATGCTGACCCTGCCAGCATGTGAGTGGGGGTGCCACTGCCCCAGGAAGGGCACCCTGGTTGTCTTAGGCACTCAGTTTAGAGGGTATGGATTTGCCATACGCTTGGCCACTGGGGCTGGAGGTGCTTGGTAAACAGATGCCTGTGACCCCTGAGTTGGGGAGGTCAGGACAGGAGCAGCAAAGAAGTCAGGGCCGTGGCGACCACTGAAGGGTGGCTGTGAGACTCCTCCCCCACACTGCCCATGCCCCGTAAGCCGTCTAGGTTTGTATTTGACATCTGGCCTGATGAAGCTCTGTGCCCCCTGACAGGAAGTGGGATTTGAGATCAGTTGCTGGCCTGTGACATAAGGGACCTGTCACTTCCACTGGATTTACATTATGTGGCTTTCCAGGGGGTGTTTCCTACTGAAGTCAGGAATAAGGGACCCATGGAGTACCCTCTGCCATGCCCCCCACTCCGGACCCCTAGCTGGTTGGTGGGAACCAGCACTGCTCATCCAGCAACCTTAGAATAGGGCAAGGATGGTGTCAGGGGCAAGAAAGTTCCGTCTCTTGAAATGAGGTCCCACCTTCCCTAGGAGCCTAGTGTCTCTGCCGCTTTCCTTCCTTTGATCTGTAGGTACACAGAGAGCTGCCTAGCTGGGCTGGTGTAAAGTTGGGCTATAGAGGGACAGTCAGGTCGCTCTAGGGCATCTGACCAGGAGTGACGCTTCCCAGAAACTTGGCTCCTTCTGTGGGTTGAAGGAAACATCAAACTTCCAGAATCTAGGCCTCTTGATTTTCTTGTCTTCCTGTATCTCCTAGTCAAACCCTTTCTGTATCCTTGACCCCTTCGAACTTAATATTTACAGGAACTTGATGCTTGGAGGTGCAGGCATGACCCAGGTGTGTGGATTCTGGGGCAGCCTGACTTGATACTTCTATGAGATGTCACCCCCTCTCTGGGCCGTCAGTCCAGCCCTCCCCCCTGCTGTTCTGTGGGGTAGGTATGGTGTTCAGTGAGGCACTCCTCCTGCTCCTTGCGCTTGAGTGTAGACGTCTGTGTAGTGGCTGTGGGGATCCAAACAGATTCTGGGGACGATTGGGCAGAGGAGAGTGACTTCTCCGTCCTGCCCTCCTCAAGCCAGAGTTGCTCTCTTCAGCCTGTATCTATATAATATGTTTACTTCTCTTTGAAGAAAGTATTTGAAGCTGGGTGGAATGGTTATTCTTTAAATTTTTGATATGGCCTATCTGTACTTCTCTCAGCACCTATTTTGGGGATGGGCTGGGTAGAGATGAACCAAGGTTTTTTCTCCCTAATTCTGGGTTGCATCTGAGTCAGCATTGTGCCCTTAAGTTGAATAACCTTGTGGAAAGAGGATAGCCTCAGTAGCATACTGCCTGTCAGGGCTGATAGCCCCTTTCTTCCAAGGCTGTTCAGCAAACACTGACCACCTGCTCCCTGCCGGGTGCTGAGCTGACTGCTGTTGGAGTGGGTGGGTGGTGTGCTGAGAAGGCAGAACTTCCCACGTGTGCCTGCAGATACGGTACAAATGTTTGTGAGGCTTCAAAAAGCTTGTTTAAAGAAAAATTATTCAGCCTTATTAGCAGAGACCCCAAAGGTACTCCATTACCTCGATTACCATTTTTCCCATGGGAATTCTAGTTTCAGCTGTGCTCAATTTCCGTTTCCTGGTTAGATAGTTGCCTTGAAAGTAGCAAAGAAAGTAAATGGGAATTGACTAGTTTTCCTTCATGTCATTAAAAAACACTTCTGTTTTAAATAATTTTAAATTTACAGAAGTTATAAAATTATATAAGGAATACTGTACTCCCTTTATCCAGATCTCCTGTTGACATTTGCCTCATTTATTTTATCATTTGCACATTCCTTCCCCACTTCTCCCACTCTAACTCTCCCTCCCTCTCTCTATATATGTATACACACACATATATATATATATATACACTTGTATAAAAAAATAAAATTTTTCTCAACCGATAAGAATAGAGATATTCTTACATTCACTCATACATAACAAAACAGTCGTCAACTTCAATCAGTTTAAAATGGATTTAAACCTTTCATTGAGCTATTGTTCGTGTCCCAGTTCTGTCCCGAGACCCAGTCGTGGCCTTCACAGCGTGTCTCTCCCTTCTCTCTGAGCAGGCACCCACCCCGAGCAGCAGGCCCGACTGCCTTTGTTCTTGCTCAGCATATAAGCTCACAGAGTTCATAGTCGTCTTGCATGTTTTTCAGTGTTCATCTTGTTCTGGCCTTTGCTTTTCTGGAAACTGCTGTCACAGCCCATATCCATGCCCCTCTTCTTACATTCTTTATTTGTTCCTGGGTGCTGTGTCTCCCCGTCTACTCTACCCCATCCCCCTCCCACCAGTATTTTCAGAGATAAGGCTCTTTGAGAAATGTCCTGTAGCCGCCTGGGTTGGTTTTTCTTCTTGAGTGTTAGTTACCACTGTGCTATAAGAGCTACTACAGTTTTTTAAGTCAAGGAAAATTATATGACAGGTTTTTGGGGTGTGGTATGGGCAACGCATTAGAAGCTGGAAGTAGCAAGCCTCTGATTTTCCTGGATTAGGGCTTCTCAAACTTTAATGTGCACATTGATCTCCTGGGGGTCCTGTTAAAATGAAGGTTCTGATTCAGAAGTTCTGGAGTGGGGCCCAGGAAGCATTTTTAATGATTTCCTACAGAGGCAAGGCCATAGAGAAATTTTAAAGCCTGGATGAATTAGATCCCAAGGCACTGACCTCTCATAGGTGAGATGGATTTTCAATAGTTGATGGTCTTAAAGGAATTGAACAAAAGAGAGGTGCCAAGAATATGAAGATAAGAAGATTTAATAAAGTCCTGAGTATTAAAAAAAAAGTAGTGAACAGTGGTGCATCACAGAAAGTAAAGCTTGGAATCGGGAAGAGTTGGGTCACACTCTGCCACTCACTAGCTGTCACTCACACAAACCCTTGCCCTGGGAGCCTTGGTTTCCTTTTGTTAAGATGGGGTAGTAACACCCGCTTCTTAGGATTCAGTGAAGATCATTTACCTGAAAAGCTGACAGTGTCTGGCACATGCTAGGTGTGCAGTAAATGGAAGCTGCTCTTCGTGCCTGGTGGGAGCTGGGTTGAGCCAGTCCAGATGGTAGAGCAGATGACTGACCACGAACTTATGAACACCTAGGAAGTGAAGGTCACTGTGGCCAAAGTGGTTGTCGCCCCATTTTCTTTTTAGTCAGGCTTATCAGATGAGAGGAGTGCTACAGACATAATTCCTGGCTTTGACCCAGTAATTTGACAAAGCCTCAAGATATCTTTGTGGGCATGGTTAAAAAAAAAATTCGGGTTAGTTAAGGTAGATGGATTTGTGGCTGTAGAACAGATACACCAGCACAGTAATGAACACAAACTGGTGTGAATGAGAAAATTGATCTCCAGTGGTGCCATGTTGCTTTTTGACCCTTTCAGATAAACTTTTAAAAATCTTGGGTGAAGGCATAGTTTGATAGCCCATATTTATCATCTTTGACATCCCCAGACACAAGCCCTGGGGCCAGCTGTCCCTTCTTGCGCATTTCTCCCCAGGCCACCTGATGCTGTGTCTTCTTGGAGCTCCTGATGGCGCACACTTTTCCGGGATTAACACACTGCCCTGTATGTCGTGTGTCGCTGGTGAATGCGCCCTTGGCCAGCCACACCTCACCTGCCACTTACCTCGGGTTCATTCCTTCTGTCCGTCCTTCTGTTTCCCAGTCCTTCCCCTTCTCTGAGGCTCTCAGGATCTGTTCTTGTTGGTTTGTTGTAATCACCGTATGGACGGCCTATCCAGTACCACAGACAGCACACATTCCACCCCAGCCGCCTGTGGTCGCGCACCCTACCCTGCCTCCTCATAGCTCGGCCTTCACTGCCCCACCTCCTCATTTGTCTTTCTGCCCCTTCGTTCCACTGGTAGCTGTTGGCCCGTTCCAGTTGCTGGCGTACCACTTGTTTCGTGTATTGACTCTCTTGTCTTTCCCCTGTGATACATGACCCATCCTGTTACTGTTACCATCAGCTCTGTTGTCCCATTTCCTCTTCACACCCTCTTCAGAAAACATCACAGCCCTGTGTGGGTCCAGTTTCCATCCAGGTTCTGAAACTGAGGAGGCATCTCCAAGCCTAAATCAGTGCTCAGCCTCTCAGCTGGGCTTGGGGTGCCAGTGGCAGTCTCCCTAGTCCCTGGCCAGCCTCCTTCACCAACCCCACAGCAGCTCTTGAGTGTCTCCCAGTTATCTGCATGGTAAAATCTAAATGCCTTAGTTTGGTTTGCAAAGCCCTGTATGATTTGACTGCTGCCTCGTTATTCGCCTCCTCAGCTTGTTTTTGGAAAATGTGGAGAGGGAAGAGGCCTTGCAGGGCCATGCTGCTATCTAAGGCTGGTGTGTCTGATCTAGTGGTTTTCAAGGTGCTTCATGCAGGTTCTGCAGCGCCAGGGAGGAGCCTCGGATGAGCCTTCACACCTCCTGCCTTCTCGGGGAAAGCTCCAGGAGCTTTGATTTTGGGTTTCATTGAGGCAGGAGTTTGTCAAGAGCATTTGAGCAGTTTGACAGGGATTGTTTCTGATGGGTGTTGGAATCCAAGCACTGAGACACGCATAGTTTCAGTGTGCAGGTGAGTGCTTGTGCTTGGGAAACTGCTTTCAAAGTCCTAGTTAAAGGACATTTCCTTAAAAACCAAAGGAATAAACTAAGTAATAATCTCTTTACCAGATATGGTGCAGCCCTCCTTGGCCCCCAGTACACACACTTACTGGAGCGGCCGGAGTCAGAAAGACGGACCCCACGAAGTGCAGGCCGGGCACGAGGGTGCAGGCTCATCATCGCTGGCAGGGACACAGAACAGCATGCCCACTTAGGGAGACGTGACAGTTTCTTTAAAAATTGAGGCTATTTTTGCCACAATGAAATAAAATATATCCACAGTATCACCTACACTGAAAACAGAAGTTAAGGGTGTGCCTGCCTTGTCTTACTGAGAGGGAGGCCCTCTGTCTGAAGGAGAGCCGATGGTCTGACCTTGTGCGCATGCTCTGACTTGAATGGCATGTGTATCGGTGCCCTGAAAGCTTTCCCTTTGGTTTCACGCCTATAGAGGCTTATTCCTCGGGACACACCGCACCCCCACCAGGCATCCATATGGACTGGGAGCCTAGGAGGAAACCAGCTCTGGTGACCTGCGTTTCACGCAGTTACTAGTGAGGTAGAGCTGGTCCCAGCCACCCTTACTGGGTACTAACACACCCCAGCATTTTATTTTGGTTTCACCTCACAGCTGCTTTGAAGTGGATGTTTTCCCCTTCCTTCAGATGAAAAAAAAGTCAGATTAAACACTCCTCTAACCTCGATGCCATGGTGGGTCCATGGCAAAGCAAAGCCCTCTTACTCCTCAGCCTCATGCTTTGCTTTGGAGCCCTTAGATCCCCAGGTCTAAGTGTGGAAAATGTTTCTCTCTTCTGCTGTCCACTTTACCTCTCTTCTCTTTTCTGACCTCTGCTTTCCTTGTTTTTGATGTTTGATATTTAAATATTTGTTGTGTGGTGGGTATTACTCTACTGAGAACTTCCCATATGCTATCTCAATCACTGAACCCTGACAGTGTTATGAAACAGTTGGTATTCCTCCCAGACTGCCCTGAGGAAATGGAGAGACCCGGCTTCCCAGAGCACACAGCCACACAGAGGAGGCGGACCTAGGGTTTATCCAGCTTTGTCTTGAGCCAGAGCAGGCCTAACCACAACATCATTCTGCTTCCATCCTGAGTGTCTCAAGTTCGGGGCTATCCAGAAGATCTGCAGATGCTAAGACTTCGCATAAGGAAACTTCTCAGATGAGGCGGCATGCCCATGCTGTTACCAGACTTCTGGGCAGTGCGGCATGAAATACATAGTGTCAGAAAAGTGGGAGTTCTTTTAATAAACATGTTGGCAAGCAGGAAGAGTATGGTTTGGGCTTCCTGATTGTGTGGAAGGTGTCTCCTGAGGCAGCGTGGGCTGTGTGTATCAGACATTAACAGCAGCTGTGCCTGGGGTCCTGGGGGTGAAGCTTCCCACTTACTGCACCAACCCCTACACCTGGGTAGCCGAGAGCAGAAATTATGCTGGTGCTGTTATGGCAGGGACGCTGCTCTTCAGCATCCTCTGACCGCCTCTAACAGCCGTGGGGGGCCAGTGTGCGCCCCCAACGTGCACCTGCTTGTTATCCCCTGGCCTTGGTGCTCTCACACTCTTGGTGCTCTTGCCTTCAAGTGTCTTGTTGGGTGGCTGTAGGAGAAAAGGGAGGGACTGTTGGCTGGGAAGAAAACTAAGAGGACATGAGCCTTCCTTCCTTTTTCTTACTAGTACTGAGCATGCTCCACAACCCACGGGGCAGTGTCCTGGGGAAACCCCCCTTGAGCTTCCTGCCTCTGGACCCCCTTGGATCTGACTTGGTGGACAAGTTTCCAGCGCCATCGGTTAGAGGATCCCGCCTGGACACCCGGCCCATCCTGGACTCCCGTTCCAGCAGTCCCTCTGACTCAGACACCAGTGGCTTCAGCTCTGGATCAGATCATCTCTCAGATCTGATTGTAGGTAGCTTTTGGGGGAGCAGGGCAAGGAGAATGCATGAGCTTGAAGCAGGTGGTGTGCCTGGAGCCAGGCTGAGGGTGGAATGATGGGAGGAGTGGAGACGCCACGGGCACACGCAGGGCAGGACCAAGGATACTTCGCACACCTGCTGAGCGGTGTGTCCGAGACTGAGCTGGGCACCGTCTTTACACAGTCCAAAAGCTGCTGAGAATGGCCGTCCTGGCAGGGTTCTGTTTCTTGACCGCTACATGGTTGTTTTCTTTAGCCTTTAAGCAGTGCCACTTACATACCTTTACATACCATAGCTCAAAATTTTTAAGTGATGATTTTAAGGATCATGCGCCAGCAGTCAGCAGCATCATGCAGATTTGTCTGACTCTGGCTCCTTTATTTTTCCCACTGACTCCTCCTGACTCTGAGTCAGAGGCCATGGTGCATCTGAAGGACTGAGAGTCAGCTTGGGCGTCTCATGTGTCTTATCTGCAGCCGGGAGTGAAGCATTGTCCCCCGGCTAAGTGCAGTTGGCATGTGGATTAGAATAGATGAGGAATGAGGGTAGTACAAGTAAACATGGGGGAATGGCAGTGAGAAATCACCCTGAAGTGAAATACAGTTTTGGCTGCCTTCTCAGTCTGGTTTCTCTCCTGCCAAATCCTCGGAACCGACGGTCCAGTGAACAGAAGGGCTGCTTTCCCTACCCTCCTCGCATCCGCATCTGGGACTGGGCAGTGGCTGTGCTTACAGCTTCCCGTTCATGGCGTGACCTTTTGGGGCCCGCCTTGTCCCCTGTCAGCCTGTCCCACAGTGTGAGCACTGGCACTGGTCTGCCCACTGCTCACTGGGCTTATCTGTCCAGGCTGTTTCTAGAAGGCTAATGCAGGTCCCTTTGATGCTCTGGGTTGCAGTTCACTCCCCTCTCAAATGGGGTTAGATTAGGTGTTTCTTCTTCCATTCATGTTACTTTATATGGGACACAGTCTTGGAAGTTTACCTCATGACTAGCTGTACTGTTTGGGGATTTTGTTTAAAGAACTGTCTCAATACCCTTCCCCAAGGATTAATTGGTGAAGGGGTATGACAGACTGCTTGCAAAAGAGGAAACAGAGGCAGTATTTGGACTTGTGGAACGTACCAAGTAATTGTTTTAGTTTATTTCTTGATAATGTATCATTTTTATCCATTTTATAATTACACAAATGAATAGCATTGTACATTATAAGTTACATTCTCGACATAAGCTTATGGTGAAACTTGTGTTCTCATCCGCTTGATAGAACACAGGACCCTCATAGAAAGCATTCCACATCTAGGAATCTGACAAGGATAACACAAAATATGATGAAGCACCTTAAAGTTTTAGTTTATGATCCTGAAAACTTAGAAAATATCTAAATGTTAACAGCAGGGGAATAGATCAATGAAATGTAGCTTGTTCCTAAATAGAATATCATATATTAATTAAAAATGTTTATTTTAGAAAACACTGGGAATATGAAAAAAGTATTCAATTGGGAGAAAAGAACTTGTTTAAATTATAGTATAAGGACTGTTAATCTTGAAAATGCATAGGAAGAAAAAGAAAACATATCAAATTTCTATAGTGGAATTACTGTTTTTATAACAAAACTGCCCTTTAAAACTTTTTTCTTCCTCTTCTTACCCCAGTCAAGCCTTCGAATTTCCCCTCCTCTGCCCTTCCTGTCTCTGACAGGGGGTGGTCCCAGAGACCCTTTAAAGATGGGGGTTGGGTCCCGGATGGACCAAGAGCAAGCTGCTCTCGCGGCAGTGACTCCCTCTCCAACCAGTGCATCAAAGAGATGGCCAGGAGCTTCTGTGTGGCCATCCTGGGACCTCCTCGAAGCTCCCAAAGACCCCTTCAGCATAGAGAGGGAGGCCAGGCTACACCGACAGGCTGCAGGTGAGTGTGGCTCTGGGCATGCATGAGGCCTTAGGCCTCGTTCTGAGAGCAGAGGGCAAGTGACCTTGCACAGACCAGTGAACTGTCTAGAAGAGGACTTGGTTGTTTGTGAATCTCTGGATCTGCAAATAATGGTGCATTCTGTGGAGAAAGTGTTAATGGGTACAGGCTCCGGAGCCTCTCTGAGGCCGAGCAGAGAGGAAAGCAGCTGTGCAGTGAGGGGTTGGAACCGGCTCTTACTGGTGCTCTTCTGTGGAGGTGGCTCTGTGCTGCTGCTTTTCATTCCTTCATGGGTGGGTATCTTCAGGAGAAGCCCTGAAAACGATGTCCAGAAGTTTGTCCTCTCCTCCTGCTTCAAAGACACGTAAGATACAACGTGCTTTCTTCCCCAAGACTTCCTGATTGGTATGCATTGGTATGCACTGGGCTAGGGCATCCATTTGTCAGCGTCTAAAGTAAGGGATGCCCCCCAGGTGTCCTGGTTTCTCAGGAGCTCTTAGGTTCTGTCATTTAAATGACCTTAAATAGGTGTGAAATCTGTTTTTTATCATATATATAAATGAATTATATAAGTCATCATTTACTGATGCTTCAGGGAGATGCTCACTGGCTGCTGTTTTTAAGGCTCTAGAGTTGATGAATAAGTGATGTTCATTTTTGTCATCCCACTGTTTCCATAAGCTTCAGTGTGTCTGTCTTTCTACCTACAGAGCTTTGCTCTTATTCACCTGATGATTTTTTGGAAACCCATCTTTGTGCTGTCTCTAGGGCTGCTGGTCTCCTATGAAATGACACTGTCATGCTTTTGGATGAGACCGTTATATCAACTTCTGGTTCTGCTCACCAAATATTGCTGATGGTGCCCAATTTCTTGCAGCAGCAGCGCATTGGGCCTGTGCCTCTTACGGAATGGTCTCTGTGTCATTGTACTGAGTGAAAATGGTTTGTTTCATGGGCTCTCTTCCCCAGAGCTGGAGGAGAGTAAAATGGGCAAGAACTAGCCAGTCTCCATCAGGGCCAGTCTCCGATCTGGAAAGGGACAGATGAATGGTGACAGGATTCAAGACTGATAGGATGCTGTACTGGTCACTAGGAACAGAGAGGCCCCTAGAAGTTATCAGGGAAGTCTGCATAGAAGCTAGTTTCTACTCTATACAGCAGGAGGGGTTTCTTAATGAGGTGTTTGAGGTGTACACATTGGTATGCACTCAGGGATACCTGCTTTAAAGTACAGGCTTCAAAGTAGGTGTGGACAGACTTGTGTTTGGCATAAATAGGAAGCTGAGGGGCTGGGGGGAAGTCCACTCTGCTGCAGTGTGGACATACAGGAAGGCTCAGAGTCTGTTCAGGTACTGTCGGGGAAGCTCTGGTAACGACAGAGCATGGTTCTGACTTGTGGAACAGTTGTGACATTCTTGTCTCGTTGGGTTACTAGTTGTTGTTTTTGTTGTCGGTGTTCTAATTTCAGTGATTGGTGAGTTCAGATGAAGACAGGGAAACAGTAGGATGTTCCTATTTAAGCATTTTGGGAGAAGGCCCATTTTGGACCAGTAAGCCAGAATTGCTCAGTTTACTTCAAAATAACTAGAAATTTAAATTAGTGTTGTAAGCAGTGACTGAATAAAATTACTTTGTGGTTAGCATATCAGTTATATGTTTGAAAATAGCTTGAGTTGTAGTAATCTTTATGCTACGCACGTCATGTGCTACCCTCAGGTTTAGTAGAGACAGAATTAGTGAATTGGGCTGACTTGGCCAGTGGGGTGTGAGGTGTGAGGCCCCTTGCCTTTCAGAACAGTCATGGATGCCATCCCAGGCAGTCAGACTCTGGCTGTGGCCCTCTGGTTCTCCCTGGACGAGTTCACCCCAGAGAAGGACAGTGACTTCGTGATTTTTTGACCCTGTCTCTCTGTCTTCTGCCAAAGCTGTGAATGAAGCAACCTGTACCTGGAGTGGCCAGCTTCCTCCCCGGAACTACAAGAACCCCATCTACTCCTGCAAGGTGTTCCTAGGAGGTGTTCCTTGGGATATTACGGAAGGTGAGCTGCCTCCCAGACCTGTGTCAGTGGTTGGAGGTGGCGCATGACTTTAGGAGCATGAACTTGGATTTGAGGCCAGTGGCTGGACCTCTCTCCGAGCCTGGGGTGTTCCGGGAGCAGCTGAGAGACAGGGCTTCCTAGACGCCCTTTGTGCCCTTGCATCTGGTGCTGACACTCGTCACCTGAGACCAAAGGCCGATTCTGATTGTTGTCAAGAGGGGCGAGTCTGGGAGAGCGCAGGCAACCCTGGGCTTGTTGGGTCCCAGGGGGATGGTGCCTCCATTTCTACCATCCTTCCCCATCTCTTTGCAGCTGGATTGGTTAATACCTTCCGTGTTTTTGGCTCTTTGAGTGTGGAGTGGCCTGGTAAGGATGGCAAGCACCCCCGGTGTCCTCCCAAAGGTAATATGCCTAAAGGTAATACAGACATGGTAGGAGCTTTATTTCCTCCCTCGTATGCACGTGCACTGAGGGGTGCTGATGTCACAGCTGCATGCTGGTAACAAGGTTTGTGCACTCTAGAACACAGGACTGAGCTGTCAGCACTTCCCTTCAACTAGCACATCCTTGTGTTTCTTCTGGGCTCATGTCCCTTCTGTCCAAACTTCCTTGTGAAACTTTCTTGCACAACTTCTCTCCAAACCTGAACCCCAGCAGCTTTTCCTCTCAGAATTCGGTATTTGTCCTTGCCTGACCTAATTCTAAGATCCCTTTGGAGATGGCAGGAATAAAGATCAGGCATCTGATTCCTCACTGGTCTGAAATGAGATCCCTTCCCTGTAGAAAGGAGCAGGTGCTATTTTCACTCTGCCCCATCTTCACTGAAAATGTTCCGATGAACTGGACCAATGGTCTCACTAGGCTTTTAAAGCAATACCTCTGTCCCCTGGCAGACTGGTCACAGATGGGCATCTCCCCTGCCCCTCAGAATGCCTGGCTCTGCCAACCTGAATGTGCTTTGAGTTCTGGGCTGGAGAGCTGTGTGGTTATGAAGGCATCCCTGTCCTCTCTTGCCAGGGTGGGGCTGCTGCCTTCCTCCCTCCCTGGGCCTGGCCTCTGGCAGGGTGAGGGCCTCCATTCACAGGACTTCTCAGGAGTAGGAAAAAAGTGTCTTACAAATGAGGCCACCTCTGTTGGAAGAGACTCCCTGCTTCAAAACCAAGGCTGAGTAGTAGCCACTTGAGGGACATTAATGCAGTTTTCCATTTCATTGGAAACAGGGTATGTGTACTTGGTTTTTGAAATGGAGAAGTCTGTGCGGGCCCTGCTGCAGGCTTGTTCTCGTGACCCACTGAGCCCAGACGGCTTGAGTGAATACTATTTCAAGATGTCCAGCCGAAGGATGCGCTGTAAGGAGGTGAGTTGGCACAGTGCCCTTCTGGGTCAGGGTGATGGGTGTTTGTGGCAGTGGATTTCCTGGGCATGGTTCCCCGGGATGGGTGGTCACACAGGCTGCAGGAAAGGATTCCCCCGAGGTGAGAAGGCTGCTTTTCTTGCCCCACAGTATTACAACAAAATCTTCCCAAATGTATTTTTAAAAATGTTTGGAGGCTTAATGGTATATATCTGTGCTCCTGCCCATGGAGATTAAAGCCCTGATTCTGCTGCTCTTCTTATTTTAGCCAGCACTTCTGTCCCAAACCTCCTGTCTTAGAAATGAAGTTGAAACAGCAACTTTGTCTGCTTGGACTTTACTGATGACGACAGCTGTTTCCAAGTCCTGCCCTCGGGCTGTGCTTTAGGACCACCCAGTCCCTCTTTTTAGCACACCCATCTGTGGAGCACTTCTTCCCTCCAGCCAGGGCTTACTGCGTGTGATTAGCTCTTGTATGCCTTTTCTGTGTCCTTAGCATCACAGGTTTCTAGAATAGATTATCCTACCAGGAACCTCATTGCATGTGGGCCCTGTATCAGATCTGCTGAGTCAGTTTGGGTGAGTTTAAGAATCTACAATTTAAATAGCCTCCCTAAGTGGTTTTCATAGATGGTGTTTGAGAACTCTTGTCAAAGGAAGTTTTAAGCTCGGGAATCAGTGTTGTGTCTAAAAATCTGGTTTCAGAGCATATCACTTTTGTGATGTTGGACTAGATATTTAACATATCTGAAACTTCATTTCCTCATCTATAAAATGGGGAATTGAAATGCCTTTTTTAGTAAAAAGATGAGCAGTTGCCAGGGGCTGGGGGGAAGGAGGCAGAACCCACAAGACTTTAAGGGCGGGGAAACTACTGTGATTGATTCTCCAAATGTGCACACGTGCCGCACATTTGCTGAACCCACAGAGCGTGCAGCAGGCGCAGGGTGAGCCCGGACATGAACGCTGCGCGTTGGGTGATAATGCCGTGTCACTGTAGGTTCACTGCTGTGACCAGTGTGCCCCTCGGGGGTGCTGGTAGTGGGGAGGTGGTGCGTATGTGGGGGCAGCGCACGAATGGGAACTCTGTGCTTTCAGCTCAATTTTGCTGTGAACCTAAAACTGCTCTATAAAGTAAAGTCTATTAAAATGTGTGGGGTAACGGGAAAATGCCCATTTTACTGAAATTGTCACATCAGATTTAAAGTAAACAATCCATGTAACGAGCTGGCTCTTTGTTTCATAGATGTTTCCTGGTGTGTGTCTACGGTTGTCTTAGTGACAGGGTAAGGTTCTCTGGCTGCCGCAGGGACCCACAGCACTACCTTCTCCCTGCATGGAGCTCATGCAGCCGTCCACCTTCCTGTGTCCAGGACTCAGTGGCCATGCTCCTTCCCGTCTGTGCTCTCCCAGTGAGAAGCTGCCTCAGCCGCGCCAGACGCCACCCTGCCCAGGGCCCCTGCCGGGATGCCCCCTCCTCATCACATTGCAGTGGTTCAGTCTTTCTCTGATGCCCTGACTGTAGCTGCCCTGGTTCACCTGAGTCTCTGATGGCTTCTCCATGTCCCTCTCCCCACCACTGTAGTCAGCATTTGACCCCCTCCTCTCTTCTTTCCCATAGCAGATGAATTACCCGCTTAGCCTTAGACTCATCTTTCTAGTTTCATCTCTTACTTGAGCCCAGCCTTCCTGTGGAGACTTTGGGGTGTCTTGTAATCCTAAACTCTTCTGTTTAGTGTAAGAAAAAGCTTGGTGGTCTCTGGCCCCTGTAGACTAAGACTGTGATACTTCCCCATGGGAGTGGGAAGAGCGGGATGGGCTGCTCATCTTCCAGCTGGTGCCCTGCCAGGTGCTGCACCCTGGCCATCTAGGCCTGTGACCCCTCAGTCTTGATGTTACCTTGTGTTCCACCTTGCCCAGGCAGTCTGAATTCTGCAGACTCTGCTGCTGAAGAATCTTGGTCTTGGCCTGTCCTGTGCCCACTGCCACCAGCCTTCTCCAGGCTATCACCACCCTTTGAACTACTGTTTTCCCACAGATCTCTTCCTACTTTGAAACTTTTTAAAAAGATCTTTACATACACTGTCTTCTAAAAACACTGTCTTCTGTCAGCTCTTTCACTGTAGACTCCTGCCTGCTATGCCAGGTTTCATTGTAGGCTCAGGATTCACAGGCAGAGGCTGTGTTCAGCTCCTGCCCTGGTATCACGCTGCTCAGCACTGTGTGGGTGCATTCATGCTCCCTCCCCATGTGTTCCCACAGCTCCTGGCACAGCCTTGGATGTGCATCTTGGGCCAATAGCATCTCACCCAAATACCTCAAGCATCCCCATCCTCTGTCCAGTCCATTTCCTTTAATTTCTCTATAAATCCTTCCTGTCCAAGGACTCCAGACCATGAGCTCTGTTCATCACTGTCCGTGGTCCTTGTCAGGACCACATGGATGAAGGTCATGCGGAGTGCCAGGTTCCTGGACGTGACAGCTGGGTGCTGTTTTCTTGTTCTCCAGGATGAGTGACTGCTGCTCTACCACTTAACTTTCACCAGTTTGGACACATGGACCCAGAAAAATTCAACCCCAGTTGGGTGCGGGTATGCCTGGGACTGGGCGATCATACCTTCTCACCCGCTGGATGGGCCTCTGCAGCCCCCGCGTTAGCGTCTGTAAAGCATGTATCTCACCACCTGAGTCTCTGGCTGCCTGCCAGGGCTGATATACCTTTGGGTGGTTTTCAGGTGCAAGTAATCCCTTGGGTCTTAGCTGACAGCAACTTTGTCCGGAGCCCGTCTCAGAGACTCGACCCCAGCAGGACTGTGTTTGTGGGGGCCTTGCACGGGATGCTCAATGCAGAGGCCCTGGCTGCCATCTTGAATGACCTGTTTGGTGGAGTGGTGTACGCTGGGATTGACACGGATAAGCACAAGTATCCCATCGGTGAGTGTCCCACTTCTGCATGGCAAGATGGTAGCCCCAGGGTCTTGGTAGACCGGGATTGTGAGGTTCTGCGTGGGAGCAGAGAGGGAGGCCCGATGCAGGTCTGCAGATGACATGTCCCAGCAGCACGGTGTACTGACCCTGCTGTACCCACCCCCTCTCCCCACCTCCCATGAAGGGGAAAAATTGGATAGGAGACCATGGGAGGTGATAGGAGCTGAAATGAGACAGGAACTTTGGTTGGAAGCTCAGAATTCACAGCCAAACCAGTGTGGGGTAGACAACAGGTAATGTTTCATTGAAAGGCCAGGATTTCCCTGAAATTGCCTGGTTTCCTTTTTTAAGAGTTCTTGAAAAGTGGCCTTGTCTAGGGTCAGAGACCAGGTCAGGCTGCAGAAGGACTCTGTGCAACTCAGGCAAGAGTGCATCATGGCCCCTGCTATCCTAGCTGAGGGTCTGTGGGCCTCTCTGCTGTGTTTGGCCAGCCCTTCTGAGAAAGGTGGTCAGTTCCCCAGGTGTGGCAGAATCTCAGTGGTGGGATCTGGAGGTGGAGCAGCAGAACCTGAATTTTCTGATGAAGACATGGCTAACCCACCTCCCCAAATGCCTGCCTGCCCACCCACACTGCCTCTGGTCAGACAGAGCACCGGGTGCTCGTCATGGCACACGGCAGACTGAGAACAGGGTCTTTGGAAGTCTGCAGGGGCCGGGCGGTGCTTAGCAGGATCCCCCGCAAGGTCTCCAGAGTACCTCCCAGCCAGGAGGGGCTTGCCCCTGGGCCTGCCTTCAGAGGTGCTTTATTCTGTCTTGGGCTCTACTCTGAACCTCACCTGTGCACCGGCCTCCACAGGAGTCTCCTCCCATCCCTTTTCAGGCAGCAAATCCTTCTGTTCCTGAAAGGTTTGTGCCATGGTGCTCTGTAACTGGGCTGTCTGTGGTAGCCGCCAGCCAGACACAGCTGAGTCCTTGAAATGCAGCTGGTGCCATGTACTGAAATGATGTTTTGGTTGTATTGGGTTAACTAAAATATTACTAAAACTCGACTACTCTCCTTTCACTTAGATGTGGCTACTAGAAAACTTAAAGCTACGTAAGTAGCTTACAGTACACTTCTGTCGGGCCGCACTGGTCTAGAAAAAGGGTCTCCTGAGTGTTGAGAGTGGCATTCAGGAGAATCTGGTAGAAGGTAACATTTGTTCCTGTGTCCCTAGGGTCTGGTCGCGTGACTTTTAATAACCAGCGTAGTTACCTGAAAGCGGTCACTGCTGCTTTTGTGGAGATCAAAACCACCAAGTTCACCAAGAAGGTGAGTGGGCAGGTTTATACACCCCAGGAGGTCTGGGGGCTCAGGGCAGGTGGGAGACAGGCTGCGCCAGTGCTGGGTGTGCTCGCGACCAGCCACTTCTTCCGTTTCGCGTCGTGCAGGTCCAAATTGACCCTTACCTGGAAGATTCTCTGTGTCATATCTGCAGTTCTCAGCCTGGTCCTTTCTTCTGTCGAGATCAGGTGAGTCCCCTGGGCACTTGGGATGTCTAAGAAGTCCCTGCCTCAATTAAAAATTGTCCCACCACGTTTGTCTTACACAGTATTGGTGTTCTCAGGTGCCTGATGGTTGTCTGGGAGCACTGAGGAGGCAGGTCAGACCAGGGACACACTGACAGCTTGACCCAAAACTCTCAGAAAAGCTTGTCAATTGAGTCTTGACCCTCTGGCCTCCTTTCCTGGCACGTTGGTACGCAGGGCAGCCCCATTGCTGATACTCTGGATTTTGAGGCTGATAGAAACCTGGGTGGGTGTGGTCAGCACTTGCTGTGAGCCAGGCACTGTTGTAACCCTGAGGCCTTCTAGATTGATTTCTCCTATTCGAGGACCTCTCTGGACTGTTCCAGTATTTGTACCCACAGTTGTTAGAAACAGGCAGAAAATAGCACAGCAGCTTCAGTCAAATGATTGCGGATCTGGGTATGGGGGCCACTGCTGCTCAGAAGCTAATGTCTGGGTATGTCACCTGAGGATCTTGCTTAAATGCAATTCCTATTTGGTGGGCAGAGGGGACCTGACACCTGTGTTTCTGACACATGTCCAAGCAGTGCTAGAGTTGCAGGTACTGCACTTTGACAAGTGTTAGGAGCAGTTTGGGGCCTTTTCAAACTCCAGCAGTCCATCCATGCTTGCTTTTTGCAGTGGTGCTGTGGCTCAGGGGTGGAGTTTCTGGGAGATAGTTGTTAAATGGAGGCTTCCAAGTGGGGGTGCAGAATAAGCTTGGGTGGCTGGCGAGCCTCTGCTAGCAGGCTTCTGTAGGCCCATATCCTTCACAGATGATTCCCATATTCGGATAATTGCTTAGGTTAGTGGCTTGCCTGCGGTTACACAGCCAGCAAGGCATGGGACCAAGACTGAGGTACAGGCCTGGTGCCTTGCTTTGGGATCTTGTATTAGCAGCCATGTGATACAACCACTCTGTGGTGGGCAAGAAGGGCAGGGGACCAAAAGAGCAGCTGTAGTGTGGCAAGGGAAGCTGACGTAGTTTCTGTGTGCTGGAGCCCAGCATCTTTGACTAAGGCAGGGCGCTTAGCACACTTGGCATGGTGGTGCAGGCTCTTTTAGGGGCGAGAGCGTTTCCCGAGCCCGTGTCCTAACCCCACAGAGGCTGTCTGGAAGCCCCAGTCCCTCTCAGCTCATGCTGCAGCCCGGCTCGTGCTGACACGCATGCCTTCCCGCCCGCCACCCCCCACCCAGGTGTGCTTCAAATACTTCTGCCGGAGCTGCTGGCACTGGAGACACAGCATGGAGGGTCTGCGCCACCACAGCCCCCTGATGCGGAACCAGAAGACCCGGGATGCCAACTAGAGGAGCTGGCCTTGCCCGCTGGCCTGTGGCGCCCAAGGCAGGGAGGTTAGGCAGTAGCCTGCACCCCTTGCCACTGGCGACCAGGAAGCTGGCTTCCCGAGGACAAGGGAGAAATCGTAGTCACCTTTGCACTTGCTGAATCTGTCTTTGTTTCTGCACTAATTAATGCACAATGAGTTCTGTCGGGTTTTGTTTTCAGGGGCTGTGCCAGGGCAAGGACCCTCTGGCCCAGCTCCAAGTGACTCTGTAGTTTTCCCAGATTTTAGTTCCTCATTTTGCCAATGAAAAGCAAAAAAGAACTACGTGTCCAGAAGGTATTGACACGATGCCTACAACTAGGTTTATTTATTAAAGCGCTTTTCTACATTCCTCGCAATACTGATGGTGATGAGCGCAGGCCCGGTTGGTCTCACCCTTGCAGTGCCATACAGTGCCTTTCCATTTATTTACCCCCACCTGAACGGCATAAACTGAGTGTTCAGCTGGTGTTTTTTACTGTACACAACAAGGAGACTTTGCTCTTCATTTAAACCAAAATCATATTTCATATTTTACGCTCGAGGGTTTTTACCGGTTCCTTTTTACACTCCTTAAAACAGTTTTTAAGTCGTTTGGAACAAGAGATTTTTTTTTTTCTTTCCTGGCAGCTTTTAACATTATAGCAAATTTGTGTCTGGGGGACTGCTGGTCACTGTTTCTTACAGTTGCAAATCAAAGGGATTTGCAACCAAGAAAAAACATTTTTTTGGATTTGAAACTGGACCGGATAAACGTGTTTGAGCGGCTGCTCTATATAGTTTTAATGGTTTATTGCACCTTCTTAAGTTGCACTTATGTGGGGGGGGAGGGTTGATAGAAGTTTTTAATCACAAAGTCACAGGACTTTTTCTTTTTGTAACTGAGCTACAAAGGGCTGCTTTTTGGTGGGGCAGGTGAAGGCTCACAGGAGCCCTTTCTCTTAGAGGGACAAGTACCCTTCCCTTAACTTCTCTCATTTCAGAAATGTATGAAGCAACAGTTGCAGTCTACTGAAATGCTACTGGAATTTGAAAACTTGACTTTTTCTTTTTTTAAAAAACAAAACAAAACTACTTGCCCCTCTTTGGGAAGCTGTGTGCCAAAGAACCAGTGTCATGACCCCCCCGCCCCGCTGAGCTGACGTGGCATTGTCGCATATCCCAGCTACTCTGTGGGTCTGTGAAGCTGTGTGAAGTCTCTACCTCATTGTAGTATATGCAGGCAAGACTGCGCTCTCCTACAGGTGTGTGGGGTAAGCTGTGGTGTAGTTTTTTTGGCACATAATAAACACGTTGCAGCAGAGTTCTGGCTTTGTTTCTGTGTCCGAAGTGTGGGAACAAGGGGGCGGTGGGGCAATAAGGTTCCAGACGGAAAATTCATGTTCCTTGGATTTTCTGTGATGGGATTCCAGCCCAGGGCGTTGAGGGAGAGCCCCCTCCCCTCACAGTAAGAATGTCTTCTAAGAACTTCCATGGCTAGTGCTTCTTGGAGATGCCGTCCAGGGCGCGGGCACCTCTAGTCCAAGTGTGGAATGCTCTCACGTTGGCTCCTTGGCGCCCCTCGTACAGCCCCAGACCCAGCCGCTCAGGGGTCGTGAGCCCATGTGTTCTGAGCTTCCTCCGTAAGCCTCAGGCCTGTTCCTCCTCCTCGGGAGGTTTCCCGCCCTCTTGGACTCGCCTATGCTGCTCCAGCTCCTTTCTGAGAGGGAGTCATTTACTTTTCACTGCCCCTTAGAGAGCCCCATCCTTTGGATCTTTCTCACAGGTTCCCCGCTGATTTTTTCCAGGTAGTTTGGGTCCAGCTGCTCTGGTCTGATCCTTTGAAAGAGTCCGTTTCAGTCTGAGGTGGAAGGAGCCCTGTGTATGAAGCGTCCCTTCTGAGAGCGCAAGAACTCCCTGTAGTAGGGGCTGTGGGATCCCTGGGCCAGGAGGGAAAGGCCTCATCTTTCGCTTGCGGCCTGGCTGGCGGGAGCTTTGTTTGAAGTCTGCTGGTTAAGTGGGCTCCTGCACCTCTCAGAAGAGACCCCAGCCCTCCCTTTTGGTCTCATTCTAATCCATAGAGAGGCACCTCTTTTCCCCCTGCCCCTCTTGTCCAGGTGCTGCTTTCGCCTCCTGCCCTTCAGCTCCCCACGCCTCATTAGTTCAGCGTCTGACTGGCCTCCGCACCAGGACCAGGAGGGGAGCTGAATGAGCGGCACGGCCCTCTGCCACTTGACTGCCCAGCCGGGACAGCCCAGCCTTGCCTTGGGGTCAGGTCGGGGCCCCGGACTCGCTTCAGAGTCGGGGGCAGGATACTCCCCGGGTGGCTTCAGAGCCTGATTCTGGGGAGGGCCTGGCGGGAGCGGCCAGAGGAGGTGGGTGGAGGAGGTGCCTCCGTTCTTGGGGACGCTGCAGGTAAACGGCCCTCCGCCTGAATATTTGAGTGTTTGCTTTGTGCTGGGCCCTCCCTGTTACAGGCACGCGGCTGATAAGCAAGACAGCCCTTGCGTCCTGGAACTCACCCTAAAGAAAGCTAAGACACTGGCAAGCGCTAAGGAATACTAGAGCAGCTTTGAAAGGCTCGTGATGCTAAAAAAAGGGTGATAGGGTGGTGGTAACACTTTATGAATTGGAGGAAAAGCCGCTCCGTAAGTGACATTTAAGCAGAGCCTCGAAAGACAGTTCTCCCGGTTACATAGGTACCCTCCAGGCTGGACTTGTCTCGGCTCTGACCCGCGCAGAGCACCACCCCCCACCGAAACGCCTTCCCAAGGATGCCAAGCCTCCCGCTCTCCCCTCGGCACGTGCGGAAGACACGCCCCCTCCTGGTCGGGAGCTCGTGGAACACGATCCGGTCCCAGAACCGGGGGCTGGAGAGCCGCCCGAGGCAGGCGGGGCGGGGCGGGGCGGGGCGGGGCGGGGCAGACCCTCGGCCTCGCCCCGGACGGAGCCGACCGCCTGCGCTTCTGCCCCGCGCCGCCGGGGGCCGCTGTGGCGCTGCTGCTCGGCTCCGCGGCCTGGGGCTGGGCGGAAGCGGCGTTCTGGCCTGCGCCTTATAGGCCTCGATTGTGTTTCCTGTTTCCTCTTTCATCGGGATCCGCCGACATGGTAGGTTCCGTGGCCTGCGGCTCTCTCCCTCACCATCGCCCTCCATCCGCTGCTTTCCGCGGCCCCGGGCCCGCAGAGGCGGGCGACTGGCGGCCGCGCAGCTCCAGCGCGGGCCCCGCTCCCTCCGGCCGGGCCGCCTGGCTCGCGGGTGAGCCTGTTTTCTGCCCCCGCAGGGCCGCGTCCGTACCAAAACCGTGAAGAAGGCGGCCCGAGTCATCATTGAGAAGTACTACACACGCCTGGGCAACGACTTCCACACCAACAAGCGCGTATGCGAGGAGATCGCCATCATTCCCAGCAAGAAGCTCCGCAACAAGATCGCGGGGTGAGCGGGCGGGCGCCGGCGGCGCGCACGGACGAGGGTGGCCGCGGTCGGCCCTGGGGAGACACGCCTGGGTAAAGGCCATCGAGGCTGAGCGCCGCACAGGGGACGGCACCCTGGAGGGAACCGGGGCGGGGGCCGCGACAGCTGCAGGGTCATCCGCGGGGCGGTACGCTGGGCCCCGGAGCCGCGCGGGGGCTCACGGCGCCGGTGCTCCGTGCAGCGGCAGCTGATGGGCGTTTGCCCGCAGCTATGTCACACATCTGATGAAGCGGATCCAGAGGGGCCCCGTGAGGGGGATCTCTATCAAGCTGCAGGAGGAGGAGAGAGAGAGGAGAGACAACTACGTGCCCGAGGTAAGCCTGGGCCCTGCCCTGCGCCTCTTGCTTATCCTGAAAGGTTCCTGGTTTCCGAAGGGAGCTCATTTGAGTTGGAGAGGGTCTGTTACACGTACAGCCCTCGACCAGCTAGAGGTGCCCGTACTCTACTTGCCTATCTTGCTCTGCCCTGTTGGGGTGAGTTAAGTCCATTCTGTTGTTCTCACGCATCCTTAAATGGTGTTTGATTTTTGCCCTGTGTAGTATTCCTGTAGTATAAAGCTAGTCTTCAGGTTCTCTGAATACTGATTAGATGATGAGGACCCACAGAGGTGGAACCAGAAGTGGTTCTTGGGGCCTGTAATCCTTGAACTACTCACTTTGTGGGATCCTGTCCTATATCCCTTCCCTCCTCCCGGGGGGTGATGCCCCTTTAAGAATGTTGGAGAAGAGGCGGTGATGATGAGAGAGAACTCAGCGTTTGATATTTGGGGCTTGCCTTGTTCCTTCTAGGTATCAGCCCTGGATCAGGAGATCATTGAGGTGGATCCTGACACCAAAGAAATGCTGAAGCTCCTGGTAAGCGCTGGGTTTCTGAAGTAGGGCTTGCCCCGGTCCAGAGCCAGCAGCACCTCTCAGCTGTCTGTAGTAATACTGGCTCACGCCTACCACACCCTTAAATACCAGGCACTTCTTTTCACGTTCTCCGTGTTATTTTCTTTAATCCTCACACTATCTCATTGGGCACATGTGGCCTGGCCTGTTATTTGCATTTTATAGATGAGACAATGGGTACAAAGTCAGTAGGTGGTCAGGGTGGGTGTTCGGGCTACACTCTTAATTGCTAAACTAGACTGCGGCCCAGGTGGACTTAGCTGTACATTGAAAGTTGAGATTGCTGTCCAGGAGAAGGTAAATCCCAAATTCGGTGGCTGTTGTCTCCTGGTTCCCTCTGTTCTCATGTTTTTCTGGATGTTCGTGAACAGCTGTGGCCGTGGTTCCGGCCCTGGCTCTCTGCATTCTGCCTGCTGGCCCTGGGGGATGTCGTTCCTTCTGTGTCTGTACACGAAACCACTCGGGTGAGCCGTGGCCTTCTTCGCAGAGGCCTGCCAGGCTTGCTTAGTTTAGCTGTCTGCAATACAGTTTCATATGTCTCTCTTCTGTGGGTTATTTTTTCAGTACTTTTGCATAGTTTGGTGAAAGGGGCATGGGCTTCAAGTCCAGTTGATGGTTTAGAACAACTTCATTTTTCCTTGTTTATGATCATGAAATACCTAACATACAAAAAAAAAGAGATACCAAGCAAACTCCCATTTACCCACCACCTCACTTGAGAAAAACTACCAGTACAGCTGAAGCCTGCTGTGGATCATTTCCTCCTGAAATAACCACTATCCTGAGTGCAGCTGGGTAGTTTCAGCTACAAAATTAGTTCTTGAGGATAAAATAGGACGTTTAGTCCACGTGTCTGTGGGCCATTCACAAATGTTCATTGCATTAGTGATGCTGCCTGCCTGCAACTGGTCCTAGAAAGGCAGTGGCACTATATACCTCTCAAAGAGACAGATTCTGGCCCCAGGGGGCATTTGGCCATACCTGGGTGTGTTTTTGGTTGTTAACAGCAGGGGATACTAGCAGACATCAGAGTCTAGGGCAGACAGCTCCCTAATGGCTGGCTGCTGGGGTGCAAGGACCTTCAGATGTCAAGTACACTCCCTTGTGAGTTCATTGCTCTGGGGAGGGGAGAAGGCCCTCTTGGGTTTCTGCAGGGTCCCACCAAGCTGACGGAAGTGGACAAGCACCGCCTGGCAGTGCCAGGAGTTTGACCATTGATCTCACTGGGTGCCACACTGAACCTGTTTTGTCATTGTTCTAGGACTTCGGCAGTCTGTCCAACCTGCAGGTCACTCAGCCTACAGTTGGGATGAATTTCAAAACGCCACGTGGAGCTGTTTGAGTCTTCCGGCTGTGCTATTTTCAATAAACCTTGGACACCCTTGCTTGTGTCATCTGTGGGGTTCGGTGCTGATGGAATTAAGGGCAGGGTTTCTCAAGGCTGATGGTGAAGAGCGATCTGCAGCGTCAGCATGTGGAAGTGGCCTCTGCTTGGTGCCCATGTGGATAATTTATTCAAAGGCCTGGACCTGCTGCATGCTACTCTTTCTCCAGCCCCACCAGGTCTGGTCCTATCAGGCCCTGAACACTAACTGGCTTCAGGCAGAAGTCAGATGCTTTCTCCTCCTTGCCTGCATACCCTCAGTATTGCCCTTTGTATACACAATTTGGCTGAGGAATCTGCCTGTCTTGAAATGGTAGCATTCCTCCCATGTTTGAGGGTTGGGCTCTGGGCAGGAGATAGGATGGGTGGTCTTGCTGGTGTTGAGCCCACTACCTGGAACACAGGCGACTCGTGAGTGGATGTGCCAGGGGAGGATCCGTAGGCTTAATGGGGTGTGCAGGTTTTAAAGGTAGAGCTCACTAGGGTCCTAGGTAGATAGCCATGAGCTTAGGGATCTGTTAGGGCTGTGGGGCAAGTGGTGCGTCTGCGCACGTGCTGGGGAGAGCGCTCCAAGCCGGTTCCTGTTCCTGAGCAGTGGGAGAGGGAGCCGTTTAGTTGTAGGGTGTCGCACACACGTCTGCTAGTGGCTGAGCTGGGCCGGTGAAGAGCACAAGGGAGAGCCAGAGCCCACGGCAGTCTGGCTCTCCAGCATCCTTGCGTATCTGCTTGCTGTCAGGCAGGTATGTACAGCAAACTCTAAACGTATTTTGTAACAATTTTATTATTTCAAACTTGGGGAAAAGTTGCAGAATAGTAGAACTTACAAATACTGATTTACCAGTTGCAACCGTTTTGTCCCATTGCTTTATAGTCTGTGTATATATGTGTATATGTGTAAAGACATTTTTCTAGCCCCCCGCACCCTGTATTTCAGTGTCTTTCCTAAGGACATTCCGTGCAACCACTATACTCTCCAGCCACAGTCAAGCGCTGCCAGTTTTCCCAGTGTCCTCTAGTTCTTCCCGGCTCAGAGACAGCGTTAGTTTCATGGCCCTGTAGCCTTAAGATTTTCATGACTGACGTTTTTGAAAGGTTTTGTCTGGTCTTGTAGAATGTCCTTCAATTTAGGCTTGTTGTTTTCTCACCCTTTGGATGCCATTTAGCTTTCTCTGTAGGAACACCACAGAAGTGAGTGTTCTCGGCAGAGCACGTCACACTTCGTGTTTACTTGGAGAGCTTGGACTGGGTGCCTCTGTTAGGTGTCTCCCTGTAAAGTTACCGTTTTCCCCTTTGCAGTTAAGTTGCGCGGACATTTTGAGGCTCCATAGCCTGTTCGTTTGTCGCTCGCTGGACGCAGCATTCCCTTCATCTTGTTCTCAGCTATCCGCCGCCAAGCCCTTCCCACGGGTGGGTGTGCGGGCGGCGCTTCTCAGCGGGGCGCTTGACCTCTGAGCGCAGCTCTGCGTCTGGAGCTGCCCCTGGGCCGGGGGCTTCCTGGGGTCGATGGGGAGGAAGGTGTTGGGCTGTCCGGGTGGGAGAGCCTAGAGCCGGCGAGGAAAGTCACACCGGGCCGTCGCGGTGGCGTTTGCCCCCCGGCCGCCAGGAGGCAGTGTCGCCGCAGGCTGTGCCGGCTCCACCCGCCCGCGGCGAGGGCTGCTCTAGGAGAGCGGCGACCCCTGGCAGGCGGGACCCGCGCCCACTGCCGCTCCCCGGGCGCTCCCGCCCCCGGCCGGGGCCCGCCAGGCGGGGCGCGGCGACTGCAGCGCCCGCGGCCCTCGGCGCCTCACGGGGGCGGTCAGGCAGCGCTCTCCGCGCGGCACAGCCCCGACCGCCTCTTGCCTTCTGGGTCCGGGACACTCCGCTCTTTAAAGATTGGAAAGGGCTCCAGAAACTCTGAAGGTAATTTCTTCGTTTTTTCTACTTCTTTGGTTATTTGTGTTAAACGATCATTTTTAACGAACAAAAGTGAAGAGACTTTCATGCAGGCAGGTACCAAATGAACACGTTAAGCATTTCTAACAACTCATTGAGGGAACTGAGACAATCAGTTTAAAGAAGTCAAAGGAGGACGAATTTTGAGGGAAGGAATGTTGAGATAAATAAGTGGACTCAAAACTGACTTCTTCCAGTCAGGAGGGAAGTCACCTGAATCTCTCCCCAACAGAATTTACTTATTTGCATGCCTACAGATAATGATTTGCATGCTAGCTGGTTGTCTACAACTTAGTCGCAAAATTGCTCCAAGCAGTGGGAGGCGGAGAGCCCCTGTAGTCGGAGTGCGACCCCCGAAGGCTGCGGCCCTGCACGCTGTTGAGCTTCTCACCGAAGCGCTTTCCTGACTGTGTAAGTTCGTATTTGGTGCTAGGTACCTGTGTCATCAAGACTTTCAGTTTCATTAGTATATAATCACACAGAGTTTTCTCAGAATCAGAAAAGCTCCCTGCTATTATGTATTATTTTCAATGTTACATTTTCTTTCTTTTCTAAATTAAACCTGTCAGATACCTGATTATTTTATCCATAGTTTCAAAAAAACAGCGCTTGGAATTTTATACTTTCTATTTTACCCGAGGTCGCCCGTTTGCCTCAGCTGGCCTCAATTATGAGGCATGTGACGCGCGCTCATTTTCTTTCCCAACTGCAGGGGTCGGCAAACTATGGGGCAGCTGCCTGGCTGTGTGTGAGCCATGAGCTAAGAATGTTTTGTACATTTCCAAGTGGTTTAAAGCAACAAGAAGGGAATGATGTGACCTGTGAAAATTATGTGAAGTTGAGTCTGTCCATATATAACATTTTATTGGGACACAGCCATATTGGTCTGCAATGCTGGATATGGCTGTTTTCCTGCTTCAGTCGCTGGAGTAAACAGTCGTAACACAGTTCGTGGCCCTTTCTTTGCACTGCAGATTGCAGATAAACACATTTATAACTCGATAGTGTTTCAAGGGCCATACAAAAAAGTATTAGTGCATACTCACTTTTTAAGAAGAGAAAACTGGGCTTTGAATGCTATGTTTTTAAGGTGTGATTTGCTCGTTCATTAGCCGAGCAAGGAAAGCTATTTCCCAATGCTGAGCTAGTTTCTGCGGAAGAAATACGTCCAGAGGAAACAAACTTACGTAAGACTATGAGCCATTGGGGGAGGCTGGTTCCTTGAAGAGATGAGAAAACTGGGAGCAGTATCAATAGTCAATTAAAAAACAAGGCAAATTATTTTGAATGATTTTCCTTGGGTCTTGATGAGTCAAAGAATGTTACCAATACTGCTCACAATTGTCTATGCTAGAGTCAATGCCAATTGAGGAGACTGAAAAATTAGCCTCTACAGGTGACAATATTTTTAAAAATGAGAAATCACTAATACAATCTGAAGTGGGTGGGAATCAGCTGAGCTAATGTTACAGCTGATGGTGGTAGAAATATATTTGGAGCAGAAAAGGTTCGTTTGGATAAATTTCAAAGTTTGCAAAAATGTACTGTTTAAAACCTATGGCTATTCATTATGTAATTCATCAGTAGGTATTTTGTAGAAAATATCTAAATCTGACAATTATTGAACCAATACTGTTAACAATGAAATTTGCTTATAGACTTAACAATGATCAGTTTCCATGCATTTTGATAGTTTTTTTAATTGCAGTAACACAGAACATAATATTTATCATTTTAACTATTCATAAGTGTACAATTCAGTGACATTAAATACGTTTACAATGTCATGGTAACCATCATCACTATATCCAAAACCTTCATAATCTCTAACAAAATGCTGTACCCATTAGCTCCCTATGTCCCTTACCCCACCCCCAATTGTCTATTCTGCTTTCTGCCTCTACGAATTTGCCTATTCTAGACGTCTCATATAAATGGATTCATACAGTATTTGTCTTTTTTTGTGACTGGCCTATTGCACTAAGCATAATGTTTTCAAGGCTCATCTATTTGCATTCTTTCTTTGGCTAAGTAGCATTGTATATAGGATAAACAAATGAGTGTGTATGCATGTATTTGTCCATCATTTGTTAATGTACATTTGGGTTGCTTCCACTTTTTGGTTATTGTGAATAAATGCTTCTATGAACATGAGTGTACAAGTAATGTGTTTAAATCCCTGACTCAACTTATGTTGAGCATATGCCAAGAAATTTTATTGCTAAATCATATGTTAAGTGTATGTTTAATTTTTTGAGGAAATGCCATACCATTTTCCACAACAGCTGCATCATTTTACATTCTTACCTGCAGTGCTCAAGAGTTCCAATTTCTCCACATCCTTGCTAACACTTGTTATTTTCTGTTTTGATTTTTATGACACATGGGTTTTAAGTAGTATACCATAGTTTTGATTTGCATTCTGTAATGATTAGTGATGTAGAGCATCTTTCCTGTGCTTATTGGCCATTGGTATATCTTCTTTGAAGAGATGTCTATTCAAGTCCTTTGCCTGTTTTTAAATTGGGTTATTTGGGATTTTGTTGAGTTGCAGGAGTTCTTTGTATATTCTGGATATAAATCCTTTATGAGATATGATTTACAAATATTTTTGCCCATTCTATGGATTGCCTTTTCTCTCTATTGATAGTGTCCTCTGATGCACAAAGTTTTACGTTTTGATTAAGTCCAATTTGTTATTTTTCCTTTTGTTGCCTGTGCTTTTGGAGTCATATCTAAGAATCCTTTGCCAAATCCAAGGTCATGAAGAATAACCCCCTATGTTTTCTTTCAAGAGGTTTATGGTTTTAGCTCTTATATTTAGGTCTTTGATCCTTTTTTGTGTTGATTTTAGGATACGAGATGAGGGAGTCCACGTCCCCCTTTTGCGTGTGGAGATCCGGTTGTCCTGGCCTTATCAGCTGAAGGGGGCGCTCTTCCCCCTGGCAGGCCCGGCACCCTCCACTGGGCCATAAACATATGGGTTTTTTTCTGAAATCTCATTGGTCTATAAGTCTATTGTTATGCCAGTGTTTTGATTACTTTAGGTCTGTAATTAAGTTTCAAATGTGAGCCTTCCAACTTTGTTCTTCTTTTTCATTAAAAATTTATTTTTCAATTTTTTAGGGTGTTTTTTTTTTCTTGGCTACTTGAGCCATATTAGTTTGCTAGGGCTGCCATAACAAAATACCACAGGCTGGGGGAATTAAACAGAAGTGTATTATCCAGCGGTTCTGGAGACTAGCAGCCTAAGGTGTCAGCGGGTTTTATTCTCTGGAGGCCTTTCTTCTTGCCATCTCCCTGTGTCCCCCATGGCTTCTTCTCTGTATGTGCATCCCTGGTGTGCAGATCTCTTCTCATAAGGACGCCAGTCAGAGCAGACTAGGGCCCACCCTGACTCAGTCCGTAAGACTCTTTAAATACTTTCTCCAAAGACATTCTGAGGTGCCTGGGTTTAGAGTTTAACATAAGAATTTTGGGGAACACAATTCAGCCCATAAAATGGACTCCATGCAATTCCATATGAATTTGAGGATCAGAGTTTCCATTTCTGCAAAAAAGGCCATTGGAATTTTATAGGAGCTGAGCTGAATTTGTAGATGGCTTTGGGTAGTATTGATGTCTTGACAATTCTTCCAATTCACGATCATGGGATATCTTTCCATTTAATTTTATTTCCACTTAATTAATATCTTTAATTTCTTTCAGGAATGTTTTGTAATTTTCAGGGAACAAGTCCTTAGTCATTTATTCTCAGGTATTTTATTCTTTTAGATTGTGATATTGTGATATAATAAGAAATATGTATTTGGTCTTGGTCCCTGGTTCTTGGCCACAAAAGCTTTTAAAACCCTTGGAATTTCCTGAGTGATAGGGGTGCAGGACCATCTTTTGTTATTCCTAGTAAGTCCCTTCCAGTTGCACCTGATCTTATGCTAATAAGATGACTCCTGGTGGACTCACAGACCTCTGCGGGATGGGGGCGGGTGCTACAGGAAGCAACCGTGTGATTAGAAGTTTGGAATTTTCAGCCCCACCCCCTGACCGCTGGAGACTGATTTAATGACCAACAGCCAGTGATTTAATCAATCATGACTACATAATTAATTGAGCGTCCATAAAAACTCTAAGCGTTGGGGTCTGGAGAACTGGGTTGGTGGACATGTGCCAGGAGAGTGGTGCATTCCCAGACTCCTCAGGGACAGAAGCTCCTGTGCTGAGGACACTTACAGACTTCATCCCATGTACCTCTTCATCTAGCCATTTATTTATATCCTTTAAAATAAGCCAGTTACAGTATAGTTTCTTCCCAAATTCTGTGAGCTATTATAGCAAATTATTGAACCAGAGGTCATGGGGATCCCCAATTTGTAGCCAAGTCAAACAGAAGTGTGGCTAACCTGGGGACCCACTACTTGTGATTGGCATCTGAAGTAGGGGGCAATTTTGTGGCACTGAGCTCTTAACCTGTGCAGTCTCTGCTAACTCTGGGTAGTGAGTGTCCAAATTGAATTAAATTGTAGGACACCTGAAAGGGAAAGAGGGGAATAGATGAAAGGAGAGGGAATGGGAACTCAACAGTCCAAGCAGGTTTGTTTCTGAGCCTGAGGGGCGCCCTCTGCCTTGGCCAGCAGGACAAAGGAAAGAGAGTCTCTAACAGGTCAAGAGGCTTTTTATGGCCAGGGCTTTGGCGGGCTCTTTGAGGGGAGGGGTCAGGGGAAAGGTGGGCTTGTGGCTTGCTGACGTGTCCTCTGGAGGGTGCTTGTAGCCTAAGTAAGAAGACACCTAGGTCTCTCTGAGATGGTGGGTGGGCTTATTCAAAACGCAATATTCAGGTCCAGATTCTATCAATACCCAACTGATGTCTGCAGAAAATTCAAGAATTGCTTGGTATGGAAAACCCACACATAGATGTTATTGTAAGTGGAATTGCTTTCTTAATTTCCTTTTTTAATTGTTCATTAATGGTGTATAAAAACTGATCTTTGTGTAATGATCTTGTACTCTGCAATTTTGCTGAATTTGTTAACTCTATCTAGTAGCTTTCTTTTGCATTCCTAGGATTTTCAATGTATAGGATCATGTCACCTGCAAATAGAGATAGTTTTACTTCTTCAAATTTGGGTGTCTTTTATTATTTTTTCTTGTCTAATTGTTCTGGTAAAACTTCCAGGACAATGTTAAACAGCTGTGGTAAAAGCAGGCATTCTTGTCTCATCTGTGAAATTACAGGGACGGCTTTCAATCTTTCATCATGGAGCATGACATTAGCTGTGGGTTTTTTATAAATTCCTTTTATCAGGTTGAGGAATCCTCTATTACCAGTTTTCTGAGTTTTCATCATGAAAGAGTGTTGGGTTTTGTAAATGCCTTTCCATGTCAGTTGAGGTGATCATGCAGTTCCTTTTCCTTCCTTCTACTGTGATGTATTACATTGATTGATTGTCTTATGTTGGATCACTCTGGCATTCCTGTTATAAATTCTACTTTCTTACAGTGTATAATCTTTTTAATGTACTGATGGATTTGGTTTGCTAATATTTTGTTGAGGATCTTTGCGCTGATATTCACAAGGGATACTGATTTCTCATTTTCTTTTTTGTGATGTCTTAACATGGCTTTGGTATCAGGGAAATCTGATCTCATAGAATGAACTGGGAAGTGTTCTCTCATCTGTATTTTGGAAGAGTTTAAGAAGGATGGGTATTAATTTTTCTTCAAATGTTTGGTGGAGTTCAACAATGAATCCCTGTAGTCCTAGACTTTTCTTTGTTGGGAAATTGATGACTGACTCAAATGTTTTCAATTGTTGTAGGTCTAGTGAGATTTTTTATTTCTTCTTGAGTCAGTATAGGTAATTTGTGTTTTACCTAAGTTCTCCACTGTTTGGCATACAATTTTTCATAGAATTCTCTTATAATCTTTTTATTTCTGTCTGTTTGGTGATAGTGTCCTCACTTTCACTTCTGATTTTAGTCACTCTCATCTCTGTTTTTTGGTCAGTGTTGCTGACGGTGTGTCAAAGTTGGTCTTTTCAAGGAACAGACTGTTGCTTTCCTTGATTCCTGCAATTTTCTCTGCCTTACTCCCCTTCTGTTAGTTTTTGGTTTAGTTTTCTCATCTTTTTCTAGTTCCTTAAAGTGCAAAGTTAGGTTATTGACTTGAGATCTTTCTTTTTTTTACATGGGTATTTGTAGCTATAAATCTCCCTCTGAGCACTTGCCTTTACTACATCCTGTAAGTTTTATATATTGTGTTTGATTTTCATTCATTTCTAATTTTCTTTGTGATTTCTTCTCTGACCCATTTGTTATTTGAGAATGTGTTATTCGATTACCATGTATTTCTGGATTCTCCAGATTTTTTTCTATTACTGATTTCTAGCTTTACTCCATTAGGGTCAGAAAAGATACTTTAGTCAATCCTGCAGAATGTTCCATGTACACTTGAGAAAAAATTGTGCATTCTGTTTTTAATTGGATGGAATGTTCTAGGTCTGTTAGGTCTAATTGGTTTATAGTGTTCAAGCTCTCCATATTCTTATTGATCCTTGGTCTAGATTTTCTACCCATAATTGAAAGTGGGGTATTGAAATCTACAACTATTATTGTAAACTATTTTTCCCTTTAATTCTGTTTGCTTCATACATTTTGGAGTACATTGTTTGGTGCATATGTTTGTAGTTGTTCTACCTTGGTGAGTTGACTCTTAGTAAAATACAGTGTCCTCCTTTGTTTTAAGAGTTGTAGCCTTAAAGTCTATTTTGTCCAATATTAGTAATATCAACTCTAGATCTCTTTTGGCTACTACTAACATGAAATAATTATAAAATTTGCTCTTTTAAGGTATAAATATAGTGTTTTTAGAATATTTACAAGGTTATGTGACCACCGTCTATTCCAGAACATATTCATTGCCTCAGAAAGGAGCCCATACCCATTCATTCCAAATTCACTCCACATTCCCCCACCCCCAGCTCCTGGAAACCACTAATCTTTTAGTTTCAATGGATTTGCCTGGAAATTTCATATAAAAGGAATCAAACAATATGTGATCTTTTGTGTCTGAAAACATGAGATGTTTTCAAGGTTCATCCAGGTTGTTTCATGTGTCAGTACTTCATTCCTTTGAATGGCTGAATAATACTCTATTGCATGAATAATACCACATTTTGTTTATAAATTTGTCAGTTTATGAATATTTGGGCTGTTTCCATTGTTTAGCTATTGTGAATAATGCTGCTATGAACGTGTGTAACAGTTTCTGTGTGGATGTGTGTTTTTGTTTCTCTTGGGTATATACCTAGGAGTGCAATTGTTGCATCATATGGTAACTCGATATTTAACTTTTTGAAGAATTGCCAAACAGTCTTCTAAAATGCTGCCCCATTTTACATTCTCACCAGCAATGTATGAGGGTTCTAGTTCTCTACGTTCTCACCAAAACTTGTTATCAACTGTTTTATTTTTTATTATAGCCATACTAGTACGGCATCTTATTGTGGTTTTGCTTTGCATTTCCCTGATAGTTAATGACATTGAACATCTGTTGATGTGCTTATTGACCATTTGTATATATTCTTTGAAGATAATGCCAAGTCAAATTCTTTGCTCATTTTAATACTGGGTTATGTGTCCTTCTATTGTTGAGTTGTAAGACTTCTTTATGTATTCTGGAGACTCGACTCTTATCAGATATATAACTTGCAAATATTTTCTCCCATTCTGTCAGTTGTCTTTTCATATTCCTCATAGTGCCTTTGAATCATAAAGTTTAATTTTGATGAAATCCAGTTTTCTATTTTTTTCTTTGATTGCTTGTGCTTAGGTGTCATATCTAAGAAATCATTGCTTAATCCAAGGCCACTATGATTTATAATTGTTTCTTTTAGAAGTTTTGTAGTTTTAGCTCTTACATGTAGGCCCTAGATCCATTTTGTATTAATTTTTCTATATGGTGTGAGGTAGGGGTCCAACTTCATTCGTGTGTGGATATCCAGCTGTCCCTGTCCCATTCATTGAAAAGACTATTTTTTCCTCCATTGAATGGTCTTGGCAACCTTGTAGAAATGTAAGGGTTTATTTCTGGATTCTCAATACTATTCCACTCATTTATATGTCTATCCTTGTACCAGTTTCACATAGTCTTGATTACTATAACTTTGTACAAAGTTTTGAAATCAGCAAGTGTGAATCTCTATTTTGTTCTTCTTTTTCAAGATTGTTTTGGTTATTCAGGGTCCCTTGTGTTTCCATGTGTATTTTTAGGGTCAGCTTGTCAGATGCTGCACAAAAGGCTGTGGGGACTTTAGTAGGGATTACATTGAATCTGTAGATCAATGTGTGGACTTCATTAGTTTTCCAGGGATGTCACAGCAAAGTACCACAACTGGGTGGCTTAAAACAATAGAAATTTATTGTGTCAAAGTTCTGGAGGCTACAAGTCTGAAATCAAGGTATCTTTAAGGCCATCCTCCCTCTGAAAACTGTTGGCGAATACTTCCTTGCCTCTTCCTAGATTCTGGTGGTTTTCAGCAGTTTTTAGTATTCATTCTTTTAGATGCATAACATCAACCCTCCATCTTAACGTGGCATTCTGCTCTGTCTTCACATGGCATCATAAGGATACCAGTCATATTGAATCAGGGCCACCCTATTCCAGTGTGATCTCATCTAGCTAATTATATCTGCAAATAACCCTATTCCAAATAAGGTCACATTCTGAGGTACACGGGTTAAGACTTCAACATTTCCTTTTTGAGAGGGCACAAAGGACTACTGCCATCCTAATAATAAGTTTTCCAATCCATAAGCATGGGATGTTTTTCCATTTATTTTATTTCTTTCAATGAAGTTTTGTAGTTTTCAGTGCATAAGTCTTGCACTTCTTTATTCCTAAGTATTTTTATTCTTTTTGATGCTGTTGTGAATGGAATTGTTTTAATTTCATTTTTGATTTACCATGTATGTGTAAGTTTATTTCTGGACTCTATTCTGTTCCATTGGGCCATGTATCCTTTCTTGTTCCAGTACGATACTGTTTTGATTATTGTGGCTTTGTAGTATAGTTTGGATATGTTTTAGGAAGAGTTTGAAAAGGATTAGCATTTATTATTAGTAGAATTCAGTGGTGAAGCATCTAGTCCTGGGATTTATGAAAAAAGTTTTTATTATTAATTTTATCTCTACTTGTTATAGGTCTATTCAAAGTTTCTATTTCTGAGTCAGTTTCTTTCTAGGAATTTGTACATTTCACTTAGGTTATTGAATGTGTTGGAATACAATTATTCATAGTATTCTCTTATAATCCTTTTTATTTCTTTGAGGTTGGTAGTGATGTGCCCAAACCTTTCATTAATGATCTCAGCAGTTTGAGCCTTCTCTCTTTTTTACTAGTAAGTGTAGCCCAAAGTAGGTCAATTGTTCATCTTTCAAAGAACTAATTTTTGGTCTCATTGATTTTCTCTATAATTTTTCCATTTTTTATTTCATTTATTTCTGCTACAATCTTTATTATTTCCTTCCTAACTTTTGTTTGGTTTCATGTGCATTTCCTTTACTAACTTAAGGTAGAAAGTTATTGATTTGAATTGTCTTTTTTAATATATAATTTACAGCTATAAATTTTTCTGTATGCATTACTTTTATTACATTCCATGAATTTTAGTCTGTAATATTTTCATTTTTACTCATCTCAAAGCATCTTCTAATTTCCCTTGTGACTTATTCATTGATCTGTTGGTGATTTGGTGATTTAGGATTGTGTTGTTTAATTTCCATGTATTTGTGAATTTTCAAATTTTCTTTTGTTATTGATTTATAATTTCATTCCATTTTGGTCAGAGGACATACTTTGTATGAATTCTGTTCTTTTAAACTTACTGAGACTTTTATTCATGGGCTAACATGGCCCATCCTGGCAAACATTCCATATATACTAGGAAAGAATGTGTATTCTTCCACTGTTGGACGCAGTGCTCCATGGATGTCTTTTAGTGTAGCTGGCTTACAGTGTTGTTCAAATCTTCTGTGTCCTTGGTGATCTTCTGTCTACTTATTCTATCCATGATTGAAAGTGGGGTATGGGAGACCCAAAAATTACTGTTAAATTGTCTCTTTCTTCCTTCAATTCTGTCAGTTTTTCCTTCATGTATTTTGGTGATCTGTTGTTAGGTACCTATGTTTGCAATTGCTCTCTTCATTTGATTGTCCCTCTTACCATTATAAGATATCCTTCTTTGTCTCTAGTAATGATTTTTGCTTTGAAGTCTGTTTTTGATATAGTATAGCCACTTCAGTTCTCTTTCACCTACTTTCTGAATGGTGTATCTTTTTCCCTCTTGTTATTTTCAACCAATTTGTGTCTGAATCTAAAGTTTGTCTATTTTAGATAGCATATGGCTTGTTTCAAAAACATCCATTCCAGTAGTCGCCACCGTTAAGTGGTGTTTAATTCATTTAAGTTGAATGTAATCACTGATAATGTAGTTGAATGTGATCATTGATAATCTAGGATTTCTGACTTCCTTTTGCTACTTGTTTCCTATGACTTGTGTCTTTTTTGTTCCTGTATTTCTCCATGACTGCCTTCTTTTATGTTAAGTAGATATCTTCTAGTGTGCCATTTTAATTACCCTGTCACTTCTTTTACTATTTATCTTTTGAGTTATTTTTGTAATGTTTGTCCTGGGTATCATAATACTTTAATTTAAAGCAATCCAGTTCAGATTAATACCAACTTTATTTCAATAATATACAAAATTTTGCTCCTGTATAGCTGTTTCTTCCTTCTTGTGTACTGTTATCATCGTCTGCATTAAATCTTCATACATTGGATGCTGACCCATCCTCACGGCCATTATCATCTCCCTGCTGCCTGGCTTCTGTAGTTTATGATAAGATCAGCTATTAATCTTATTGAGCATCTCTGCACATATGTGAAGAGTTGCTTCTGTCTTGTGGCTTTGAAGACTCTCTTTTTGTCTCTAGCTTTCCACAGTTTGATTATAATGTCTTGGTAGGGCACCCTTTGAGTTTATTCTGCTTGGAATTCATTGAGTTTCTTAGGTGTGTAAATTAGTATTTCCCATCAATTTGGGGAAATTTTCTGCCATTATTTCTTCAGATATTCTTTTTTTGCCCCTTTCTCTTTCTCCTCTAAGGATTCCCATCATGCATATATTGGTACACTCAATGATGTCCCACAGGTCTCAGGTTGTGTTCAGCTTTCTTTTTCCTTTTTTCCTTCTATTCCTCAAGACTGGGTAATCCCAACTGACCTATCTTTAAGATCACTTATTCCTTCTGCAACCTGTTGAAATCTGCTGTTGAACCTTTCTAGTGAATTTTTCATTTTGGTTGTTATATTTTTCAACTCAAGAACTTCTATTTTGTTCTTTTTTAATTTATAACATCTACCTTTTTAAAAAAAAATTCTCTCTTTGGTAAGACATTGTTTTCATACTTTCCCTTAGTTGTTTAGATATTGTTTTAATTCTTTGATCATATTTTATTTACTTATTTTTGATATTTTTTAATTGAAGTATAGTCAATATACAACATTATATTGGATTAAAGTATACAACATAGTGATTCAACAGTTACATACTTTATTAAATCCTCACCCCAACTAGTGTAGTTACTATCTGTCAGCATAGAAAGATGTTACAGAACTATTGACTGTATATATTCTCTATGCTGTACTTTCCTCCCCTTGACTAATTTATATTATGATTCAGATTTTGTGCCCTTTTATCCCCTTCACCTGTTTCACCCACTCATTCCAACCCCTCCCCCATGGTAACCACCAGTCCCTTCTCAGTGTCTATGAGTCTACTGCTGTTTTGTTCATTGTTTTGCTTTGTTTTCATATTCCACTTAGCAAAATAACCTGTAGATCAATCCATGTTGTCACAAATGGCAGGGTTTCTTTCTTTTTCATGGCTGAATAATACTCCATGTATATATGTACCACCTCTTCTTTACCCATTCATCTATTGATGGACACTTTAGTTGCTTCCATATCTTGGCTATTGTAAGTAACAGGGCAGTAAATATAGGGGTGCATATATCTTTCTGAATCAGAGATTTTTTTCTTTGGGTAAATTCCTAGAAGTGCAATTATTGGGTTGAACATATTTTAAATAGCTAATTTAAAGCCTTTGTTTGGTCTTGATTGCTTCCCCCCCTGTGTATGGATCACACTCTTTTGTTTCTTTGCATGTCTCATAATATTTTCTTTGAAAACTGAAAGCTGGGCATTTAAATTAATACAATGTGGCAACTCTGGAAATTGGATACTTCCCTCACTGTAGTTGCTGGGATTGTTTGTTGTTTGTTTATTAAGTATTCTGAAGTACTTCTATGAAGTCTGTATTCTTCTTTGTGACCACAGAAGTCTCTGCTCAGTTAGGTCAGTGGTCAGGAGTGGTAAGAGGTTTCCTTTAACGCCCAGAACAATAAATCTCCCAGTCATTGCCGAAGGGTTGTATGCTGGCTGTGGCGTGGCTTCAGCACCCAGCCAGGCACTTGATAACTCTGCCATAGACTTCACTTCTTGCTTTGTTAGCGCAGAGCCTCAAGGCTAGCCAAAGGAGAGAGGGCCTTGGCAGCTCTTTTCTGAGCACACACCCAATCCTACAGATGCAGTAGCCTTCTGGGTTCTCAGGAATATTTTCAAAGCCCATATGGATATGTCCTTCCTTAGATTTTACTTCTAAGCTTTTTGGTTAGCCCATTGCCTTTGGCAGCCACAGAGTCAAGTAACTCGCCTCTAACTGTTCTTTCCAACACCCCCGGGTTTTGGAAAGTTTTCTCACATTACACAAGCTCCAAATCTAGTTAGAGAAAGACACTCTTGGAAGTGGACTCTTCCGGGGACACCCCCCAAACAGGTCACCAAATGGCGATTCTACAGGAATGGAGCTTCTAAGGAGCTCCAACCCCAATTTGTACTCCTCCCCCCATTGTCTGCCTGCCGGGCTATTTCTGTCGGTTTTCAAGGCTACCACAGAGCTGGAGATACTGGGGTGGGGGTGGGGATGGGGATGGGGATGGTGGGAACAGGGCAAGTTAAACTGCCACAGACTCACTGTTCTTACTGAGATTTGGCTGTTTTTCTTGATTAAAACTCCCCAAATTGCTTCAATTTTCTGGTTAAATTCCAGAGTTATGAAAAGTTGATTCTGACAATTTTGCCAGTTTTCTTATTGTCTTTATGGAAGAGAGACCTTTTGGTGGGCTCTACTCCACTGTTTTCACCGATGTCACTCCCTGGCTAACATCTTAATATAACCACACGAGAGACACTGAACCAGAACCACTCTACTAACCCACTACCAAATTGCTGCCTGACAGAAACCAAGATAATAAATGTTTGTTAAGTTGCTACATGTGTAATTTGTCACGCAGAAATAGATCACTAATACCAGATGCAAAAAAACCCATGTATTTCTCCTTTTAAATTCACATGAAAGCACACTGTACAGTTTTTGCACTTTCTCACTTAGTATATACTGGTTCCTTCCCCCTATGGGCGCCTCGCCCATTCCTGGTTTATGGCCCTTGGAGATTCTGTTGTGCACGTATTTGGCCGGTAGCTTACAATGGACATATGAAGATTGCATCCAGTCTTCTGCTCTTTCAAACAATGCTGGTACGAATAGCCTTGAATATATATAAAGTTCTTTTGTGTGTAGAAAATTCCATTTCTAATTTTGTACTTTTCCTTTAAAGATTGGGCTTTTACATTTTGTTTTTATGGAAGTGGAAACCCTGAATGAACCTAGCTGAAACCATAGGATTCTAACTCACTGAACAGGGCGTCCACAGGTTGGAGAGCTCCAGCTCTGGCTGAGTCAGCAGCTCAGTGGCAACACTGGCAACACAGGTTTTTTCCATCTTTCACATAAAAATGATGCCTCACCACGGGGGGTGGCTTCCTCCTTGGACTGGTAGGAATGTGGCCGCAGCAGGTCCAGGTGCCACTGAGAGGGAGAAGAGACTTTCCGTGGCTCTCTGTGGCGGTGAGCCCTCACCTGGAACTGCCCCTGCAGACTTCCTCTCGCTGTGTATGGGGCAGAATGGGAGCAGTGGCTGGTGGGTGTGGGATAACCATCCGAAGGGAGTGAACCACAGTGTCAGTGACGTGGAGATGGTGGCTTTCCCGCAGGCAGTAAGGATCGAACCTGACCCTGGGGCTTTGTTCAGAGGGTCAGAGCACAAGTCCAGAATTAAAAAGTCCCGGGACTACCTCACAGAGTATCCCATGGAAAAAAATTTCTGAAATCTCTATCAAGAAAAGACTTCTGTATCAGTGGTTTATTTTGTTACCATTATTGAATTTATCTTGGTTTATATTTTGCTTTGCCTGCTAGGAAACTCTTAAGCTAAATTTGCTGCTCACTTGTAGCCATTATGGGGCATGGTAGCATGTTTTATCCTTGTTTGCTCTTCATTTTTACTCGTGTGTGAAATTCTGGGAATTAAAAATTCTTGGAGTGTATTACAAAAATTTTTTTAACATTCAGTTTTCAAAAGTTCATATTAAGGGAGACCTGAGTCCTCACTTTTCCTAAGGTAATTTGGAAAGAAAATAATTTTTTCCTTCTGAAATAATTTTCCTTTTGGGAGTCCCACCCCACTGGTATGCAGTGATCTTAAATCAGGTCTGTGGCCAAATCACCTGGTTCTTTGTGGATGGTTTGAGCGGAACCATGAAGAAACGGATGACTCGTGTGAGGCCAACCTCTCTGTCCTGAAGGGAAATTATTTTTAGTATCCGCAAATCCTCAGATAAGTTCTTAAGCCATGACTCCTATTTTCAGAAACCGTGTCACTTGCGCTTGGGCCTCCATGTCCTCCGTGACCGCGGCCGCCGGGCTGAGCTGCCCTGCTGTTCCCCAGGCCACCTTCCGCGTTGTTCTCAGCTCACAGCGCTGTTCCTGGCCCCTAAATGAATGCAATTGCTTCCTGACGGCTGAGTGTTTCCTCCTTCTCTAGATTAAATAGGAACCGATTCCATGGGTCAGAATGGGGCCTTTCGGCTGGGGTTTGAGGCTTTGGTGAAACGGAGGTGAGAGGAAATAGGAAGGGTGGCTTATGAAAACACCTTGTTGCAGGGCCCGTTCATGTCGCAGAGAAAGCACCTTGTTAATCCATCTTGCCCAACACCAGGGTGCATACGCCAGGTAGAGGCAGATTGCTGAAATGCAGGTTCAGGGGCTGCAGGCCTGTGGGGCCCAAGTCTGCGTGTTCAGCCCGCCCCTGCTGGCCTGCTGACCCCCCTGGTGAGTGAGGGGCCACGGGCTGTGGGAAGGAGCACACACATTCTTCTGCGATGCAAGACTGTGTCACTGGGGCAGAAGGGCCTGTAACCATGGACACGGGATGGTCCTTAACTCTGAAATTTCCTCTTTTTATAGCAGGATGAGACAAATTGTTCAAAGTTTACTCAGCTTCTTCCTGAGCTTGTCATGAGCTGATGGTTTAATAATTCCTTTCCCCTTTGTTTCTGACCCCAATCCTTGGGGAAAAAGGTTCCTTGTGACTCAGAAGCCAGTTCCTCCATATGGAATTATTTCTTTGAAGAAAACGGGGGATCACACCTGGTTCCTTACTTATCTCTGACCTTCTCCCCTCCTTTGTGGGAAGGTTCAACTGAAGCGAAGTGGGCAGACACACCTTTGTCTTTTTCCAGGTTGGTAACTTTTGCTTCTGTTTAAATTCCATTGTTTGGCCTCTCTGAGTTCCTGAGGGACACACGGGCAGAGCTTGCTCGCCACTGCCCCTCCCAGGTGGAAGTCGGGCTCCTCTGAGAGGTTGCTCAGCTGTCGCTGCTCCGCTCCACTCCAGCCTGGGGAGCCCCTGGGAGTGTGGGGCCTCGTCCACAGCCACCGTGTGAACCCCAGCAGCTGGGGACACTAGCGCCCTTCAGCTGGCCCCTCTGCACCTTGCCCTTGACTACGTCAAGCCTGGCATCCTTTCCATGGAGCCGAACACAGCACAGGCTCCACTGCAGAGTCCCGGTCCGTGTCCAGCTGTCTCCTGTCCTTGGCTGTCCAAAGCCCAGTCATGTCTAAGCCTGAGCTCAGTGCCCTCATGGGCCTCTTCTGCCTCCACATTTCCTAGTGACTCATTCCGCCTTGTCAGGCATTCAGATTTTAAGCCTTAGACTTTCTAATTGCAAAAGTAACCAAATGTATTAAGTTTGGGGAGAAGCAGAAGGCAGGCAACAGAGAGCCCGGGTCACTGCAGCCTCCAGCGTGCGTTTCCTTCCAGCCTCTTTTCCTAATCGCACATATCTTCCCCTTCCTCCCAAGACCAGTCATTCCACATTTACTGCTCTGCAACTTGTTTTCGCTGTGACACTGCCTTGAGGTGTCCCATTTCATCAAATGATATTCTAAATCACTGTTTTTAGTGATTGCAAAGAACTCCATTTGGAATCATACTGAACTTTTCTTCTTAACAGTGCCACCTGTTGGGGGCATTTTGGTGGCCTCTGATTTCTGACTCACAAACACCACAGCCGTGAGCCCCCGTGAGCTTCTGTGCGGTCCCTGCTTGCTGGCTGCCGGTTCCAAGCGCCACAGCCCCTCCCTGCCACCTCCCAGCCCTGGCCTGGAGCAGGTGGTCTTCTCTTTGAAACATAGATGAAATTAGCAATTAAAAAAAAAAAGAATTCTGGGTTTCATGTCATGCCTTTTCCAGCGTGAGATGATAAGGATATTTTCCTCATGGTTTCTCTAATACTTTTATGTTTCATTTTTACTTTTAAAGCTTTGGCGTATTAAGAACTTGTTTCTTCGGTAGCTACCTAGTCCTCCCATGAATAAACCCATTTTTCCTCTAGCGATAGGAAACAACACCTTTTATCAGGTACTAAATTTCTGTGTGTAGCTGATCTATTTCTGACTCTATTTAGTTTCATTTACTCATCTGAATGGGTCAGTGCCTTACTGTTTGAAAGGTGCAGCTTTATACTGTTTTCTTCGTATCTTGAACTGCTCTTCTGTTTCTGCTCTTCATGTTCAGAGTTTTCCTGACTTTCCTTCACACTGTGTGAAGGTTAGAATTACTTGACTAGATTAAAAAGACGTTTTTTTAAATTTGGGAATCATGCTAAATTCATAGGCTAATTAAAAGTGGCATTTTTACAAAATTTAAATCATCCTGAAAATAGGGTGTGCCTTTTCATTTATTCAAGTCTTTGGTATTCCTCACAACCACTGTTCAAAAGTCAAAAGGGACAAATGGCATACAGTGAAGTCCCCCCAGAGCCGTGTCCCCTCGCCACGGCATCCTTCTCCACAGCCATCTGCATTACCCATTTCTTCCATGCACATCCAAAGGTTTTAAACTTATTCAGCATTTAAGCAAATATAACAAAATATATTATTTTGTGATTTGCTTTTTTACCCCCACTTATCAAAGTATTTGGCAATCTCATGTCAGCGCAAGAGGAACTTTCCTTCCTTTTTATACCTGCGCAGTATTCCATGGCAGGGACACACCGTCGTTCATTTACTTACTTTTCTTAAATGGTAGACATTTAAGCTGTTTCCAGCCTTTTACTATTACAAACAGGGCTCTCCTCAACCTATCATTCTGTATACGCATCATTTTCCACATGTGTGAGTATCTTCAGGAAGGTATTTCTGGAAGTAGAATTGCTGGGTCACTGCACCTATGTTTGTGATTTGTCTAGATTTGGCAAAGTTGTGCTCCACAGAGGTTATATTAATTTACACTGACCTGCCATGTATGAGAGTGCCTATTTCTACACATCCCAGCAACATGCTGCATTACCAAAGTTTTTATTCTTTACTAATCTTGTGGAGATGATAGCTCAGACTGGTTCTAATTTGCATGTCAATTACTGTGATGTTTTTTTCATACAGAACAACAATAATAGTATTATAGCCAGCAGTAATGGTATTATATCCCCTTCTGGGTTCCCAGACCTGATTCCAGTGTGTGTGTTGCCAAAAATCAGGAGGTCTTCCCATGCACATCACCAGGCAATTCTCGAACACCAGCTGGGTGTCCAGGAGCTCAGCTCAATTCTGATGCTATCTGCCCAGAGGCAGCACCAGCTTCCCCAGGTTAAGGGCTCCGTCCTACAGGACTGCCCTCCACCCGCCCCCCGCGCCAGATGCTGATCACAAGGCCCAGGCAGTTCCCTGTGCTTCTGACCTACGGGCTACAGATGGGAGGTTCCCATGACCTCCCCCTTGGGTTCAATTAATTTGCTAGAGGGGCTCCCAGAACTCAGGAAAATACATGTTTACCAGCTTGATAAAGGATACCATAAAGGATACAAGTTACAAGCCAGATGAAGAGAGACACAGGGCAAGGCCCCAACTAAAGGAGCATCTGTCCTCGTGGAGCTCGGGGTCACGTGGAGGCGTTTTGCCTCCCCAGGCATGGTAGCTCTCTCTGATGGAGAAACAGGACCCCAGAGAGGGATAAGCTGTTCTCAGGGGTTCTTATAGGGCCTCACTGCATGGCTGTGATAGATTAAATCATTGGCTATCAGCTGATTCAACCTCTAGCCCCTGCCCTGGGATGGGGTCCAAACGCCTCTCATTAACATGAGTCACTAATGAACATGACCAGACACCCATTTCACCTTTAAGGCTCTGATGTGTTTTCAGGAACTGCGGATGAAGACCAAATATACCTGGGAAATACGTATTTCTTATAACTTATTATATTACAATTACTATCAGTGAGACGTAGCATAAACATTGAGAACCTTTCATACTTTTTTTCTATGAACTTTGTTCATATAATGTTCCTACTTTTTAAATGAATTTCCTTATGTTAAAAGTTTCAAAAAATCAGTATTGTGGAAATAAGCTTTCTGCAAAATGAACTAACGTTTCAGTTTCTTTTGAATTACTGTGGTTGTTATGTAGAATGTTTTTATATTTATAGCTCATTTTTTTCATATGGTCTCCCTTTCCCTGTTTTGTATTCTACTTGAAAGATTTTTCTCAATTTATACATAAAATATTCTCCTAGCAACCTTGTTACCAGGCATGATTTCCACATTTTTTAAAGAGATTATGAACTACTTCAACATACAGAAAACTATAGCAATACATTTTTTTAGTATTGTTAATGTACAATTACTTAAACAACATTATGGTTACTAGACCCCCTATTATCAATTCCCCCCACATACCTCATTACAGTCACTGTCCATCAGCATAGTAAGATGCTATAGAATCACTACTTGTCTTCTCTGTGTTATACTGCCTTCCCCCTATAACCCCTCCCGCCCCCCCCCACCCCCCGCTACATTATGTCTACTAATCGTAATGCCCCTTTTCCCCCCTTATCCCTCCCTTCCCTCCCATCTTCCCCAGTCCCTTTCCCTTTGGTAACTGTTAGTCCTTTCTTGGGTTCTGGAGTCTGCTGCTGTTTTGTTCCTTCAGTTTATTCCTTGTTCTTATACTCCACAGAGGAGTGAAATCATTTGATACTTGTCTTTCTCCGCCTGGCTTATTTCACTGGGCATAAGACCCTCTAGCTCTATCCATGTTGTTGCAAATGGTAGGATTTGTTTCCATCTTATGGCTGAATAATATTCCATTGTGTATATGTACCACCTCTTCTTTATCCATTCATCTACTGATGGACACTTAGGTTGCTTCCATTTCTTGGCTATTGTAAATAGTGCTGCGATAAACATAGGGGTAGATGTGTCTTTTTCAAACTGCACTGCTGCATTCTTAGGGTAAATTCCTAGGAGTGGAATTCCTGGGTCAAATGGTATTTCTATTTTGAGTTTTTTGAAGAACCTCCATACTGCTTTCCACAGTGGTTGTACTAATTTACATTCCCACCAGCAGTGTAGGAGGGTTCCCCTTTCTCCACATCCTCGCCAACATTTGTTGTTGTTTGTCTTTTGGATGGTGGTCATCCTCACTGGTGTGAGATGATATCTCATTGTGGTTTTAATTGGCATTTCTCTGATGATTAGCGATGTGGAGCTTCTTTTCATGTGCCTGTTGACCATCTGAATTTCTTCTTTGGAGAAGTGTCTGTTCAGATCTTTTGCCCATTTTTTAATTGGCTTATTTGCTTTCTGTTTGTTGAGGTGTGTGAGCTCTTTATATATTTTGGATGTCAACCCCTTATCGGATACGTCATTTATGAATATATTCTCCCATACTGTAGGATGTCTTTTTGTTCTACTGATGGTGTCCTTTGCTGTACAGAAGCTTTTCAGCTTGATATAGTCCCACTTGTTCATTTTTGCTTTTGTTTCCCTTGCCCGGGGAGATATGTTCATGAAGAAGTTGCTCATGTTTATGTCCAAGAGATTTTTGCCTATGTTTTTTTCTAAGAGTTTTATGGTTTCATGACTTACATTCAAGTCTTTGATCCACCTTGAGTTTACCTTTGTGTATGGGGCTAGACGGTAGGCCAGTTTCATTCTCTTACATGTAGCTGTCCAGTTTTGCCAACACCAGCTGTTGAAGAGGCTGTCATTTCCCCTTTGTATATCCATGGCTCCTTTATCGTATATTAATTGACCATATGTGTTTGGGTTAATATCTGGACTCTCTATTTGGTTCCACTGGTCTGTGGGTCTGTTCTTGTGCCAGTACCAAATTGTCTTGATTACTGTGGCTTTGTAGTAGAGTCGGGGAGTGTAAGTCCCCCTGTTTTATTCTTCCTTCTCAGGATAGCTTTGGCTATTCAGGGTCTTTTGTTGTTCCATATGAATTTTAGAACTATTTGCTCTAGTTCATTGAAGAATGCTTTTGGTATTTTGATAGGGATTGCATTGAATCTGTAGATTGCTTTAGGCAGGATGGCCATTTTGACAACATTAATTCTTCCTAGCCAAGAGCATGGGATGAATTTCCATTTGTTAGTGTCCTTTTTTATTTCTCTTAAGAGTGTCTTGTAGTTTTCAGGGTATAGGTCTTTCATTTCCTTTGTTAGGTTTATTCCTAGGTATTTTATTCTTTTTGGATGAGATTGTGAATGGAATTGTTTTCCTGATTTCTCTTGCTGCTACTTCATGGTTAGGGTATAGGAATTCAACAGATTTCTGTGTATTAATTTTGTCCTGCAACTTTGCTGAATTCAGATATTAGATCTAGTAGTTTTGAAGTGGATTCTTTAGGGTTTTTTTTATGTACAATATCATGTCACCTGCAAACAGGGACAATTTGACTTCTTCCTTGCCAATCTGGATGCCTTTTATTTCTTGGTGTTGTCTGATTGCTGTGGCTAGGACCTCCAGAACTATGTTGCATAGAAGTGGGGAGAGTGGGCATCCTTGTCTTGTTCCCGATCTTAAAGGAAAAGCTTTCAGCTTCTCGTTGTTAAGTATGATGTTAGCTGTGGGTTTGTCATATATAGCCTTTATAATGTTGAGGTACTTGCCCTCTATACCCATTTTGTTGAGAGTTTTAATCAGGAATGGATGTTGAATTTTGTCGAATGCTTTTTCAGCATCTATGGAGATGATCATGTGGGTTTTTGTCCTTCTTTTTGTTGATGTGGTGGATGATGTTGTTGGATTTTCGAATGTTGTACCATCCTTGCATCCCTGGGATGAATCCCACTTGATCATCATGGATGATCTTTTTGATGTATTTTTTAATTCGGTTTGCTAATATTTTGTTGAGTATTTTTGCATCTGTGTTCATCAGGGATATTGGTCTGTAATTTTCTTTTTTTGTGGTGTCTTTGCCTGGTTGTGGTATTAGAGTGATGTTGGTCTCATAGAATGAGTTTGGGAGTATTCCCTCTTCTTCTACTTTTTGGAAAACTTTAAGGAGGATGGTATATTAGGTCTTCACTAAATGTTTGATAAAATTCAGCAGTCATGGGTCTCACTAAATGTTTGATTAAAATTCAGCAGTCAAACCATCTGCTCCAGGAGTTTTGTTCTTAGGTAGCAATACATTTTTTAAAAAACCAATATACCCACCCCCAGAATTAGTAAATGTTATTAACACTTTGCTATGTCTGCTTTAGATTTTCTTTTAAACACAAAATGTATAGGTAGCTCCCTTTTCAGGTCTCCCAGTCCCTCCCCTGCCCCACTGGTCACTGCTTTCACGAAGCTGGCCTTTGTCCTTCTGGTCTTGGTCAGAGTCCTTAATTTTAAGACTGGAGAACCCCTGTGCAGCTAGTGGAAACAGAAGGGGTTTATCTGGAGTTGCTAAAGAAACAGACTCTTGACTTGAGTTTTCTGGGAATTCTCCCAAAGCCACAATTCCACAAGCCACCCTATAGCTGCCGGTGTGGAAAGCCACTTCTGACACTACAGTGGAAGCCTGTGTGCTTCCCTCCACTTATGACTCCATTCTCAGTGTTGCACAACTGCATCTGACAGGCGAGCCTAATTAGATTCAGAAGCCTAGGTGCACGGGAATTGCAAGGGAAGGCTTTCAGCTTTCGAGTGTGTGTACCCAGGGGCTTAGTGTTGCACAAGCCGATTCTCAGTCTTTGTAAACTTCCTGAACATTTTAAGGCTCCTACTATTAATTTTTCCATGAACAATAGTGTATTTATTGTTTTGGATATTCAAAAAGTCTATGCAAATGGTGTCATATTGCAACTTAACTGATACATGCACCATATACAGCAGTTAAAAAGAATGAAGCAGAGCTATGGATGGCAACTGTGAAAAAGCATAAAAATAATGAATGACAAAGCTAAGTGACAAATTACCATAAAACTTACCCACTTAAAACATTTGTTTTCTCAGTTTTTGCTGGTAAGAAGCTGGGTGCAGCTTAGCTGTGTGGCCTGGCTTAGCATCTCTCCTAAGGCTGTAATCAGGTGGCTGCTGGAGCGGCGGCCTCATGGGAAGACCTGACTACGGCAGAATCTGCTTCCAACCCATTCACATGGTCGCTGGCAACATGATTCGGTTCCATGGTGGTGTGGCTAGAGGTCACCCTCACTTCGTTGCCATGTAGGCCTTTCCATGGGGTAGCGCACAACATGGCATCTTACTTCTTCACAGCGAGCAAGAACACGAGTATGAGTGAAATGGTCATCACCATCTGCAATGGGTCAAATAGTGTCCCCCCAAATTTAGATCCCCCAGAACCTCAGAATGTGACCCTGTTTGGAAATAGAGTCTTTGCAGGTGTAATTAAGGACTGTAAGATGAAACCATCAGATTGGGTGTCCTAAATGACAAGTGTCCTTTTAAGCCTTTGGCATTTTCCCTCAAGGAATCATATTGAAATTCTAGTTTATCTTTTGTCCTGAATGTTTGGCTTATCCTACTGTATGCCTGTTCCCCTCTGCTCCCAATTATACGTCACTGCTTTTTCCTAACTTTTTTTGCCAGATGTTTCCTCATCTTTGTTTACTACTGCATTCTGTAATCTAGTTCTTTCTGGACTTTTTATAGATTTACCTCCTTCAGCAGTTCTTTCCACAGGGGTCTCTTTATAATGAATTATGTGTGTATTTCTGGAATTATCTTTATTTTACCTTCACTCCTGAATGACAGTTGAGTTAGGTATATAATTCTAGGCTGACAGTTTCCTTCAGTGTTTTGAAAACATTATTCCTTTGTTTTCTGCTGTTGCAGATGAGAAGTCTGATGGCAGTCTAACACCAATTCTTTTGTAAATGATCTGTCTTTTCTCACAGCTATTGGGTTTTTCTCTTTGAGCTCAATTCTCCAAAGGCTTGTTGTGTTGTGTGGATTTATTTTTCCTACTGTGCCTTCAAATCTGGGAACCTGTGTTTGTCAAATCTTGAGGGACTCTCAGGCTTTCTTTGGATAACGCCTGTCCCCACTTATTCTCCATTCTGGATCTCCAAATTTAGACACATTTTGAAGCATTTCATTCTACTCTTCATCTTTTATTAGCTTTGTTTTCATATTTTCCATGTTTAATCTGTCTGGGCTGCATGCTGAGTGATGTCTGTAAGTTTTCCAATTTACTGATTCTCCCTTAAGTTATGTCTGGTCTTCTGTTAAGAAGTTTTCCATTTGTTTTGACAACTACATTCTTCATATCTAGAATGTCTATTTTTGTTTTTCCCAAATTTCCTTATTCTTTTTTAAACTATCTTGGTTTTTACCTTGTGGCTTTTATTGCTTATCTCTTCAAACATTCAAAGCATCTTCACTTTAAAGTCTCTTTCAGATAGTCTATTATTCCTAGTTCTTGGTGGTGAAAATTCCAAATACTTCATGCAGTGCTTTCTTTGCCTCATGATGGCTGAGTTCCCTGTGGGCCCGTGGAGGAGGGGAGAGGGCTTTCTTCCCACCTCAGTGTCCACAATTATCAACTCAGGTCAAATGTCTTCACACAAGAAAAAGAGGCCTTTGTTCCCTTAGACAGAGAGACCCCAGAGGGGCTGGCCCTGTCTGACCTCTAGGGAGCATGATGTCTCTGAATGGGCACCAAGGGGTGAATTAAAGGTAGTTTTGAGATTTTTTCAACATACTCATCTAGCCCTTTGTGACCCTGAAAATGTCATTAAGCTATTAATCTTTTCTGTAAAATAAAGGTATCTTTCTTTAGAGAGAGAAAACAATGAAATACTATAAATACTGTAAAACTCCAAAGAAAAGACAACAGATGATTTCTTAAAAACAAATAGTTTAATTTCATTTTTATCTGGAAAAAAAAACAAATACAAGTTTAAAAAGAAATGCCAAGCACTGTGACATGGCCTCATGTGTCATTTTTTATGGTACTACACTTACCAAAACATGGAGATACAGAACCGGTGTAAGTTTCTGGAATCAAAGATTCCCACTGCAGATGAAAACCGATGGGTTATAAAATGTCAGCTCACTATATAGTCCATTTTCGTTCTGTTTTTATAGGGGATATTTTATAGAAACACTATAAAATACAGGCTTCTGGAAATTCAGTTATAAAATTTTAAGGAGAAAGTGTTAAGTCCTAATTTCTCTTACTTTGGGGAGTCACCTGCAAAGCCCAAAAGCTGAGCAGTGTCTGAGCTCTGGTCTCTGCCCAGGAGGAGCTGTCCTGCTTCAGCTCTCTAGGATCAGAACCACCTTCAAACCGCTTTTCCCAATCAGCATCAGTCAGAAAAGAGTTTAGCATACACAAATACTTCTGTAGTGTGGTAAAAATGTGTCATTTTGTATTTTAATTTTCATTATGAAAATAAGTCTGTACACCAAGTAACATATTTAATGAAATGAAATCACGTAAAGTTGGTCATGGTGTTTAAAAGTTGGCTTTGGCTTTGAAATATTTTTAAATTCATAGAAAACATTGAATGTCTAATAAATAAAACATTTTAATAATTGATATTAATAATCAGCCTCAAAATTTCTGTTTTTTATTTACTACTCAATATTAAAAGAAGTCACTTTCAGTAGTGTTCCAAAGTCAGTGATTGCACCTTCTAGGATGTGAAAAAAGTTGGTTAGGATCCGATTGCCATTAACTGTTCTTAAGTGTTGAACATAATTGAGAGAAATTGTTTGCAACAAGACATTCTGTCAACTGCAGGAAATCTCTCAGCGTCCTTTGCAGGAGCGCTCCTAAGCTCACGTTTTAATGAAAGGTAATGCAAACTGTGGTTCTCATGTGACTTTCTGAGACCCCTGCAGCAGGCCCAGGTAGAGTGGACTACATGTCACATTGTGGCAATGGCATCGGACGGTGGCCACTGAAGGTTACTGACGTCCGTGTGCTTTCTTTCACAGGCTCTGCAGACAGGGGCTGTGCTGCCTAATACTGAAAGGGCCAGGGAACTCTGGCTGCCCTCAGGAACATCAAATGACCAAGGGACAAAGCTTCAGGGCCCCAGACGGTGTCACATGCTATTCAGGAGGTGGTCGGAGGCTCCTCAGATTCATTTCATCCAGTCCCTTCCAGTATTTAAAGTTGTTGTCAAGGTGCTGCATTAACTCAGGCAGGTCTACAAAGGCTGGAGAAAAAGACGGGAATGTGATCTCCTGTCCAAGCCTTGGGTTAGAAGTTTAGGCTCTCTGAGGAGGGAACACTTTCAGGGAGCAGGACAGACAGCAGTAGGTATTTGCGTAACGCTAAAGGGATGCCGGCAGGCCCCAGCGGCTTAAAGAACGGCAGGGCTTTACTGGGGTCGGGCCTGGAGTCAGTGCCGCAGGTCCCCTGTGACGCCTGCTCAGCCCATCTGCTCAGTTACCACGTGGTCAGCACCTTTGGGCTGGGAGTCCGGTGAGCCCCCACCTTAGGGCAGCGCCAGGAGCTGGGCTCGCACTGGCTCTCCTGTGTGTCCCCTCCTCCATATGCTGCAGGTGCCCCACTCCCACCACCTCCTCCCACGTACCTACTGAAAGTGCGGGTGGGGAGCAAGTTGACATAGGAGAACATGGGGCCCAGCGGGCCCATCTGCTCTCAGTTCCAGAGCAGGGAGCTGTGGGGTCTGCAGTCTGGCCCCAAAGCCCCACTCCTTCCACTCTCCCAGTCCTCCCAACAACAGGCCCTGCTCGCCCGAGCTCCCTGGGAGCTGGGGCTTGTCTCCTGCTGACCAGAGCTGGACCCCAAGTGTGGCCCGGGTGGGCAGAGCCGGTGCCAGGAGTGTTCGGGCCTCTCCTTGAGTCTGACAGTCCTCTGCTTGACGGGCTCCTGAGCCGACATGGGAGGCTAAAGGGGAGTGGCATGCGTGCGGTCCCGGAGGAGGCCAGGCGAAGCTGGGAGAGCAGACGGCGAGGAGGCCGCAGCAGGACACTGCAGGCTTTGAACCCCAGCTTCTCTACTACCAGCTGTGCAGCCACAGCTGCAGTTTGCTCACCTCTGAAACTGGCGGAGGGCAGCACGCCCTGGGCACGGGCACTTAGAGGAAGCGCACAAAACCTCCGGCCCTGGAGGGCGACTCACGCCTTCTCCTCAGTCCTTCCTGGACGTCTAAGCCCCCAAACATATTCCAGACCCCATACACCACCTGCTGCTTCAAATGCAAGCCCCTCACTTGGAGACTAGGCTCTCGGGGTTCTTACCGTCCCAGGCATCAAACATGTCTGTGATGAAGTAATCAATGAAGGAGATCTGGGACTTGGGGATGCTGCAGGTGTGTCTGTCAAACACTGGCATCACCACGGGCAGGCCCTGCTGCTTCTCCTCGTCCGTCTGCAAAGCAGAAAAGGCTGGATTACGGGACTCCAGGGTATGGCTCTGCGCCCCCCAGCAGCCCCTCCACCAGAGGCTCCCTGGCAGCCCAAGGATCCGGGTGAGCAGCTGATCACAGCACCAGACAGCAAAACCGGGTCTGCCACCAGATACCAAGCTGTCCCCAGAGTGGCGACAGCTCTGTGCCGGGAGGGCCTGGGGACTCCCAACCCGACCACCATTCTCAACACCTGGAAGCCTCCTGCTGAAGCTCCTCAGCTCAGACTCCAGAAGGCACCTGGCGGGCCTTAGCCATCGGCTGCCCCTGCCCAGCCCAGCATCCTGTCGCCCGGCGTGTCTCAAGTACCAGGCGCTGGGGCTGCAATGGTGAGTGAGCAGCGGCCCCTTGCAGAGAGAAAGGCGCTGGTGCTGCTCGTGTCAGGCCAGGCTGTTTTACAGGCGTGACTCAGCGGTAGTGCAGGGGTTCCCGACACTGCAGTGGGGCGGGCCAGGTGGATTCTCTGGTCCCCGGTGCACACCAGAGCTACTGTTACACTCAACTGTAGTCCGGTAAGCGTGCGACAGCGTTGGGTCTAAAGAACAACGCACATACTTTTAATAGGGACTTTACTGCTAGAAAATGCTAACCATCATCTGTGCTTTCAGCAAGTTCTATCTTTGCTGGTGGGGTTTTGCCTCCATGCTGCTGGCTGCTGAAGGTGGGGTTTCCTGTAATAAGACAGTAATGAACTCTGCCGCATTGACGACTCTTCCATCCGCAAGTGACTTCTCTGTGCGTGTGATGCTGTCTGACAGCATTTTACCCACAGAAGTTCTTTCAAAGATGGAGTCAATCCTCTCAAACCCTCCCGCCACTGCTTTGTCAATTAGGTTTATGTCATATTCTAAATCCTCTGTTGTCATCTCAACAATCTTCACAGCATCCTCACCAGGAGCAGATCCCACCTCCAGACACCACTGTCTTTGCTGATGCATAAGGAGCAGCTCCTCATCTGCTCATATCATGAGATGCAGCCATTCAGTCCCACCTTCAGGCTCCACTTCTAGTTCCAGTTCTCTTGCTGTTTCTACCACATCTGCAGTGATTTCCTCCACTGACATCCTGAACCCCTCAAAGTCATCCATGAGGGTTAGAATCTACTTCTTCCAAACTCCTGTTCATGTTGTTATTTTGACCTCATTCCATGATTCTTAATGGCATCGAGAATGGTGACTCCTTTCCAGAAGGCTTTCAATGCCTTTGCCTAGACCCATCAGAGGAATCACCACCTGTGGCAGCTGTTGTATTAGGAAATGTATTTCTTAAATGAGGTTTGAAAGTCAAAATTACTCCTTGATCCACAGGCTGCAGGATGCTGTGTTAGCGGCACGAAAACAAGAATCTCATTGCACGTCTCCATTGGAGCTCTTGGGGGACCAGGTGACCAGTTGTCAGGAAGCACCATGTTTTGAAAGGAATTTTTTTTTGATCTTTAGGTCTCAACAGCAGGCTTAAAATATTAGAAAATCATGTTGTAAACAGATGTGCTGTCATCCAGGCTTTGTGGTCCACTGACAGAGCACCGGGAGAGGAGATTTAGCATAATTCCTAAGGGCCCTCGGATTTTCAGAATAGTAAGTGAGCATTGGCTTCAGCTTAAAGTCACCAGCTGCATTAGCCCCTAACAAGGGAGTCAGCCTGTCCTTTGAAGCCAGGCACTGACTTCTCCTCTCCAGCTGTGAAAGCCCTAGAAGGCATCTTCTTACAGTAGGGGGCTGTTTCACCCACACTGAGAATTTGTTGATGAGCGTGGCACGTTCGTGAATGATCTCAGCCGGATCTTCTGCATAACCTGCTGCAGCTTCTCCACCAGCACCTGCTGCTCCTCTTGCAGCTTCCTTCCTTAAGCCTCATGAGCCAACCTCTGCTAGCTTCACACTTACCTGCAGCCTCCTCACCTCTCTCAGCCTTCATAGAATGGAAGAGTTAAGGACTTGCTCTGGATTAGGCTTTGGCTTAAGGGAATATTGTGGCTGGTTTGATCTCTACCCAGACCACTAGAACTTTCTCCATATCAGCAATAAGGCTGTTTCGCTTCCTGTCACTCGTGTGCTCACTGGAGCAGCACTTGATTTCCTTCGAGAGCTTTCCCTTTGCTTCACAGCCTGGCTGACTGGCACAAGAGGCTGAGCTCTCGGCCCCTCCTGGCTGTTGACGTGCCTTCCTCACTAAGCCTGGTCATTTCTAGCTTTTGTTTCAAGTGAGAGACATTGGAATCTTCCTTTCACTTGAAAATTAAGAGACCCCTGTAGCATTATTAATCAGCCTGATTTCAGTATTGTTGTGTCGCAGGGAACAGGGGGGCTGAGGAGAGGAAGAGCGATGGGGGAACTACAGTCAGTGGAGCAGTCACAACACACAGAACATTTAGTGATCCTGTCCACTGTCTTACGTGGGCCTGGTGTGTGGTGCCCCAAAAGGACTGCACTGGTGACACCAAAGAGCACTGAGCACGGATCACGTGACAAACAGTAATGACAAGTCTGAAATACCGAATGACCAACGTGACAAAGGGACTTGAAGTGAGCGACAGACGTGCTCCACGCAGGGTTGTTACAAACCTTCGATTTGTGAAAAGTGCCCTATCTGCAAAGTGCAGTAAAATGAGGTGTGCCTGTATTTGGAAAGGCTCTCAACACCCCAGCTGTTCTTGAGGGGAAACCTCTCATCACTGCGAGGTCCCTGATGGGCCAGGGGGCCAGAGCTGAGTTACGGTCACAGAGGGGCAGGCTGGTGAGCATGCCCCGTGTGCAGGACCACGTAAAGCAGAGCGGCTGGGTAGGCTGCCCAAAACGAAATGTGGGTGCTTCACACAGGACCCAGCACATGTGTGGGGATGTGGCTGAAGGAGCTGCTGTCCAGCCACCAGCCTTCTCCCTTCAGGCCAGCTGGAAGAGGCGGAGCTGCCGCTCTGGGGCACCCGCATTGTTATTCCCAATGGTCAGAGCAGCTGTGAGGGCCGGAGGCGCGGGCTGCCCGTGTTGGGCCAGGTGCAACTCTACACAGAAGACTGGCATGGGGTTGGGGACTTTGGGAAGCCCCGTGCGGGTGCGCGAGTTGGTGTAGTAGTGCAGAGAGCAGGGGTAGAGATGTACTGGGACAAAAGAGCTTTTTTACTTGACATGTCCTTTTCTGGAGGGCCTGTCTGGGCAGCATGTGACAATTCTCAGTGGGGGCCCACGTGGAGCAAGGGCTAAGGACAGAAGGTGTGCAGTGGGCCCTGCCATCCACCAGAAGTCTGGCTTTCATGGCAGGGCTCAGTGGGCCATATGGTGCTGTTGGGGGCAGTTCAGAGTGAGAGGTGGGGGACGTTTCTTGTAAGTGGCCAATACTGGGACAAGATTTAGGTGTTCAGCAGGACCAAACGAAAACCAACTCTCAGGGCTGGGAGCCTGCCCCCAGCTCTCGCCTCTGAACTGGTCCGTTAAGCAGGCTCAGCCCCTGCCCAGGACTGTTCTGGAAGCCTGGCAGGGCCGTGCTGCTCCACTTCCAGCAGGACAGCCACACTGCCCTGCACACAGGTGGGTCTGAGGCCCAAGTCATTGGAAGAACAGGGGACTTTGCCTGGAAGTGGCAGTGACTCCCTACGGCTCCCAGCCTGGGATCTCCCTCTGAGGGCAGCGGGTGCCAGGAGAGGCCCGTGCGCCACATTAAAAAGATAAAGGAAAAACTGTATGATTATCTAGAATGGTAAATCTTGTTATGTCTATTTTACCACAATAAAAGAAAAGGAACGACTCCTGCTAAACTGCTTCCCAAAGTGGTTGTAGCGTTTTGCACACTTAGCAATGGTGAATGAATTCCAGCGTTCCACACCTTCACAAATAGTCAGTGGTGCCAGCCTTTAAATTTTAGCCATCCTAATGGGTGTACAGTGGTGTTAATTTGGCATTTCCCTGATGACTAGTAATGTTCAGCATGTTTTCATATGCTTATTTGTTGTTCATATATCTTCCTTTGTGAAGTGTCTGTTTAATTAGGCGGTTTGCTTTTTTATTGAGCTATAGTTTTTTATACATCCTGAATACAGTCCTTTGTCAGATTTGATTTGCAGATATTTTCTTCCAGTGTGACTTGCCTATTCATCTTCTTAGCTGTGTTTAGATGGGTATAATTTCTGACTTTTGATTGTCTCATTTATAAATTTTTATTTTTGTGCTTATTGCCTTCTGTACTAAGAAATATCTGTCCACTTCCAAGTAACCGACAGTATTCTCCTATGCTGTTCTCTAAAAGTTTTATGGTTCTAGGTTTTGTATTTAGGCCTGCGATCCATTGTGAATTGAGAGTTTCTGCTGTGGAAGTAGGAGTTGTGGCTCATTTGTTGGGGAGAGATATCTAGATATGCCAACACTACTGCTGAAAAGTTTTCCTTCCTCACTGATGGTGTAAACTGATTGTGGCCTGTTTCTGGGATTTCTTTCCATCAATGTATCAGTTAACTTTATGCCAGTACTGCACCAACTTGACTATTCCAAGTTACGGAGCCAAACAATGTAAATCTTCCAACTTTTTCTTCTCCAAATTTGCTTTGCTCTTTCAAGGTCCTTCACATTTCCATATAAATTTTAGAACCAGTGTATCAATTTCTATCCCCCCAAAAAACAGTGCTGGGGTTTCTATTGGAATTGCATTGAATATAACATCAATTTGAAGAGAACTGTACCTTGACAGCACTGAGCCTTCCAATCTGTGGGCCCACCTCTCCTTTAAGTGTAATTTCTCAGCCATGTTTTATGGTTTTCAGTGTAAAGGACTGGCCTTTTTAAAAATTCATTCCTAAGTAATTTTTGTTTTTTATTGCTATTCTGAAAGGGATTGGGTTTTTAGTTTCATGTTCCAATTGTTTGTGGCCAGCACATAAAATACAACTGGCTTCATGTAGTGGGCTTGTGTCCTGTGACCTCACTGAACCAGACCCACGCATCACTGCTAGTCATTGCTTTGTATTCTCCTTAGAGTTTTCAACATTAAAAATCACATCATCTGCAGACAGAAACAAATGTCTGTCTCACTTTCTGTTCCTTGTACCTCTTCCCCAGCCTTACACAGTGGCCGTTAGGGCTGCCAGGACAGTGCTGACCAGAAGCGGTGGGAACAGGTACAGCCCTGCCTTGTTTCTAGTCAGAAGGAGGATGTAGCCTCTATTTCACCATTAATATAATATTAGCTGCCAGTTTTTGCAGATGCCCTTTTAAAAGAGAGTTCTCTTCTATTCCTAGTTTTCTAAGAGTTTTTGTGATGAATGGATGTTAAATTTTGTCAAATGTTTTTTCGGCATCTAGTGAAATAATCATTTGGGTTTTCTCCTTTAATTAGTATAGTGAATTATAATTGATTTTTCTGATATTAAACCAACCTTGCATTCTTGGGAAAAACTATTTGGCGATGATATATTATCATCTTTATAGACTGTTCAGTGAAGTATCTACTATGTTCGTGAGGATAATGGACTGTGATTTTCTCCTGTATTGTCTTTGTCAGGTTTAGATAATCAGGATAATATGGCTTCATAAAATGAGTTGGAAAGTATTCCCACCTCCTTTATTTTCTGACACAATTTATGAATCTGACATTATTTATTCCATAAATGTTTGATAGAATTCATCAGTGAAACAATTTGGGGCTGGAGTTTCCTGTGTGGGAAAATTTCAATAAAATTTTTTGATAAAGAGTATCTTTAATATGGGGTTTCTTGTCTTATCATCTTGTTGGGCAAATTGTACTTTTCAAGGAATTTATTTAGCGGTGAAGATGGTAATATAAAGTTCACAATTTTAAAATTATCCTTTTAATACCTGCAAGATTTATTGTGACAATACCTCTGTTTTCTATTTCCTTATATTTTGCTCTTACATTGATTATTTCTTTCCTACTTGTCTTTTTCTAGTTTCTTAAGGTAACATCTAAGTCATTAACTTTAAGGCTTTTTCTCTAATAATAAATTATGGTTATAAAAATCTCTCTAATTACTTGCAGTTGCATCCACAATTTTGATATTTCATCACTTAATTCTAAATAACCCATGGGTCAGCTAATGAGAGATTAGCATATTTAGAAGTGTGTTATCCTAGATACCTTATTGCTACTGAAGTGCACTGTGGCATAGAATATATCATGTCTGATTTCTGGTCCTCAGCATCTGATTCATGCTAGTGAACATGTGTCCTTAATGTGTATATTCTGCAGACTTGGTATGTAATGTTTTGTAAATATTAACTAGGATAAAGTGATTGGTAGTGTTGCTTGGATTATTCCCATGTATTTTCCTATATTTTAATCTGATTGCTCTATCAATTGCTGAAGGACGGTGTTAAGAGTCTCAAGTGTAATTACAGAATTGTCTACTTCTCTCTTGGCATCTGTTAATTTATTTTGAAGTTCTTTTATTACATGAATATACATTTATGGTTATGTCTTGCTATGGAACTGACCCTTTTATCATTAATATAGCCATTCCAGTGTTTTTATATTTACAATTTGCTTAGTTTATCTTTTGTATACTACAGGTAGTTGGTATTGTTTCTTTAAAAATACATTTTGCTGATCTCTTTTAATTGGAGTGTTTGGTCCACTGACATTTAATGTAGGTATTGATACTAAACTTAGAACTACCATTTTACCTTTTTTTTCTGTTCCTATTTTTGTTGTTTCTCCTTTCCTGCTGCCTTTGTATAATTTATTTAGAATTCCATTATAACACATCTATACATCCTTTACTTCTCAGTACTGAGCAAATACTATAACACTTCATATAAAATGTAAGAACCCTGGATTCATGCAGGTACATTTGCTTCCCTTACCCTTTATGTTATAGTCGTCATAGACTCACAGCTACGTATATTACATACCCTACCATGCAGTGTTACCGCTTTTGCTTAAAACAGTCCTATGTATTTAGAGAAATTAAGAAAAAATCTTTTATAGTTACCCAGATACTTGCCATTTTTAAAGTGTTTTTTTCTTTTATTGGGATATAATTGACTCATTATATTGTGTATCTGAAACTAATAGTGTTGTATGTCAACAGCTGTATATATTGCAAAATGATCACAAGTCTATTTAATATCCACCACCATACATACCACAAGAAAAAAAAATTCTGTAGCTAAGAACTTTTCACCTCTAAGCAACTTTCAAATATGCAAGACAGTATTTTTAACTCCAGTTGCCAAGCTGTACATCACATAACTGGAAGTCTGAACCCCCTCACTCCCAACCCTCGAGCTACTGATCTGTTCTATAAGCTAATGTCACAAACGGCAAGAGCTCATTCTTCTTTATGGCTGAATAATATTCTGTGGTGTGTATATGCCACATTCTCTTTGGCCACTTAGGTCACTTCCACATCGTGGCTACTATAAATAATGCTGCCGTGTACATCAGGTGGGTGCCTAAATCTTTGTCGGTTAGCATTTCTTCAGATAAACACCCAGCAATGAAATTGCTGGCTTGCAGGGTAGCTCCATTTTTAATTTTTTGAGGAGCCACCATGCTGTTTTCCGCAGTGGCTGCGACCACTGACACCCCCCAGCAGTGGAGGAGGGCTCCCTTTTCTCCACATCCTCACCAACAGTTACTTTTTGGTAACAGCTGTTCTAACAGGTGTGAGGTGAGCGCTCATTTTGGTTTTACCATTTTCTGGTGCTTTCCCTTCCTGTTTAGTATCACTTCCTTTCAGCCTTAAGAACTTCCTTTAGCCTTTCTTGCACTGCAGGCTTACTGGTGGTGAATTCTGTTAGCTTTTCCTTATCTGACAGTGTGTTTGTTTTGCCCTCATTCCGGAAGGATATTTTCACTGGCCAGAGAATTCTGGTTGACAGTTTTCTCCTAACAGCCCTTTAAAAATGTTCCAATGTCTTCTGGCCTTCAGAGTTTCAGATATGAAGTCAGAGCAGATGGAAATCCTTGTTCTAAGTGCTGTCATTTTTCTACCTTTGGCTTATAGCTACTTGACTATGGCATGCATTAGGATTTGCTGGGTTTCTTGAACCTGTCTCTCTCACTAAATTTGGAAAAATCTTAGCCATTATATTTTCTAATTTTTGTTTTCTGCCCAGGAGAATTTTTCTACCTAGAGAAAATATGAAGGGCAGGAAACTGTGTAATAACATCTTTAAAGTGCTAGTAGGAGAAAATCATCATCCCAGGATTCCATATCCAGTGAAAATAACCTACAAGAATGGAAGCAAAATAAACACATTTTCAGATGAGGAGAAACTAACAGAATTCATTACCTGTAAGCCTATAATACAAGAAATTTTCTTCAAGGACAGACTTCATTTAGAACGCTACTTCAAGGTTTTAAGTCCATTACCTCTTATGGTGTTTTCTTCCCTCTTTAAGGAACTAAAAGGCTGCATCTTACCTGAGAGAAATATTCTTCTGAGATGCGTGCAGCCCATTCAATGCACTGCTCCAGGGGCCGGCAGGGGTTGGACACATCAGCACACTTAATCAGCATTCGTTTAATCAGAGTCCTGTTCTCTGGAGTCCTGAGCATAGTGTTTATGGCTTCCTGATCTTTACCAGTTTCCTAAAACATTAATGGAATTCAAAGCAATCAAAATGGGTCCCCTGGTACCAAGCCCTGTCTTGCTGGTGTGGTCTCACTGTAAGCAAAATAGGGCACTGTCTGGAATCTACAAGTCAAGGGTCTCACAAAAGGAGCATTGAGCTCGGCCCCTTGCTTTATAAAGGGAAAAGAGGGTGGCACTAGAGATTGGCATATCTGCCCTTCCCCATCTTCTCTTCTCACTCTAAATATTTCTCAGTCATCTTTTCTTTCTGTTCTACTTATCTCTATCATTCTCCCTTGGTAAGAACTTGAAGACTGGCTTTATTTACTAAAAATGTGATCTGAAAAAACAGGATTTCTTTGCACTCACAAAAAATATCTTGTGGTCCACCGGCTCCCTGCTTCTCACAACCCAGCCCTATGATAGGTGTGATATTTGGAATTAGTTGTCAGTGTACAAAGGACTTAACAGTCATTCTCTTGTGATCTGTACTCACAAGATCTTGTGGTAGGCATGAAAAGCAGCATTATTCACGATTACATTGTACAGATTAAGGACACTGGGACTCAGAGACTCACCCACAGCCACCCAGCCAAGTCAGGATAAGAACTTAAATACCACCTTTCGTTCTGGGCTCTGATCAATCATAACACCACATGCTCTCTGATTCACAAGGATATGGATTTTCATTCCATGGTGTAATGGACCCTCTGCAGCAGATTTGGGTTGGAAGAGGGAGTACTGGGGCAAAGAGTGCTCTCAGAGATGACAGCAAGTAAGTCTCCTAATTCTGATTTGGTACCCATCAGGTGATATCAACGAGTATCCACAGTAGTCTAATAAAGCTGACGGTCTCCTCAGTGGGACAGACCTGCCCTCAAGAGGCGCAGTGCACCCTGAGCCTAGGCTGCCTTAGCAGCGCCTGCCCCGGGCCTGTCGCTGCCCACCGGCTTTATGCTGACTCTTCTCTCCTAGGCTGTGTTAATATTTTCAGTGTGACTACAATTCAGTACTGACAGTTGAAAACTATTTTCTTCCATGTAATTTTCCTGCTCTGCCCCACTGGATATTGATTTGGTCTCTCAGAAGTAACCCCAATACTGACCACAGAGATGAGAAATGTGACTTTCAAGGGACCTGCCCAGACTAGGTGGGAGAAACAAAGTCTGTGAGGCATGTTGTTTCTTAATGTGGCATGGGGTCAGCCGGGAGCAGTGGTCCAGGTGACAACGAGCCCTGTCCAGGATGGTGGGGGCCAGTGAAAGAGGCTGGTGTGGGTGCCTCTGCATCAGAAATCCTTGAAAAAGGAGTGAAATCAGAGGCAAGCTGAAAAAACTGGGAGAACAGGGAAGGGTGAAGGATTCTCAACAGGTTTCAAATCAGGTTAAACAAGAACAAGCATGAAGAGCTAACAAGCCAGGGAGAGGGAAACAAATGAGCTGCAGAAGTAAAACGGAGTTAGAATTCAAGGAAATGTGACCCTGGCCCAATAGACAAGTCATCCTTGTGCCTGGGAAAGACCCTCAGGATGGCGGAAGGAGCTGGTGCCGAGGTCAGGGCCCAGAGAATATATTAAGGGCCATGCCCGTTAACCCTACGCTCATTCAACACATAAGGACATGGTGGAGCAGAACTTGCATGGATATTCATATCTGCTTCTGCAGCAGGTTTAGTTATCTTGCCAAGTAGTCTGTTGTGGACTCCATACCTCAAATCCAGAAGGGGCAACAATGTCACCTTTGTGCTACAGTAATCAGAATAGTTTGGTACTGGCACAAGAACAGACCCATAGATCAGTGGAACAGAATGGAGAGCCCAGATATAAACCCACACATCTATAGTCAATTAATGTATCATAAAGGAGCTATGAATATACAATGGGGAAATGACAGCCTCTTCAACAACTGGTATTGGCAAAACTCGACAGCTACATAGAATGAAACTGGATTATTGTCTAACTCAAAATGGATGAAAGACCTAAATGTAAGTCATAAAACCATAAAACCCTTAGAAGAGAACACAGGCAAAAATCTCTTGAACATAAGTATGAGCAGTTTTTTCCTGGACACATCTCCTCAGGCAAGGGAAACTAAAGAATGAACAAGTGGGACTACATCAAACTAAAAGCAAAGGACATCATCAGTAGAACAAAAGGGAATCCTACAGTATGGGAGAATATATTCATAAATGACTCATCTGATAAGAGGTTAACATCCATATACATAAAGAAATCATATGCCTCAACACCCAAAAAAACAAATAACCCAAGGATCTGAACAGGCATTTCTCCAAAGAAGAAATATGAATAGCCAACAGGCACATGAAAAGATGCTCTACATTGCTAATCATCAGGGAAATGCAAATCAAAACCACAACGAGGTATCACCTCACACCAGTGAGAATGGCCACAACCCAAAAGACAAGAAATAACAGACATTGGTGAGGATGTGGAGAAAAGGGAACCCTCCTGCACTGTTGGTGGGAATGTAAATTAGCTCAACCATTGTGGAAAGCAGTATGGAGGTTCCTCAAAAAACTAAAAATAGAAATACCATTTGACCTGGGAATTCCACTCCTAGGAATTTACCTGGACAAAACAAGATCCCAGATTCAAAGACATATGCACCCCTATGTTTATCACAGCACTATTTACAATAGCCAAGATATGGAAGCAAACTAAGTGTCCATAAGTAGATGAATGGATAAAGAAGAGGTGGTACATATACACAATGGAATATTATTCAGCCATAAAAAGAAAAGAAATCCTGCCACTTAAAACAATATGGATGTATCTAGAGGGTATTGTGAAATAAGCCAGGTGGAGAAAGACAAATACAAATGATTTCACTTGTTTGTGGAATCTAAAAACAAAGCAAAACAGAAGGAACAAAACAGTAGTAGACTCAAAGACACTGAGAAGTGACTAGTGGTTACCATGGGGGAGCAGTTAGGGAGGGTGAGGGGGATAAAGCGGCACAATAATTCACAATCACAATATAGGTCAGTCATGGGGATGGTAGAACAGCATGGAGAATACAGTCAATGATTCTGTAACATCTTTCTACACTGGTAGTAACCACACTAGATGGGGTAAGGATTTAATAATATGGGTAACTGCTGAACCACTGTGCTGTACATTTGAAACCAACATAATACTGTACAGCAACAATACTTCAATTAAAAAAAAAGTTACCTTTGTGACCAAAATACAAAGTCCTTCCCAACCCCCACCCTCCTGTGATACAAAACAACAGAAGACTGCTGCTGCCAAAGGATGTGGGGAGTGGCCAGTGACAGACTTCAAGGGCTCCAGCTGACCCAGGAAGAGGGGAAGGGACAACTGTGAGAAAGGGTGCGGGAAGTCAATCTAAAGTGTGACCCTCCCTTCAGAGTTTTCATATCTATTTTTGGAGTCCTGTTTTTTCCCCAAATTGTTTGTACCACAATTTCTATTGGTTAAAAAATCATTTAAATTCATTGAGCCCTCTGGGGGAACCCTTCCATGGATCATGATATCCCAGCCCATGTCTCCCTTACCCCATTTTCTTCCAGGGCTGCCAAAGGCTTGTTGATGCTGTTGACAAATTTGTTGACATGCTCGAAGTGCCTTGTCATTTCTGTGGCCAAGACCATGTCGATGATGCCCTGGCGCAGCGCCCGGTAGTCATTCCTGTGTCAGCGACAAATGGGGGGCTGCTACGGCTGGCTGATCCAGACAGGCGCTCCTGAGAACAGCCTGTGACCCAGGATGTGTGTCCGCTGCAGCTAAAATTCTAATGTCACTGGAAGTCAGCCGCAGGGCACACTTTAAAAGTGCACGTTAAAGGTTAGTGCCTAGATCATTCACAAGGGGGACCCAAACAGACATTAAAATCAGACTATTATGGGCAAGACTTCACAGGTGCAACGCTCATCCTGTTGTCATCCTGCAGTGTAAGGCACAGAGTTCTTAGAATAAAATAGGACATAAACCATTTAATTAAGAACTCAAAAAGTTCCAAGAATATGAAATGAAATCTCTATTCAACCCCCTTCTCCAGTCACCTCAACCCTCTCCCTGGAGACAACCAGGGTCACCAGGGTCTTGCATGTTTTCCCAGAGACGGAGTTAACAGGAGACACCTGATCATGTGAACCCGCCACATACCAGGCGCCACGCTACATACTAGGTACAGTGACGGACAGAAGACCACGACACTGTGACCTTACAGAGCTTAAGAACCAAATCAAACCTGACACAGATACTGAAAAGTAAATTATTTATGAATGTGGTAAGTGCTCTGAAGGAGTCTGGGACTGAGTAATTAGCGTGAGGGACCGGGGGCGGCTTCCTCAAGGAAGCAACATGTGAACAGAGACAATGACAAGATGTTTGCAAGGCACCGGGGAGCAGAGTGTTCCAGGCAGAGATGTAAAATGACAGCTGCTCTGAGCTCAAGATGTCAGCAACACTCTTTGTTGCCATGAAATGTCCTGACACAAAGGAGCCAGACCTTGGGAACATCGTGCTAAGTAAGTGAAAGAGGCCGGTCACAAAAGACCACATGTGGGGCCTGCTTCCACGTATGTGGCACATCCATAGCTGGTATACCCACAGGGCTGGGAAGTAGATCAGTGGTCGCCCAGGGCTGGGGGGAGTGTTCTAAAATTGTGGTGAGAGCCGCACAACTCAGACACTGAAAATACTGTACACTCCTGATGGGTGTGGACTGTGTCATATGTGATTATATCCCAATCAAGCTGTTAAGCCAAACGACAGAGGGACCAACAGACTTGCCTGCTCTTACCTCTCCATGTTTTTGAAGATGTTGCATTTGTCATCCCTGGTGGTCAGCTGGAAGGCCACGGCTGCATGGTGGCTCTCCAGCACGGCAGTGTCGTTGTACAGAATGGCCAGCTCGCTTCCGGCATTGCACAGGAAGGAGTTGGTCCTCCCAGGGTGGTCCACGTCGTGAATGGTGGCGGCAATGAGGGCGGCGACCTCATCAACTGGATCTAAAGTTTGCTGGAAACAAGAGATCTTTTAAAACCTGGGACATGACACTGAAAGCGAGGAAGCCTTCTGTGGGGTTTTCCCTCTGCGGTATCACTTTAAGGGTATTTAAGTTTTCTAATGAAAGCATACTGTTGTTACCTTTGTGTATGTTTATTAGGAAGCATGACCCAATTCTCAGTCTCACACAAGTTAAGGACTTACCAAAACAGAGGATGTCCTCGCCAGACAGGAGTCCCCTCCCCCACAGCCTGTCCCTAGACCCATCCCAAGGAAAGGCCCTTAGTCTGAGACACTGACTTAGACCAGTGTGAACAAGCATTACAGAATAAAAGAGAAATGACTTTAATGCATCACTCACATTGACTGGGAGTTAGTCTAGGTTTTTCCATCTTTTTCAAGGCTCTGAAAAAATTTATGTAACTTGGAAAATTCCTTTAAAGACTAAAGAACTCATTGACCATCTGGGTCAGGAACCAGTTTTGAAGAAATTCATTGATAGTTTAAAAACTACTTCCATGGTATTGATCTCCTTTGACTTTCTACTTCTAGCATTAATTTAAAACTTTTATTTTTTTTAGAAATCATCTATTTAAAGACTTTTGAATTAGTACAGAAGTATATGGTAGGTCCTTCTATCATTTTCCAAATACAAATGTGTATATTTGTGTTTTCTGTATTTCTTGCTTTCTAGTTTGACTAGAACTTTAATTTTCTTGGTTATTTCAAAAAACCATTTTGGATTATCATGTTCTTCTCATGCTATAGGTTTCCCATTTTGTTTTCTATTATCAATATTTTCTCATTTGTAATGACTGACATTTTTTATTTGACCTTCAGTTATTAAATTCTAGTTTTGCTTAGAAAATACAGACTGAAATTTTGAAGTTTATCAAGACACTGTGTACTATTATCAGATTAGTTTTGTACTCTCTGGACACTTGAAAAGAAGGTATATATCTAATCAATCAGTCTTGTAAATGTATTTAAATTGAAATTCAATAGTTTCAACTTCCAGTGAGTGAACTGTATGAGGTGAATTGAATCTCAAATGCAGTTAACAACTGTTTTAAGTTAGCTTTTGACTATATAACAAAAAGATCCATACTGACACAGACATCCCTCCCCTGCCATTTGTCTTCGAGCTTTGGACTCCTATTCTACCAACTTAAAAGCAAGTAAACAAACAAAAACTAGAGGGAGCAGGGAAAGGGCGACTGAGCGCCCCAGCTGTGAGGTCTGACCGTCAGCGTGAGAATCCCCTGGTGCTCGATGTGCCCACATGCTAGTGGCCACCCCGTCACACTGTCCCTCTACACACCAGTCTGTTTTCTTAGATACAGAACCAGTGGTCTGACTCTTCTGCTCTCACGTACTTCTAATGGTGAAATGGCTGTGCTGCTGGGCTCCCCTGGACCCTCTTTGCCACTTTTATGATGGATGTTGGAAGTAATAACACAAATACTTTGGCACATCAGTGCAAGTCTAGTTGCTGCTTCAAAAATGTCCTTAATGAAATAATTTACAACATGAAAAGCCTTCTTAGGAAGCTTGATTGGGAAGTGGACAACATTTCATGAATGGGGCCTTGCTTCTGGGAACTCTCCTGTGGCCTGTCCCCACCCCCTTTCTCCTGCCGCCTCAAAGCTCGAGCTAAAGCTGCTCACCAGCTCCAACTGAGCCCGTTCAGAGGGCCGCCAGGAAGTGAGTGCCCCCAGCCCCAGGGAGCTGAGTGAATGCATGGTCCTCACCCTGACCCCACTGCATCGACTCAACTGAGCAGGCCAGCCCCGGTGCCATGACAGGAGCTTGCTGTCCAAATGGAGTAGATGGGCCAGGAAGCAGGCGTTCTGGCTTGAGAAGAGCAGGAGCGTGCCCGGAGTGTGGGGACATGGGGCAGCGCACCCAGGCCAGGCTGCCCCCTGGCGCCTGCCCTTCAGCATACAGCATAAACACAGCTCACCTTTATCCTCTCTTTGCAAAGAAAATATGCAGTGGCGTGAAGCACATCAGCAGCATGTGTGGAGCTGTGGTAGGGGTTAGAAGAATGGTAATTGGCTTCGATAATTTGCAACCATGATTTCAGTGTTGTCTCAGAGCAGTTCAAGAATTCACAGATTCCAAAGCGAGCAGACATTTTGAGACCAAGGTAGATCAAAGGCCTACAGAGAAACACCCATGGCATCAACACAACACAGAGACAGGCGAAGTGCTCGGAGCCCTGAAGACCTTACAGTCCAACCCGCAAACCCGAGCCTGACCCCAATGAGCAGGGCAGCGAAGCGGGGCTCGCCCAGGAGGTGCTGGCCTCCCTGCCCTGCTCCGGGGGGCCAAGCCAGCCAGTTTTTATTTGGTGCTCCACACTGGCCAGGCCGAGGTCTGCTCCCCTTCCCCTTCTTGATTCAGACTCAGCTGCACTAACGCCGTGTAGCCCCAGGCTGTACTTGTACCACCTTGAGCCCTATCCTCTCCTTTGGACTCGCTGGCCCTCCGTCATTGGCCAGATGTCCTGCCTAGACTAAAACAGTTCTGATGACAGCATGTGAGCCAGACACTGTCACAGGTCATGTAATGGTCTCCACAATCTGGAGGTGGGGTCACAGTATGAGGAGGTTTCCTGAGTGGGTGAGCAACTGGCCACCAAGTCGGGCTTTTCCTTGAGAAGTCAGCTCGATCCAGCTTCTTGCCCTTTGCTTGGAAGGTCAAGAAATGTGGCTCAGCTGAGGCAGCATCAGAGGTGACCAGGTTCACGGGACTTGAACTGATCAGCCTTGGCCCAGTTCAGGTGGATGCAAAGTCACTAGCATGCAGGCCAGGTGCTCAGTGCCACGTCTGCTGTAGGAGTGTCCTTGCCCATGGGGGGCACACGGAATCTCAGTGCAGCAGGCCGACTCCTGGTGAGCATGAGCGAAGGGTGGGAGCCATCCTGGGGGCCGTTCACCCAACTGCCTCTCCTGTGACCGCCTCCTGGCCACCAGGTCCAGGGCCTTGCCAGCCCACAGACAGCCCTGGCAGCGTCAGCTCTGTGCGCACTCCTTTCCTGTGCACCAAGCCGACCACAGCCCTTTGGTTAAGGGTTCTTTCTCAGCAGGGCACAAAACCAAAGGTAAAATCCCACTCCCACTATGATCACACCCACATCAGGATGACTGGAGCTTTGCATGCTCCATGCCTGTCACTAGTCAGATCTGGGACAGCTTTTATCAAGTGTGTGTGTGTTTTTCTAACTTGTAGTTCTAGACTCTGAGTGGGGCTCTCTGCTGCTATCTTAACATACCTACAGGAATAATAAGTATCTGTACTTAACAGAAAAAAAAGCTGCTATGTAAAGGGGTTAAGTCACTTGCTCAATATCATGCTTCCATATCTCTGTAGGAGTCGTGGCCAGCAGCCTCTGCCCCCGGCTTCTCTCCGGTCCCCTTGCTGAGGCCTAGGGGCCAGCGGCTACCCTACTACTCCCCTGAGCTTTTTTCCCTGCCCAGTGACTGGCTGTCTGCAGAATCCACACTTGGGTGGCTTTCTCCACCCAGGCCCTTGAAACTGAACTCAGTACTGAGCTCCACGGGACTCACCTTTTATGAGTGGCAGCCTCCAGTTCAAAAATATCAAAGTCCCAGTATTCCTCATTTTCCATGGCCCGAGCTATCCGCGGTGGGACGTCGTGAAGGGTGATGGGAGTGATTATACTGCTTGACACCTGTTGAAGGTCTGCAGGGTAATGGACATTGGAGAACAGAATGAACAGGCTTTCCAGCATGAACTGCTCCTTAGGGGGACAACACTGCTTCGACAGCCAGATACTTGGCTTCTGGGTTTTATGACACAGCAAGAAACTTCCTACTGAGAAAAACCATCTGAAAAATTGTATCTCACAAATTTATTTTCAGCACTTAAGCTCGACTGTAATAAAAGTGATCCAAAAAATTAAAAAGGAGAAACTTACTTTTTGTTGAAAGAACATATTCATTCCCAGATAATCGTCGTAAACCATCCTGATAAAAATCAAGGGAACAAGAAAAAGGAGTCACAACTCTCCTTGAATACCCCAGGAGTGTCAGTCCCAGAGGCCACCCCCTACCCCTGGGGCTCTCGTGGTCATCGCTGTGGTCAGCCACTGGACTCAGACCCGTACCCGGAAGAGCCCAGCCTACCAGGCCCCAAAGTCCCTGCTGGCACTCAGGACGCTTTGTTTCTCAGGGCCAACTCCCCTCAACCCCTTCCTACCATTTTCTTGCCATCCCCCTCCCCGTAATGGACACCAGGCTTCCTCTAGAAGGCCAGATCCTTCCTTGCCCTCTGAGCACCCCTGCTCGGCCCAGCTGACTCTGCCTCACCTCTCCTCTCCCCTCACCCCCAGGACAAGGCCGTCCCCTATCTCTCATCGTTATCACCTCTTGCCTGCAGGCTGGAGGAGCCCATGTCTCACACAGGTGAGACTGAACCACTCTACCCTTCAGAGACTGCCTAAAACTTATTTTCAAGAGATACAGTGACTTCATAAAGCAGGAATTGGGAGGCGACAGTGATGAACGGCTCCACTTTCCACAAAATCCACAAAATTGTTCTTCCCTTGTGAGACCCTATACAAGACAGGCTGCAGAGGCACCAGGACCCCTCAGGCCCATGGGACAAAGCGCCTGTCCTTCCCATGAAGCCACCAAATCTGTATAGGATCCTCAGAGGGCAACCGCCCTACCCCTGGTGTCTTTAAATATACACCATCTTCCTGTTTTGCGATTTGGTATGGAAGATTTCAGGGTTTTTTTCTGCCCAGTTTTCCAAATCTTTAAAGTAATTATGTTTCATTTAAATAAACTACCCATAGAAGCCCTAAACAAAAATGGGGAACCGGCTCAGCAGAATGTCCAGCATATGCGCCTCCCCTCTCCGCTCCAAGCCGAGGCCCAGAGGTGGTGGGCTGCAGGCAGAGGATGGCTCTGGCCAAGAGCAGCCAAGCCTGGGCTTTGACTGAACCCCACACACCAAGGGCTCTTTGTACACCAGCCCATAAACACGTGACCTCTGAGTGAAACAACAGGCAGACACACGCACCGACATCAAGCCCTCGACGAGGGCGCTGGCGTGCGGGTCGTCGTCCTTAGCGCCCAACTGTGGCGAGTATAATTCAGTGGTTCTTAGGATTTCCAGCACGCGGTCTAAGGCTTCTATCACAGGCATGGGGCTGCTCTCCTGGGCAGCACTGATGATATTGATTACCTGCAACGTGGAAAGAAAAGACTTGAGTTTCAAAAACTTAAAAACAACAGGAAAGCAATCCAGAGTCAGGCTGGCCACAGAGCTCAGTGCTCAGTAAGACACACTGTCTCTCTTCGGAGAGGCAGCTCCACACAATGGGAGATTATTATTGTGCTGGTGCCCTGTTTCTTCTCATTGGAAATAGTTAACTGGAAGAACAGGGACTTCATGCTCAGTGCAGACCGACCACAAGCTGCCTCACCTTGGTGATGGGCGCCTCAATCGTCATGGAATGTATCCGGGCCATGGAAGAGTGTCGTCTGTGGCTGGCAACTGTGGCGACATCACATGATGCAAAAATCAGGATTTGCACAGCCTCGCACACCCGCCTCACCAGCCCAGGGCCCTGCGGCCTCCTTCCGCACCCCGACCCGGCAGCAGTGCATCCAGCCCCATAATGAAGGGGCAGGACCAGAACCCACTGCTGGACTTCCTTCAGTTCTAGGCCCCAGGAGGCACGCACCCTGTGGGCGGAGCTTTTGACATCACAGGCCAGAGAGAGAACAGGAAACAATCAAGCAAGTCAAGGCCAGTCAGCGTCTTTCTGTGTTTCTAACAATAAGGCTTTACAGTTATGCAGCTTGCCTCTCTCCAGGAGTAAAGCTGTTCTGGGAGACAATGCCACACAGGCTGTCTGTTTCATATATGGCAGGAGCGATAAATACAACTCGCCATTATTTGCAACACATGAATTTCTGGCTCAGCCTTTCCTAAGTGTTACACTGAGCCTGGCTGACAGGTAAATCCTTACCTGGGCAGGCGGCAAAGCTCAGGCTCTAACGTTTGTTAAGTTTTGGTTGCTCCTGCCTAGACATGGTTCCTCTGGGGTGGCGGGCGGGCCGGGCAGTGTAGGGTACAGGCAGATGCTCACGGGGTCCTGTGGGTCTCCCCGAAAGCCCCACTGCAGCCAAGTGCTGTTTGTTTACCGTGGGCCTTACATGAACACACACTGGGTCAGCCTCATTTTACCAAACTGAGGCCCAAGATTAATCCACTCAGGGGCTCTCAAATGCTCTAAATGTCAGGGATTAAAAAAAACTCCTTAACTCTAATTTGGTGACCAGTATATGGTCGCCAACTTCCCATTTTATCCAACAGTCATTAAACCAGTATTCTGTCACTTTATATAAAAAAGGACTTGCTCTGATCTAAAAATATAATGAGAGTGACATGCTTGCAAAAACCAAACAGTAAATGCAATAAGGTAGGTGAAGGGGATAAAGAAGTACAAACTAACAATTATAAAATATGTAAGTCACAGGGATGAAAAAGTACAGCATAGGGATTATAGTCAACAATATTGTAATAACCTGGCATGGTGACAGATGGTTGTGTTTTTTAAGGTGAGCATTATATAATGTATATAACTGTCGAATCACTGTCTTGTACACCAGAAACTAATATTGTCAACTATACTTGAATAAAAAATTTTTAAGAGAGGGTATGAAGACTGTCCTGACTATGTCCACAGAGTCCAGAAGACTCTCGACAGCACACACCCAGCAAGTAAGTTTAGCAGGGCCACTGGGCACAAGGTCAACACACAAAAGTCAACAGTACCTCTATATACTAGCAACAGACAGCTGGGAACTGAAATTAAAAAACGCCATTATGAGAGCATCAAAAGCCATCAATATTTAGGAATAAATCTAATGAAAGACGTGCAGTATTTACACACTGAAAATATAAAACATTGATGAGAGAAAATAAAGACTTAGAGACACAGAGCAGCATATCATGGTTTAAAAGAGTATTATTGAGAATTCAACTTTCCCTAAATTGATTTATAGATTCCACACACTCCCAGATAAAATCCCAGAGGCTTTGTGTGTGTGTGTGTGTAAATTAACATGCTGATTCTAAATGTTGTATGGAAATGCAAAGGACCTATAATAGATAAGATAATCTTGAAGAACTTTAAACTACCAGATACAAAGATTTACCATAGGCTGTGATGACTGGTGGTGGTGCTGGTGCAAGCACACACTAACAGAACAATGAAGGCGAAGAGTCCAGAAACAGACCTTATATTTGTAGTGACCTGATTTGCAACAATGGTGCTAATGCAAAAGATGGCTTTTTTCAATGATAGCCGTGGGCCAACTGGGTTTCCATGTAGGGGGAAACTCCTCCTTGATCCCTACCCTCACCAAACATAAAAACTAATTTGGAATGGACCACAGACCTAAAGTGAAAGATAAAATAATAAAGCTGCTGGAAGAAAACACAGGAGAATACCTGTAAGGCCTTGGGATACAGATTTCTTAAACAGGACACAAAAAAAGCACTGCTATAATAGAAAACACTGATAAAATGAACTTCAGTAAAATTAAGAACCTCTGTTCATTAGATGACCATTCAAAGAGTAAAAAGGCAAATCACAGACTAAGAAAATATACTTGCGACACATATATCCAAGAGGACCCTTCTTGAGTATATAAAGATAATTTCCATAAACCAACAAGATAAAGAAAAACCACCCAATTACATGTAAATGGGCAAAATGTCTGAACAGCACTTCACAAAGGATGATACCCAAATGGCTAACAAAGGGGTGCTCGATCTCATTAGTCATCAGGAAAATTAAAATTAAAACCACACCCACCAGAATGGCTAAAATGTAAAACAATGGTAGAACCAAGAGTCAGAGAGCCAGAACAGTGGGGCTCTCACAGGTGGTGATGGGGAGTGGCATGGTGCCATCACCCCCTGGACACCTGTCTGCAGCTGCCTGAGGGTCCAGCAGTCCATTCGCAGGACAGATACACATGTCCATAAAAATAGACTTGCATGAAAACTTGCATATCAGCCTTATTCTTAACAGCCCCAAAGTGGGAAGATGAACACAGATGCCCATCTACAGAAGAATGGACAGATCACGGCATATTCACACCATGGAGGACCACTGAGCAGTAAAACAATGAGCTACTGCTCCACCTAACAACACAGATGAATCTCAAAAACACTAAACTACGTGAAAGCCAGAGACACAGAGTGCGCCCTCATGATTCCATTTCTCTGAAACACAAGGAGAGGCCGAATTAGTTGTGGTGCCAGAAACCATTGTTTGCCTCCAGGCAGTAAAAGGTGTGTGTATGTGTGTCTAATTTCTATATCTATTTTGGGTGGTGGTAACACTGAGTATGTAGAACTGTCAAAACTCATTAAACACTTAATATTTGAGTTATATGTAAATTATAACTCAATTAAAAAGAAGAGTAATTGAAAACCAAAACATTAAAAGAAAAATGTTTAACTCTTGAACATGCAGAAACACAGTCATTCAAAGGATGAACGGACATCAGAGTGTAGCACGCACAGGGACCTTGCTCCGCTCTGCGCGAGAACGGCAAAGGACCCTGGGGGGGAGCAGTGATGGCCACTGGGAAGATGTCCATGGGATCCACCACCATCCTGCCAGGCACCATACACTCACTGAATCCTCATATGATCCTCTGTGGACAGCGTGATTATCCCCATTTTATGACAGAAATGGGAGACAGACGTCTATCCCCAAGGCTGCACAGAGGGTACATGAAACTGGGATGTGAATCAAGGTCACTCGGGGGCTAAGCCCCGTGCTCTCCCATATGCCACCACCCTGCTGGTGCTATCCCACCCAGCCCTCGTCGCAGGACCGTCTTCCCAGCACAAAAGGCACAGCATGCTTTCACTCCTCGCAACAAACTTGAGAGGGAGGCGGGAGCAGCCACTGGCTCTCCCTATGTAACCTGAGTTGCACTGCCCTGGAAGGTTCTGGCTTTTTATTTAGTAACAACCAATTCCATATGCTTCCCCAGTTCAGCTCTGGGTCAGAGAGAGTACACAGCTAGCAGCTAATATTTGTCTCCACACTATCCATAAATAATTTTCATTATATTTTTTAAACTACTAGATCATTCAGGCCCCATATCTATATAATCTTTAAAAATTATATTCCAATTAGGAGTAAATAATATTTGCTTAATAAGTCTTTCACATCCCAAAATGCAGCCCACCCCCCCATCAAAAGAGACGCTTCCACGGCAAACCATGACCCAGGATGGAATATACTAAGAATTCCAAGTGCATCACTCACACGGTTCAGCAGATAAACTCACATCTGCTACAGGGGGTCAGAAAATCAGCTACAGAACAGATGGCAAAACGTGTTTTTTGACTTAGTCCCTGACTCCATCAAAAGGCTCCAAATGGAGCCGACTGGGCAGGAGTCCCGGAGGGGAGGGAAACGGACACAGGTCGCCGGAGTCCCTTCCCCTCTCCTGAACTGTGGCAGGAGGTGCCAGCCCTTCATGCGTCAGGCTGACGGTGCCACTGTCTCCTCCTCCCACCTTCACCTACCTTCACTCGCTCGAGAGGCGATAGTCCTGACGTCTAGCGAGCTCTTTCGCCTGTCTTTGTGTTTGCCTGACTGATTATCTGTGGAAACAATTAAATCATAAATCATCTCTTCACAGGATCTTAACAACATACTAGGACAATTACCAATCTAAAATATTTTAAAGTATTAGGACACCATTTAAGATGCCACAAAAACCAATGCAGTGCACAGAGATGCAAACTAAGAAGAAGAGACCTTAAGGGGGCTGCTTTTATCAAAACGTCCCAGTGGCGTGATCCCAAACACATGCTTCAGTTTCCAGATTATGTAAATTCAGGGTCTAAAGACAAAGTTAAAAACTAGCAGAAATGAACTCAGAAGAATTTCTTCTATTACACTTCTATATAATTAGGTAAAATGGTGGGAAATTTTTGACCCCCATCCACCCTGGCCCAAAGAAAAAAAAAATCTTCATGTATTTTTTCTACAACACAAGCTCTAAACATCCCAGGAAAGAGCACGTCCCCTTTCGAGTGCATATAGGGAACACTGGTCTGGGGTCTACTTCAAATCACGGTTTACCTTCTCCACTGACGACCCCCTTTGATGTCAGCCGGCTCCTCTGGGGCCCCCGGACTCCTCTCTCTCCCTGACCCCGTGCCCGTCAGTGGCCCGGCAGAGCTGACCATCCTTCCCGCCCCCTCCGCGCACCTGCCGGGTGTCGCCCCTGGTGCTGAGCCTCGCCAACCTGTCCCCATTTCGCAGACGAGGCGACTGTGAGCTGCCTTGCTGACAAGCGAACCAGAGCTGGTGCTTCCCATCTCTCCATCTCACCTGGCCTTCCTCACCTGGAGTCCTGCTTACAAACAGGACCCAAGCACAGGCCTTCAGCCACCCTCCCCGCCATCAAGAAGCTTCTTTGTTTGCTATTTGCTACATTCTCTTTGCCATGGGCACTGACAGTGAGCTGTCAAGCTCACTGATGACATCCCTGTTCCTACATCAGGACGACACAATTCAATCTCACCTCACCATGATGGTGGTACTGGAAACTCCTGGTCTGACAAGTCCACACTCCCGCCTCCCTCCTGTCTCTCACTAATCCTTCCTACTGTCCTCAATGGAGGTGCTGTTCCTCAGCTCTGCTGGTGTCCCCAGAGGGTCTGGCCTCGGCCCTTCCTCCTGGACCACACGGCCTCCCAGATCTCATTCCTCCCTGCAGCTTTAGCAGACGCCTGTGTCTGTCTTACCCCGGGCCTCTCTCCTGAGCTCCAGACTCACATCTTAAGCGGCCCTGGTCCCCTCTGCTTGAATACCACTCAAGACACTGCAAATGAACTATCTTCTCCCAAACCCACTCTGTCCAGCTCATGGCACAACATCTATGTTTTTGCTTAAGTTGGAGAGAAGTCACCCATGATTCTTCCCCTCCGCTCTGCCTCCCCAGCGACTGGCCAGCTAAAGCTGCAGGGGAGGCAGGGCTCCCTTACACGTCTTCAACCTGCCCCCCGCTATGCTTGGCCACCCTCCGCTGGATCGCGACAGCCTCCCTCGCGGGTCCCACAGCCCTGGCCTCTGCAGGCGGGCAAGTGCTCCTTCTCAAACAGTCCCTGACCAGGTCACGCTCCCAGTTAAAACATTTCTATGGCTCATCATCGCTTTTTGGATCATATGAACATGCCCGTGTGGCACCCAGAGTCCCATGGTACACAGACCCCCCCTCTGCAGCTGTCAGGCACTGTTAGGCCCTAGTTTAGTCCCCAACCTTTACGCCTTGGTACAAACTGCTTACCTCCGCTTGGGAATTTATGTCTCTCATGCTGCCTTCTTCACCTGGTTAGCTCTCAGTCCTCTTTGAAGGTGCAGGTAAGAGGTGGTCCAGGTACCACAAGCTACAGGAGTGTTCCCCAGATGCCTCCACACCCCACCCCAACCTTGCCGGTAACCACCTGCCTTACTGTCCGTCTTCCTCACCAGCTGTGAATGACACGTGGGCAGAAACCACCTCCCTTTCTCTTTCTAGGTGACCATCACTGCCTAGTGTGTCACAGCTGTTCAACAGACAAGCCTGCTTCTCCAGACACCTACATGTTTCTGTGCACAATGGAAGTGCCGCTAAGTATCACCCACTGACTCTGTGGCTCCCTTGCTCAAAACCCCTGAGCACCTCAGAGATAGAGTGACATGCTGGCAATCAGAAGTCCCAGCCTCCTGGCCACGCCTGCCTGTCACCTCTCCTTTGTCCTGTGCACACGTGGGCTACGTCAGTACGGCCGCTCCCCGCTCGTCTCGGAACAGCCGTGACAGCCGCTGCTTCTGCCACTGACATACGACACTGAGTCCTCCAGACGCTCACGCCTTCAAACCACACCTCCTCCTCTCAACACACGGGCCCAAAGGTGTCTCCTTCCTCTGAGCTTCATGGAGATTAATGCCCACACAGCCACCTGGTAAGGACGGGCTGGGGCTTACTAATTTTCCATCACTCGTCTCCCTTTTATTCACTCAACAAACATTTACTGGACACCTACCACGTGTCAGGCCCGAAGCCAGGCCCTGGGATGTAAAGGTGCACAGGGAAGGTCCATGTCCTCAGAGGTGGTCTAGGGGAATGAAGGCGGGGGAACTAAGAATTACGGTAGTAAGTTTAAGTTCAGAAGGAGCCCCAAGAATCCCTCCTCTGGGAGAGGGCAGAGCAGGGGTGCACTCTGCAGATGGAGCCCAGGAGGAGGAAGGCCTGTGTGGACGGAGCAGAGTGGGGCTGCAGAGAAGCAGGACGCAGCGCGTGTACTGAGAACGGGGCTGTGGCAAGCGTGGAGGGGGCAAAGCGCCCTTGAATTGCTCAGTAACTTTATCTCCCCGTAGATGCTGCAGCTTCCTGCTGCCAACGGCCCTGCCAAGATCACTGCTCCGCGTCATCCCTACAGCACCATGTACGTGATTCTTAAACAAACTCACCTGCTGGAGGCCCAGCTCTCAGGAGCTGGACTCAGGGGCACCGGGGGCATGAATGCGGAGTTTACATGTCAACCAGACCACGAGGCCTGAAGGGGCAGCGAGCACAGGCCCTCAGACCTGGGGAGTGCCTGAAAGATCTGAGGGAGTCAATGGAAAGAAGGCCGAACCACCTTCGTGACCAGGGCTTGGGCCCAGCACCACCCAGAGCCACACTTCTTGGGCCGCCTCTTCCATAAAATGGGAGCCTTCCACATCACCCCACCTTTGTAGTGGAGAAAGATTAGCCACCTTTGCTTGGCCTGCCAAGTGACCCAGGGAGCCCCAGAAGGCCATGAGGACGGTAACCATGCGGCGCCTCGTATTAATAGCCTATGTCAATGCCGGGGTGTGGCAGGGCGAGCTCCATTCGGGGTGTGAGGAAGCCGAGAACCTGGTGTCTTACATGGCTCACCCAAGTGCCATTCTGAGGGGGACACGGCCGACCTTCAGGGACCCTTCCCAGACACTCACCAGGTCAAGCCGCCATGGAGTGCTTGCTCTGCACAGGCACCACCCTCTCTCGGGGTCTCCAGCCACCTCCCGACCGCCCAGGGAGCAGCCACTCGTCAGTCTCGCTCCCTCTTGCTCTCTGCAGCTGCTTCCTCCTCTGAGAGCTTTCCTCCAGGTGCAGAATAACCCTCAAAGCCCGTTCAGGGGCCCACGAGGCCTGTCTCAGTGGCCCCTGTGCTGGCAACACATGGGGATGCCTGTAAAGTGTGCTGAAGCCCCGCCATACCACCTGAGCTGGAGGGCACCACGCTACTGCAAGGCCGTCCCAGCCACCTCCTCCCCACTGCCCACCCACCCAATACACACAGGATGAAGCTTCTCCCAAGCAGAGACATTCACACTGCCAGGCGCATGGAAGCTGTAGGCTGGGATCTGGATGAACAAATGAATCCCGCATCCTGCTGCCCCGCCCACCCCCACACGTGTTTTTCCGCTGGGGTCCGTCCTTAGCACTCTGTTCTCCTGCCTCACTGCCGCTCATCAGAACTGGCCCAGGGCCCAAGGCTTTGCCTACCTCCATATGCCACCAGACATCTGCACTGGAATGTCCCCGCATATTAGACGGGCTAAGTTCAAATCTAAACTTACTGTCCTTTCCCCTGCACTCAACTAATGTTACCCAGTGGCCAATCTAGAAATCTCGGTGACATTCTACTCTTTTCTGTTCATCCCTCACATTAAGCTGTTTCCCAAGTCCTACTGATCATGCCCAAGTATCTCTTAAATCCAGTCTCTCTGCCTTTTGTTTCTTTTCTCCATACAATCACCACAACTATCTTCTAAGAAGTGGCTCCTTTTCACTTACCTATTAAAAGACTCATGGCCCTCCTCTGCTCACAGGCTGAAATCCATCCGGCCTGACCCAGCCCGCCCGTCTCCATCCGCTGTGCATGCTGTTCCTCCCTCCAGGAATGCCCTTCCCGTCCCAACTGACCCTTCCTTCCCTCCCAGACGCCATCCCCCCGTCCTCACTGCTGGGCAGCATCCCCCAGCTCTCCCCCACCATGGAGCTAAGCAAGTCCAGGGCATCCAATGACTTGACCTTCCATCAGACCATGGAGTGCGCGCTCACGCCTGTGCGCCTGGAGCCAGCCTCAGGGCCCAGTCAGACCCACTTGAGGTTCGCAGGTCAGGATAGTTTTCACAGGGAGCGTCTCTAGTGACACACAGCACAAGGGGTGGGGAAAGGGGACACGTGCTGGGAATTCGTTACTTTTCTGGACTCCCAGACTCTGGACCATTTGTCTGGTGACTCCTGCTTCAGAAGAGAGGAAGCCAGAGACCGCCTTGCTCCATTCTCCATCAGCGGCAGAGGGGCAGGTGACCAGAAACAGCAGAATGAGTGCTTCCACCTGAGAGTCTGAACTGGAGCAAGTGAGGCTAGGAAGCAAGGGTGTGAAGAACATCCCGTGCCAGGGCCTGGGCAGAGCTGTGCCCCCTGCTCCGAGGGCACGCCCAGGGCAAGCCACCCAGCTTCCCTTCGTTCCTGTGCTTCTTCCCAGACTGCTTCTTCAGCTTTGTTGTCCCATCTGCAAGCCACCCTACTTCCTTCCAATAAACTCCTTTCCTGCTTAAGAACTGATTTTTGTTCTACGTAATCAAGGACCCTGGCTGGACCAGGGCCTTTGACAGCTCCACTCCCTCCCCAGCAAGACAGCCAGCTGGGCCTTCTGGACAAGCTGGTTACACTGCGGAGGGGGCTGGAGCCAGGACAGCCTCGCGGCTCGCTGGGGCAGGGCCCCTTCCTCAGCGGGCAGGGGTTAAGCAGTGACAGGGCAGCCCAGCACAAAAGCCACCTGGGGGAGTCTTTCTTCCAGTCCCAGCTCTGTCATTTCCTGACTGCCCCACTCTATCTAGGGCATCATTTAACCCTTCTGAGCCTCAATTTCTTTCTCTGTAATAAAGGAATGTCAGTGACAGCCATGCCTATTTCACAGGGCTATCCTGAAAATTAAAAAAAATAATAATAATAATGATGATTCCAAGTAAAGGCACTCCAGGGCCTTGCAGCTCCGGGTGCTTGTGGCGGCAGGCCTGCCCGTGCTGCCCTGCTCCTGACGCCCCAGCCCCGGCAGTGGCTCTGCCCTCCCCACTGCCCTGAGCCTGCACTTCTGCAAATGCCACAGCCTCCCTCTCCGCGTGCTCCTCCCTGACCACGAGCGGGGCTCCCTCACCCTCCCCTCCCCTGACTTCAGGGATGCCGCAGGTTATTGCTCCCTCTCTGACTCTGGGGTGGATGGTCTCCAGGAAGCTGCCGCCACGCTCCCTCTCCTGCCGTGTCTTCCATGGTAACCTCAAAACCTCCACCCTCCTTTCCCATCCCTGAGTAAGATCTCAGTTCCACATCTGAGTCACCTTCTAATACTCCGCTGGCCCCCCAGATTCACATCTCTAGTCCTAATCTCTCTGCAGAACACAGGAACAAGAGCTCCATACACACCAGAAATGTGTGGGACGAATGAAACAGCACGTAAGTGAACACACAGACCCAGGACCTCACAAGTAATGCCCCCCACGCCCACCCCCAGCCCGCTGCCGCACCCTCAGTGCCCAGCTTAGGAACTACTTTGCCGGCCACTCCTCAGCTCCTCTCTGAAGCCGGACCGTGGAGACCTATGCCTCTCCCCCTCCCTGCTGTCCTCACCTCATTACATGCTGGTCTCTTCCCTATACTCGTTTCCCCTCTAAACCATGGCAATGCTGGTGTTCGTCTCTGGCCCTTCATCCCATGGAATCCGTGTTACATACATGCTCTAAAAGCTTCTCTGGGAGAGGAGCTCAAGATGGCAGCATGAGCAGGGCGGCAGAAATCTCCTCCCAAAACCATATATATTTTTGAAAATACAACAAATACAACTATTCCTAAAAGAGAGACCAGAAGATACAGTACAACAGCCAGGCTACATCTACATCTGCGAGAACTCAGCGCCTCACAAAGCGGGTCAGATACAAAGCCGAGGCCTGGCGGGACCCGAGCAATCCCCCCACCCCAGCTCACCGGCAGGAGGAAAAGAATCAGAGTGGGGAGGGAGTGGAAGCACAGGCCTGCTAAATAACCAGCCCTGGTGATCTGCACCTGGAGCACAGACACACATTGCAGGGTGTACTGGATATTAGAGAAACACAAGGGCAGGATCCGAGACAGAGACTGTGAGAGGGTCCCCACAGCCGGTTCCCCTGGGACAAAAGAAAAGCAGGCGCTTTTAAAAAGTCTTAAAGGGACAAGGGCCCAACTGCTGAATAAAATTGTCCCAGCACACTCAGCCCAGTGGGCTGGGAGTCTTGAGGAACGTCAGGCCCCCTGACTCCCTGCAGGGTGAAGCAGCCCCGGGGCCCCTCACGGGAATAAGCAGCCTGCCATTCGTTCCCCCCGGCTGGTGCTGACCTGCCACAGCTGTGGAGCAGCCTGAGAGCGGCCCCGCCCACGGCAACCACACAGACCCTCCTCCCAGTGCGCAGCTAACCAGATGGGTCGGGGAAGCTGGAGCAAGGTCCAGAAGGCACGAAGGGGCCCGTCCTGGCAGTAGACCACACCTAATGTGGCAGCTACACCCCCGCAGTGCTCTAGGCTAGCCTGAGGGCGGTCCTGCCCACGGCAACTCAGGGGATTATCCCAGAGACTGCCTCCCGGTGTGCGGGTAACCGGCACAGGCTGCGGAAGCCAGAGCAAGGTCCGGAAGGTGCAAAAGGCCCGACCTTGCAGTAGAACACACCCGGTATGGTTGCAACCCCCCGCAGTAGTCTAGGCTAGACTGAGGGTGGCCCTGCCCACGGTAGCTCAGGGGATTTTCCCCAAGACTGCCTCCCCGGGTGCGGTTAAGTGGCACAGGCTGCAGAGAAGGGCAAGGCGAACAACAAGCAGGAAGGGACATTGCTCTCCTAGCTGACACACATGCCACCAGCCTGCGACCACTTCTATCGCCATGAAAAGACAGAAGAATCTGGTCCAGTCAAAAATCACTCAAAAACACCAGAGAGAGGGCCTGGTGGGATAGATTTAAACAATCTTCCTGAAAAAGAATTCAAAATAAAAGTCATAAACCATGCTGATGAACCTACAGAGAAATATGCAAGAGCTAAGGGATGAAGTCAGGAGGGAAATTACAGAAATGAGACAATTGATTGACAGGCTTAAGAGGAGACTGGACGAGGTGCAAGAGACTGTTAATGGAATAGGAATCAGAGAACAGGAGTACAGAGAAGCTGAGGCAGAGAGAGATAAAAGGATCTCTAGGAATGAAAGAATATTAAGAGAATTGTGTGACGAATCCAAAAGGAACAATATTCGCATTATAGGGGTACCAGAAGAAGAAGAAGAGACAAAAAGGGATAGAAAGTGTCTCTGAAGAAATAACTGCCAAAAACTTCCCCAAGCTGGGGAAGGAAATAGTTCCTCAGACCATGGAAGCACACAGATCTCCCAACACAAGGGACCCAAGGAGGACAACACGAAGACATATAATAATTTAAATGGCAAAGATCAAAGACAAGGATAGAGTATGAATGGCAGCCAGAGAGAGAAAAAAGATCACCTACAGAGGAAAACCCATCAGCCTATCATCAGACTTCTCAACAGAAACCTTACAGGCCAGAAGAGAATGGCATGATATATTTAATGCAATGAAACAGAAGGGCCTTGAACCAAGAATACTGTATCCAGCACAATTATCATTTAAATTCGAGGGAAGGATTAAACAATTCCCAGACAAGCAAAAGTTGAGGGAATTTGCCTCCCAGAAACCCACAGGATATTTTAAAGGTACTGCTCTAGATCAAAGCACTCCTAAGGCTAAAAAAGATGTCACCAGAAAAAATAAAATCATAGCAAAGAAAGCAGACCATCCAAATACAAAACTAAAGCCAAAAAATAAAATCAACTATCCACAAAAACAGTGCAAGGAAACACAAAAGACTACAGAATAAAACACCTAACATATAAAGAATGGAGGAGGAAGAATAAGAAGGGAGAGAATACAGAATTATCAGACTGTGTTTATAATAGCTTAATAAGAGTTAAGTTAGACAGATAGTAAAGAAACTACCCTTGAACCTTTGGTAACCATGAATCCAAACCCTGCAATGGCAATAAGTACATATCTATCGATAATCACTCTAAATGTAAATGGACTGAATGCACCAATCAAAAGACACAGAGTAACAGAATGGATAAAAAAGCAAGACCCATCTATATGCTGCTCACCTCAAACCCAAAGACATACACAGACTAAAAGTGAAGGGATGGAAAAAAGGTATTTCATGAAACAACAGGGAGAAAAAAGCAGGTGTTGCAGTACTTGCATCAGACAAAATAGACTTCAAAACGAAGAAAGTAGCAAGAGATAAAGAAGGACATGACATAATGATAGAGGGGTCAGTCCAACAAGAAGATATAACCATTATAAATATATATGCACCCAACACAGGAGCACCAACATATGTGAAACAAATACTAACAGAATTAAAGGAGGAAATAGACAGCAATGCATTCATTTTAGGAGACTTCAACACACCACTCACTCCAAAGGACAGATCAACCAGACAGAGAATAAGTAAGGATGCAGAGGCACTGAACAACACACTAGAACAGATGGACCTAACAGACATCTACAGAACTCTACACCCAAAAACAGCAGGATACGCATTCTTCTCAAGTGCACAAGGAACATTTTCCAGAATAGACCACATACTAGCCCACAAAAAGAACCTCAGTAAATTCAAAAATATTGAAATTCTACCAACGAACTTCTCAGATCAAAAAGGTATAAAACTAGAAATAAATTTTACAAAGAAAACAAAAAGGCTTATAAATATATGGAGACTTAACAACATTCTCCTAGATAATCAATGGGTCAACAACCAAATCAAAACAGAAATCAAAGAATATATGGAGACTAATGACAACAACAACACAAAGTCACAACTTCAGTGGGACACAGCAAAGGCAGTTCTAAGAGGAAAGTATATTGCAATCCAGGCCTATTTAAAGAAGGAAGAACGTTCCCAAATGAATAGTCTAAAGACTCAATTACTGAAATTGGAAAAAGAAGAACAAATGAGACCCAAAGTCACCAGAAGGAGGGACATAATAAAGATTAGAGAAGAAATAAATAAAATTGAGAAGAATAGAACAATAGAAAAAAATCAGTGAAACCAAGAGCTGGTTCTTTGAAAAAATAAACAGAATACATAAACCCCTAGCCACACTTATTGAGAAAAAGAGAGTCTACACACAGAGGCAGAAATGAGAATGGAAAAATCACAATGGATCCCACAGATATACAAAAAATTATTAGAGAATACTATGAAAATCTATATGCTAAAAAGCTGGAAAACCTAGAAGAAATGGACAACTTCTTAGAAAAATACAATCTTCCAAGACTGACCAAGCAAGAAACAGAAAATCTAAACAGACCAATTACCAGCAACAAAATTGAATTGGTAAACAAAAAACTACCCAAGAACAAAACACCCGGGCCAGAGGGAATTACCGCTGAATTTTATCAGACATATACAGAAGACATAATACCCATTCTCCTTAAAGTTTTCCAAAAAATAGAAGAGGAGGGAATACTTCCAAACTCATTCTATGAAGCCAGCATCATTCTAATACCAAAACCAGGCAAAGACCCCACCAAAAAAGAAAGTTACAGACCAATATCCCTGATGAACGTAGATACAAAAATACTCAACAAAATACTAGAAAACTGAATTCAAAAATACATCAAGAGGATCATACACCATGATCAAGTGGGATTCATCCCAGGGATGCAAGGATGGTACAACATTCGAAAATCCATCAACATCATCCACCACATCAACAAAAAGAAGAACAAAAACCACATGATCATCTCCATAGATACTGAAAAAGCATTTGACAAAATACAGCATCCAATCATGATTAAAACTCTCAACAAAATGGGTATAGACGGCAAGTACCTCAACATCCTAAAGGCCATATATGACAAACCCACAGCTAACATCATACTTAACAGCGAGAAGCTAAAAGCTTTTCATCTAAGATTGGGAACAAGACGGGGATGCCCACTCTCTCCACTGTTATTCAACATATGGAGGTCCTAGCCACGGCAATCAGACAAAACAAAGACATACAAGGCATCAGATTGGTAAAGAAGAAGTCAATCTGTCACTATTTGCAGATGACATGATATTGTACATAAAAAACCCTAAAGACTCCACTCCCAAACTACTAGAACTAATATCTGAATTCAGCAAAGTTGCAGGATACAAAATTAATACACAGAGAATTCCCCTCAGTTCATTTCCTCAGTAGGCGTGTTACCATCCCACGTCACACAAGAGGAAGGATGAGTAGCCTGGAGACTTCCGGGAAGATGGCGGTGTGAGCAGGGCCGCAGAAATCTCCTCCCAACACTATTTTTATCTACGAAAACACAGCAAATACATCTATTCCTAAAACAGAGACGAGAATACACAGGAAAGCGCACAGCGTGCAGCTACACCCGAGAGGACTCGGCACCCCAAGAGTCAGGTAAGATACGGAGCCGCGACCCGGCAGGACCCGAGCACTCCCCCACCCCAGCGCACCGGCGGGAGGAGAGGATTCAGAGCCGGGAGGGAGTGGAAGTACACCCCGTGAAGTAGCCAGCCCCGGTGATCTGTGCGGGGAGCGCTGACCCACATTGCGCAGTGCAGCGGAGACTGGAGAGACAGAGGGGCAGGAGAGGGGAATGCGCCAGGGTGCTTGCAGCCAGCTCCCGGGAAGGAAAAAAAAGAAAAGCGTGCGCTTCCTTCAACGGTCTTAAAGAGACAGGAGCCCAGCGGAGGAGCCGGATCACCCCAGCACACTCAGCCCAGCAGGCTGGGAGTCCTGGGGAGTTTCAGACGCCTTAGCTGGCAACTGAGTTAGCATAGCCATACTTCGCTTCTCACTGAGATCAACAGCCTCCTATTCGTTCCCACCCCTGCCAGAGCGATAAAGGGCCCTGTGGAGCGGCCCAGCCACGGCTGCGGAATAGTGGGCCAATAGCGCCATTTACAGCATTCCCACAGAATCTACGTCCGGCGGGCATTTTTTTTGTTTTGTTTTGTTTTGTTTTTTGTTTTTTCTTTTCTTTCTTTTTTTCTTTCTTTCTTCTTTTTTTCTTTTTTTTTCTCTTTTTAAAGTCTTAAAGAGCCCAGCTGACATACGTGGCAACTATCAGTGACCAATTCTATAGCCATGAAAAGACAGAGGAATATGGTTCAGAATAAATCAACCAGACAACCCCAGAGAGGGAGTCTGAAGGGATGGAAATGCACAGTCTTCCTGAAAAATAATTCAGAATAAAAGTCATAACCATGCTGATGGACCTACAGAGAAATGTGCAAGAGCTGAGGGAGGAAGTGAGGGAAGTGAGGAAAGACAATGCAGAAATCAGGCAAGCGATAAAGGGGCTTAACAGCAGAATGGATGAGATGCAAGAGACTGTTAATGGAATAGAAAACAGAGAACAGGACTACAGAGCAGCTGAGGCAGAGAGAGATAAAAGGATTTCTAGGAATGAAAGAATATTAAGAGAACTGTGTGACCAATCCAAACAGAACAATATTCGCATTATAGGAGTACCAGAGGAAGAGGAGAGAGAAAAAGGGATAGAAAGTGTCTTTGAAGAAATAATTGCTGAAAACTTTCCCTCGCTGGGGAAGGAAATAGTCTCGTAGTCCACCGAAGCCCACAGATCTCCCAACACAAGGGACCCAAGGAAGACAACGCCAAGACACACAATAATTAAGATGGCAAAGATGAAAGATAAAGACAGGGTATTAAAGGCAGCTAGAGAGAGAAAAAAGATCACCTACAAAGGAAAACCCATCAGACTATCATCAGACTTCTCAACAGAAAACTTACAGGCCAGAAGAGAATGGCATGATATATTTAACGTTATGAAACAGAAGGGCCTAGAACCAAGAATATTGTATCCAGCACGATTATCATTTAAATATGATGGACGGATTAAACAATTTCCAGACAAACGAAAGTTGAGAGAGTTTGCCTCTCATAAACCACCACTACAGGATATCTTAAATGGACTGCTCTAGATGGAAGCACACCGAAGGCTAAAAAGATGTCACCAGGGAAAATAAAATCATAGGAAAGAAAGCAGACCATCCAAATACTAACTAAAGGCAAAGAATAAAACACCTATTATAGAAAGAATGGAGGAGGAGGAATAAGAAGGGAGAGAAATAAAGAAACATCAGACAGTGTTTACAATAACTTAACAAGAAAGTGAAGTTAGATTGTTAGATAGTAAAGAAGCAACCCTTGAACCCTTGGTAACCACGAATCTAAAGCCAGCAATGGCAATAAGTACATACCTATCAATAATCACCCTAAATGTAAATGGACTGAATGCACCAATCAAAAGACACAGAGTAACAGAATGGATAAAAAAGCAAGACCCATCTATATGCTGCCTACAAGAAACTCACCTCAAATCCAAAGATATACACAGACTAAAAGTGAAGGGATGGAAAAAGATATTTCATGCAAACAACAAAGAGAAAAAAGCAGGTGTTGCAGTACTTGTATCAGACAAAATAGACTTCAAAACGAAGAAAGTAGCAAGAGATAAAAAGGACATTACATAATGATAAAGGGGTCAGTCCAACAAGAAGATATAACCATTATAAATATATATGCACCCAACACAGGAGCGCCAGCATATGTGAGACAAATACTAACAGAATTAAAGGAGGAAATAGACACCAATGCATTCATCTTAGGAGACTTCAACACACCACTCACTCCAGAGGACAGATCAACCAGACAGAAAATAAGTAAAGACACAGAGGCACTGAACAACACACTAGAACAGATGGACCTAACAGACATCTACAGAACTCTACACCCAAAAGCAACAGGATACACATTCTTCTCAAGTGCACATGGAACATTTTCCAGAATAGACCACATACTAGCCCACAAAAAGAACCTCAGTAATTTCAAAAATATTGAAATCCTACCAACCAACTTCTCAGATCACCAAGGTATAAAACTAGAAATAAATTTTAGAAAGAAATCAAAAAGGCTCACAAATACATGGAGACTTAACAACACTCTCCTAATTAATCAATGGGTTATCGATCAAATCAAAACAGAAATCAAAGAATCTATGGAGACTAATGACGACAACAACACAAAGCCACAACTTCTGTGGGACGCAGCAAAGGCAGTTCTAAGAGGAAAGTATATTGCAATCCAGGCCTATTTAAAGAAGGAAGAACATTCCCAAATGAATAGTCTAAAGACACAATTACTGAAATTGGAAAAAGAAGAACAAATGAGGCCCAAAGTCACCAGAAGGAGGGACATAATAAAGATTAGAGAAGAAATAAATAAAATTGAGAAGAATAAAACAATAGAAAAAATCAATAAAACCAAGAGCTGGTTCTTTGAAAAAATAAACAAAATAGATAAACCCCTAGCCAGACTCATTAAGAGAAAAAGAGAATCTACACACATAAACACAATCAGAAATGAGAAAGGAAAAATCACGACAGACCCCACAGAAATACAAAGAATCATAAGAGAATATTATGAGAATCTATATGCTAACAAGCTGGAAAACATAGAAGAAATGGACAACTTCTTAGAAAAATACAACCTTCCAAGACTGACCATGCAAGAAACAGAAAAACTAAACAGACCAATCACCAGTGACGAAATCGAATTGGTAATCAAAAAACTACCCAAGAACAAAACCCCTGGGCCTGATGGATTCACCTCTGAATTCTACCAGACATATAGAGAAGAAATAACACCGATTCTCCTTAAAGTTTTCCAAAAAATAGAAGAGGAGGGAATACTTCCAAACTCATTCTATGAAGCCAGCATCACTCTAATACCAAAACCGGGCAAGGACCTCACCAAAAAAGAAAATTACAGACCAATATCCCTGATGAACGTAGATGCAAAAATACTCAACAAAATATTAGCAAACCGAATTCAAAAATACATCAAGAGGATCATACACCATGATCAAGTGGGATTCATCCCAGGATGCAAGGATGGTACAACATTCGAAAATCCATCAACATCATCCACCACATCAACAAAAAGAAGAACAAAAACCACATGATCATCTCCATAGATGCTGAAAAAGCATTTGACAAAATTCAGCATCCATTCCTGATTAAAACTCTCAACAAAATGGGTATAGACGGCAAGTACCTCAACATCATAAAGGCTATATATGACAAACCCACAGCTAACATCATACTTAACGGCGAGATGCTGAAAGCTTTTCATCTAAGATCAGGAACAAGACAGGGATGCCCACTCTCTCCACTGTTATTCAACATAGTACTGGAGGTCCTAGCCACAGCAATCAGACAAAACAAAGACATACAAGGCATCCAGATTGGTAAAGAAGAAGTCAAATTGTCACTATTTGCAGATGACATGATACTGTACATAAAAAACCCTAAAGACTCCACTCCAAAACTACTAGAACTAATATCTGAATTCAGCAAAGTTGCAGGATACAAAATTAACACTCAGAAATCTGTTGCTTTCCTATACACTAAAGATGAACTAACAGAAAGAGAAATCGGGAAAACAATTCCATTCACAACTGCATCAAAAAGAATTAAGTACCTAGGAATAAACCTAACGAAGGAAGTGAAAGACCTGTACTCTGAAAACTACAAGACACTCCTAAGAGAAATTAAGGAGGACACTAACAAATGGAAAGTCATCCCATGCTCTTGGCTAGGAAGAATAAATATTGTCAAAATGGCTATACTACCTAAAGCAATCCATAGATTCAATGCAATCCCTATCAAACTACCAACAGCTTTTTTCAATGAACTGGAACAAATAATTCTAAAATTCATATGGAACCACAAAAGACCCCAAATAGCCAAAGCAATCCTGAGAAGGAAGAATAAAACAGGGGGAATTAACGCTCCCTGACTTCAAGCTCTACTACAAAGCCATAGTAATCAAGACAATTTGGTATTGGCACAAAAACAGACCCACAGACCAGTGGAACAGAATAGAAAATCCAAACATTAACCCAAATATATACAGTCAATTAATATTTGATAAAGGAGCCTTGGATATACAATGGGAGATGACAGCCTCTTCAGCAGCTGGTGTTGGAAAAACTGGACAGCTACATGTAAGAGAATGAAACTGGACTACTGTCTAGCCCCATACACAAAGGTAAACTCAAGGTGGAGCAAAGACCTGAATGTAAGTCATGAAACCATAAAACTCTTAGAAAAAAACATAGGCAAAAATATCTTGGACATAAACATGAGCAACTTCTTCATGAACATATCTCCCCAGGCAAGGGAAGCAAAAGCAAAAATGAACAAGTGGAACTATATCAAGCTGAAAAGCTTCTGTACAGCAAAGGACATCATCAGTAGAACAAAAAGACATCCTACAGTATGGGAGAATATATTCATAAAAAGCGTATCTGATAAAGGGTTGACATCCAAAATATATAAAGAACTCATGCACCTTAACAAACAGAAAGCAAATAATCCAATTGAGAAATGGGCAGAGGACAATTCAGATGGCCAACAGGCACATGAAAAGATGCTCCATATCGCTAATCATCAGAGAAATGCAGATTAAAACCACAATGAGGTTTCACCTCACACCGGTGAGGATAGCCAACATCCAAAGCACAAACAACAACAAATGTTGGCGAGGATGTGGAGAAAAGGGAACCCTCCTACACTGCTGGTGGGACTGCAAATTAGTTCAACCATTGTGGAAAGCAGTATGGAGGTTCCTCAAAAAACTCAAAATAGAAATACCATTTGACCCAGGAATTCCACTCCTAGGAATTTACCCTAAGAATGCAGCAGCCCAATTTGAAAAGGACAGATGCACCCCTATGTTTATTGCAGCACTATTTACAATAGCCAAGAAATGGAAGCAACCTAAGTGTCCATCAGTAGATGAATGGATAAAGAAGATGTGGTACATATACACAATGGAATATTATTCAGCCATAAGAAGAAAACAAATCCTACCATTTGCAACAACATGGATGGAGCTAGAGGGTATTATGCTCAGTGAAATAAGCCAAGCCGAAAAAGACAAGTATCAAATGATTTCACTCATATGTGGAGTATAAGAACAAAGAAAAAATACTGAAGGAACAAAACAGCAGCAGACTCACAGAACCCAAGAATGGACTAACAGTTACCAAAGGGAAAGGGACTTGGGAGGATGGGTGGGAAGGGAGGGATAAGAGGGAAAAAGGGGCATTACGATTAGCAGACATAATGTAAGGGGGGGCACGGGGAGGGCTGTACAACTCAGAGAAGACAAGTAGTGAATCTATAGCATCTCACTACGCTTATGGACAGTGACTGTAATGGGGTGTGTGGTGGGGACTTGATGATGTGGGGACTCTAGTAACGATAATGTTGCACATGTAATTGTAGATTAATTATACCAAAATAAAATTTAAAAAAAGAGCTTCCCTGAACTCAGATGGCACCATTCTACTACTCTGCCCCAAAATCGTCAGACTCCCACTGCCTAAAGATGAAAATCCTCATTTCCTAGGAGCCAGGGATCCTTCATGATCCTAACTCCTCTCCTCACCCACCTTTTCTATCAGTCAAAACCTTGCTCTTTCTAGAACACACTCTGTGCTTTCTTTCTGTGCCTGTTTTTATTTGTGGAACGCTTTTCATTGCACACCACTTTCTTCCTTCAAGTCCACCTCTCCCTGCCTGGAACCTTCCCTTCTTCCTCTGGGCCACTGCGGCACCACTGGCCCCCATCAGTCACCATGACCACCTTGTGTCATCTGCTATGCCCCCTGGCATCTGAAGCCCTGGTTGCTCCTGGGGTGCCCACGAGAACTGTCCCAGCATGTGCTGCGGAGCTCTGGCGCCGGACATCTGGATTTGAAGACCTGCTCTACCACTTCCCTGATGGATACCCTTGGGCAAATTATTTAGCCTTTCAGTTTCCTTACCTATAAAAAGGGAACTCCATTTATAAAATGTTCACTCCGAAAGCCTTCAGTTAAATACACTGTAAATTAAGCATTTGGCATAGTGCTGTGTACACAGTAAACACTCAGAAAAACCTGTGGGAAATGTTCCGAGGATTAACAAGCGAGCTGCTCTCTCCTGTGGAAAGCGCACCACCAGCTGATGGGGTGCAGCCGGGCTGGGCAGCCAGGGCACCACCAGGGCGCGGCAGGGCAAGGGAGAGTCACTGGCACGGGGCCAGAGCAGCCTGCATGCTGCAACCAGCCCCTCCTGTGGGAGGCCAGAACAGGGTGGCAACTTTGAAGCCATGACATGTGCGTGAAGGCAACAGGCGACTCCAGGCCAGGGAAAGACATCTGCAGTAACAGCTGGTGTCCAGGGCCCAGTAAGACAGATGCGAGGTGGAGCAGACTGGCGGGGCCGCCGCACCTCTGCACGGGCGGGCAGTGACTGCTGCCGGGAGACGAGGACGTTCCTGCTCAGGCACCGGAGTCTGGCATCCCCACATCCCCTCTTAAAGCACAGATCAGGCCAACAAACCACACTTCACTCCACATGTCTTCTCATGAGTTCCCGCATTTGAGGTGATCAGTTCTCCCCCACAGGCTGAGACCCACCCCGGACACCTGTCAGAATGCCCACAAGAGCTCAGCTCCTCTGACTCATGAACCAGTCTGAGGAGTTAAGGAAAGAAAAGCTGCCTCGGTGCTGGGAAAATACAATCCCACCAATGCACCAGGCCAGCTAGTCAGAGTAAGGGTCTTTTTGTATTTTACCTTCTCAAAAATTCTGTGAACCCTAAGAGTGAATATGGAGCACCATACCTGTTTGAGTGTCAGACTGAACACATTCAGTTATTTTCTCAGCCTAAAAATGAATTTTAAAAGCCATTATTAGTCCTGCTCGCCTAGTCACACTATGAGGAAGTCTTGGGGGCGCGCCTGGGGCCGCGGGGGCTCCCCTTACATACCTTATTGTTGCCATTGCACACTCTGATAATGGACACATAGTGTCTAATTTTTCTGCAAGTAGAAAACAATGTATTATTTCTCTCCTGGCTCTCTATTCTAGTGGTATGTAGCTAACTTTTCATTCTGAAAAGAGCATCTCTTTCGCAACACCCAGAATGCTTTGAGGTGAGCATTTCTATTATCTGTGACCAAGGCCACCAATAAAGGAGCGCGTCTACCATCCGCTGGCGCCTCTGTAGGAATGGAGTCGGCTCTTCAGTAAAAACAAAATTCTTCCAAGTCATCATGACATATGATAAAAAAAACACCTATGTTTAAAAAATATACTGCACGTCAACCTACCAAAAGCCTTAAATTCCTTAATTTGTGTTCGCTTCCACAACCCTTTATATTGATGCTCTTCTTCAAGCTCCAGGGAACAGTGCGCTCACATTCCCTCACGGAGACAGCCGCCAGCCGCGCTGGGGCTGCAGTCCTGTCTGACTTGATCAGCTCTGGCTCCAGAGCACAGCCAGGGCTTATCTCAGAAGCTGCTGACCCTCCTCACTTAGTATTATTCCTTCCAGTTTTCCTGTTTTTCCCCTTGATAATCAAATCCCCATACACTTATCACAAAAAATTTGGGAAGGACAAAAAAGACAAAGGAGCAGAACACAGCCACATAGATCTGTCTTCCAAGGCAATTGCCAACTAGCAGCAAAGCCGGCTGACCACGCACGGGAGCCATGCAGTCAGAGCAGAGGTCTGCAGCCCGACCCTGGGCCAAACACCTCTCTCAGCCTCAGTTTCCTCATCTGTCAGATGGAGATGACCAGCGCTGACATCACAGGGCTGAGGTTAGCATGAAATAAAGTGACGCCCACCAGGCACCGAGAGCCTGCGCCGGGAGGTAGGGCGAATAAACAGTAGCAATTGCCATCAACCACCACCAGCACCACACCTCCTCCTAATCTTTTTCCCTTTTTTCATTTTCATGATAGCGATCATACACTAGGTATGATTTTACATATTGATGTCTGCATTTATCATAAGCACTTTTCCTTGTAATCATTATTCTATCATCATCATTTCTAACAGTTGCCTATTTTATTATTGGGCATTCTGTAATTCAAATTCATAATTTTTCACCACTCATATTTCATGAGAGCTTCCATGGTTGTATTTAAAATATGTGCCTCATTTGATAGGTCTATGAAGAAATAACACAGGCTATCAAATTAGACAGAACTCTTTTAAATAAGAGCAAGTGTTCTTAACACACAACTTAATAAAGTGCTTAAAAGGTGACTTCACAGAATTCTGATTTAAACTCTGGTCTCTTCTGCATCCATGCAGCTCAAGCAAGAGCCTTTGGAACCTGGTGGCTGTGGGTCAGGCCACACCCCAGAAGGCCCACCTTTGGTGACACCTGACAAGTCTCTGAGTTCTGCAGGCGGGTCTTAACTGGTCAAAGCACATTCTGCATGAAGCCAAGCATGGTTTGGTGGCTGAGATGCATGCTTCCCACTTACCCTCCCTGTCCAAGGACAGGTATTATCTTCACATTTTGCTGTATGTTATCTCCATTTTTCTTCTTGGCATGGTAAATTCCTTGCCACTCCTATAAAAAGAACATAAACTTCAATACTTTGTGTTCAAACCACAAACCCAAGAACACTTTCCATGTCCAGTTCCAAATCATTTCCCACTGCTACACCAATCGGGGTAGAAAGTTACCCCAATCCCAGACACAATTTTGGATAATCTGAGAATTCCTTCTCAGCCTTCCAAGTCCACCTCCTCTGGGGTTGCAGACCACAGACTAAGTGGTCTCTGTTTTCAGGGGCTCTCAGCCCACGAATGAAGAGCAGGCCTCCCTTCAACACACAACACAGCTTCTTCTGCTCCAAGCTCCCACCTGCTGCACTGAGTGGGTAGCATGGCCTCTGCCCTTGAATTTGGGAGAAGGAAGAATGTGAGAGGGGGCAGAGGAGGGGCCATTCTGAGGCCACCAGCACGGTGGGCTGCTACCAGCCTCTGGGATGTGTGAGGGTGTCACTCTCTCAGCAGGTAAGGTGGGGATGATAGGATAACAGCCAGGACTATGCTCATGTAGCGCAAGTAGGTGAGGCCTTAAAGGCCAGGCTGCAGCTGCATTAGCTCTGCTCACATGCCTGGACAGCACGTAGAAGGGTTCTTGTAGAATGAACTGCAGCCTGGGAGAGCAGGGATGCATGGGACGTGACCACAGTGGAAGAATAGGGGCTGCAGGCGGGATGCGGGGGGTCCTGGGATGGAGCTGGGTTTTGTCACTACCGAAAAGGTTCTGAATTCCTCCAAGAGTCATCAAAGTCCCTAAGCTATGAAATCCCTAATAGCCACTGTAGGACACTGAATTTCTAGGGTGTTCCATGACCTTGACCTTCCAGGATCCCTCAGGCCTCGGAGCTGACCCAGGCAGGAACGGGTCAGTGTGACAGTCCTAGTGGCTTAGTTCAAGTGTCCCATCCAGACCCTACACAAGGTCAACCCTGAAATCTAAGCTTGGCGTGTGGCAACCTGCATACAAATGGCAACAGTAAAATCTCCTCATTTTCAAACTCCTCTGGGAAACCCAGGCTGCTCCGGCAGAGCACGGGACAGCTACTGCTGTTTCCTGGTGCACTGAAAACAATGGGCACCAAAAAACAAAGACCTGAATCAAAAAACAGCCAGAGGACCCAGCTCGGTGCTCACTCAGCTGGGCTTCTGATGAACCGAGACAGTCCCTTCTTGGTGCCCATTGTTTCAGGAATTGAATCACCACCCAGCTGCCCCACCGCCAGGGCCAGCACAGCGCTGCACGCAGTGAACAGGCAAGGGACACTCAGGGCTTTTGTTTACTGGACGGAGAAGGTAGGATGAGGTCAGACTGTAGAGTCCTGCTGGCCAGCCTAAGGGACTTGAGCTCTCTGCTGGAGCAGTGACCTGATCAAGATGACAATTTGGTAAACCCAACCACTCGACAGTACAGGGGGGGCTGGTCAGAAGCGGAGGCCAGGGGACAGGGAGACCTAACTGGATCCAACTGTCACAGTCCCAGGGTATGAGAAGAGGGCCTTCACCAAGGTCAGGCCCAGGCAACGGACGCTCAAGGGCAAGGGTCCAACACACACCCAGGCTTGGTGACGGATCTGTTAGAGGAGACCGAGGGGCGGGACAAAAGCCATTCCAGGAATCCAAGTTCAAGCAACTGTGAGGAGAGTCAATGAGCAGAGACAGAGGGATGTGGAGAGGGATGGGGTTTGTTATGGGGGATGAGAGAAGAAGCATTGTTCCCTAAACAAGCTGACTTCAAGGTGATGCAAGGTGCTGAACCAGACCTCGGAAAAGAGGCTGGAGCTAACACTGCGTGGTGGGAGACACCACACGGAGCAGGGAGGACGCCTCCATAGTGAAGGCACTCTTGAGGAACACAGCAGGGGCAGAGCCTCCTGAGCCTGGGCGGAACAGGTGGAGAAGGGGCTGCAGGAGAGCGGAGCTGTGAGGGCGGAAGGCAGGGGGACCGTGGCTCAGGACGGTGCGCACCGTGGAGAGATGAGGGCTCCGGAGCCACACGTCGCTATCGGCAAGCATCCGAGCAGCCAACAGTTTTTCACTGCCTACAGGACACAGTTTCTAAGGGTAAAAACTCAAGATTCAAAGAAGGGCCAGAGTAAGGCTTATGTATCTGCGAAGGTGGGAGGCCGTGGGTCCAGGGTTCTGGGAGAGAGACAAGGGAGGAGAGTCGAGGACATACTGGGATGCAAGGAAGCATGAGTGTGGGATCCAAAAATCAAGGCACCTAATTGTATCAATTTCAGCCCCGAGAGGAGCCACTGGCTGAGAACATGGGCAGAGAGGGTTTGTGGAGAGTGGTGCTTCCAATATTGTGTTTGAAAATCACTGGAATTTCTTCTCTGCCCCCAAGAACATGCAGTGGGTTGGCAGCTAGACTCTGACAGTCCAAGTCCCCACCCATCGCCTGACCACTCCCTGCGTGCGTGCGGGTGCCAGGGGAGGCCTCTCTCCACTGGCCAGAGCTCGACTGCTCAGCGGGCCGACTCCTCACGCCCTTCACCCTGGGGACGCCGTGAGAAAGGCCACATATCCTTACACCTGGAAAACCGCCCAGCCAAGCAGCCTGTCCTGCCAGCGTTGCAAGCAAACCAGCAGGTTCCTGGCAAAGGTCAGAGGCCATTTCCCACTCCCCCCAAGAACATCACGACGTGCAAGACAAACCACCGTGTTCCGTTTTGAAATGAAGCAGTATGGAGGTTGATAATATCATATTTATTATATTCTCTCCTCACAATAAACAGATTTCAGAGAACAGGTCTCCTACTGTCCGAGTCTGAGGCCCTTTGTACCTGGTGCCCAACAGCGTGACTCTGGAAGCAAGAGGCTGTTCGCATGGACCTGGACAGAACCCAGGGCCTCCAGCTACTCTGCTGACCACGCTGCACCCTCTCTACGCTCTCTCCTCAGTGAGGCGGACCCGAACGCCTCCATGTGAGAGTTGCCCGATCAAGGTGCACGAGGCCTACCATCTTGCTGACACTCTGCTGGGCTTCACAACAAAATGCCTGGCCGCCCCAGTGGAGCAGGGGCCCAAAGGCGTGGTAAAGCCCCTCAAGGGCTGCTGGGGTCTGGGAGGACAGCTGCTCCACAGCTGCCTCCTGAGGGTGCCCCTCTCAGATCCCAGGCAGAGCGCCTGAGCACCCAAGGGTCTTCACCTGCCTCAGCCTTCATATCTCCCTTTCCAGAGGACAATCTCTCTCTAGTAAGAAAATCACCATCCTTGATAGAGAAGTTGAAGAGCAAACAGGACTTGGGTAGGGCTCCCTTTAGTTACTCCCCTGCTAGCCCATCACCAGCCCCTCGCAGCTGGCCTGCCTCTCCCTTGTTTTCACTGCAAGGCACTCTGCAGAGCAGAGCCACGGGGAAGGAAAGGGCCGGGGGTCCACTCTCGATGGCCTCAGGGGCCCAAGGGAGTGGGGGCAGAAGCTTTGCACAGCCCTTTTGACCCTCTGGCAGCCTCAGCAGAGGACTGGCAAGCGCCACGGGGCAAAGGGAACCACTTCCATTGGGGCCTGTGAGAGTGGGCAGGAGAGCAGGCGACCAATTTTTCAAGTGTTTTGAATAATCAGATTAACAGTCTCTACCCGACTTCTAAAAGTTGCAAAGAGCCCAGCAGAAAGGACTATGAGAAGCAGTAGTCTAGTCCTTCTCCTTATATTTTCAAACCTAACGAGTGAGGTGCTGCCGGAAGTCACCGTCCAGAGAGAACTGCTCAGACACAGGCTTCTTCCGTCTGCCCCTTCAGCGACACGGTCAGGCGACGCCTCCCGTAACCTCAAGAGCTCCCGCTTACTGTTTTCCACCCTGAAACATGAATTCTCTAAGGCAGGAATTTTTGTTTTGCTCTTCTTTCTATACCAGAATCTAGCAGAATCTATACAGGAGGTGGTCAAACAATGCTGAATGAATGTGTGACACTCAGAGAACTGCTGGCTCAGATGTGTTCTCAGAATGTGTCCCCTCATTGGCAGTCCTTTACCCAGAACCATTTGCCAGCATCTACCACTTGGCGGTAATTCGAAAGATCAACTTACTTACTACAAAGATGAAAACAATGATTTTAAGTGTTAAAGTTGCTCTGGCTTATTGACTAAAGATGTATTTTCTTGGTCTCAGTTTCCTCCTCTGCAAAACGGGAGTAATGGGGCTGACACTGCTTCCATTTCCCCAGGCCTCTGGGAAGAGTAAGACTGAGACCACCCGGCACGGGTACTGCTCAGTGAACACTACGTCTCCTTCCTTTCCTCTTTGTTAAATAAGGGAAAGTAAACAAAGGTGCCATCCGCTTACTTACCTTGCCTATCCTGATGCATGAATTTATAGTATCAAGCAAATCAGCCTTTTTTTCATTTATAGGTACTTCTGCTAACTCCTTCCCTATTAATTCACCTGACTGGTAGCCCATCGTGGTTTCAAATGCAGGATTGGTATACTGGGGAGACAAAAGAAAAACATCAAGTGAATCAGAAGAAATTTTGACAAGAGGACAGCTAAGGGTGGGTGTTCGCCCTAAGCCATCCGGTTTCTCGCTCAGAAAGCTCAGGAGCCTGGAGCTCACCGCGGTGGTTCTAGAGCTATAGGAGGACAAGGCGAGAAGCAGCCTGGAGTCCAGAGAAGCTGCTGCTCCCTTGACGAGGGGCCAGGCTTGCTGCGTGTTCTCCTGAGGCCCTGGGGAGGGACAGGCCCGCTGCGCTTACACAGCAGCTCGGGAAGGAAGCCGCATGGAGCAGACCCAGGGCTGCTCCGTGAGGCTGCTTAGGTCGCGACACCGCGGAAGAAAGCCCCGAACTGCGGGTCTGGGACACCCTGGCTCCTCTCCTGCCAGGCACTTACCCCCTCCCAGTCTCTGTCTGGGCATTTTTAATGGGAATGAGGCATTTATCTCGCCTCTCTCAAATGAAGCCAATGAATAATGCATTTGGAGAGCAGGTTATAACTTGTATCTATTTACAAATGTAAGGCTTTATAATTAAATTTCTAGAAGACCAGAAGAAAATGTATGGGAAAGCTGTGTGTGTGCTAACAACAACAAATGAGGATGAAACAATAATCAATACTGTTTAAAAGCTGTTTTCTTTGCTACTCACAAAAGCAAGCACTTCATACACATTAGCTCATTGGGTCCTCAGAACATCCTTACAAAAGGCAGGCTGTTGTTAGCATTAGTAATTATTTCCATTTGTACAAAGGAAAGAGCAGATTCAGAAAGACTAAGTAACTTGCCCAACGATGCTCAGCTAGGGCTGCCCTGACTGGGGGTCCGAGGCCGACTGGGACCTGGGCCTGTCTGACACCAGGCCTGCGTCCTCAACCACGGGCCTCTCAGGGCACCAACTCTTGAGTGTCGACATCATCAACTCTTTACCAAGAAAGTAACAAGTTAGATTAAAGTGAAGGACTCAGTGCTCAGAACTAAACTCAGAGTGGAGCTAATTCTCAGACAAAAGGCACATTTTCCTTGCACTTTTGCTGTTATCTAGAAGTACAGGCCATGTTATCTTAAGTCACTTATATCAAACCATTTTGCTAATAATGGGTGATTTATTCAGTAATTACTAGGTTATTTTTGAAATTTTGAATAGTTGCTAGTAAATTTATATTGTGTAAACTAGCTTCAAAAACAGTGCATGAACGCCTAATAAAGTAACAAGCCTGACCAGGAACAAGTCTCATAGGGTCCTGACCTCACGTTCATTTACAAAAGCAAAAAAGAGGAGCTTCCTTTCTGTCAGTGGTACAGTGAGAACCTGCGGAAAAGCCCCTGGATCTGTCAGATGCTGGACTGCGTCACAGGCCAAGACCTTTTGTTTATATTGTTCTAATTGTTTATACTATTTTATAGGATTTTAAAAAATGGCTATACACTTGTCACTGACTAAAAAAAAAAAAAAAACAGTGCAAGAGGTGAGAACCTGCAAGCCCTACGGTCAGAGCCGTCTCCCCATTGCAACAGTCCCTCCCTCCCTGCTGGCTCCAGGAATAAACTTTTTGAATAAAAGTCTCTCCTTGCTAAATAAATAAGCAAACAAAAAGCAAGTAGTAAAAAATGCAAATGTGGCATTTCTACAGCATGTTTTCTAGTACCTTAAGTACTTAGTAGCTATCTTTTCTTACCTATAGGGAACTTATTTATAGATTAGGTGAAATAAACCTATTTTATACGTTTTTGTTCTGATAATCCTCTAAAGAAAATTGGTCTACTGAACTTCAAAAAGAAAAAAAAATCATAGTGGAGGGGTTCAATCCTAAAAATGAGAACAAACAAAAGCGGAATTCCAGGACAAACTTCCAAAACACACACCTGTATAATGCGGTCTTCGCTTGTGATTTCAATCGCTTCCTGACTTTTCTCTAATGCCGTGAACACTGAATTACAGGCCCTTTATGGTAGGAAAAAAAGGACTGATTAATGTAAATCCTTCAAAACCTAGTACATGCTTGGAGCATTACATTAGCTTATTTAAATGTGTTCTTTCGTCTGACTGTTAAAGTAACAGCTGCTGACTCCAGAAGAGAAGGGGGGAAACCTAAAAAGCACATGGAAGGGAGAAGCCTCCTGGAACCGCGCTGCATGGAGCGACTGGAGCTGGATGCGGCAGCCAGGACACCTGCCCTTCCGGCCTAAGGGCTGGCGCTCACTCACACCACAGCCCTGCGCCTGCGGGGGGCCCTGGGTGCACCGCAGACCCTCCCTGCATCTCCCTCCTCCCGTCTGAAGAGTCTTCTGAGGACTGACGGAGACACAGGGCCAAGGTCCCTGAGCAGAGCCTGCTGGAAAGGAGGCAGTCAGTCGTCTGTAGCAATCATTTTACTGTACTTCACTGTATTTTTTATGTAAGAAAGAATTTTTATTTGGAATGAGGAATTACAATTTACAAACTTAAAAAAATGATAAATACCATAATCACAAAAAGAAATAGAAAAATAACTATTTTTATTAATGAACTACCTGATACATAACTGTAGGACATTATCCCTATATATCTGGCAGTATAATCTTTGATTGCCTATTCATAGCACAAGAATATAATTTTATGGAGATAATACTGGCATACAATATTATATTAGTTCCATGTATACAACAGTAATTTGACATTTGTATACACTGAAAACTGATCATCACAATAAATCTAAGTACCATCTGCCACCATACAAAGTTAATATAGTATTATTGACTGTATTTCCCATGCTGTACATTACATCCCCATGACTTATTTTGTAACTGGAAGTTTGAACATCGATTCCCTTCATCCATTTTGTATCCCTCCGAACCCCTTTCTCCTCCAGCAACCACTACTCTGTTCTCTGTTATCTGTGAGTTTTGTTTTGATATTTAGAGCCTACCTGTAAGTGAAATCATGAGGTATTTGTCTTTGTCCATCTGACTTATTTCACTGAACATAATACTCATGTTATTGCAAAGGTCCATCCATGTTGTTGCAAATATAAGATTTCATTCTTTTTCTGGCTGAGTAATAATATTCCATTGTGTGTACGTACCACATCTTGTTTATCCATCTATTGATGGACAGTTACGTTGCTTCCTTATTTTGGTTATTGTAAATAATGCTGCAATGAACACGGGGGTGCATGTATCTTTTCAAATTACTGTTTTTGTTTTCTTCAGATAGATACCCAGAAGTGGAACTGCTAGACCATATGGTAGTTCTATTTTTAATTTTTTGTGGAACCTCCATACTGTTTTCCATAGTGGCTACAACCAATTTACATTCCCATTTACAATGTAGGAGAGTTCCCTTTTTCCCACATCCTTTCCAACACTTGAAATTTCTTATCTTTGATAATAAACATTCTCACAGGTGTGGGGTAATTATCTCACTGTGGCTTTGATTTGCAGTCCCTGGTCATCAGTGATGTTGATCGACTTTTCATGTGCCTATTGGTTATCTGTATGTTTTCTTTGGGAAAATGTCTATTCAGATCCTCTGTCCATTTTTTAATCAACTGTTTTTTGTTAGTGGGTTGCATTAGTTCTTTACCTATTATGGATATTAACCCCTTATCAGTTATATGATTTGCAAATATTTCCCCCATTCAGCAGGTTGCCTTTTTATTGATGGATTCCACTGCTGTGTGGAAGCTTTGTAGTTTGATGTAATCCCATTTGTTTATTTTTGCTTTTGCCTTGGAATCAGATCCAAAAAAACATCACTAAGATTAATGTTGAGGAGCTTACCACCTGCTTTCTTCTAGAGTTTCATGGTTTCAGGTCTTACATTCAAATCTTCAAACCATTCTGAGTTAACTTTTGCGTATGGTATAAGATGGTCCAGTTTTCCTAACACTATTTATTGAAGAGACTGTCCCTCTCCCCTTTGGACATTCTTGCCTCCTTTATCATAAATATTAATGGCCATATATGTGTGCATTTATTTCTGGGCGTCTCTAATCTATTCCACTGATCTGTGTCTGTTTTTATGCCAATACCACACTGTTTTGATTACTATGGCTTCGTGGTATATTCTGAACTCTGGGCACACGATACCCTAGCTTTGTTCTTTCTCAAGACTGCTTTGACTATTCAGGGTGTTTTGTAATTCCAAACAAATTTTGTAATTATTTGTTCTACCTCTGCAAAAAATGCCATTAGAATTTTGATAGGGATTGCATTCAATCTGTAGATCGTATTGGGCATATGGCCATTTAATTCTACCAATCCATGAGTATGCTACATCTTTCCATCTATTGTGTCATCTTTAATTTCTTTCATCAGTGTCTTACAGTTTTCAGAGTACAGGTCTTTCACTTCCTTGGTTAAAGTTATTCTTAGGCATTTTATTCTTTTTGATGCAATTGTAAATGGGATATTCTTGATTTCTTCTGATAGTTTGCTGTTAGAAATGCAACAGATTTTTGTATTTTAATTTCATGTCCTGTACCTTAACTGAATTCATTAGTTCTAATAGCTTTTTGGTGGAGTCTCTATGGTTTTCTATATATATTATCATTTTATCTGCAAACAGTGATAATTTTACTTTTTCCTTTCCAATTTGGATGCCTTTTGTTTCTTGCCTAACTGCCACAGCTAGACTTCCAATACTATGCTGAGTCAAACGTGGGAAGAAGAGTGAGCATCCTTGTCTTCTTCCTGATCTTAGAGGAAAAGCTTTTGGTTTTCACCACTGCATATGATATTAGCTGTGGGCTTGTCATAGATGGCCTTTATTATATTGAAGTGTGTTTCTTCTTTACCCACTTTTTTGAGAGTTTTTATTATAAATTGATGTTGAATTTTGTCAAATGCTTTTTCTGCATCTATTAAGATGATCATATGATTTTCATCTTTCATTTTGTTAATGTGGTATATCACACGGATTGATTTGCAGAAGTTCAACCATCCTTGCATCTTTGGAATAAATTCCACTTAATCATGCTGTATGATCTTTTTAAGTATATTGTTGAACTTGGTTTGCTAATATTTTGTTGAGGATTTTTACACCTATGTTTATCACAGATACTGGCCTGTACTCTTCTTTTTTTGTGGAGTCCTTGTCTTGTTTTGGTATCAGGGTAATGCTGATCTCAAAAATGTTTGGAAGTGTTTCCTCCTCTTCAGTTTTTTTAGAATAGGTTGAGAATAGGTATTCAATCTTCTCTGAGTGTTTAGTAGAATTCACCAGTGAAGCCATCTGGTTCTGGACTTTTTTCTTGGAAGGTTTTTGATTACTGACTCAATCTCCTTGCTAGTAATTGACCTACTCAGATTTTCTATTTCTCCATGATTCAGGCATCTAAGATTGCATGTTGCTAAGAATTTATTCATTTCTTCAAGACTGTCTGATTTGTTGGAAAATGATTGTTCACAGAAGTCTCTTTGATCCTTTGAATTTCTGTGGTAACAGTTGTAAATTCTCTTTCATTTCTGATTTTACTTATTTGAGCCCTCTTTTTTCCTTGGTGAGTCTAGCTAAAAGTGTCAATTTTTAAAACCTCTTCAAAGTACTAGCACTTAATTTCATTGATCTTTTCTACTGTCTTTTTAGTCTCTATGTCATTTATTTCTGCTCTGATCTTTATTATTTCCTTTCTTCTACTAGCTTTGGGTTTGTTTGTTTGTTTTTCCTAGTTCTTTTAGGTATAAAGTTAGATTATTTAAGATTTTTCTTGTTTCTTGAGGTAGGTCTTTATTGCTATGAACTTCCCTCTTAAGATCACTTGCTGCATCACACAGATTTTGGTATGCTGTATTTCTGCTTCACTGATCTCTAGGTATTTTTTTATTTTTCTTTGTATTTCTTCAATGACCCACTGGTTGTTCAGTAGCATGTCATTTTATCTCTACATTTTTGTAGTTTTTCCAGTTTTCTTGTAATTGACTTCTAATTTCATACCATTGCGGTTAGAAAATATGCTTGATATGATTTCAATCTTCTTAAATGTATTGAGACTTGTTTTGTGGCCTTACATGTGATCTATCCTGGAGAATCTTGCATGTATACTTGAGAAGAATGTGTATTCTGCTGCTTTTGGATAGAATGTTCTGTATGTATCTATTACATCCATCTGGTTTAATATGCTGGTTAAAACTGATGTTTCCTCATTCTCTGTCTAGATCATCTATCCATTGATCTAAGTGGGGTATTAAAGTTCTCTGCTATTATCGTATTGCTGTCAATTTCTCTCTTTAGGTCTGTTAATATTTGCTTTATATATTTTGGTGCTCCTATGTCGGGAGCACATATAAATGTTATATCTTCTTGCTGGGTTGACCCCTTTATTGTTTTGTAATGCCTTTCTTTGCCTTGTATTAGTCTCTGTTTTAAAGTCTCTTTTGTTTAATATGATTATAGATACACCAGTTTTCTTTTTGTTTCCATTTGCATGGGATATCTTTTTCCATCCCTTCACTTTCAGTCTGTGTGTCCTTACTTCTGAATTGAGTCTCTTTTAGGGAGCACATAGATGAGTTGTTTTTTTTTTAAATCCATCCAGCCATTCTGTGTCTTTTGATTGGAGAATTTAATCCATTTACACTAAATTAATTTTTGACAGGTATGTACTCATTGCCATTTTGTTTTCCAGCTGCTTTTTCCATTCCTCTCTGTTCCTTTGTTTTTCTCTTTTTCCTTCTGGTTTGATAACTTTCTTTAGTGCTATGTTTAAATTCCTCTCTCATTTTCTTAGATGTATTTGCTATAAGGTTTTGCTTTTGTGGTTACTGTGAGGTATGCATATATTGTCTTATATATATAATTGTATTTAAGTTAACAAATTTAAATTTGAACACATTCCCAAACTATTTTTACTCCCCCCACTAATATTTTGGTTTTGATATCACATTTTACACCTTTTAAAAATGTATCCTTTAACTAATTATTGTAGCTCTACTACTTTTGTCTGTTGACCTTCACACTAGCTTTGTAATTAACCCACTACTTTTACTATATATTTACCTTTTCCAGGAGATTTTTACTTTCAAAAGTTTTCTTACAACTAGTGTCATTTCTTCTCAGCTCAAAAAAGTGCCTTTAACATTTCTTGTAAGCCTGGTTTAGTGGTGATGAAATCTTCTGGCTTTTGGTTATTTGGGAACCCATACTTCCCCTTCTATTCTGAGTGGTAATCTTACTGGGTAGAGTATTCTTGGTTGGACTTTTTTTTTCCTTTCAGCCCTTTGAAAACATCATGCCACTCGCTTCTGGCTTGAAAAGTTTCTGCTGAAAAATATGTAGATAGCCTTATGGGGTCTCCCTTATATGCAACAAGTTGTTTTACTCTTAATGCTTTTGAGATTCTGTCTTTTTCTTGACATTTTAATTATAATGCATCTTGGTGTGAATCTCTTTGGGTTCATCTTATTTAGAACTCTTTAGGTTCCTGGATCTGGATATCTGGTTCCTTCCCCAGATTAGGTTTAAGTTTTCAGCCATTGTATCTTCAAATACGTTTTCTGCCCCTTTCTCTCTCTTCTCCTTCCAGGCCCCGTATAATGGAGATGCTATTCCAACTGATATTGTCTCATAGGTCCCGTAAGCTTCTTCACTTTTCAGAATTCCTTTTTCTTTTTGCTGCTCTGTCTGGGTGAGTCCCATTGCTTGGTCTTCCAGATCACTGATCCATTCTTCTGCCTCATCAAGTCTGCTGATGAACCCATCTAGTGTACTTTTCAGTTATTATATTCTTCAGTTCTATGGCTTCTATTTGATGTTTTCTTTATTTTCTATCTCTTTGTTGACATTCTTGCTCTGTTCATCCATTCTTCTCCTGAGTTTGGTTTGCATTTTTACAACCATTAGCTTGAATTCTTTATTAGGTAGACTACTTATCTCCATTTCATTAGCATCTTTCTCTGAGGTTTTGTCTTGTTCTTTTTTTTGGAACATATTCCTCTATCCTCATTTTGCCTGTGTTTGTTTCTATAGATTAGGTGAAACAGCTACCTCTCCCAGTCTTGAAGGAGTGGTCTTCTGTAGATGACCCATGGGGCCCAGAAAAGCAACCCCCCCTGGTGTGGGAATAAAGCCAGGCCCAAGGGCAACCACCCACCTCAAGTTTCCTCACAAAATCTGAAAAAACAAAGGAGCTCCTCTATATACCTTCCGAGCCTTGTACCACCTCAACGCAGCAGTACCCACGCACTTCTTTGCTACCTTTATTTGCATTCCTTGGTGCACTGCACTTCCTTTCTCCTATAAAGTGCCTTTCTTCCCTGCATGAAGGATCCTGGGCTGGTCCCTACTAGTCTTAATACTCCAAATTCTGATCTCCTTTCCTCTGACTTAGGCATATACAAACAGAATGATTTGCTTCTCTCTTTGATCCCTGATAAGGGAAATGTTAAAGAATAGAACACCCGAGGTAGAAACCTAGGATGACAGAAAGCTGCTGACTTTTTTCTTCTTCTGTTAAATTCATGTAACTTTAACTTTTCTCCTTTTCTTGCTCTACAAGGAACCAGGTTCCACTCATTTCACTCAAAAAAAAAAGCAATTTTATCAAGAGCAAATTACAAATGTTTATTGTAGAGAAAACACACCACCTACCAGAGATAATCAATGTTAACAGGTTGGATGTGTGTATCGATTACAAGGTTTTTTCCCCTTAAAAAACAAAATAGATAACTCAGTATATATACTTCTATATCCTGCTTTTTCATCTACTACTATTTTGGAGCCCCATCTTCAGATGTGAGACTCCAATCACTAACCTGACCAGCTGTTAGACAACAGGCAGACTCCAAAAGTCTGTATCAGGAGAGGTACCACCTCTCTACCCCATTCCACCTTAGCAGGAGGTCAGTTATGGCCAAAAGATAGCCACCCACAACCAAACATCTCACTTGCAGTGCCACACTGCGGGTGTGGCAGACTTCCCAGAGCAGCGTTACCTGAGTTTTAGCTGTGATCGCACCTCTCCAAACTCCAGCTGGAGCAGTTCGTTGTAACAGGCCATGAGGCTGGGGTTTTCCACATACCTCTACAAACACAAAGGGGATTTTGTGGATAAACAAACACGCACCTTTAAATTGTTATGTATATCAATAAAAAGAATTCTTTTAAACAGACTTCTCACTTTGATAACTGAAATCCAAAAAATACTTTACCTGTAATGATGAACAGGAAATAAGATGAAAATTTATGGATATCAAATTAGCTTTTAAAAAAACAGGGCTTTAGAATGCTTGTCTTTCAGTGCCTTAATATAAGAGGATTTGGGCTGTCTGTGTGTCACTAGCAGAGACTAGACTATATAAAAGGAAGAAATGTATTAACTGAAGTCCTATTTATATTAACTTTCAGAGTATACTCACTTATTCAAGAGCAGTATTTTATCCTCTTTAAAGCTGCACAAGCTTACAGTAAGCAAAAATAAGCATGCATTTCTCTTTGCACCTGTATTTCACAGAGGTAACCCCGACTTAGGCAATATTTTCCTATACCTAACCTCTAACTTCAGCTCAACCAAGCCAACAAAGGATTACCCTCCATAGCAGAGGCACCAGCTGAGCCATGGCTTTGCCTAGAGTGCCTCTTACTGCTGTGGACAGTAACTATTTTGTATAACATTTACATGATGGAAACATCTCACAACAAAGCAGATTACATAGTTCTGAGAAGCATGGACCCATTCCACCACCAAATTGTGTATTTCGTGAAGACATCTTAGAAGTCACTGTGTCCTGCCACAGTATTCCTTTCAGATGTAAAAAGAAATTTGTGAACATCTGCTCACCCCTATTTCTGTGAACAGCTCTTGCTTTCAGAAGCCTTCTCAATACATGGCTAATACTCTGTCTGAATGAGGAGGAAGCTAAGGCCTATGAGGCAGTGCCTCTGCCAGCCACTATCTGTAAGTCAAAGCCAGGCCAGTCTGTGGCATGAGGCCCTGTGGAGCCCTCCTCTATCACTATGGTGAAGGCAGAGATCGCCGCTTGAACAGTGATCAGTCTTGTCGGAAAAATCCAGCCCAGGTTCATGTCTTAAAAGCTTTGTGATCCTACATGAGACACTTAACCTTCCTGGGCCTGCTCCTCACCTGCAGAACAAGAGGCTACTACTCCACCTGCTGCAATGGCTGTGAGAGCCCAGTGGGAGGGTGGGAAAGAGCAGCCTAACTGTAGATGGCACGCAAACCTGGGGCAGACTGCAGGTCCCCACATAGCCCTTCTCACCCACAGCAGTCTGAGACACTTCACGTGCCCACCAGCTCTGCCTACTGAGGGGAAGGAGAGCGCTGGCCCTGCTGTTCACTCCTGTCACCATGACTCCACGGGCGCCCCCAGAATGCTGCTCATCTGCCCAGACACTGCTGCTGGCCTGGGGGAAAGGAGGAGAGACTTCTGGGCCTAGTGCTTATGGCACTACCAGCAGACCAGAGGTGGGGGCTTGAGGTGGACAGGGGCCCACAGCTTTCCAAGGGCTTAGCTGCTCTGCAGGGGAGATCCTGGGACATGGAGACACGTGTATTTCTACAATTCAACAAATGGCCTCCCATGCACGCAACCAGATTTTTCACTGGGTATGAATGTGTATATCCAAACCATTTTACCCCAAAGGTGGATATCAAGGTTAAAAATTAAGCAGACACGACTAAACATACAGCACCTTGCTCCCAGGATCTGCCCCGCTGCCTCTGCTTTTCTCTGTGCGTCTAAACATCCTGTCTTTCCTGCCTTCTCCAACTTTCATTTATGTCTCAAGGATTCCACAGGGCATGGAGGGTAGAGAAGGCAATATGTCCAGGAATCCTCCGAAAACAAGCTGCTATTCCCTCTGCTTAAACAGCAGCTAGGCAGCTAGTCTCCTCTCCCCAGCCCAACCCACCTCCCCTTCTCATGAAAGGGTTGGGGCCCATTCCTGCTCTCCTGAGCATATCACACCCACTTTGCTGGGCCCCACCCAGTGGTTCTCAACTTGGCTGCATTATTAGAATTACCTGCAATTTTAAAACACAATACCAACATGCAGGTCCCTGAAAACACCAACTGAAACAGGCTCTCTAGGGGAGTTTTTCAGGGGATTCTAATACACACCCGGTGCTGAAAGAGACCACACCACCATAGACTGAGATTTTAGGCAGCAAGCGCTCACCTGCCACCAAGTTCGACTAAGGAGACAAGCAGGTCTCCATCCACCCTGAAGTCTTCACTGGGGCCAATCTACCAACTAGCTAACTGGCCCCTAAATAGCAGAGATTTCACGGTAGTGTCACCTTTCAGGTCTAGGGCAGGGCTCCAGCCTTAGCACCACTGCCAACTAGCCACGGAACTTGGGAGAAGCAGCCTCCCTCTGGGTCTAGAAGCTCTGCCCTGTCACCTCGGCTTCCTTTAGCTACACAAATGTACAGGACTCTGCATGAGAAGATTAGTTAGCACATGTGGTCTCTGACAACTGGTCACCCACTTGTGTGTGTTACTTACAAAATGGTGAGCCTACTGCCACCTCTGTGTTCCCCAAGCCGCACACCTCTAACGCCTATTCTAAAGCTTCTGTGCTGTTTGTAGGGACATGAACCTGAAAGTGCTTCCAGCAAAGGCTTCAAAGGACACCTGGATTCAGTGGTTTGGGTAAGGGGCAGGGAAAGTGTGTGTCAATTATTTTTGAATTTCCAAGTTAGCTTCATGATAACTCAGTCATACCAAGAAAACGGACTGTGGTTTACTAGACCTTCTACCAGGAGACTTTCCAGTCCACAAAGCTGTGCTGATATATTTCCTTATGCAGAATTCAAACCCAGCTCTTACCAAACACACAAATTTTCCCAACAATGCATCTGTGTCCTTTCAAAGAGACCGCTCGTGCCTCTAGGTCAGCCAACAACCCAAGGCAGGCAAATGATCTATTATCCAAGTTTCACCAGCAAGTGGATGCTTCTAAGGTCTTTGTTAAAAAGAAAAGCCAGTTTTGCAGCCTAAGAGTAATGATATAAAGATCCCCAAAGTTACCTGGGAAGTTTTTTTGCTTGTGTGAATGCTTTCCCATGCAGCTTAAGGGGGCAAAACCTAAAGATCTACTAGGAACAGGTGATCTACAACTTCCAACCTGGGGTCCTGTACTTAAAAGGTCGCTCCCCTTCGCACTGGCTAACATGGTTATCCTCATACAATTTAACATAGATTACTGGAGGTCAGGGAATGAGGTAGGTGTTGAAATGTGTGTAACTATGAGGACTGTCAAAAAGGAGGGGAAACACAGAACTATGTAGTAAGAATACTCTAATGTGTGCTTTTTATATAAAATTGGGTGTCTGTCTGATGGACAGTGACTGCAATGTGGTAAGGGGGAGCATTCAATAATAAGGGTGAATGTAATAACCACATTGTTTTTCCTGTGAAACCTTCATAAGAGTGTATATCAATGATACCTTAATAAAAAAAAAAGAAAAAAAATTGGGTGTGTGAAAAATAAAATCTTAAATTCCACCTTATCTGTTTATATTGGAACTCCAGTGTTCTTCTGTCTGTATTTACTGATACCTCTTTGTTCCTTTATTACGCTCCTCGTGTCACTTTGTCTTACAAATATCATATAATTGTACTTTTGTAACCCAGTCTAACAGCCTACCCTTTAATGGGACAATTCAGCCCATTCACTTGCACTTGATTTTATCTCCTCCTATCTTACTTTGTGTTTATGTCTGATTTCACACTGTTGTTTCCTCTTCCTTGTGTCTGTCAGTTTGATCAATTTGCTGTAAACTCTGTATTTCCTCTTGTTAACTTGGAAGTTTTATCACTTTTCTGTTCCATTAATGGTTACCTTCTTTTTCACTGATCTCAAAAGCAAAGATTTCTTAGTACTATTTGAAAACAGGATACCAATTACCCCCAGAACAAAGTATCTCCCACAGAGTGATGCTCTGATCTGCCCCTGTGACATGAAAATAAAAACTTCACAACACTTCCACTGCCCACCCCGATCCCACGCCGGCCGATGAGGCCAGGAGAATGCTTCAGCATCTGCTTCCTCCCCACAAACCGTGAGGACACAGGGTTTGTTAAAATAGTCTAAAATTTAAACACTGAGCTTAAAACTTGTCTTTTGGCACGTGCCTTTTGCTAGAGGAGTATTATATATCCCAGTCAATATTTTTCCATTCAGGTCTAGCTTTATACATAGCTAGATATATCATATTTTATGCATCTTGTTATATTTAAAAGATACATAACAGAAAAAAAGGAAAGCTAGAGAGAGGGAGGCAGGGGGAGGCTCAAGGCAGGCTCGCTGCGCACTCTTCCTCTCCACGCCGTCCTCCCTCCTCTTACAGGTCCTGTTCTAGTTCATTTGTTGTGTGGTTGGAGTCCTTCCTCAATTATTGTCCTCAGACAGGGCCCTAGGGCGGAGATCACTGAGCTGTATGTATATCCCAGAGGGAGTGACTCTGTGCCTGAAAGGCGGACGCCAGCCCAGCCGGGCATGCGGTTCTTGGGCTGCAGTCCTCTTCTGGCTGTGGTCTCTGATCAGACGAGACATTATCGTTTGTTTAGTACAGTAAATATTTGTTTATATAATGTTCACATAACACATGTTTACCATTTTCTTGCTCTTCATTCCTTCTTGCATTTCAGGACTTCCACTTGGGGTTCATCTCCCTTCTGCATGAAGTCCATCCTTTACAATTTCCTCTTGAAGGACTGCTGGTTACAAACTCTCTGTCTTCATGTTTTTCAAAGTCTTCATTTCACCCTCATTTTCAGAAGATACTTAGGCTAGATATAACATTCGAGGCTGGCAGGTATTTTAACACACTGAAAGTATCATTCCACTGTTCTCTATTTCCCATTTATTGCTGCTGAGAATCTAGCTGGTACATTAGCCTGTCATTCTTTTGAGGGTCATCTTCCTTCTCTGACCAGTTTTAAGGTCTACTCCCTCTTTGTTTGTTTGGGTTTTTCTTTCACTATGATATGTCCTCTCTTTATTTACTCAACTTTGGATTTGTTGGAATTTCTGAATCTTTTATCAGTTCTGGAAAATTCTCTTCAAATACTACCTCTGCTCTGCCCCATTCTCTCTCCTCTATCTTTCTGAGACTCCAGTTTTGTACATGCTAAACCTATATGAGCTATCGTCCATATTTCTTAACTTGTCTAACTAATTTTCTATTATTTTATCTTTGTGCTACATGCTGGATAGTTTCTTCTGAAAAAGTAATTTTTTTCAGTTACAATGTGTTCATTTCTCAAAATTCAGTTTGTTCTGCTTAAAATTTGCTATGTCACTTTTTACAGTTTCCTATTCCTTGCAGATATTTCTCAGTTGTCTTGTCTTTTATTTCTGTACATGTAGTAAGTATAATTGCTTCATAACCCAAGTCTGACAGTGCTGACACCTGAGGAGTGTGAGGGTCTCTCTCTGCTCTCTTTCCCCCCTGCTGCTCCGCTTGGGGTGCCTTGGGTCCCTGTGGGCTGGTCAGCTCTGACTGAGTGCTGCATGCGGCCCTTAAAAAGTTATTTGCAGAGTTCTCTGGGACCAAAGATGAAGGTGAATTCCTCAGCCAAGTACCAAGGAGTACTACCACCCAGAGTAAGCTTTACAGTCCTCCTGATCATGATTTCCAAGGCTCTCTGGCCAGCAGCGGATTGAAGCCTTCAGATGCCTTTTGGCTTAGGAGAAACCAGCGGATCAGAGCTGGGGGTGGAGAGAAAGGGAGCACGTTTGGATTGCCTTATTTCTAGAATCCCTGACCTTCTGAACATGTGAGCATTGTAACCCCACACCCTACAGCAAAATGGTAACGAGTATGCCGTTAAAGGAGATGTTATGTTTAGGAACTTGAGGAAGCATAGTTTTAAGACACTAAGAAAGCAAAGAATTGTAGATGATTAGATTACCAGGTTATAAAGTTACACCAATCTGTAATACAGCACAAGGGCAACAAATCATTTTCTTCAATTAATTCATAACTTTTCCTGGCTCTGAACTGAGATAAAGTAATTTCTCATGCTGAATTATACTTGCATAGCAAAGCAGTGGGTACACACCCTCGTAAAGCCCGCAGCGATGAGGGGCATCACGGAGGACTCCTCTCTATCCGCCCTTCAGGAGAACAGAGTCAACGGTTACAAACAGCTTTTATCAATCACATCTCTCTCTTCAACTATTTACTAATTAACATGATACTATAACTGTCATATAATGAGCGCTTTTAAATGAATTAGATTAACATACAAAAGTATGAAGTTGAAAACAGTTCTCTGTTTTAGTTTCATATTTAACTTTTTGGCAGTACATATCAATACCTGAAATACAGAGATTACACTGACAACCAGAATTCAGGAGTGACGATGTATCTACTGGACATATAAAAATTTTAATTTAAATTCTTTCCTATTTTCTTCTACTTCCAATTTATTATTATTTTTTAAATCCCTTCTCTCCCACAAAGTTCAGGAAAAAAGTTTAAAGGACACAGAAACATTTCTTCCATCTACAAAAATACATAAACATTTATTTCAATACTGCCCTTCTCCTCACATATTTCTATTCTTTCCTTACCTCCAATTTAAAGATGAAATATAAGCTTTCCCCCATTTCTGTATAATTCAAATCTTCATAGACATTTGAAGTTAGAAGGCCCTAGGAAGATACCCCTGGAAAACAGTCATACTTCTAGGAATGGAATTCTCTTGTGATTTGCCTATTTCTAAAGTGAAAGGCCGACCAGAATCACAAAACCCAGCGGGAGAGTAGACACTCTCACCATGAAGTTAACTGTCAAAGCAAAAGAAAGAATAAAGAAGAAAAGACCAGACTAAAAAGGGTCTGTCACAGTCTGCGGGCTGTCATTCAGGCCTCTGTGAAGAGCTGGCATTACAGGGACACCCACATTTTAACAACAAGAAAAATAAAAGCTTACCTGCGTACTACACCAATTATAATTGTGTTTTCTGAGAGTTTTGATGATCTGATAGACCTTGGAAAGAAAAACAAATTTTAAAATAAATTTAAAGCAATTCTTAAGAAAATACACGTAAACAGTTCCGGTGGGCACTGAAGCTAGGGGAGATGTAGACGGCAGAGCAAAAGGCCCTTCACACTCTGGACTCACCTTCTTGGTCGTTCTCTCTTTTGGGGACAAACTCCTAACCAGTGGGCGGTGGAACCCTAACAATTACAGAGTGTGAATACAAGAGCTAACTGAGAAGATGGGCCTCCTAACTGTTCTGGTCTTTGCTAACCTAAGTTGTTTCAAGTGGAGAATCTTCCCTACCTTGGGCTGACATGAGAGGGGTGATCTGTCTCTGCCCACCAAAGGGAAATGCATGTATCTGTGTGTAACAAACTGAGGGCTACAATTACGGTGCGGAGGAAGAAGCCCAGGTCAGCTCTCCACTGTTCCTTAAGTAGTATGGTTAAAGAAGCGTTGCTAGGTAGAATGCAGGCAAAAACAGTAATAATAAAAATTCAAAACCAGGAAATGCAAGGTAGTCTTAACAGCCAGAAGAGAATCCGCACCTGATAGAAAAAGTTAAACATGGAGGACTGAATTGAGAAATTGTCACTCAAATTGTTTTCTGTGTTCTGTGATTCAGAAGTGTTTCTATTTCTTGAACTAACAGAACTGAAGTAATGCAGTAAGTCTCGGCTGTTCCCTGTCCCTGTCTGGACACGTTCTCCAGAAGGCCAGCACACTTTTGCATGTCTTCCTTTCAGGCCAGGAGCTGAGTTCCTCCGTTTCCCTGTGGCCTGGTTCTTCTGCAGAGTCAGCACAGCATGAGGTCAGAGCTCTGCATTCTTAGAGGAGCGAGTTCTGTTCCTTCGCCTACTCCTCCGGGTCACCCTTCTTTTCCTTCTGTGCAGAGCCACAATCTCCTCCGGTGATTTCAGTGGAGCAGTGTCTTCTGCTTTTCCCAGTGTCTACTCTATACGCCTCCAGCTTCCACCTACCTGGTCCTCTCCAGAGGAAGCCTACCTAAAGGTCACTGCCTGGCTCTACTGGAAAAGCCCTCTTGACAGGTCACTGCAGAGAGTGCTGACAAGGAGCCAGTCCCTGGTCCAACTGGGTCTCTCTGCCTGGAAAACAGCCAAGCTCACTGCAGTGGAGAAGGGGCCTTGGGAAAGGCTGTTTAAGCCTGGCAGGGTGACTGAAGCATGGCAGACAGAGAGACAAGACCAGTTCACCTTTCAAACCTATGGGCTAATACTCACCCTAGTGCTAATCTTAAATAGGGAATGAGAGACATGGATTCACAAATGGTATTTCCATGACTTCTTAGGACACTGTACTTGTTCTTGTGTTCATATTTCTGTCCTATTACAAAGATTTACAGGGAGAAAAGGCAGATTTAAGTATGCAGCCAGCCATCTCAAACCAGCTCTCACCCTTCTAGAAGAAAAGGGATCTGAGTATTTAATAACAAGTAGGCAAGCCATGCAAATGATCTCAAGAAGTAGTTTTGGATGACTACTCGGAATACAGGAATGAGAGGTGCTGGGCTAAGGACAAAGAGGAAGGGACGAACACATTCACCTGAAAACAAGCCAATCCCTGCACAGGAGCTGTAACACCATATGAAAAAGGAAAGGAATACTCTTGACTTTCTTGCCCATGAGAAGGAAGACCTGGCTAGGAAATAGAAATGTCAAGAAACAGGGTTGAAAGAGAACACGCTCTACTTCAGAATTCAAGAAAACTAAGAAATGACTCAGCATCATCAAAATGTACACCTAGACACTGGGAGGGCTGATTCCAAGAAGTCAGAAAGAAGATGAGTCTATGGCATGAGATTCTGAAAGGTTGTGCAGGCCTACCGGGGAGCTCTCAAAACCAGGCTTGCTGGTGTATCATGAGGATTTGATCTGGTTACACATAACAGAAAACTCCAAAGAAGTGGATTACAGTGGCTTGAACGAGGTTTGTCTCCCACATACATAAGAGACGTGCAGAGGCAGGCGTCCAAGGCTGTATCAGCACGTGGCAGCTTCAGACATGTGGCTCCTCTGTCTTCTCTTCCTCTGCTCTTCTCTACTACGGTTTCTTCCTCATGGTCTGAGAGAGATGCTGAGCTCTGGCCATAACGTCCACATCCCAGACAGCAGGAAGAAGGGCATGAATTCTCCCTACACAGATACTTCCCAGAAGATGCACAGCACCTTCACTGGCCAGCTCCAAGGAGAGCTAGGGAATACGGTGTATTTTCTAAGTGGCCATCTGCCCCGTTAAACACTAGAAATCTTATTTTCTATAGTAGGAAACTACAGGATAAGAGTAGAAATGGGTATTGGGGGCAACTACCAGTCTCAGACACACTAGACAACCACAAATAATTCTGATGGTGATCTTGACACAAAACTGGAAAAAACGTATGATGGAGGCTTACTGTAAAAACACAGCAGAGCCCTTCAATGAGTTAAATTTTACAAAAGCCCAACTCCATTACTTACATTTTACCACTGTTCCCTCTGCCATGTGGAAGGAGTTGCAGATAAAAAAGAATGGAATTTGCAGTGGTAAGAAGGGTCTGCAGGCCAAAGTGGAGCCGGAGACTGGATGGGAGCACCCAGCACTCTGAGTTCCATCCTGCTTCTGCGTTCGACACAGACTTCTGTTCATGCATTTTGAGTTTCCAGGCAGTTCTTTATTTCCCTCACCTCCCTTTTTCAAACTTTGCCTTTCATTACAGAGCCCTACTCCTGCTGCACAAAGAATATTTCTTCATTTCTTCTAAGTACACTAAGCATATGTCTCCTAAAAGGCTCTTTAATTTCTTGTAGAAAATAATATTCTTAGTCTTTATGGCTAGCTATTCTTTCCCACCATAATTTGGCAGCTTTCTACATGCCCCCTTTTTAATCCTGTTTATTCACCCTTGAATGGGAGTGACATCAACCCAGGCAGACAGTCTGCAGCAGAGAGGGTCAGGAGTCTCCCCTGCACCCTTTCCCTAGACCCTTGGCATTAGCTGCCATCCTCCTCCCATTCAAGTCTGGGCCTAAAGGCCCGTTCACGCTCCGAGAGTGCAGTCAGCAGTCAGGCACGGGTCTGCCACACAGAGCAGACGCCCAGCCTGCTCTCTCCCGTTCTCTACCTAAACCTGAGAATCAATGCAGTTTGCCATTTTGAAACTGCAAAATGGGAAAGGCTGTTTCCACGCTCCTTATGCCTCTGTCCCTTCTTACAACATGGTAGGAAAAACAGTGTCCCTGTCCACCTCGCTCTGCTCCTTGCCTTGGGTTTCCTAGTGGCTGTAGTAAACAAGGAATGAAGGGGCAGCGGGGGTTGGAAGCAGAGCTCTGGCCAGCTCAGAGCAGTTGGGGGGTGAGCCGCTGTTTCCCTGGTCAGCGCCACTCCAGCATCCCAGGCTCAGGAGGACACAGGGGAAGTGAAGCGAAGTCTCTTCCCACTTCCTTCCTTTAGGGCCACTGGTATTTCGGCTTCAGAGACTGAAGTACGCAGCGGGCATTCCAGGACCCAGAGGCTGCTGCACTGCCCCAGAAGAGACAGAGCGGGAAGCCTGTCCTTTTGTGCTCTCCCAGCTGCTGACATGCCTATCATCTCATCTTTGGTCTTTAACCGCTGTGATCAGTTTCTGTCTCTTGTTACCTTCATGGGTTTTTCTGAAAGGAAGCTGGGAGGAGGGGCTGATCCCAAGCACCACAGAAGAGGGCCTGTGGCGGGCCCATGACTGCTTGCCTCGCCTCAGCTGCTTCTGTCTTCTCTCTATCCTCCCGCTGGTGGCCAGAGGGAACTCCATTCAGCTCTTGACGCTCCCCTGCACAGAATACATCGGTGTCTCAGCTGCCCACAGTGTAAAGTCCAAAAGCCTTTGGCACACAAGGCCCTCACAATGGGGCCCACATCTGCTGCCCCAGCCTCACCCTGACCCAAGTCCCACACGTGACACAGCAGCCACCCACACTGAGCACAGGAGCCCTGGATGCCTGCTTATTCCTACACCACGTTTTCTCCTTTCAAAGCCTGATCACTCCTCAGGACTCAGCCCAAATATCCTCTGTGAAGGCCTCCTCAGCGCTCTGTACATACCACTTCTGTGGGCATTTTCGAGCCGGACTGAAATCGCTTGCCTTACGAACTGCAGCCTTAGCCCCTCAGAGGCAAGAACCACATCTTACTCATCTATGTAGTTCTAGTACCACATACAGTGCCCAGAACTGAGAAGACTTGCAAAACAGGGTTCCTCAAATGGCAGATTTGAAACACTGGAGACATAGATTATGTGGCCTTCAGCAAGGCACCTGACAAGGAGGGCACGGAGTTCCAAGTGTCCCCAGTGGAGACTTACAGATGAATGCTAGTCATTTAGACACGTCAGCAACCAAGGAAAAGCCCATCACCGGCGGTGTTGACTGGGTGTCCAGAAAGGAGGGTGGAGGGAAGGACAGAGCATAGGGGTCAGCAGAAAGAGAGGGTGAGCAGGTTCAGAAGGGAGCCTGCAAAGATTCCTTGAAGGAACAAGTCCACAGTGGCAGGAACCCTTAAAGGGATGATCTTAAGGGAGATAAGCCAGGTAAGGGCCAGAATCGAGATGAAACTGACTTAGAAAAATAAATCAGGGCCCATTCTGGCATCTAGAAAACTCACTGCAAATTGCACTCTGAGCCACCAAGATGGAGACGATGCGGTAGAACATGGCTAGTGAGAAGACTTGAGATTCTTGGCCAGGGCTGTGACATAGCCCTCAGGAAAGGACTGTGATCCGGAGCTGCATTTGTGGAGGTCTGTTGTCTGGCTAGCACAGAGGAGATGACTGGTCAGCTTGCTCTTCACTGGTCCACCCAAACCCACTGGGAGCCTTTTGGTGCTGGACCCAGGCTCACAGGAGCCGGGGCTAGGGGAGGTACGCGGAGGACACACCCTGGATGGGGCTGGAGTGTGAAACTACTCTGTGAGGGGCTGCTGACAGCAGAGAGGATGTGCTCCACCCAGAAATGGTAATTCCTGTCCTCCAGTGCTGGAAATCTGGGGAAGGGGATTAACCTGTTCCAAGGACCCTATGGCCAAATCTGGACAAAGGTGGGCTCTACATGGAGAACTGCAACTCAGGGCTTTCCCTCAGGAGACCCAAACCCCCAGCAGAGGCTGGATGGAGGGCGGTGGGGACTTTGCAGAGGACACGCACATGAGAGTCTGTTTCTAAAACTACATATTAAACAACCCAGTTTGCATTCTTTTAAAATCGTATAAAAATTATATTTACATATCAATATAAATTTGAACAAATTAACCCTTTTTGTTTAGAATATTCCCCAAATGGGTAACAATAGTATATTTCCTCCCTTAAAAAGTGGAGAATTTTATGGTATGTATGTTTTACCACAATAAAGGAAGTAGAGCATACCTACCACAGCCTAACCTTTGTCTTATAGCACAGGATAATCTAGCAGAGTCATCTCTGTGAACACAGATCCCCACCACCTGGCACATACCTGTGGCTAGGCTTGGGCCTGGACAAGACCAAGGAAGAAGCCAAGTTTTTCTCAGCGCCTCCCCTGCCCCTTTTCTATGGGGGCTCTTGGGCCGCCCTCCTCAGATACCTCTCCCACCTTGCAGCTTTCCACCAAGACTACCAAGTACCATGCAGGTATTTTCTTCTCTTCCTCTGCATGCTATCCATCAAAGGATAGAGACGGAAAGGATCTTGGAAACAAAGTGTTCCAAATCTGCAGAGAAGTCGGAGTCACGCAAAGGCAATCAGCTGGTCAAGGACCCAGGCTCCCCTCTGCCAGGGCCGGAGCTCCTCCACACCTCCCAGGCCGCCATCCCTCACGGCTGTGCCAAGCGACTGCGCAGGTGATGTGCCACACCAACCTGGGCGATCAGGCAGACAGAAAAGGCACCGGAGCCCAGCAGCAGAGCAGGCACTAGACCAAAGCCAGAGGGGAAGCGCTACTGAGGTGGGTCACCCCCTGGGGAAAGCATCCTCGTCTGAATACCTGAAAGGTGGGTTCTCACAGCCAAAGAAACAAGTGCATGGAAATCACCATGGATCTGCAAACAACTTTTTGATAGGATGTCATTTTCTTGTCACCTCAGTTTTTAACCCTTTATATTTGGTTAAATCTTTTCTATCTCCTAACAGTCAAGATTTTAAGTGTTTTTAAAAGTAACACATTATCAACTTTTACATTACATTAAAATTACAATTTGTCTTCCCCAAAATAAAGTTTTCTATGAAATAAAATGGATATTTCACTCTGCCTCACTTCCATCAGCAGCAAATAACTTCCTTCTAAAGGTGCTTTCCTTAGATTTATGTCTGCTACCCAGAATTCCCTCATGTTGATATTCTGCCAGTACTATAAATGAGGCATATCCACTGAACATTAGAAGACAATTTTCAAAATTTTCCTAACTTTAAAAACATCTAGAAAATTATAACTCTTACTGCAGTAACATGCATATGACAGTTACAGTTAATTACGATTTGGGTTTCATCTGAATGCTTAATGCTTCTTCATGTTTTCTTACTGTTTTAATCAAAGCAAAGCAAAGCAAGAGAGAGAAAGATCAGTCATAGAAATAATTATATTCTAAGACTGTGCTTTTTTACATGCGTGGAAGGCAACTTAAGACACTGAAATAAACTTAATGTATTTCTGGGCTACATTTACTATCGCAGATACCAACAGGACTATTCAGGCCCGAGTGTCAGGCTCACCTGCACAGCGCCACAGCGTCCAGCTGCCGGGGATTTCTGTGGTCTATGATGACGATGTCATGATGTTTGTCCAGGAAACAGGCAAGGACAGCCTGGGGCTCCTTGGTAACTGTACAGTTAAACCCTGCCTTTTCACATGCCCTACAGAATCCGTTACACTGTTTATCTTCTTTGGTAAACACTAAAAGTACCTGAATCAAAAAACACAAACACTTAAAAAAAAAAAGATGTCAGAATGGTCATTTATTAACAAACCTCAGAATACTCCCAAGTGTTTTGAAGGCAAGTACCCAGATGTGAACCTGACAGTCTGTTGATGTCATCCTCCTGAATGTGACTCAGGACGTCCACCCACATCCCCCCTTAGTGCCACTCTATCTGCTCGGAGTCTGGAAGTCCAGGTGCAGGGATCAGATACAGCTTTACTCCTCCTGCTAACAAGCCCGCTGGCAGAACTCAGCAAAGGCCTGATAAAGCATTTTATCTTGAAACTGACTCAACTGAAGCACACAAGTATTGATTTTAGTTAGCAGTAAGTTAATCAGGAAAGTCCTTAGATGGCAAATGCTACTATTTCAGTCAAACTCCTAGAATACTTAATACTTTAAATAATGTTATTAAATGTTTTGACTCAAGATTTTACGTATTCCTCCAAGTTAAAAAAAAATTACTTAGACTGTAAGAGAGGAGATTTAAAGTAGACCAAAATGTTACTTCAAAACCTGCCAGGTAAGTGACACAGGAACAGTACCAGGGGCAAGAAGGGCATCGGTGCCTCCACCCAGGGTGACAGCTGCCGCCCCCACACCTGACCCACATCGGGGACGCCTGCATCTGCCGCCTCGCCCCTCCGGCCAGGCCTGCAGCCGCCTCTAGGTCAGGAGCGCACCGCTCTATTCCTCTGGACCCAGACTGATCAATGGAGACACCAGCGGAGAGGTGGGTTGGGGGCAGCCTGGGAGAAGGAGGCTACAGGGCCAGCAGAAACCCTGCTCCCCAGGGTTTAGTTCCTCTCACTTTACCCAAATGAGCCAAAAACACAAATGTGAAGAACTAAGAGAACACATTTCGGCCAGTCCTTTTCATGTTTTTTTTAAATGTAATAGTAAGTATGCATTTGTGTGCAAAGAGTATCAAACAACTTTGGAGCTAAACTTCAACTGGTTATTTTGCCTCATATTTTGGATTAGACAATTTACAGATACGTTCTCTCTGATAGAGTTGACACAGTAACATGGAGAAGACAATGCTTTTGCTTTTCTATAATGGAGAATTTCAAACATCCAGGAAAGTTGTGAATGACAATGAACTTTCATATCCCTTGTAGGTTCATCAATTGTTAACATTTTGCCACCTTTGCACTCTCTCTCCACACACACACGCTTTTATTTCTGAACCTTTTAAAAGTAGGTTACAGACATTTTTTTCATTTCTACCTCAATGTATATATTCCTAAGAAAAGTACATTCTCGTATATAACCATACTACTGTTACCAGGTTCAGGAAATTTAACATTGATCCAATACTCCTATATAAAATAGAAGGTTATTTTCATTGTATAACTTCAGGCCGTCTCTCTCCCCCTCTTGGAAGAAAATCAGCGTGTGAAAACCACAGCATGGTCTGTTCCTACCTGGAGCTGATCTGGATGGAATCTCATGGGGCCAAACTGCACATCAGCTGCCACCTGCAAGATAAAGATGTGCTTAGAAATGCGGGGGGAAAAAAGACAACCTTGCTTAAGGTTTCTCTCTCTCTAAGCAGCACCACAGATAATAACGAAATTCCTACTCTAGAGAAAAATTACATGAAGTAAATAGTTATTAGACAGAAGAATCCCAGAGATCTCCTTATAAACCCCAGGAAAGGTGGAGAGCAGAAAAGGAGAAATAAAACGAGTCTGACTGCACCTTTTCTTTTCCTTGCTGTGGGTGACTTTAAGTAATTACTCAACTTCCCTCTGCTTCAATTTCTTGTTTGTTACAAAGTCACAAACTAAAATTAGTTCTCTAAGTTTACCCAAGTGCACAAATACCACAAATGTTATAAAGAGCCCCCAGAGATTAGACACTGAATGAACATTGGTTCTTTCCATGCCAACTTCCATCTTTCCCCTGGTGGACACTAAAGTCTTATATCTAAAATGGCACAGAGATAATGAAATCCAGCAATCAGAACCCTGGGACATCACAGCCAAAGAAACCCCATGAAAAATAGTTGACACTTTCATTTTATAGAGGAGCATAACACTTATCAGTAAAAGCTTATCTATTTGAGAACGTCACACTAAAAGACACCAAGATAAACACAATGGCATAACCAGACCCCAATGAATACTACTACTCATAGCGCCAATGCAGGGCTTAGCACTACTGGGCCCCGTGCTATGGGCCGCACACGTGTCTCTCACCAAATCTTCACAGCAACACCGTAAGGATTTGCAGTCGAAAGCTAGGTTCCAAGTACCTTGTTTTAAGGCCACACAGCTGGCAAGTGGCGGCTGGGCTCCCAATGACCAGTCTGGTTAATTCAACAACCTGTGCTGCAAACCCACGGCCACCAGGAGGTCTGGACAGTCTGTGCACTGCACAAAGGAGGAAGAACGGGAGCCAAAACCCAGCCCCACGCGATGAACCCTGGCTCATAGCTGCTACCCAGAGGAAGAGACGGTTTGTTTTGGAATTTTCCCCAATAAACCCTGTATGTCCTGAGGGGATCCATAGGCCTCTGAGGATGGTATGATTCCACCCCTGGAGCCCAGCAGCGGCAGCACAGGTCTATAAGCCTTCCCACAAGACACTTGCTGGCTACCGGCCTCCAATCCATCCCCTCAAACAGTCTTCTACCCTACAGAAAACACACATAAAGGAACCTGCCTAGTGATGGAGGAGGTCCGTGTATGTCTATCACTGCTGGAAGCTGGTGTCTGGGAATCCTGGGCCCCCTGCTCAGCTTCTGATCTGCTGTGCAGGACCCATCTCTCAGAAGGCACGAGAAGCACGGAGGCCCTACTGTCCTAGACTATGACTGAGGAGGCGGACTCTGCGGCTGTGGCGGGGCAGGAGAGCGTCACAGCCCCGGTGTCCTCCCGGGCGCCCCGCCCCAGGCCGGCCTCATGCTAGAGCACAGGGCACGCCAGGGCCGGAACTTCGGAGGGAAGGGGTGGGGGGGGCCCTTCACGGTGAGGTGGCATCCGTCTCATCGTCCTCCTCCCCCAGCAGTGAGAGGGAGAGCAAGGGAAACAGAAAAGGTGAGGTTTCTGTTGGTTTTGAAAAAGGTTAAAGCAATGAATGAAAGAGCAAACAAGGCCTACAGTGGACCTACTCCAGAAAAAAAAAAAGAGAAGGAAAATCATTCTGCTCATTTCCTACAGCCCCGGGGCAGTTTCCTAAGAGAAAGCGGAAAGCTGGGGGCAGGAGGGTGGCGCCACGGCCCCAGGAGAGCAGCAGCCCCACCGCACGCCGCCTCCCACCGACTCGGGCCCGCAGCCGCCGACAGAGGCCACGCGGGAAATGCGCCGCGAGGGGTCAAGGAAGTTAAAAACAGTCTGAGAGGGAAGGAAGAAAAGTGTAAAAACACGATAGCCTAGGTCACAAAGAAAAACCTTAAAACATACTCCTAAAAGTAAAAGTGTATGGTTTTTATTCTTCATAATGCAATCAGACCAGAAATTAAAAAAAGAAGGTTAAACAAAATCAACAGATAACCGCTCCTTGGAAAAATTTTAAATGCTAACTCATGTAATTGCTAGATCAGAGAAGGAAATGCAAACAATACCTACAGATTATTTGGAAAATAATGAAAATGAGAATATCATGTAGTAAAGCTTACAGGATACTGTTAAATTTTACTCAGAGGCAAAATTCATAGACTTAAGTCTTTTTCTGTCATGAAACAAGAAGTAAATACACTAACCTTCAAATCACTAAGTTTGAGAAAGTCAGCAATCCAAACTTGAGGAACCAGGAGGAGAAAAACTAAGCTAAAGGCAATAATTGATAAAATTTTAAAACGTTAGTGACTAGCATGATTTTTTAAAACACACACATATATATATAATGTTGGTCACAGCTGAGAGACAAGATAAAAGTGTGGATGGCTCAGGGCAAAAGCCTCAGCCCTCCTGGGAAAGCACTTCTGAGGACATGACCTACACCAAGGATGGGTGGAATAACTTTCACAAAGGATAACATAACTTTATGGTCTCAACTTACAAAAAGTAATTCAACAATGCATTCATTTTTAAGGGAGAAAGCTATACATTTTTTGAAGACCAGAAATTCTGCCTCAGTATAATCTAAGCAATACCAATTTAAAACATTAATGTTTCAGCAATTCTATTTTACCATTGAACACTTGTTTTATTTACTTAACTAGACTGCATTTTGACCATACATCCTGTCTACGGGGTATATCCGGCTCTCAGGACCTCTGTTGAGCAGTGTCCCGGCAGGGCTGGACAACTACTTACCACTGCCCCCCCAAAATAACCACCACCAGGAAATGTGACGGCAGTCCTCAGTGAGCGAACGTCAGCGGCGGGCCCTGAGAGTAAGCAGCTTCGCAGCCGCTCTGGAGGAGGGGACCAGAGCTACTGGAATTCCTGTCCCTCCTTTCTCTGTATATATAAAGATCACAACCAAGCTGACCTAATACTTTAGGTCATGGCTCTCTTAATAAGAATTTACTTTCCACATTAATATTTAGAATGGAAGAGTTATTAATAACACAGCTTTGATTTAATCTTTCAGCTTCAAAAGCAGCTGATATTTTTAGGAGATATAGGAAACAACAGTACATTCATGGGCTGATGATAATTATACAAGTTGAGTTTAGTCTTTTGTATTTTAAAATATTTATTAATATTTATTATAAGCATTTATTAATATTTACTGCTAAGAAGGCTGTAAAATTAGCATATCAGATATGGAAAATGTCTATTTGTATTTTAATATTTTAAAGTAATTTTTTGTAAATATGGCTGACAGAAACATGAATTATTATTAGAAGCTTTGATGAACCTCATACCAGATTTCTTTTCTCTCCCTAAATGACCTAACATTATTTAGATGTGACACCAGAAGGCCAGGTTGCTGTATTATGAATCCTGACCGCGGGTGGCGGTGGGAGAGGACAGAGATGTAATTCCCACCGGGTAAGAGTTCTCCTCCCCTGACCCTATCTCTTGCCTTTGTTTTTTTCTCTTTAGCTTTTAGTCACCATTTGCCACACTCCACATTTTATTATCTGTCTTCTTCATTGTCTGTCCCTCCCACTAGAATGTAAGTTATATAAAGACAGGGATTTACCTGCTTTATTCATTGCTGTATTTCTAATTCCCAAAACAGTGCCTGGCACACAGCAGGCAATCAAAAAACATTTTTGAATGTTTATTCAACAGCTAATCTTTCAGAATCATTTATATATATATATATAGAAATCATACTCATTTCAATTTATACATATATGTACATATGTAATATAGCACTTCCAGATTTCAGAGTATTTTCATATATACTTTACTTCATAAAAGAACAAGAAGGAATCTTATGAAAAGCCTAACCACTAGAAACCACAAAAGAATCTTGTGATCTACCTCTTTTTCCTACATTCTCTTTATAGAAAAAGAAGGTTATACTGGGATCAATTTACATTAACTACATACAAACCTAGGAACAACAGTAAAGATATAAATCAGATTTTGTCTTGAGCCATACTGACCCTCCAGGCTTTCCCTGAACAGCCAGTGAGCGTCTCCTCTCTCTCTCTGGGCAGACAGTAATAAGTACCTTGATCAAAGGAACAGAGCCTAGATAAGAGGAGTCAGGAGACACCAGTTCTTAGGTGGAAAAAGTCAAAATTAACACAGATATCTGTGGACTGTGTACTGGTATGTTATACACCAAGCAGGGAGGAAGGTGCTTGGAGAGCGAAGAACAAGCGCCTACCCCCATCCTTGAGGAGCAGGAGAGGAAAATGTGAACTACAGCAATATGGTGCAGTTTTAATAGAGAAAGAAGGTGCCTATGTGCTAAATGCTTTGCTTCTATTTCTTTTTAAATTTAGTCCTTACCCTATGAGTAAGGAAAGCTCATGAGCTCCATTTTATTGATGAACAAACTGAAGCTCAGAGCAGTATGGTTAAACAGCTGGTAAGTGGCAATGGTGGGAACAGAACCCAACTCATGGGAATTTAATTCCAGTGATCTTTTCACATTCCATTGGGAAAGGCCTAAAATCACATGACCCTATCCAATATCTGGTTGAAATAAGACCAAGAACCTGGAAATCAGCATTCATCCATTCAACCAATATTGGGTAAACACCCATTTACGTGTTAAATGGTCTCCTAGGTACTGGGCATTCAACAGAGAACAGGACAGACAATACCTCCACTTAACAGGGAGCGATGTCATGGAAAGGAGCTCTGTCACAGACTCAGTCAGGGAAAACCCCTCTGAGCTGGCAATGCGGAGGGCAAGGTGTGAATGATGAGAAGGAGCCCGCCATCCAGGAATGGAGGAAGGAACACCAGGCAGAGGGCGAGCAGCACACAGGACCTCGGGAGGAGCACTTGAGGAGAGGAAGGGGAAGAGGGCAGGAGATGAGGTCATGGTTTGGCAGGAACCCTAAAATGCAGAGCTTCCTAAGCCAGAAGAGAAACTTGGGTTTTATTCTAAATTTCATGACAAGCCACTAGAGTTTTATACAAGGAAGTGATGTGATCTAATTCTTATTTTTTAGAAAGATCCCTTTGGCTACCTGTGGAGAATGGACACTGGGACACCAGTAGGGAAGTCTCCCTAGTGGTCCAAGTGGGAGACCTTGGCGGCAGGGCCTGGCCGTTGCCACGGAGATGAGTAGATGGATTTGGGTGGTGTTCTGGAGGCAGAATGATGGAAAGGATACAACCAAACCCTCTGATTCCTAGACCAGAGTTCTGATATCTGACCTGCAGTTTGTATCAGTGTTGTGTGGAAACTTGGGGTTCTGCAAGGCATCCTACTAGAAGCTGGTGTGGATTTGCTTGGACCTTTCCAAATCCACCCACAAGGTGGCACCAAGATCTACCCAGAGGCGAAGCCCCAGCTGCTCTCCTGGGGCTTTCTCCCAGAGCAGGCAAAACCCTGTAGACTCATCCCTACCCGCCTGTCTCTGTTTTCTCCCCTCACTTGTCCCTATTTCCCTTCAATCAATTTAAGCACCAAATATTTACAAGGAGTCTTTATATACTATTCCAACTGGATGCCAAAATCAAGTCATGTGCTAAGGTGAAAGTACTCAGGTCCTTTTTTTCCCAAACCCATAGTGTTGGGCAAAAAATGGTCTGGATTAAATGAGCTATTTGAAGAGCTAAACACAATGCCTGACAGTGAGTAAATGCTCCATAAACTCAAGTATCTACAGAAAAGATTTTCCAAGATGTTTTTGTTAGGAAATTAATTTTACATGCACTTTAAGGTATTTTTTAAACTGTATTTTCCCAAAGAGCTATTTCTTTCAGAGCACTAAGGTAATCTCTAATAATTACCATTAACATCACAATACCTTGAAATACTGTACAAAATAGGATCCAGTTCTTAAATGCATTAATGTATTTGGTACAGGGGACAAATAACTGTTTCCTTGAAACCCTGAAAGATTGCCTCTGAAGGTAAAATCAGAAAGAATCAACCAATAAAAAAAATGAGAATAGCCACTTGTAGGATAACCCAACCCATGAGCTTCTTTGTAAATGTGTCACTGAAATCCTTAAATCCAGCTTCAGAAATCTCAGGTAGAACATCATCATGGAGGCCAGACCAGAATCTATTTTTCCCCCAACCCATCAAAAAAGAGGAAACTGATCACTTGGGTATTGACTTGTCAGAATGAGGAGGGTCTACAGACTGCAGCAGGGGGAGGTGGGGGGGAGCCAGAGGCTGCGTGCGAACTCAACGCTATTTATTCAGCTCCCTCCTGAACTGAACCCAGCAGCCTAGAAGCTCTCAGGCTATCGAAAAGGCATGTTCCTAGCTAGAAATTAACAAACCAGCATCCTGCCTTTCTCTGGGAAGCGCCTATTCCTGGCACATTTACACTTATCAATCATGCCTGTATCACAGCCTGCACACTCAAACAGCAGTGAGTCTTGTTCAGAAGGCTTGACAGCTGCTGGCTGCCTACCTGAGCACTCCTAGCACCCTGATTGCAAATGGCAGCTTAGGTTGTACTGGGTTAGCTAATGAACCTCAGTGCTATCCAAAAGGGGTTACAGAGAATGACAACCTATGCAATAGAATGAATTGTCTAGAATCACCCAAATAATTTCCATGACCAGTATTTCTCAGGCCGAATAGATAGGGATTTGAACTCTGACCCACCCTATGAAAAACTGTGACTTTAGGCAAGTTTCTTCACTTTGCTAAGCCCCACCAGGCAGTGGCAGTGGAGATGAAATGAGTAAGAGGCGAGCAGGTCTCCATACAGCGCCTGGCGCCCACCTCGGGGCTCCACAGTGCGCAGCCATTACCTTTAGTGGACGGGCTGGGCAAGCATTCAGGATGCCCCTGCCGGGCTCCGGAGCAATGAAGAAATCCCTCCCAGGGGTGGGGCTCAGCACGTAAGCTCTCACAGAGGGAGGGTTTCCAGACCGAGCGCTATTTGGAGAAGTCTGCCACGAAGAGCCCTATTGCTCATCCCAGCCTCCTCCCTTCCTCGGCCAAACCATCAGGCCCTGTGAGTGCAGTCCGCGGCCTGAGGCGCTACTGCGGAAATCACGTTCACCCTCTTTTATGAGGGCTGCCCAAGTATTCTCTGTAATTGGCTACGCTGCCTTTTTTTAAATAAATAACACTGGTTCCTTTAAAGTTTCTTTTTGGGATATTTTTCACTACTAATTATGTCTAATTCTAAATTTCAAATAACCAGCTCAGAAAAATGAAGGAAAAGGTCATTTTCTCATGTCCCAAAGGAAAGTGAACTTGAGTTCCAGCAGAGCGACCACAGGGGAGAGAGGGAGCATATGCAGCAAAGGCACTACCAGCCCCTGCAGCCAGGATGAGGAGGCCCTGGGGCAGGCGAGGGCCTCCGATGAGGGTGGGGGGTGAGGGACGGCTGCAAGGCGGAGAACCACAAGCACCAAATGATTGCCCTCATTTGTGGAGTAGAACAACAAAGCAAAACTGAAGGAAGAAAACAGCAGCAGACTCACAGACTCCAAAGGACTAGCAGTTACCAAAGGGGAGGGGTGGGGGAGGGCGGGAGAAGGGGATTTGAGGGTATTATGATGGCACACATGGGGTGGGGGAGGTCAGGGGAAGGCAGCGCAGCATAGAGAAGACAAGTAGTGACTCTGTGGCATCTTACTACACTGATGGACAGTGACTGCAATCGGGTGTGGGGGGGGACTTGACAATATGAGTGACTGTAGTAATCACATGTTTTTCATGTGAAACCTCCATAAGAGTGTATATCAAAAATACCTTAATAAAAAAAATTGTATAAAAAAAAGAATGGCTGGAACCTTGGCCCCGGGCCCTGGGTAACCACTGCCTCCCCCTACATTGCAAATACAGCAACAGCCCAGGCTAGAGATTTCCCAGAGAGACTATATTCTTCCAGGGCTTCAGAACCCTTCTTCCTAAGGACTTTAGGGTAAAGCCTTGACCAGAAGTTATCTGATATCTATATAGGAAAAATGCATATTTATGCCTTTCAAACTAAATACATTTTTTTAAGACTATTTTTTTCCAGAGCAGTTTTTGTTTTACAACAAAATTGAGAGGGAGGTAGAGGTTATTCTTATACCCGCCCCCTCCGGCCCCCAGTGCACAGGTTTCCCCACCATCAACATCACTCACCAGATGGAACACTTTTTACCAAGGATGACCTACCTTGGTACGTCATAATCACCTCTAATTCATGTTTTACCTTAAGGTTCCCTCTTGGTGTTTTACATTCTATAGCTTTGGACAAATGTATAATAATATATATCCACCATTATAAATTCATACAAAGTATTTTCTCTGCTGTAAAAATCCTCTGTGCCTTGCCTATTCATCTTCCCTCACCTCCCACCCCTGGCAACCACTCATCTTTTAACTGTTTCCATAGTTTTGCATTTTCCATACTGTTATATAGTTGGAAGCATACAAGTATGTAGCCTTTTCAGATTGGCTTCATTCAGTTAGAAGTATGATGTAAGTTTCCTCCACGCCTTTCATGGTTTGATAATTCATTTCTTTTTAGTGCTGTATAACATTCCATGATGAACTGCCATCTAAGTTTTGGCAATTATGAATGAAGCTGCTCTAAACATCCAGGTGTAGATTTTTGTGTAGATATACGTTTTCAACTCCTTTGGATAAATATAAAAGAGTGCTACTGCTAGACCACCATATGATACAAATATGTTCAGTTCTGTAAGAAACTGCCAAACTCTCTTCCAAAGTGGATAGGCCCTTTTGCATTACCCCCAGCACTTGCGGCTCCACATCCCCACCAGCATTTGATGTCATCAGTGTTCCAGATTTTGGCCATTCAAACGTATATAGTAATATCTTACTGTTGTTTTAATTTCCCTTTCCCTGATGACACCTGATGTGGAGCATCTTTTCATATGCTTATGTACCATCTGTATATCTTCTTTGGTGAGGTGTCTCTTAAGGTCTTTGACTCATTTTTTTAATTAGGTTGTTTTCTTATTAAAGAGTTCTTTGCATATTTTGGACAAAGTCTTTTATCAGATGTGGTCTTCTGCAATATTTTTTCCCAGTGTGTGGCTTGTCTTCTAATTCTCTTGATACTGTCTTTCACAGAGGAGAAGCTTTTAATTTTAATGAAGTCCAGCTTATCAGTTCTTTCTTTCATGGATTGCATCTTTGATATATTATCTAAAAAGGCATCACTATTCCTAAGGTCACCTAGGTTTTCTCTTGTGTTATCTTCTAGGAGTTTCATAGTTTTTTGTTTTACTTTTAGATGTATGACCCATTTTGAGTTAATTTTTGTGAAGTGTGTAAGGTCTGTAACTAAACTCATTATTTTGCATGTGGATGGCCAATTGTTCCAGAACCATTAGCTGAAGAAACAAACTACCTTTACTCCTTTGTCAAAGATCAGTTGACTATATTTATGGGTGTCCATTTCTGGGCTTTCTATTCTGTTCTATTGATTTGTCTGTTTTTTCACCCATACCACAATGTCTTGATTACTGTAATTCTGTAGTCTGGAAGTAAGGCACTATCAGTCACTCCTCCTTGTTCTCCTTTACTATTAGGTTGGCTGCTCTTGGTCTTTTGCTTCTCCATATAAATGTCAGAATTAGTTTGTCAATATCCATAAAGTAACTTGCTGGGATTTTGATTGGGATTGCATTGAATCTATAGATCACATTGGGACAAACTAATATCTTGACAATATTGAGTCTTCCTATCCATGGACATGGAGTATCTCTCCATTTATATGGTTCTTCTTTGATTTTATTCATCAGAGTTTTACGGTTTTCCTCATATAGATCTTGTGCATATTTTGTGAGATTTATACCTAAGCATTTTGTTCATGTTGGGAAGTGTTAATGTGAGTAGTAGTATGTTTTTAATTTCGAATTCCATTTGTTCATGTTATAGAAATATATATTTTTTTTACAAAAAAAATATATATATATATATATTTGTAAAACTTTGTACATTACAACACTGCTATAATCACTTACTAGTTCCAGTTTTCTGTCAATGGTTTAAAATTTTTCTATATAGACAATCATGTGATCTGTAAACAAAGACATTTTATATTTTCCTTCCCAATCTGTGACCTTTTATTTCCTTTTCTTGTCTTATTGCATTAACAAGGACTTCTAGTATGATGTTGAAAAAGAGTGGTGACAGGATTTAGTCAATTTCATCTATGTTATCAAATTTGAGGGCATAGAGATGTTCCTAGTATTCCTTTCTTATCCTTTGGATTTAATTTGGTCTTCTTTTTTCCTAAGTTTCCTAGGGTGGAAAACAAGATTATTGATTTTAGATCTATCTTCTTTTTTAATATATGCATTAAATGCCACAAATCTCTAAGCACTACTTTTGCTGCATCCCACAAATTTGATTGTTTTCATTTTCGTTTAGTTCAAAAATTCTTTCAACTTCTCTTGAGATTTATTTTTTGACCCATGTGTTATTTAGAAGTGTGTTGTTTAATCTCCACATATTTTGGAATTTTCCAGTTATCTTTCTGTTATTGAGTCCTAGTTTAACTTAACTGTAGCCTGACAAAAGACATTGTATGATTTCTATTTTTAAATTTGTTAAGTTGTTATGGCCCAGATGTAGTCCACCTTGGTAGGTGTTCCACATGAGCTGGAGAAAAAATGTGTATTCTGCTGTGGTTGGATGAAATGGTCTATGAATTATACTCAGGTGATGGATGGTGGTACTAGTTCTACATGTCCTTACTGATTGTCTGCCTACTGGATATGTCCATTTCTGAAAAAGGGGTGGTGAAGTTTCCTACTATGATAGTGGACTTAGCTATTTCTCCTTGCAGTTCTAATAGGTTTTTGCCTCACAGTTTGGTGCTCTGTCACTGAGTGTATACATGTAAAGAACTGTTGGATCTTCTTGGAGAGCTGACCTCTTTTGTTATTATACAGTACCCTTCTTTATCCCTGATAACTTTCCCTACTTTGAAGTCTGTTCGTCTGAAATTAATACAGCTACTCTTGCTGGCTTTTGATTAGTGTTAGCATATCTTTCTCCATCCACTTATTTTTAACATATATGTGTCTTTATATTTAAAGTGCATTTCTCATAGACATCTGTTTCTGATATTTCCTGTGGTAATCTGGTCAAACTGTTGGAGGTAAATTTTATAATACTATGGGGGCTCCCTTGTGCCAGAGCCTCCCTGGACATTTTCATCCCCAGATATGTCCACACTGAGCCTCCAGTGATTTGCCAATTACAGTTCAGGTTCTCCTACCCCAGCACTGGTTTCTGTAGAGGTTTCTATTCACGAGTGTCTGGTAAGCAGTGACTCCCCATGTTCAACTGTCTCTCTAATCTTGGGGACAACAATTTGCCCTATGTTCTTCCTTCTCTTATGGATTTAAGAAGAGTTATCAGGCTATTCAGCTTTTTTACTTGTTAGGACAGAGTGTTGACTTCCAAGCTCCTTACACACAGAACCAGAAACTGTAAGTCCAGTACATTTTTAACAAAATGATGTGCAGGAAGTCTCAAATACAATCCAGATACACTTGTTAGAACATCATAATAGTCATAATTGCACACGTGCTTTGGAAAGCATGGTGTGTCCAAAGAGATGTGCATCTCTGAAGCTGCTGAAGCAGAGAGGGTGTCCCAGGGCCACAGGAGGGCAGGCAAACTGCCCTTGTTAGTGCATTCAGGGCAACCTCTTGTTAATAATCACAATGCTTGGAGATTAGAAAATGATGTTTTAAGCATTCGATATCCTTACCTGCTAGATAGTAAAGTACTATATGTAAATAACAAAGTTTCACTTACGCTTTAGGAAACAGGCTTAAGGTTTTGAGTTGTCTTAGAATGAATTATAATTTTTCCCACTTAAAATAGTAAGAAATGCCTCCTGGTTTAAATTTTCACTTAGAGCATATGATATTCAGGAACCAGTTCTTGAGGTTAAGCCAAAAACTGCCTGTATGTGCATACTCTATGACCCATAAGTGAGAATTTTGGGTCTATTCACAAAGATATGTAAGGGAACAAGTGCAAATGTGCTTTTACAGTGTTATGAATTGTAGCAGAGAGTTGCAGGCAATATGAGTATATCTAACTGGGCGACAGTAATATAATGTATCTTAAAAACATATGCTAAGTGAAAAAATAAACTGAGATCTACAATACCATTTATATAAATTAAAAACACATAAGCACATAACAATACATACTTTATAAGAACACATAAAAACAAAATATATATTAAGCACATGAGAATGGTTATTTATGGTAGGCAGGGAGGGAAAGGAAGTGGAGGCTCAGATGAAAATAAACTAAACAACAAAAAGAGAGGAACATAGGAGGTAGGCAAGGATTTCTTAAACACAAAAAGCACTAACCATAAAGGGAAAGACTGATAAATTATATTTTAAAATTAAGAACTTCTGTTCATCAAAAGACCCTAGTAAGGGAATGAAAAGGTAAACCACAGAATGAGAGAAGTTATCTGTAAAACATATAACCAGCAACGGACCATAATATAAAAAGAATACTGAAGATGAATAAGAAAAAAATCAGACAACCCAAGGCTCATGGGAGGGAGCCTGCACAGGAAGATGATGCTAATATGCTAAGAGCTGAGAAGGATAATTCAATTCTCTGCATCAGAATTCTACTAGGAAAAGAAATTGAGCTCATCAACAATTTTTAAGTTTTAACAATTTTGTAAGACTGTACATAAGCAAGAAATTTGAAGAGATATTTTAAATTTTATAAAACATATAAACAAATGTCATTGGCTAAAGTTTCTTCTATTTTAAGAGAGTTCTTGAGAAAAAACTGGAGAAAGAGGCATCCACATCTACTATTTGTGTTATCTACAAGGGGAAATGAGTTACTTATGCAACTACTACACAGTAGAAACCTTTGTTTCCATAGAGATTATGACACAACTGATTTAGGCCTTAAATTAGAATATTCTGATTTGAATTGAGAAAAATGATCTTTTTGTCTACATGAATAGTGTATTCAGTACGAACAAAAGCTCTGTACATCTGCTGATATCATTTCCTCCTTTCTTCAGTAATTAATAATGAGAATACATCCACACAAGTCCTAAAAAGGAATTCATACCCCTAAAATTTTAACAGAAGTGTCTGAAAATACATAGGAAATGACATATTTCTACAGGATGTACAAAAATGCTGACCATAAAGAACTAACACAAAACATTTCAAAACATCTTTCTGCTCATTTCACATCTACTACACTTAAACATTCTCTTGTAATAACTGTCTCAACAGCAAGACAAGAGTCAGGTCCATTTTCCTTCTGTCATTACCACCTGCATCAAACAAATAAACTGTATATTGCAGACAACAGAGAAGGGAAGGGGATGGGAAATGCATGAAAGTACTCATCAAAAGCACAGAAATATCAGAATTTTACTTAAATTTCAAAAGGAAATATCTGATGCATAAATACACTACATGTAAAACCCTTCAAAGGCTTCACATTGCCCTAGATAAAGCCTGGATTCTCTGATACGGCATTCAAGGCTCCCATAGGTATGAAGCCTATTCAACTCCTCCAACCACTCACAACCCTTGAAAGACCATGTTTCTTACCACTGGGCTGTAGTCACATGGCTCACTGAATGGCACACTCTTGCCTTCTTCCTCTTTTCCCTTAATTCCTCCTCATTTTTCAAGACTGAAGTGTGGGGAAGCTCTAGCTATGCCTCTGGCCCAAACCTCTATCTGGATGAGGTGCTATGCTTATGTGTTCCCAAGGTATCTTGGGTTTATCTTCATGACAGATTTATATTCACCTGTTTCCCCGACCAGACTGGGCATCTGAGTTCTATTCATAAAACTGGAACCTTAGTAAGTACAGTGCTTGGTGGCTGCTGAATGAACCAATTACTGAGTAACTGAAATCCCCGACACTTCCTTGTGTTTTGATAATAAATGTTCCTAGAGGAAGTATCTAAGGAAAAAAGGACAAACAATCCCAGTGTTAGTTAGAGTAAAATGAAGACTGGCTAGGTTTCCTGATAAGCTATGTAAACCATTCTGTTCTTTTTCTAATTTATTTTATTATCATTAATCTTTTTTTTAATATAATTTATTTTATTATCATTAATCTACAATTACATGTGCAATATTACGGTTATTAAACTACCCCTTCATCAGGTCCCCCCCACCAACCCCATTACAGTCACTGTCCATCAGCGTAGTGAGATGCTATAGAATCACTACTTGTCTTCTCTGAGTTGTACTGCCCTCCCCGTGCCCCCCCAACATTACATCTGCTAATCGTAATGCCCCTTTTTCCCTCTTATCCCTCCCTTCCCGCCCATTTTCCCCAGTCCCTTTCCCTTTGGTAACTATTAGTCCGTTCTTGGGTTCTGTGAGTCTGCTGCTGTTTTGTTCCTTCAGTATTTTTTCTTTGTTCTTATACTCCACATATGAGTGAAATCATTTGATACTTGTCTTTTTCGGCTTGGCTTATTTCACTGAGCATAATACCCTCTAGCTCCATCCATGTTGTTGCAAATGGTAGGATTTGTTTTCTTCTTATGGCTGAATAATATTCCATTGTGTATATGTACCACATCTTCTTTATCCATTCATCTACTGATGGACACTTAGGTTGCTTCCATTGCTTGGCTATTGTAAATAGTGCTGCAATAAACATAGGGGTGCATCTGTCTTTTTCAAATTGGGCTGCTGCATTCTTAGGGTAAATTCCTAGGAGTGGAATTCCTGGGTCAAATGGTATTTCTATTTTGAGTTTTTTGAGGAACCTCCATACTGCTTTCCACAATGGTTGAACTAATTTGCAGTCCCACCAGCAGTGTAGGAGGGTTCCCTTTTCTCCACATCCTCGCCAACATTTGTTGTTGTTTGTGTTTTGGATGTTGGCCATCCTCACTGGTGTGAGGTGATATCTCATTGTGGTTTTAATCTGCATTTCTCTGATGATTAGCGATGTGGAGCATCTTTTCATGTGCCTGTTGGCCATCTGAATTTCTTCTTTGGAGAAGTGTCTATTCATGTCCTCTGCCCATTTCTTAATTGGATTATTTGCTTTCTGTTTGTTAAGGTGCATGAGTTCTTTATATATTTTGGATGTCAACCCTTTATCAGATACGTTTTTTATGAATATATTCTCCCATACTGTAGGATGTCTTTTTGTTCTACTGATGGTGTCCTTTGCTGTACAGAAGCTTTTCAGCTTGATATAGTCCCACTTGTTCATTTTTGCTTTTGTTTCCCTTGCCCGGGGAGATATGTTCATGAAGAAGTCGCTCATGTTTATGTCCAAGAGATTTTTGCCTATGTTTTTTTCTAAGAGTTTTATGGTTTCATGACTTACATTCAGGTCTTTGATCCACCTTGAGTTTACCTTTGTGTATGGGGCTAGACAGTAGTCCAGTTTCATTCTCTTACATGTAGCTGTCCAGTTTTTCCAATACCAGCTGCTGAAGAGGCTGTCTTTTTCTAATTTGACAATGAAATCCTTCCAGCTGAATATTCTCTCTCATTCTCAAAGGTCTCCAAAGAAATGATGCAATTGTTGGTTTTGTTACAGTTGAGTATATCCTCAATTAACCAAATATTCAAAAAATAGTTCTGCTTGATTAGATTGTCTTGTTGCTACTCTGAATGTTTTGTTCCCCATTATCAACTACTATTTTCAACGTTTTGTTTAGATTATCACAGAAAGTGCCTGACCTCCTTTTGAAAAATTGTTTTCCATTTAAATTATAACATATAATAAGAAGTGAAAAACGGTATTGGTTTTGAGCACCCATAGCTGAATCTGAAAAGAAAGCATGATGCCCAAAAAAAACAAGAAGCCTTCTAGTTCAATCAGTGGCACAATTTTCATATAAAAATGTTAAGATATGACCATGTGATTCTACAGAAAATTTTGTAAAACCAGTAACAAATAGAAGCAAAAATATTTCAGATTTTGAATGTATATCTATATACATTTATATATCTATATACATTTATATATCAAGCTAAATCAAACTTGAGTTTTAGCATGCTCATTTAATAGTATAAAAATTTTTCCCAATACAAAATGTTATTAGCAATGGGAAAATTATCAAACATATATGGCAGTGATAAGGAATAAATGTAAAACATGAAGTTGTGGATTCCTCAGTAAATGAAATTAGGGCAGACCACATCCACAGCGGTTAGTTTCACTTATTACATGTTTATATTTCCTAAATAGTTTTCAACAAAAAGGTGGCTGAAGGATTGGGGAAACACAGATTCCCAGCACACTGAAGAGTTCTCAATAGAATGACGCTGACGGGCCTTGAGCCACCACATCACAGGTGGTCTAAAGAAAGACTGTTAACAGCAGAGAACAAGAAGCTCGGATATGACCTTTCAACTTTGATTAGCTCTACACAACCCAAGGCAGAGCCATCTCTTGCGGGCGTTTTTCAGGAATCACTGAAGAACTTCCCCGCAGAACCCACATCCAGCATGCATAGAGACATTTGACTCATTTAGGAAAAAAGAGCTTCGTAGTAAATGATGGTGCATGAAATAAATCTGGGGAAGGTTTTATCTCCACTGCCTTTCTGGAGGGTAAAACAAATAAGGTTCTGATATTCTGATGAGCCAGCAGTTCGCTTCTACCATTGGCAGGTTGGGTATGTAAGGCTCTTTGTAGGGGAACCAGAAAAGTCATTTTAAGTCATTTTTCCACCTTAAACCTGCTTAATGGAAATAGCGCTTCCTCCACTCCTAAAACTGGGGCAGGCCTCATAACTCTCCTGCCCACTCTTCCCTAACACCATGTCCTAGCGTCTGCACTTTGTTCGTTTCCTGGGGCCGCCACAACAAAATTACTACCAACTAGCTGGCTAACAGACAGTTATTCTCTCACAATTCAGGACACCACTAAGCCCGAAATCAAGGTGCAGGCAGAGCTGGTTCCTTCTGGAGGCTCTGAGTGAGAGACCCTCTCAGGCCTCTCTCCTCGCTCCTGATGGCTCCCAGAAGCCCTGGGCTTGCAGACGCAGCCCTCCAAGTCTGCCGGTCACCACACAGACTTCTACAGGCGCCAGTTACTGGATTCAGGGCCTATGCTAATGCAGCAGAACCTTATTTTAACTGATCACTTCTGCAAGGACGTTTCCAAATAAGGTCATATTCTGAGGTTTCAGTGGACATTAATGTTGGGAGGATACCATTCAACCCAGTACAGTCATTAAGTCACAAATACAGCCTCAACTCAGTAATTAAAAGTGATTAGTAATTGGTCCACTTCATTTGCATCAAGTTCAAAAGGGGCAAAACTAATCTAGAGTGTTATTTGGTGGACGTAGGAGCTGGCTGAGAAAACAGCAAGGAGCCTTATAGGGTTCTGGAATGTTCTATTTCTTGATCTGATGCTGGTTGTAATTTATAAAAATTCACATTGTACACTTATGATTTATGCACTAACTGCATTAAATTCAAAAAGGGTTTACTTTAAAAAGAAAGCAATCGGCCCAATATCTTCAGAGCACCTGAGTGTTCACTGGAAGGAACGCCTTCTCTCCCTCTCCCCGCAGGGCAGGCTGCAGGCGCAGAGCCCCTTCAAGTAAGAGGCGGTGACAGCTCTTCTTCCTCTCGCTTCTCCATCTGCTGGAGGCTGTTTCTGAGGCGGGGAGCATAAAGGACCAGAGTTCCCACTTGACTTGGAGCCTGGTGGTCTCTAAAGCTTTCCTATGGAGCATTTTTGTGCTTTCTCTAGAGATTCTCCTGTTGTGTTGCTCCCACTGCAAATCTCTCGGACGGGCAGTCCCTCTCTTCCAGCTGGCTTTTCCCTAGCCTTCCTTCCTTATTTTCTACCTTAGTGCAAATCCCATGGCCTTTAGTGTGGAGTCCCTTCAGCCTGGTAGGCTAATACCTTGGTAGGTGAACCCCTTCAGAAGGACCCAAGGTCAACATTTTACCTAGACGCAGCACCTGCCGAAAGCCACACTGTGCCTCCAGCTCTGCTCTCAGAGCACCAGCACCTTGCCTGGTGGAAGGGAAGGTGGGTATATTCAGTCAAGCCCACCAAGCTTTCAGGTACAGTGGCTCTGCCTGTTTGTCCTTTAATGTCTGGGGTGCTTCCCGTTTATGCTCCCATTTTACTTAAGGGAACCTCCAAGAAAGCCTCCTCATTCACTGCTCAGATGTTCGCCGAGAGCTCAAGTCTCTGAATGGATGGAGAGAACAAAGAACCAAGGAGGGAAGGAAAGGGATCCAGTGCCCGGTGCTGCCGGGCGCGGCACCACATGCGCAGAGGAACTGGGAGGGCTGCCAGGGCAATCTGGAGGCAGGCCGCAGGACGGCAACAAGTCTTCCTACTTCCTCTCTAGGTTGGGATTCCTGCCTCTAGCATGTGTGTTTTCAATCCAGTCCATCAATCTAAACTTTAGTAACAAGTGCCCACTAGGCTTGTTTTTGGTGTTGTGAGTTTTTAACAAGTAATCAGGGTAAAGATTTGGGAAGGTGGCAGTAGAGACTGCTAAAGGTCAAACTAGAATCCCCATGTATACTACTGTCTGTAAAACGTGGACACTATTTCCATGAAGCTAAGGAGTAAATAATAAGGCTTTGGTTCTGAGGGTGAAACAAAGATACATTAAGGGATCAAATATTATAACACTTCAGGATGAAGGCCTGTTTATATTCAAGGAGCTTCTAAAAACAAAACACATTTTCCTGTACTAGCTCTTAAGAAAAGAACTTCACCAAAACCTCCAACATACAATTCAAAATAAATAATAAGTTTGTACTTTCTTTGGCTTCATTCATTTATTCAGTTATCAGTTTGGGTTTTTAATTTCTTCAAAGGAATGAAGCCAATCACCTTAAACATGAAGTACCTTCCTCACTGTAACTGGATGAGCTAAAAAAAAAAAAAAAAAAAAAGAATCAGTTCCAAGTGAACCCCCAAAGGTGAGAGGGTGCCCCGCTGTTCTCAAGGCCACTGACCCACGGGGCTTTCAGTTGCCTCTTCTGTCAGGGAACAGTGTTAGCAGAGTGCGCAGAGTGACTTCCTGATGACCGAGATGGTGGACACCACCTTGTGACCCCCAGTTCCCACTTACAGTTAATTGATCTGACAGATATTGGCCTTAGTATCAATTATTTTTGTTACTCTTTGTAAAGACTGTTTGTTTTCCTTTTTGGGTGTACTATTTTGATATTTAAGATGGTTTATATTAGTGGTTACTTTTATTAACATCTGTAAGTCTTTATTTCTTTACACTACCTACTTAATCCCCTATAAGAAATGATGAAATTAAGCTATTCTTCTCCTTCACCATCCTTCCACTGTCCTATTTTAGTCTGCTCTATTATGTTATACAAAGCCTGTTTAGCTTTGTATTCTTAAATATACCTACACCTCTAACAGTTTACTGTTAGTTCTAAATGACACCGTTTGAATCCTCACTTTGAAAGATGAGGACAGAACATTCTTACCTTACTTCCTGTCTTCTTTCCCCTTCTCCTCTCCAATTGGGTTAGATAATTTTGCATTGTCCACTTGTATGTCATATAACCTCTGCATTCTGTTCTATTGCACTAATCTCCAAGTTTGTTTTAACCTATGTTAAATAGATTCACAACCAGTTTTTTGCTATAGTTTTGCCAGTTATCTCTTGGTGGACTGACATTTTTCTTTGACTAGATTTCTCAAGAAGGGTTCATGGGAATATTCTTTCTTAATTACTTACATTTAAAAACTTGTTTTTTTCCTTTTTTCAAACAATTTCATTAAATATAGAGTCCTTGGGTCAAACTTAACTCTTCTTAAGGAGTCTGTCAGTGATTCCCTGTGTCGATTAATGATACAGAGCAGCCAAAGTTTCTCCTTTTATAAGTGAGTGAGTCTTTTGGCCTGGCTGCCCAAATAACCCTTCACATTTGAAATCTCAAGTCCAATGACTTCACTGGGAGGGCTGTCCACTTCTGTGTTAACTTTCCCTGGTTACACTGCATCCTTTCAAACTATGGATTCAAGTTCTCCTAAACTTTTCTTGATTTATATCTTTAAATTTTTCTTTCATCTATTATTTCCTTCTTGAGAGATTTTTTTGTACTTTCATTCATGTCTGCCACTCCCCTTTAATCCTTTTGTAACTATTTCTCACTTAGCTCGTTTAGTGACTGTTTTCCATTCACCATCTTCTGTCACTTTTAACTTTGTCCTCCTTTCTCTGATGGGGTCCATTTTCCTTCACTTTCTTTCCTGAACTCAGGTTTCTTTTCCTGCTGACTTGCCATATCGTCCCTGAGGTCCTGTACTTCTGACTTGTGTTCCAGTTCTGCATAAAGGGAGACCCACTTCGTTAAAACTTCTGAAATCCCTGGTCATGATTTTCATTTGTTCTGGGCCAGTATTGTTCTAGTGAGTGTTGCTCACCATCGTTTTGTTTTTCATGTTTCTTTGTTTTTTTCTATATAGTTGGCCTCTGAACAACACGGGCGCTAGGGACACCAGTCCCTCTGCAGGCAAAAGCCCATGTGTACAGTGATGCCCCAAAGCTTAATGGCCAATAGCCTCCTACTGACTGGAAACATTACCAACAGGATAAGCAGTCGGTCAACACATATTTTTTGTTATCTGTATTCTATAATGATTTCTCAGAATAAAGTAAGTTAGAGAATACTTTTTCAAATTGTTGCAAGTCTCCAAAAACATTTTCTGATTATTGAAAAAAATCCACATACAAGTGGACCCATGCAGTTCAAACCCACGTTGTTCAAAAGTCAACTGTAATTGTTTTCAACTAAATCTCAAAACTGGTCAACTTGTTGATTACTCATTTCTGAAGGCACTTTTTCCTCGACCAGGTATTTGAAGATTCATTTGGGAGAAGAGACAGAGCCACGTTGAGGGGATTAAGAGTCTTCCTCCTTTTTCAGGCGGTCTGCGTCTGTGCGCCTCCAGGGTAGCAGAGGGCATCTTTACCTACCCTCTCTCCAACCAAGGGACAGGCAGCCGTGGGGCTTCACAGCGCAGAGTGTCTCTCCTTACTGCCACCACAGGTCAGACGGCTTCCTACAAATGCTACTTGTGTACCTCCTCATTCAGTCTGGTCTCCTCTGCATCAACTGCATCCCTCAGTGCAGCTGGGGTCGACCTGGGACATCAAGCAAAGCTCCTGCTACCAGCTTGTGTGCTCAGCTCCACTATTTCAAACAAAACATTTGGTTTTGAATCCCAGGGTATCTCTCTCAGCTTGGAACACATTATTTGCTAGTTGTTATTAATTCTATTCCTGAAATCTGCAGTTCTAAGTGTTTTCCTACCACTTTCTCTCATACTCCTAGTTGAATCTTTCAAAAAGCCTTTCCACTTATTTTCCAGCTTGGGGTTTCAGACAGCTCCTAATTTCTTCAAAGAGAGAGCCTTCATCCTGTTTCTTTCCTCCTAGCTGCTTGAGGTAAATGTCCAGGGGAGCATGGATGGAGAAAGGCTGACTTTACCACGTTCAAATCTGAAGTTCTACTTTTCTTCTTCCAAAAAGAAAACAGTCTCATAATTTCTTTGAATATAAAGTAACAAACAGTTACTCCAAAGCCCAGACAATACAGAAAGGGTGCAGGAAAAAAAGTAAAAAACTATTACCCGAAATCTCATAACCTAAAGTCATCCATCCCTGTTAACATATGAGCACATATCCTGACGAACATAAAGTGACCTTTCCCCATGCTTTCTTTTTTTCACTTAAAATTGAGTATTTTCTTGGAAATATAGGTCTAAATTATAATTTTGAACAGCTACATGATAGTCACAAGCACTTCCTTTTAACTATGATTATGAGACACTGAAATATTTAAACTTTAAAATAAACAATCCCATAAACCAGAAGTCATGTCCCTTAAGGATCAAATTTTCCACATTTTAGATTCCTTGTAAATCAGAGAAAATTAAGGGTTTATTGCACAGGCTTTTAGAAGTAAAACAAGCAGGCCTAGGTCTTTAAAAGCTAGGTAACTAAGGGTTCTGAAAGTTACTGTTTCCACGACCTTTGTTCCCTGTATAATAAATACACTGTATTTTCCTGGTTTCTCATTTACAAGAGGGAGAAAATCCAAACAGCAAAATTATCCAAGTCTTACACCAAGGCCGATCTCTACAATTATTAATCAGGAGGACAACCAGGAAAAGTATAGACTGGTCCTTTTACAACTTGAGGGGAGCTTGTACTGTGGTGTCAAACAAGGGAATGTGTACAAATTGCCTGCAGTCTGAGTTTTCATTAAGCTGTCTTTTCTAATCCATTTCCTTAATTAATAGAGACTTAGAGATATACAAACACTGATCCTCAAAGCCAGTTGTAGCTGCAAAGTAACCAAGAGAAAACATTCTGTTCTTTCAGCAGACCACAGAGACAATGACTTTTTCAACGAAACATCCCCACACAAATGAGCAAACGCCCAACGGCAAGGGACATCAGCCAGGAGGGAAGGCCACTCACAGAAACATTCCAACGCGCGTTTACGCATAGGTTAGGATGTAGGATGTGCCCCTACAAACCTGGGGAGCCCTTGAGGCGGCATGTAAGGCACAAGAACTGGAGCGAGAGGAGGCCAGTAATCAAGCCTCCACTGATATATTGATACTAATCAAGCCCCCACCAACGACAGCCTGTAACATTTGGGTGTTTACTCTGCACCAAGGAGTATCTAATTTAATCCTCACATCAACCCTATGAAGTAGAAACTGTTCCTATTATTCCTAATTTGATTTGGAAACAAGAGCCTCCAGCAAGGTTCATGTACCTGTCAGTCACACAGCTAGTAAGTGCAGGTGTGGATCCTGGGTCCTGGGCTGTGGGACCCTTAGGCCCACAGGGGTTACTGTACTAGACTGCCGCAGGTGCCAAACAGCTATGGGAACTCAGAAGAGGGGTCCATGTTGAACAGAAGGACCCAGGACAGGAAAGCAGAGGCACAGTCTTTGATAGCCACGTGCGTGATGCTAATTAACTCCCTCCCACCCCCATCCACCTGGCAAGATGGTGTTACAGAAACTGGAAGGCAAGATATGTGTAACAAGGATAGAAGTCCAGTCCCAGCTCTGCCCCTCATCACGATGTGACCTGAGGTTAGTCACTTACCACTCTTGGCTTCCGTCTAGTCACCAAATAAGAAATGAAATGGGCTAACATAATAATATCTTATGTATTTTGTAACTTATCTTTTAATATATATAAATTTCCTATCATAAGGAGGATATGAAACAGCTATTCAATCAGCAGGCTTAGATGTGAAACGAATTCAGTCACTGAAACAAATATTTACAGAGCACTTTTTATGCACTAAACCTATTCTGAGTGCTGAAGTTATAGACATAAAAATGCAGATCCTATTTTCCAGAAGCTAAATATAGGATAGAAAAATGTAAACAAATAATTACAGCACTTTTTGTGAATGTTTAACAACAAAAGCTTGTACAGAGTGTGACTGAGAAGTGACTGATTAACTCTGCCTGGGGGGAAGTCACCAGTTTTCAGAAGAGTGATGCCTGCTTGAAGGAAATGTAAGGTTGTGCCAGGTAAGAAGAAGGAAAGAAGCATTCTAGAAAGAGAAAGTATTATGTGGAAAGGCAGGTGTGAAGCCAGCCAGCATGTTCAGGAACAGTGAACTGTTAAATGTGGTTGAGCTGGCAGATCCCACAGCAGATGAGGCTGGGGAGGGGCGAGGGTCAGAGGACAGAAGGCCCCCACTGGCAGGTCTCGGCAGTTAACAGTGCTGTAGTCAGGTCAGCCCCCGAGTGCCCGGGTACAAATACCAGGTTAAAGCAATAAAGCAGATTCCAAACACCAGCAGGCCAGAGCTGCTCCTACATTCCCCACTCTGATCACGGCCAGCGCTGAAGTGGTGACTAAGCACACAGGAGGAGGAAACCAGTGCGGCTGGAGGCTCATGCCCAACCGGGCTGGATTCAATGGAGGCTACTGAGGCCAGATGCAAGAATGTTACAGGTCCAGAGAACTGGAGATATTCCACAAGCAGGAGACAAAACTCAGAAAGAGTTGTAACAGCCATTTTTAAATATCTCTAGGACTTCCCATGAGGAAAGAGAGCTAAAATGGTTGTGGGGACTCCACTGAGAGCTAGCCTTGGCCCATGGAGGTAAGAGCCGCCCCTGGAAGGTGCAGTGTCAGTCACATCTCCCTTTTCCCTGAAGGCAGGAGAGGCTGCCAGCTATTCACGGCTGCAACCTTCTCTGAAGTAGAACAGGGGCATGCATAGCCCCAGGCCAAGGGGACCTGAGGGCAAGCCTGCTGAGGGGTGCTGCTCCAGAAAACTTCCTCCTCTCTGTCAGAAGAGTCCTTGCCTGCCAGAGACCCGGTCATGGGAGTGCAGGAGGTTGAGAGCGCCTGCCTCACACATGCATATAGACAAGCTGTCCTAGAGCTGCTGAATTATCCATCCTAGCACCTCTCCTCCAGACTTACTGTTTTGTGAGAAAAGTAAACAGCTTTTCAGCTGTGACTGCTGCATCTGCAGCTGAAGAGTTCTACCCGCCACAGTCCGACGCTCAGAGACGAACACACAATGTGCAGCTTCCCAGAAAGGTTCTGGCCAAGGCCAGGCAGGAATGCTGCAAAGCGGAGTCAGGCGCCAGCAACTGTTTCTAGCCCAAGGTTTTACAGACTGTTTTACTAGGGGGCCTTCTCATAATTTTACTCAGCATCACCAAAAAAATTCGAGTAGGGAAAAGAGGAACAAGTGGAAATAAAATGCTGTATATTTAGGAAGACCATGAGGTATAGAAGGCAAACCGTAATGAGTAAGTGCAGAAAAGAGCCCTTGGTTAAGACAAATTGTCTCTGCAAATTTGTGAATGATGCTCCAAAGTCTAGAGAATGTTTAAAAAAAAAAAAAAAGGAAGATAACCCGAGGCCCAAACAGACAGGAAGGAGCTGAAGGAAACGTGAGGTGGGGCGGGGGTGGGGGCAGCAAGAGTCAGAAAGAGATGGGGCCTGGAGCCAACACTCATTTATCGAGAAAATGACTTTTAAGGGAAAGCTGGGTCATTAAAAAAATCCTGGCTTAAGGGGATCCTACTACCTATGGTTAAAATATGTCAGTTATTATTAACAAGGCATTTCAAGGCTGGGCTGCCTAAATGAAATACCAGAATTATATCCTCTCCAGAGAGCTCTGCATGGTCTCCAGCTTGATGTACATTTTTATTCTTCAAATGTCTCTCCCAAGAGACTCCTTTCTGCTGGCGTCAATCCTTCCTGACAGACTCCAGTCTGACTCAGTATTTACTGAATCCTAGACATGTGCATTGAAATAAGCTACATAGAGAAGATTACGAAATAAGACATAGTGCTTAATGCTCTCAAGAAAACTACCGCTGATTGGACAGGACCAAACGAATCCATGAAGACAAAGCAGGAGGGAAGCCTTGTCGGGTCGAGAGGTGGAAGGCGGGAGGCGCGGTCGGAGATGGCATCTCAAGTGGGCCGTGAAGGGCAGGAGGGGATTTCAGAGGCAAAAGAGGCAAAAAGGTCACAACTCAAATAATTCATGCGGTTAAGCAAGCAAGGAATGAATTTTTTCCTTATCAACTTGCCAAATGCTAGGAACAGAATACACTTTTGGTAGGAGTATAAATTGGTACATTTGTAAAAGACAACTTAGCAGTATATATACAAAGTTTTTAAAATGTTCACACTCTTTGATTTAGCAGTTCAAGTTACACATACATACATATAGCTCCTGAATAAAAACCATGGTATTTTGTACTATACGCATATACTACATACTCAAAAAAAAAAAAACTCCTGAGGAAAAAAACAGTCAAATATTGTCAGCAAGTGGTTAAACACTATCTCCATACAATGTAATACTATAAAGTGTTTATAACAGAAGTTAACTGACATGAAACCACATTCACATAACTTTTAAAAGCAGGTTTCAGAACAATATACTAGAAGAGTCCATCGTTTGCTTTTTTTAAGTGTGTGTGTGTGTGTATATATCCTCAGAAAAATGACAGGATGGATATGCACAAAAATAATTAGTGATTTTCTATACGTAGTAAAATAACATGGTTTTTATTTTTGCTTATCTATATTCTCTAGTTTTCTAGAGTGAACATGTATCACTTTCACATTAATAAAAACATGGAAAACATAAATTTTCTAAGATATTTGAGTAAAAATTCAGTCTTTATGGCACTATTCCACCAAAGCTGCTGTCGAGCAGACGGTGTTCTGGAGGCCGGCAGTGAGCGCCACTGCTCCGTCACTCCTGCGCAGCCCCTTGCAAGGCCAGAGGGACTGCAGGGAGGGAGAGCAGGCAGGCTGTTCCAGCAGACCCCAAGCTCAGGAGTGCATTTTGGTTTCAGTGCCGATGGCAGGACACCTCTCCCGAGACTAGTTTACTTCAAACACCACCTTCCTCAGAGGCTGGCTTTCTCTCTATTACAGATCATTCTTCAGCCTCCAGATCCTTAAATATTTTCTGACTATCTGTAAAGGAAAGTATGCCCTCTTCATTTCATATGTTTGCTACTTTTAGGAAACTGATTGTCAAAGACAGATTAAAATTTTAGGGAAGTTGCAGCTGCCAGTCCAGACGCCCGTACTGCCATGCTGCGACTCTCCAGTGAGGGCCCGCGGTTCTCCCACTGGGTGGTAACGATCAAACACCCAGAGGCCTTTCTCCTGGGTTCTCATCTTTAGAACTGACTAAGAACCACATAACAGCAACCTATTAATTGAGGTATTAAGAGATGAAACTTGGTGTTCATAAACCAAATTAGATGTTACTACAGTCAAGCAGGGTTTAAAAAATATTTTTTTGTAGTCCACAATAAGAAAAATATGTTATGGACTTTCGGGAAGATGGCGGTGTGAGCAGGGCGGCAGAAATCTCCTCCCAACACTATATTTATCTACGAAAACACAGAAAATACATCTATTCCTAAAAGAGAGACGAGAATACACAGGAAAGCGCACAGCGTGCAGCTACACCCGAGAGGACTCGGCACCCCAAGAGGCGGGTAAGATACGGAGCCGCGACCCGGCGGGACCCGAGCCCTCCCCCACCCCAGCGCACCGGCGGGAGGAGAGGATTCAGAGCCGGGAGGGAGTGGAAGTGCACCCCGCGAAGTAGCCAGCCCCAGGGATCTGCGCGGGGAGCGCTGACCCACATTGCGCAGTGCAGCGGAGATTGGAGAGACAGAGGGGCAGGATCTGAGCGGGGAACGCGCCAGGGGGCTTGCAGCCGGCTCCCGGGAAGGAAAAAAAAAAGCGTGCGCTTTCCTCAGCGGTCTTAAAGAGACAGGAGCCCAGCGGAGGAGCCGGATCGCCCCAGCACACTCAGCCCAGCAGGCTGGGAGTCCTGGGGAGTTTCAGACGCCTTAGCTGGCGACTGAGGAAGCGTAGCCATACTTAACCCTTCTCACTGGGATCAACAGCCTCCTATTCGTTCCCACCCCTGCCAGAGCGATAAAGGGCCCTGCGGAGCGGCACAGTCACAGCTGTGGAATAGTGGGGCAATAGCGCCACCTAGAGCATTCCCACAGAATCTACGTCTGGTGGGCATTTTTTTTGTTTTGTTTTTTTGTTTTTGTTTTTGTTTTTTCTTTTCTTTCTTTTTTTCTTTTTTTCTTCCATCTTTTTTTCTTTTTTTTCTTCTCTTTTTAAAGTCTTAAAGAGCCCAGCTGACATACGTGGCAACTATCAGAGACCAAATTATACAGCCATGAAAAGACAGAGGAATATGGTTCAGACCAAAATCAACCAGACAACCCCAGAGAGGGAGTCTGAAGGGATGGAAATGCACAGCCTCCCTGAAAAAGAATTTAGAATAAAAGTCATAACCATGCTGATGGACCTACAGAGAAATGTGCAAGAGCTGAGGGAGGAAGTGAGAGAACTGAAGAAAGACAATACAGAAATCAGACAAGCGATCGACGGGCTTAACAGCAGAATGGATGAGATGCGAGAGACTGTTAATGGAATAGAAAACAGAGAACAGGAGTACAGAGCAGCTGAGGCAGAGAGATAAAAGGATTTCTAGGAATGAAAGAATATTAAGAGAACTGTGTGACCAATCCAAACGGAACAATATTCGCATTATAGGAGTACCAGAGGAAGAAGAGAGAGAAAAAGGGATAGAAAGTGTCTTTGAAGAAATAATTGCTGAAAACTTTCCCTCGCTGGGGAAGGAAGTAGTCTCGCAGTCCACCGAAGCTCATAGATCTCCCAACACAAGGGACCCAAGGAAGACAACACCAAGACACATAATAATTAAGATGGCAAAGATCAAAGATAAAGACAGGGTATTAAAGGCAGCTAGAGAGAGAAAAAGATCACCTACAAAGGAAAACCCATCAGACTATCATCAGACTTCTCAACAGAAACCTTACAGGCCAGAAGAGAATGGCATGATATATTTAACGTAATGAAACAGAAGGGCCTCGAACCAAGAATATTGTATCCAGCACGATTATCATTTAAATATGATGGAGGGATTAAACAATTTCCAGATAAACGAAAGTTAAGAGAATTTGCGTCTCATAAACCACCACTACAGGATATCTTAAATGGACTGCTCTAGATGGAAGCACACCTAAGGCTAAAAAGATGTCACCAGAGGGAAAAAAAATCATAGCAAAGAAAGCAGACCATCCAAATACCAACTAAAGGCAAAGAATAAAACACCTATTATAGAAAGAATGGAGGAGGAGGAATAAGAAGGGAGAGAAAGAAAGAAACATCAGACTGTGTTTACAATAACTTAACAAGAAAGTTAAGTTAGATTGTTAGATAGTAAAGAAGCAACCCTTGAACCCTTGGTAACCACGAATCTAAAGCCAGCAATGGCAATAAGTACATACCTATCAATAATCACCCTAAATGTAAATGGACTGAATGCACCAATCAAAAGACACAGAGTAACAGAATGGATAAAAAAGCAAGACCCATCTATATGCTGCCTACAAGAAACTCACCTCAAATCCAAAGATATACACAGACTAAAAGTGAAGGGATGGAAAAAGATATTTCATGCAAACAACAAAGAGAAAAAGCAGGTGTTGCAGTACTTGTATCAGACAAAATAGACTTCAAAACGAAGAAAGTAGCAAAAGATAAAGAAGGACATTACATAATGATAAAGGGGTCAGTCCAACAAGAAGATATAACCATTATAAATATATATGCACCCAACACAGGAGCGCCAGCATATGTGAGACAAATACTAACAGAATTAAAGGAGGAAATAGACAGCAATGCATTCATCTTAGGAGACTTCAACACACCACTCACTCCAGAGGACAGATCAACCAGACAGAAAATAAGTAAAGACACAGAGGCACTGAACAACACACTAGAACAGATGGACCTAACAGACATCTACAGAACTCTACACCCAAAAGCAACAGGATACACATTCTTCTCAAGTGCACATGGAACATTTTCCAGAATAGACCACATACTAGGCCACAAAAAGAACCTCAGTAATTTCAAAAATATTGAAATCCTACCAACCAACTTCTCAGATCACCAAGGTATAAAACTAGAAATAAATTTTAGAAAGAAATCAAAAAGGCTCACAAATACATGGAGACTTAACAACACTCTCCTAATTAATCAATGGGTTAACGACCAAATCAAAACAGAAATCAAAGAATATATGGAGACTAATGACAACAACAACACAAAGCCACAACTTCTGTGGGACGCAGCAAAGGCAGTTCTAAGAGGAAAGTATATTGCAATCCAGGCCTATTTAAAGAAGGAAGAACATTCCCAAATGAATAGTCTAAAGACACAATTACTGAAATTGGAAAAAGAAGAACAAATGAGGCCCAAAGTCACCAGAAGGAGGGACATAATAAAGATTAGAGAAGAAATAAATAAAATTGAGAAGAATAAAACAATAGAAAAATCAATAAAACCAAGAGCTGGTTCTTTGAAAAAATAAACAAAATAGATAAACCCCTAGCCAGACTCATTAAGAGAAAAAGAGAATCTACACACATAAACACAATCAGAAATGAGAAAGGAAAAATCACGACGACCCCACAGAAATACAAAGAATCATAAGAGAATATTATGAGAATCTATATGCTAACAAGCTGGAAAACATAGAAGAAATGGACAACTTCTTAGAAAAATACAACCTTCCAAGACTGACCAAGCAAGAAACAGAAAAACTAAACAGACCAATCACCAGTGACGAAATCGAATTGGTGATCAAAAAACTACCCAAGAACAAAACCCCTGGGCCTGATGGATTCACCTCTGAATTCTACCAGACATATAGAGAAGAAATAACACCGATTCTCCTTAAAGTTTTCCAAAAAATAGAAGAGGAGGGAATACTTCCAAACTCATTCTATGAAGCCAGCATCACTCTAATACCAAAACCGGGCAAAGACCTCACCAAAAAAGAAAATTACAGACCAATATCCCTGATGAACGTAGATGCAAAAATACTCAACAAAATATTAGCAAACCGAATTCAAAAATACATCAAGAGGATCATACACCATGATCAAGTGGGATTCATCCCAGGGATGCAAGGATGGTACAACATTCGAAAATCCATCAACATCATCCACCACATCAACAAAAAGAAGAACAAAAACCACATGATCATCTCCATAGATGCTGAAAAAGCATTTGACAAAATTCAGCATCCATTCCTGATTAAAACTCTCAACAAAATGGGTATAGACGGCAAGTACCTCAACATCATAAAGGCTATATATGACAAACCCACAGCTAACATCATACTTAACGGCGAGACGCTGAAAGCTTTTCATCTAAGATCGGGAACAAGACAAGGATGCCCACTCTCTCCACTGTTATTCAACATAGTACTGGAGGTCCTAGCCACAGCAATCAGACAAAACAAAGACATACAAGGCATCCAGATTGGTAAAGAAGAAGTCAAATTGTCACTATTTGCAGATGACATGATACTGTACATAAAAAACCCTAAAGATTCCATTCCAAAACTACTAGAACTAATATCTGAATTCAGCAAAGTTGCAGGATACAAAATTAACACACAGAAATCTGTTGCTTTCCTATACACTAATGATGAACTAACAGAAAGAGAAATCAGAAAAACAATTCCATTCACAATTGCATCAAAAAGAATAAAATACCTAGGAATAAACCTAACGAAGGAAGTGAAAGACCTGTACTCTGAAAACTACAAGACACTCCTAAGAGAAATTAAAGAGGACACTAACAAATGGAAATGCATCCCATGCTCTTGGCTAGGAAGAATCAATATTGTCAAAATGGCTATACTACCTAAAGCAATCTACAGATTCAATGCAATCCCTATCAAACTACCAACAGCTTTCTTCAATGAACTGGAACAAATAATTCTAAAATTCATATGGAACCACAAAAGACCCGAATAGCCAAAGCAATCCTGAGAAGGAGGAATAAAACAGGGGGAATTACACTCCCTGACTTCAAGCTCTACTACAAAGCCACAGTAATCAAGACAATTTGGTATTGGCACAAAAACAGACCACAGACCAGTGGAACAGAATAGAAAATCAAAACATTAACCCAAACATATACAGTCAATTAATATTTGATAAAAGTGCCTTGGATATACAATGGGGAGATGACAGCCTCTTCAGCAGCTGGTGTTGGAAAAACTGGACAGCTACATGTAAGACAATGAAACTGGACTACTGTCTAGCCCCATACACAAAGGTAAACTCAAGGTGGATCAAAGACTTGAATGTAAGTCATGAAACCATAAAACTCTTAGAAAAAAACATAGGCAAAATCTCCTGGACATAAACATGAGCAACTTCTTCATGAACATATCTCCCGGGCAAGGGAAACAAAAGCAAAAATGAACAAGTGGGACTATATCAAGCTGAAAAGCTTCTGTACAGCAAAGGACACCATCAGTAGAACAAAAAGACATCCTACAGTATGGGAGAATATATTCATAAAAACGTATCTGATAAAGGGTTGACATCCAAAATATATAAAGAACTCATGCACCTTAACAAACAGAAAGCAAATAATCCAATTAAGAAATGGGCAGAGGACATGAATAGACACTTCTCAAAGAAGAAATTCAGATGGCCAACAGGCACATGAAAAGATGCTCCACATCGCTAATCATCAGAGAAATGCAGATTAAAACCACAATGAGATATCACCTCACACCAGTGAGGATGGCTAACATCCAAAACACAAACAACAACAAATGTTGGCAAGGATGTGGAGAAAAGGGAACCCTCCTACACTGCTGGTGGGACTGCAAATTAGTTCAACCATTGTGGAAAGCAGTATGGAGGTTCCTCAAAAAACTCAAAATAGAAATACCATTTGACCCAGGAATTCCACTCCTAGGAATTTACCCTAAGAATGCAGCAGCCCATTTGAAAAGGACAGATGCACCCCTATGTTTATTGCAGCACTATTTACAATAGCCAAGAAATGGAAGCAACCTAAGTGTCCATCAGTAGATGAATGGATAAAAGAAGATGTGGTACAAATACACAATGGAATATTATTCAGCCATAAGAAGAAAACAAATCCTACCATTTGCAACAACATGGATGGAGCTAGAGGGTATTATGCTCAGTGAAATAAGCCAAGCCGAAAAAGACAAGTATCAAATGATTTCACTCATATGTGGAGTATAAGAACAAAGAAAAAACTGAAGGAACAAAACAGCAGCAGACTCACAGAACCCAAGAACGGACTAATAGTTACCAAAGGGAAAGGGACTGGGGAAAATGGGCGGGAAGGGAGGGATAAGAGGGGAAAAGGGGCATTACGATTAGCAGATGTAATGTTGGGGGGGCACGGGGAGGGCAGTACAACTCAGAGAAGACAAGTAGTGATTCTATAGCATCTCACTACGCTGATGGACAGTGACTGTAATGGGGTTGGTGGGGGGGACCTGATGAAGGGGTAGTTTAATAATCGTAATATTGCACATGTAATTGTAAATTAATGATAATAAAATAAATTATATTAAAAAAAAAAGTACAGGACACTCAATTAAATTTGAACTTCAGATAAACTGTCGTTTTTTAGTATAAGTATGTCCCAAACATTGCATTGGACATACTGTATGTATTTTCTTCGAGCCACTCTACTTCAAATGACCATGGCTGAGCTCTAGGAATCAAAAGAGAGGCCCAGGTCAGTCACAGTCACAGAGGGGACAGATGGTCTTGTAGTTCATGACTACTGGAAGATCAAACCCCAAGTCCTAAACTAATGCCTTGTAACAAGTCTGAGCCACCTGATTGTCCCTTTAAAACATGTTATATCCTCCACTGCAGCATGACAAAATAAAATGACAAAATCAAAAATGTTGCTGTATGAGTATTCATAGTTTCCTTTCTTTACTCCCCTGGTTCCTGTCCCTTATTGTACAGATCAAAGTAAAGAAATAGGGAAAGGAGAGTGTTTAAAGGGAGGCAGGCACTCCTGGAAGATGCACTATTAAGTTTCAGAAAGGGAGGAAAGAAACAAAAAGAATGAGATTTTTCAAGCAGTTATGAGAGTTTAGCAAATTTTTTAAAAAGAAAAGTTCGGGATTAAACATGCAAAGATACTGATCAAAATGAAAAAAATCAGATTTTAAGTAGTATTATAGTATTGTGTGGATGTAATCTCCTTTGGCATTTTTTGAGAGGCTGGAATAAAGATTTAAGTAACTTTTTAATTTAAGTGTTAGGCTGGTGCTTCCTCTGTATGGAAGAAAGAAGGCATGTCACAAAGCATCCCAGCTTAATAATTATGAAAACAATAACAACAAATACCTGCTCTAGGTGTCTTATATGTACTAATTCATATAATTCTCACAATTATGCTATCATGAAGTTAATGTTCTTCTCCCTGCTATACAGAATAGGAAACTGACAAGAGTCACAAGCTAGATGACAGGGCTAGAACTGGAAATTCAAAGAACCGAGTCTTAAGCTTCTAAACAACAACACTTCTCTATTTTATAAAATATCTATACGCAAGTACTTAAGCACCACACTAATAAGTAAAAACACATAAACATATTTTAATTATTCTAAAATACCAACAACTTAAGCACATCAAGTAAAAAGAAACATGTAAAGCAAGGCTTCTTTCTCTTTCTTTTCCCTTTCATAACTTTAACACCATATCCTCTCAAAGCTACTTTAAAAGTAAATTATAGTCTAGATTCATACAGTAGTGTTTATAAAGGTAACTCAAAAGTGTTCATCACTGTCACTGTTTGCAGATGACATAATATTGTGCATAAAAAGCCCTAAAGAAACCACCCAAAAACTACTACAACTAATAACTGAATTCAGCAAAGTTGCAGGATACAAAATTAATACACAGAAATCTTTTGCCTTCCTATACACTAATGATGCACTAGCAGAAAGAGAAATCAGAAAAATAACTCCATTTACAATAGCATCAAAAATAATAAAATACATAGGAATAAACCTAACCAGGGAGGTGAAAGACCTATACTCTGAAAACTACAAGACACTCATGAGAGAAATTAAAGAAGGCACCAATAAATGGAAATACATCCCATGCTCATGAATAGGAAGAATTAATATTGTCAAAAAGGCCATCCTGCCTAAAGCAATTGACAGATTCAATGCAATCCCTATCAAAATACCAACATCATTCTTTAACAAACTAGAACAAATAGTTCTAAAATACTTAGGGAACCACAAAAGACCCCCAAATAGCCAAAGCAATCCTGAGAAGGAAGAACAAAGCTGGAGGGATTATGCTCCCTGACTTCAAGCTCTACTACAGTCACAGTAATCAAAACAAATTGGTACTCGCACAAGAACAGACCCATAGATCAATGGAACAGAACAGAGAGACCAGATATAAACCCAAGCTTATATGGTCAATTAATATATGATAAAGGAGCCATGGATATACAATGGGGAAATGACAAGCCTCTTCAACAACTAGTGTTGGCAAAACTGGACAGCTACATGAAAGAGAATGAAACTGGATTATTGTCTAATTCCACACACAAAAGTAAACTCGAAAAGGATCAAAGACCTAAATGTAGCTCTTGAAACCATAAAACTCACAGAAGAAAACAGAGGCAAAAATCTCTTCAATATAAACATAAGCAAATTTTTCCTGAACACAATTCCTCAGGCAAGGGAAAGAAAAGCAAAATTGAACAAACGGGACTACATCAAACTAAAAAGCTTCTGTACAGCAATGGACACCATCAGTAGAACAATAGGTATCCTACAGTATGGGAGAACATATTCATAAACGACTTATCCAGTAAGGGGTTAACATCCAAAATATATAAAGAGCTCACATGCCTCAACACCCAAAAAAGCAAATAACCCGATTAAAAAATGGGTGGAAGATCTGAACAGACACTTCTCCAAAGAAAAATTCAGATGACCAACAGACACATGAAAAGATGTTCCACATCGCTAATTATCGGGGAAATGCAAATTAAAACCACAATGAGATATCACCTCATACCAGTTAGAATGGCCAACATCCAAAAGACAAGGAACAACAAATGCTGGTGAGGATGCGGAGAAAGAGGGGGAACCTTCCTACACTGTTGGTGGGAATGTAAACTAGTTCAACCACTGTGGAAAGCAATATGGAGGTTCCTCAAAAAACTGAAAATAGAAATACCATTTGACCCAGGAATTCCACTGCTAGGAATTTACTTGAAGAAAACAAGATCCTTGATTCAAAAAGACATGCGCCCCTATGTTTATCACAGCACTATTTACAATAGCCGAGATATGGAAGCAACCTAAGTGTCCATCAGTAGATGAATGGATAAAGAAGAAGCAGTACATATACACAATGGAATACTATTCAGCCATAAGAAAGAAACAAATCCTACCATTTGCAACAACATGGATGGAGCTAGAGGGTATTATGCTCAGTGAAATAAGCTTGGCAGAGAAAGACAAATACCAAATGATTCCACTTATTTGTGGAGTGTAACAACAAAGCAAAACTGAAGGAACAAAACAGAGGCAGAGATGAGGCGCTCAAGATGGCGGCGTGACTAGGGCATTGGAAATCTCCTCCCAAAACCATATATATTTTGAAAACACAGCAAATACAACTATTCCTAAAAGAGAGACCTGAAGATACAGTACAACCAGGCTACATCTACATCTGCGAGAACTCAGCATCTCACGAAAAGGGTAAGATACAAAGCCGTGACCCAGCGGGACCCAAGAACTCCCCCCACCCCAGCTCACCAGCAAGAGGAAAAGAATCAGAATGGAAAGGCAGTGGAAACACAGGACTGTTAAATAACCAGCCTTAGTAATCTGCACCGGAAGCACAGACACACATTTCATGCTGTACTGGATATTAGAGAAACAGAAAAGTAAAATCCGAGACGGAGACTGCAAGCAGGTCCCCAAAGCTAGCTCCCCTGGGACAAAAGAAAAGTGGGCACTTTAAAAGTCTTAAAGGGAGAGATTGGATTAAAGATGGCGGCATGAGAGGTGAGACAGAGGCTTCCTCCTAAAACCGCATATAATATGAAAATATAACTAATACAAGTACTCTTGAAAGAACAACAGGAAAGAGGCCTGCACCAAACTGCATACACCTGGAGACAACAGCAGACTCACGGAAAAGGGTAACATAGTAAAGCTGTGGTCCTGTGGGATCCAAGCCCTTCCACCACCCCAGCTCACCAACTGGAGGAAGAGGAATGGAGCAGGGAGGGAGTGGAGATCTGGAACTGCTGAATACCTAACTCCGGAAATCTGCTCTGGGAGCACAGAGCTACGTTTCATGGTGGTTGCATGATACTCTCATAATTAGGGGGTTGGAAAGCTAAGACAGGCAGAATTCCTGGAGAGACTAAGATTCCAGCTGCTTGTGGAAAGCAGGGATCCGTATCCAGCTGCTCTGGGACAAAAGAAAGGCCAGCAGTCTGAGAGACTACCTAACCAAAAAGCCCTTAGCTTAGCAACAGGGCTGCGCTGCGAAAGGGGCAAGGATTCTACAGAGCTTACTGCTCAGCCAGCAGATTGGAAGCTTTCATGATCTTCAGGTGATCAAGCTCCCTGGCTGCCTACACAGCTCTAAGAACCCGTTCCGTGACAGGCAGACTACTGCGCCTTTCTCCTGGCCAGCCCCACCGGGCTTACAAACCGGGAAACCCTACCCTGGCGTTAGGCCAGTCAGAGGGCATATCTGTCTACAGCAACTAAAAACACAAAGCACAGAGGCTTATACCTGTGTGCTCAGCCAACTGGTTTAGGCAGTGGGGACCAGCATAGCAGCCGGGAAGCAGGAAACAGCTCTTTCCGCCCCCAAAGAACCAATACCACTCCCCTGAAACCCCCGATACTGCTTCAAGAGCTGAGTAGGTCCAGAGAGTAGAGCTTCTGGGCACCAGAGGGCGCCATACACAAATATGAAACACCAAAGGAACCTGGTCCAGAGTAAAATTATTAATACAACTCCTGAGGAAGATTTAAATGATATTGACCTCATGACCCTCCCTGAAAGGGAGATCAGAATAAAAATCATGAACATGCTCATGGAGGTACGGAAAGATATTCAAGAACTCAGGAATGAATTACAGTTGGTGATCCAATCATTGAAGAGCACAATGGATGGTATTAAAAGCAGATTGGATACAGTGGAGGAGACGATAAATGAAATAGAAACTAGAGAAGAGGAATATAAAGAAACTGAGGCACAGACAGAAAAAAGGATCTCTAAGAATGAAAGAATGTTGAGAGAACTGTGTGACCAATCCAAACAGAACAATATTCGCATTATAGGGGTACTAGAAGAAGAGAGAAAAGAAGGGACAGGAAGTGTCTTTGAGGAGGTGATTGCTGAAAACTTTCCCAATCTGGGGAAGGAGATAGTCTCTCAAGCCATGGAGGTGCACAGAACTCCCAACACAAGGGACCCAAGGAAGACAAAATCAAGACATATAGTAATTAAAATGGCAAAGATGAAGGATAAGGAAAGACTATTAAAAGCAGCCAGACAGAGCAATAAGATCAAATACAAAGGAAAGCCCATCAGGCTATCATCAGACTTCTCAACTGAAACCTTACAGGCCAGAAGGGAGTGGCATGATGTATTTAAGGCAATGAAGCTGGAGGACCTTTAACCAAGATTACTTTATCTGGCAAGATTATCATTTAAATTTGAAGGAGGGATTAAACAATTCCCAGATAAGCAAAAGCTAAGAGAATTTACCTCCCATAAACCATCTCTACAGTGTATTTTGGAGGGACTGCTATAGATGGAAGTGTTCCCACAGTTTAACAGCTGTCACCAGAGGTAATAAAACCACAGTAAAGAAAGTAGAACAGCTAATTTCTGAGAAAGTGCAAAATTAAATTACCTATCCCCAAAGTGAATCAAGGATAGACACACAGTACAGAATATGATACCTAATATATAAAGAATGAAGGAGGAAGAAAAAGGAGGAGAAAAAAAAAACAAAAACAAAAAACAAAAGATCCTTTACATTGTGTTTGTAATAGCATATTAAGTGAGTTAAGTTAGACTCTTAGATAGTAACGAAGTTAACCTTGAACCTATGGTAACCACGAATCTGAAACCTGCAATGCCAATAAGTACATACCTATCCATAATCACCCTAAATGGAAATGGACTAAATGCACCAATCAAAAGACATAGAGTCACTGAATGGATAAAAAAACAAGACCCATCTATATGCTGCCTAAAAGAGACTCACTTTAAACCCAAAGACATACACAGACTAACACTGAAGGGATGGAAAAAGACATTTCATGCAACTAATAGAGAGAAAAAAGCAGGAGTTGAACTACTTATATCAGACAAAATAGACTTCAAAACAAAGAAAGTCAAAAGAGAAAAAGAAGGACATTACATAATGATAAAAGGGTCAATCCAACAAGAAGATATAACCATTATAAACACCTATGCACCCAACACAGGAGCTCCTACATATGTGAAACAAATACTAACAGAATGAAAGGGGGAAATAGAATGCAATGCATTCATTCTAGGAGACTTCAACACACCACTCCCTCCGAAAGACAGATCAACAAGACAGAAAATAAGTAAGGAGACAGAAGCACTCAACAACACATTAGAACAGATGGACCTAACAGACATCTACAGAACTCTACACCCAAAAGCAGCAGAATACACATTCTTCCCAAGTGCACATGGAACATTTTCAAAAATGGATCATATACTAGGCCAAAAAAAAAGCCTCGGTAAATTCAAAACAATTGAAATTGTACCAACAGAATCTCAGACAACAATGGAATGAAACTAGAAGTGAATTATGCAAAGAAAATGAAAAATCCCACAAACACATAGAGGCTTGACAATGTTCCTAAATAATCAACAGATCAATAATCAAAAAAAACAGAGATCAAGCAATATATGGACAAATGACAACAATAATTCAACACCGCAAAATCTGTGGGACGCAGCAAAGGCCGTTCTAAAACGAAAGTATATTAAAATACAGGCCTACCTCAGGAAAGAACAATCCCATGTGAGCAGTCTAAATTCACAATTAACGAAACTAGAAAAAGAAGAACAAATGAGACCCAACGTCAGCAGAAGGAGGGACATAATAAAGATTACAGCAGAAATAAATAAAATCGAGAAAAAAACAACAGAAAGGATCAACGAAAGCAAGAGCTGGTTCTTCAAGAAAATAAACAAAATAGATAAACCCCTAGCCAGACTTATCAAGAAAAAAAGAGAGTCTACTCACATAAACAGAATCAGAAATGAGAAAGAAAAAATCACTACAGACAACACAGAAATACAAAGAATTATTAGAGAATACTATGAAAAATCATATGCTAACAAACTGGATAACCTAGAAGAAATGGAAAACTTTCTAGAAAAATACAACCTTCCAAGGCTAACCCAGAAAGAAACAGAAAATCTCAAAAGACCAATTACCAGCAATGAAATTGAACTGGTAATCAAAACCTACCTAAGAACAAAACGTCTGGACCAGATGGCTTCACCGCTGAATTTTATCAAACATTCAGTGAAGACCTTATACCCATCCCCTCCTTAAAGTTTTCCAAGTAGTAGAAGACGAAGAAATACTTCCAATTTCATTCTATGAGGCCAGCATCACTCAAATACCAAAACCGGGCAAAGACACCACAAAAAAAGAAAACTACAGACCACTATCCCTGATGAACACACACACAAAAATATTCAACAAAATATGAGCAAACCAAATTCAAAAATACATCAAAAGGATTATCCATTATGATCAAGTAGGATTTATTCCAGGGATACAAGGATGGTACAACATTCGAAAATCCACCAACGTCATCCATCACATCTACAAAACGAAGGACAAAACCACATGATCATCTCCATAGATGCTGAAAAAGCATTTGACAAAATTCAACATCCATTCATGATAAAAATTCTCAACAAAACACGTATAGAGGGCAAGTACCTCAACATAATAAAGGCCATATATGGCAAACCCACAACCAACATTATACTTAACAGCAAGAAGCTGAAAGCTTTTCCCATAAGATCGGGAACAAGACAAGGATGCCCGATCTCCCCACGTCTATTCAACATATTATTGGATGTCCTAGCCACAGCAATGAGACAACACAAAGAAATAAAAGGCATCCACATTGGCAGGGAAGAAGTTAAACAGTCACTGTTTACAGATTACATTATGTTCTACATAAAAAAACCCTAAAGAATCTACTCCAAAACTACTTCATCTAATATCTGAATTCCACAAAGTTGCAGGATACAAAATTAATACACAGAAATATGTGGCATTCCTATACACTAACAATGACCTAGCAGAGAGAGAAATCAGGAAAACAATTCCATTCAAAGTTACATCGAAAAGAATAAAATACCTAGGAATAAACCTAACAAAGTGAAAGACTATATACTCTGAAAACTACAAGACACTCATGAGAGAAATTAAAGAAGATATCAATAAATGGAAACACATCCCATGCTCATGGATAGGAAGAATTAATACTGTCAAATTGCCATCCTGCCTAAAGTAATGTACAGATTCAATGCAATTCCTATCAAAATACCAGTAGCAATTTTCAATGAACTAGACAAAATCGTTCTAAAATTCATATGGAACCACAAAAGACCCCAAATAGCCAAAGTAATTCTGAGAAGGAAGAATAAAGCTGGGGGAAATCATTCTCCCCAACATCAAGCTTTATTGCAAAGCCACAGTACTCAAGGCAATCTGGCACTAGCACAAGAACAGACCCAAAGTCCAATGGAACAGACTAGAGAGCCCTGATATAAACCCAAACATATATGTTCAATTAATATATGATCAGGGAGCCATGGATAGACAGTGGGAAAATGACACCCTCTTCAACAGCTGGTGTTGGCAAAACTGGACAGCTACATGCAAGAGAATGAAAGTGGGCTGTCCTGGATTAAAGATGGCGGCGTGAGAAGTGAGACAGAGGCTTCCTCGTAAAACCTCATATAATATGAAAATAAAGCTACATCAACTACTCTTGAAAGAGCAACGGGAAAGAGGACGGCAACAAACTGCATACACCTGGAGACAAGAGCACCCCTCACAGAAAAGGGTAACGTACTAAAGCTGTGGTCTTGCGGAATCCAAGCCCTTCGCCCGCCCCAGCTCACCAGTGGGAGGAGCAGGAACAGAGCAGGGAGGGAGTGGAGATGTGGGACTGCTGAATACCTAACTCTGGAGATCTGCTCTAGCAGCACAAATCTACAATACATGGTGCTGGCATGATACTCTTGTAATTAGGGGGTTGGAAAGCTAAGACAGGCAGAATTCCTGGAGAGACTAAAAATCCAGCTGCTTGTGAAAGCAGGGATCCATACCCAGCTGCTTGGGGACAAAAGAAGGGCGGGCAGTCTGAGAGACTTGCTAACAAAGAAGCCCTTAGCAAGAGAGCTGCTAAAGGGGCAAGGATTGCACGGAGCTTGCTGCTCAGGAAAAAGGACAGGCAGACAAAATTGTCCGGGTGCACTCTGCCCAGCAGGTTGGGAGCTTTCACGATCTTCAGGTGCTCCAGCTCCCTGGCTGCCTACACAGCTCCAAGAACCCCTTCTGTGACAGGCAGACTTGTGCAACTTTCTTCTGGCCAGCCCCACCGGGCTTGCAAACCGGGAAATCCTTCCCTGGTATTAGGCCAGCCAGAGGGAAGATCTGCCTATAGCAACTAAAAACGCAAAGCACAGAGGCTTATACCCGTGGCTCAGCCCACTGGTTCAGGCAGTGGAGACAGGCATGGCAGCCAGGAACCAGCAAACAGCCCTTTCCTACCCAGAGACACCATTACCACCCCCCTACATTCCCAGCATTGCTTCAGGGGCTGAGCAGCTCTAGAGAGTAGAGATTCTCGGCACTAGAGGGCGCCATACACAAATATGAAACACCAAAGGAACCTGGTCCAGAGTAAAATTATGAATACAACTCCTGAGAAAGATTTAAATGATATGGACCTTTTGACTCTCCCTGAAAGGGAGTTCAAAATAAAAACCATTAACATGCTCATGGAGGTACGGAAAGATATTCAAGAACTCAGGAATGAACTCCGGTCAGAGATCCAATCATTGAAGAACACAATGGACGGTATTAAAAGCAGATTGGATACGGTGGAGGAGACAATAAATGAAATAAGAAGTAGAGAAGAGGAATATAAAGAAGCTGAAGCACAGAGAGAAAAAAGGATCTCCAAGAATGAAAGAATATTGAGAGAACTGTGTGACCAATCCAAACGGAACAATATTCGCATTATACGGGTACCAGAGGAAGAAGAGATAGAAAAAGGGATAGAAAGCGTCTTTGAGGAGGGGGTTGCTGAAACCTTCCCCAATCTGGGGAAGGAGATAGTCTCTCAGGCCATGGAGCTGCACAGATCTCCCAACACAAGAGACCCAAGAAAGACAACAGCAAGACATATAGTAATTAAAATGGCAAAGATCAAGGATAAGGACAGACTATTAAAAGCAGCCAGAGAGAGAAATAGGATCACATACAAAGGAAAACCCATCAGGCTATCTCAGACTTCTCAACTGAAACCTTACAGGCCAGAAGGGAGTGGCATGATGTATTTAATGCAATGAAGCAGAAGGGCCTTGAACCAAAATTACTTTATCCGGCAAGATTATCATTTAAATTTGAAGGAGGGATTAAACAATTCCCAGATAAGCAAAAGCTGAGAGAATTTGCCTCCCACAAACCATCTCTACAGTGTATTTTTAAAGGGACTGCTATAGTTGGAAGTGTTCCTACAGATTAATAGCTGTCACCAGAGGTAATAAAACCACAGTAAAGAAAATAGAACAGCTAATTACTAAAAAAATGCAAAATTAAATTAACTATTCCCAAAGTCAATCAAGGGATAGACAAACAGTACAGAATATGATACCTAAAAAATAAAGAATGGAATAGAAAGAAAAAGGAGGAAACAAACAAACACACAAACAAACAAAGAACCTTTAGATTGTGTTTGTAATAGCATATTAAGTTAGTTGTTAGACTTTTAGATAGTAGGGAAGTTAACCTTGAACCTTTGGTAACCACGAATCTGAAGCCTGCAATGCCAATAAGTACATACCTATCCATAGTCACCATAAATGTAAATGGAATGAATGCACCAGTCAAAAGACATAGAGTCACTGAATAGATAAAAAAACAAGACCCATTTATATGCTGCCTTCAAGAGACTCACTTTAAATACAAAGACATACACAGACTAAAAGTGAAGGGATGGAAAAAGATATTTCATGCAAACAACAAGGAGAAAAAAGCAGGTATTGCAGTACTTGTGTCAGACAAAATAGACTTCAAAACAAAGAAAGTAGCAAGAGATAAAGAAGGACATTACATAATGATAAAGGGATCACTCCAACAAGAAGATATAACCATTATAAATATATAAGCACCCAACACAGGAGAGCCAACATATGTTAGACAAATACTAACAGAATTAAAGGAGGAAATAGACAGCAGTGCATTCATTTTAGGAGACTTCAACACACCACTCACTCCAAAGGACAGATCAACCAGACAGAGAATAAGAAAAGACACAGAGGCACTGAACAACACATTAGAACAGATGGACCTAACAGGTATCTACAGAACTCTGAACCCAAAAGCAGCAGGATACACATTTTTCTCAGGTGCACATGGAATATTTTCCAGAATAGACCACATACTAGGCCACAAAAAGAACCTCAGTAAATTCAAAAATATTGAAATTCTACCAACCAACTTCTCAGATCACTAAGGTATAAAACTAGAAATAAATTTTCGAAAGAAATCAAAAAAGGTCACAAATACATGGAGACTTAACAACATTATCCTAACAAATCAATGGGTTAACGACCAAATCAAAACACAAATGAAAGAATATATGGAGACTAATGATAACAACAACACAAAGCCACAACTTCTGTGGGACGCAGCAAAGGCAGTTCTAAGAGGAAAGTATATTGCAATCCAGGCCTATTTAAAGAAGGAAGAACATTCCCAAATGAATAGTCTAAAGACACAATTACTGAAATTGGAAAAAGAAGAACAAATGAGGCCCAAAGTCACCACAAGGAGGGACATAATAAGGATCAGAGAAGAAATAAATAAAATTGAGAAGAATAAAACAATAGAAAAAAATCAATGAAACCAAGAGGTGGTTCTTTGAAAAAATAAACAAAATAGATAAACCCCTAGCCAGACTCATTAAGAGAAAAAGAGAATCTACACATATAAACAGAATCAGAAATGAGAAAGGAAAAATAACGATGGACCCCACAGAAATACAAAGAATTATAAGAGAATATTATGAGAATCTATATGCTAACAAGCTGGAAAACCTACAAGAAATGGACAACTTCTTAGAAAAATACAACCTTCCAAGACTTACCAAGCAAGAAACAGAAAAACTAAACAGACCAATCACCAGCAACGAAATTGAATCAGGTAATCAAAAAACTACCCAAGAACAAAACCCCCGGACCTGACGGATTCACCTCTGAATTCTACCAGACATATAAAGAAGAAATAACACCCATTCTCCTTAAAGTTTTCAAAAAATAGAAGAGGAGAGAATACTTCCAAACTCATTCTATGAAGCCAGCATCACTCTAATACCAAAACCTGGCAAAGACCTCACCAAAAAAGAAAATTACAGACCAATATCCCTGATGAACGTAGATGCAAAAATACTCAACAAAATATTAGCAAACCGAATTCAAAAATACATCAAGAGGATCATATACCATGATCAAGTGGGGTTCATCCCAGGGATGCAAGGATGGTACAACATTCGAAAATCCATCAATATCATCCACCACATCAACAAAAAGAAGAACAAAAACCACATGATCATCTCCATAGATGCTGAAAAAGCATTTGACAAAATTCAGCATCCATTCCTGATTAAAACTCTCAACAAAATGGGTATAGACGGCAAGTACCTCAACATCATAAAGGCTATATATGACAAACCCACAGCTAACATCATACTTAACAGCGAGACACTGAAAGCTTTTCATCTAAGATCGGGAACAAGACAGGGATGCCCACTCTCTCCACTGTTATTCAACATAGTGCTGGAGGTCCTAGCCACAGCAATCAGACAAAACAAAGACATACAAGGCATCCAGATTGGTAAAGAAGAAGTCAAATTGTCACTATTTGCAGATGACATGATATTGTACATAAAAAACCCTAAGGACTCCACTTCAAAACTACTAGAACTAATATCTGAATTCAGCAAAGTTGCAGGATACAAAATTAACACACAGAAATCTGTTGCTTTCCTATACACTAACGATGAACTAACAGAAAGAGAAATCAGAAAAACAATTCCATTCACAACTGCATCAAGAAGAATAAAATACCTAGGAATAAACCTAACGAAGAAAGTGAAAGACCTGTACTCTGAAAACTACAAGACACTCCTACGAGAAATTAAAGAGGACACTAAGAAATGGAAATGCATCCCATGCTCTTGGCTAGGAAGAATAAATATTGTCAAAATGGCTATACTACCTAAAGCAATACACAGATTCAATGCAATCCTTATCAAAATACCAACAGCTTTCTTCAATGAACTGGAACAAATAATTCTAAAATTCATATGGAACCACGAAAGACCCCGAATAGCCAAAGCAATCCTGAGAAGGAGGAATAAAACAGGGGGAATTACGCTCCCTGACTTCAAGCTCTACTACAAAGCCACAGTAATCAAGACAATTTGCTATTGGCACAAAAACAGACCCACAGACCAGTGGAACAGAATAGAAAATCCAAACATTAACCCAAACATATACAGTCAATTAATATTTGATAAAGGAGCCTTGGATATACAATGGGGAGATGACAGCCTCTTCAGCAGCTGGTGTTGGAAAAACTGGACAGCTACATGTAAGACAATGAAACTGGACTACTGTCTAACCCCATACACAAAGGTAAACTCAAGGTGGATCAAAGACCTGAATGTAAGTCATGAAACCATTAAACTCTTAGAAAAAAACATAGGCAAAAATCTCCTGTACATAAACATGAGCGACTTCTTCATGAACGTATCTCCCCAGGCAAGGGAAACAAAAGGTAAAATGAACAAGTGGTACTATATCAAGCTGAAAAGCTTCTGTACAGCAAAGGACACCATCAGTAGAACAAAAAGACATCCTACAGTGTGGGAGAATATATTCATAAATGACGTATCCGATAAGGGGTTGACATTCAAAATATATAAAGAACTCATGCACCTTAACAAACAAAAAGCAAATAATCCAAATAAGAAATGGGCAGAGGACATGAATAGACACTTCTCTAAAGAAGAAACTCAGGTGGTCAACAGGCACATGAAAAGATGCTCCACATCGCTAATCATCAGAGAAATGCAGATTAAAACCACAATGAGATATCACCTCACACCAGTGAGGATGGCCAACATCCAAAACACAAACAACAACAAATGTTGGTGAGGATGTGGAAAAAAGGGAACCCTCCTACACTGCCGGTGGGAATGCAAATTAGTTCAATCATTGTGGAAAGCAGTATGGAGGCTCCTCAAAAAACTCAAAATAGAAACACCATTTGACCCAGGAATTCCACTCCTAGGAATTTACCCTAAGAATGCAGCAGCCCAGTTTGAAAAAGATAGATGCACCCCTATGTTTATCGCAGCACTATTTACAATAGCCAAGAAATGGAAGCAACCTAAGTGTCCATCAGTAGATGAATGGATAAAGAAGACGTGGTACATATACACAATGGAATATTATTCAGCCATAAGAAGAAAACAAATCCTACCATTTGCAACAACATGGATGGAGCTAGAGGGTATTATGCTCAGTGAAATAAGCCAAGCCGAAAAAGACAAGTATCAAATGATTTCACTCATATGTGGAGTATAAGAACAAAGAAAAAAACTGAAGGAACAAAACATCAGCAGTCTCACAGAACCCAAGAACGGACTAATAGTTACCAAAGGGAAAGGGACTGGGGAAGATGGGTGGGAAGGGAGGGATAAGAGGGAAAAAGGGGCATTATGATTGCAGATGTAATGTTGAGGGGGCATGGGGAGGGCTGTACAACTATGGGACGTGAACAATTTCCAGGGATGTGTGTTTTAATTTGTCTGATTTTTCGCATACTATTCAAGATCAAATAGACAACATTCATCATGGTATTGTTATGTTTTCACAAATGCCTGGATTGTTAAATTGGTTTTCTTTGTTTTATTGGATATGGCCTATAATTGTAGGTCTCATACTGTTATGCATTTGTATTCCTGTTCTCCTAGTGTGTGTGCGGAAGGCAGTTGTTGGTCTTTTAAAGCCAATACAAGCATATGCTACTTTTCAAGAATTAACTTGAAGAAATAAGTGATTCCTTTTAAACAACTTTGTGAAATCATATACTGATTCCCCACCTGCATTTGCTGCAAGAAAATAATCATGTATATTGTGATTTTATCCAGAATTATAGCTGCTGGCTGTCCTCTCATTCGTATTTTATCTCCCTGTTTGGTCCCAGGAAATGGCTGGTTAGCCAGAGACGGGTAAGATTCCTCATGGGAGGAACAACCTAAGACAGGCACACTCGCAAGCGACCTCAGGTGAGCAACGTGGGGGGCAACTGAGGTGAGGCATAGAACCTCACTCCTCCAGACGAGAGAGACATTGCCTGTGACAAGCTATGTCACAGGCCGATCCCAGCTAATCATTATTCTGGTACTCGCACAAATATATGCATATGCATTTGCGTCAATTTAAACAAAAAAGGGGGAAATGTGGGGTTCAGTTATAATTTAAGTATAAAAATCATATGAATAATCATAGTTGACTTGATTGATTATAGTAACTGAATTCGTTTCTCTGATATGACTGCCTTTGCATTGTTCACCTAGTGAGAACTTGTTCACTATGTTCCTTGCATTGTTCACCTTGTGGGAGCTTGTTCACTGTATTGGAACTTGTTCGTTGCATGGTGAGCAATAATGTCTTGTGTATTGAAAAGTTGTTAAGAGAAAAAAACCTCAAAAGTTCAAAAAAAAAAGGGAATGAAACTGGATTACTGTTTAACCCCATACACAAAAGTAAACTTGAAACAGATCAAGGACCTGAATGTAAGTCATGAAACCATAAAACTCTTAGAAGACAACATAGGCAAAAAATCTCCTGACTATAAGCATGAGCGACTTCTTCCTGAACGCATCTCCTCGAGCAAGGGAAACAAAAGCAAAAATGAACTCATGGGACTACATCAAACTAAAAAGTTTCTCTACCGCAAAGGACACCATCAACAGAACAAAAAGGCATCCTACAGTATGGGAGAATATATTCATAAATGATATATCCGACAAGGGGTTAACATCTAAAATATATAAAGAACTTCCATGCATCTACACCCAAAAAGCATATAACCTGATTAAAAAATGGGCAAAGGATATGAAGAGACAATTCACCAAAAAGAAATTCAGATGGCCAACAAACACATGAAAAGATGCTCCACATAACTAATCATCAGGGAAATGCAAATTAAAACTACAATGAAATATCACCTCAGACCGGTAAGGATGGCCAGCATCCAAAAGACTAAGAACAACAAATGCTGGCGAGGATGCGGAGAAAGGGGAACCCTCCTACACTGCTGGTGGGAATGTAAGCTAGTTCAACCATTGTGGAAAGCAATAAGGAGGTTCCCCAAAAAACTAAAAGTACAAATACCATTTGACGTGGGAATCCCACTCCTTGGAATTTACCGAAAGAACACAGCTTCTAAGATTCAAAAAGACATATGCACCCCTATGTTTATTGCAGCACTTTTTACAATAGCCAAGATATGGAAGCAACCTAAGTGTCCATCAGTAGATGAATGGATAAAAAAAGACATGGTACATATACACAATGGAATACTATTCAGCCATAAGAAAGAAACAAATCCTGCCATTTACAACAACATGGACGGAGCTGGAGGATATAATGCTCAGTGAAATAAGCCAGGTGGAGAAAGACAAGTGCCAAATGATTTCCCTCATTTGTGGAGTATAACAACGAAGCAAAACTGAAGGAACAAAATAGCAGCAGACTCAGAGACTCCAAGAAGGAACTAGTGGTTACCAAAGGGAAGGGGTGTGGGAGGGCAGGTGGGGAGGGTGGGGAAGGGGATTGTGGGGTATTCTGTATAGTACACATGGTGTGGGGGATAAAGGGGAAAACAGTGTAGCACAGAAAAGGCAAACAGTGAATCTGTGTCATCTTAATACACTGATGGACGGTGACTGAATTGGGGTATGAGTGGGGACTTGATAATATGGGTAAATGTAGTAACCACATTGTTTTCTCATGTGAAACCTTCATAAGAGTGTATATCAATAATATCTTAATTAAAAAAATAATAAATAATAAATAAATAAATAAAGTCTTAAAGGGACAAGGGATTAAAAGGTGGACAAAATCGTCCTGGCACACTCATCCCAGCAGGCTTGGAATCTTAAGGAACTTCGGGTGTCCTAACCCCTGGGTGGCAAGGCAGCTCCGAAGCCCCTCACAGCGATAAGCAGCTGGCCATTCATTCCCCCTTGCTGGCACTGCAAGCAATCCGAATGACCCACCATTGGTGCAGACCAGCCAGGGAGCAACCCCACCCACAGCAACCACACAGAGTCTTCTCCCAGCTCACTGCTAACCAGGACAGAACCAGAGGCTGCTACCGACATGCAGCTGCCCAGCACAGACAGAGGAAGACAGCGCAAAATCCAGAAGGCACGAGGGGTGTCATTCTCACAGGAGAACACACGCCACGCGCATGCGACACCCGGCAGTGGCCTAGGCCGTCCTGAGGGCCGCCCTGCCCACGGCAGCTCAGGGAATTAACCCAGAGACTGCTCCCTGTGTGCAGATAACTGGCACAGGCAGTGGACAAGGTAAAGGCGACCAGCAAGCAGGAAGGGACTTTGTTCTCCCAGCTGACACATACGCCATTTGCCTGCAATCACTTCTATCGCCATGAATAGGCAGAAGAACCTGTTCCAGGTCAAAATCACTCAAACAACACCAGAGGGAGGGCCTGGTGAGATAGATATAACCAATCTCCCTGAAAAAGAATTCAAAATAAAAGTCATAACCACGCTGATGGAGCTGCAGAGAAATATGCAAGAGTGAAGGGATGAAGTCTGGAGGGAGATAACAGAAATGAAACAATCAATGGAAGGACTTAAAAGCAGACTGGATGAGGTGCAAGAGACTTTTAATGCAATAGAAATCAGACAACAGGAATACAGAGAAGCTGAGGCAGAGAGAGATAAAAGGATCTCTAGGCATGAAAGAATTTTAAGACAACTGTGTGACCAATCTAAATGGAACAATATTCGCATAATAGGGGTACCAGAGGAAGAAGAGAGAGAAAAATGGATAGAAAGTGTCTTTGAAGAAGTAATTGCTGAAAACTTACCCAGTCTGGGGAAGGAAATAGTCTCTTAGACCATGGAAGCCCACAGATCTGCCAACACAAGGGACCCAAGGAGGACAAAACCAAGACATATAATAATTAAAACGGCAAATATCAAAGACAAGAATAGGGTATTAAAGGCAGCCAGAGAGAGAAAAAAGATCACCTACAAAGGAAAACCCATCAGGCTATCATCAGACTTCTCAACATAAACCTTACAGGACAGAAGAGAATGGCATGATATATTGAATGCAATGAAACAGAAGGGCCTTGAACCAAGAATACTGTATCCAGCAAGAGTATCATTTGAATTTGAAGGAGGGATTAAACAATTTCCAGATAAAATGTTGAGGGATTTTGCCTCCCACAAACCACCTCTACAGGGTATATTAAAGAAACTGTTCTAGATGGAAATACTCCTCAGGCTACATAGATGTCACCACAGAAAATAAAATCACAGCAAAGAAAGCAGACCAACCAAATACTAACTAAAGACAAAAAATAAAATCAGCTATCCACAAAAGAAGTCAAGGGAAACACAAAAGAGTACAGAATAAAACACCTAACATATAAAGAGTGGAGGAGGAAGAATAAGAAGGGAGAGAAATAAAGAATCATCAGACTGTGTTTATAATAGCATAATAAGAGAGTTAAGTTAGATGGTTAGACAGTAAAGAAGTTACCCTTGAACCTTCGGTAACTACGAATCCAAAGCCTGCAAAGGCAGTAAGTACATATCTATCGATAATCACCCTAAATGTAAATGGACTAAATGCACCTATAAAAAGACACAGAGTAACAGAATGGATAAAAAAGCAAGACCCACCTACACACTGCCTACAAGAGACTAAGCTCAAACCCAAAGACATACACAGACTAAAAGTGAAGGAATGGAAAAAGCTATCTCATGCAAACAATAGGGAGAAAAAAGCAGGTGCTGCAGTATTTGTAACAGACAAAATGCACTTTAAAACAAAGAAAGTAACAAGAGATAAAGAAGGACATTACATAATGATAAAGGGGTCAGTCCAACAAGAGGATATAACCATTATAAATATCTATGCACCCAACACAGGAGCACCTACATATGTGAAACAAATACTAACAGAATTAAAGGAGGAAACAGAATGCAATGCATTCATTTTAGGAGACTTCAACACACCACTCACTCCAAAGGACAGATCAACTAGGCAGAAAAGAAGTAAGGACACAGAGGCACTGAACAACACACTAGAACAGATGGACTAACAGACATCTACAGAACTCTACACCCAAAAGCAGCAGGATACACATTCTTCTCAAGTGCACATGGAACATTTTCCAGAATAGACCACATACTAGGCCACAAAAATAGCCTCAGAAATTCAAAAAGATTGAAATTCTACCAACCAACTTTTCAGATCACAAAGGTATAAAAACAGAAATAAATTGTACAAAGAAAACAAAAGGGCTCACAAACACATGGAGGCTTAACAACATGTTCCTAAATACTCAACAGATCAATGACCAAATTAAAACAGAGATCAAGCAATATATGGAGACAAATGACAACAACAGCACAATGCCCCAATTTCTGTGGGACACAGTTCTAACAGGAAAGTATATAGCAATCCAAGCCTATTTAAAAAAGGAAGAACAATCCCAAATGAATAGTCTAAAGTCACAATCATTGAAACTGGAAAAAGAAGAACAAATGAGGCCCAAAGTCACCAGAAGGAGGGAGATAATTAAGATCAGAGAAGAAAAAATAAAATTGAGAAGAAAAAAATCAATGAAAGCAAGAGCTGGTTCTTTGAAAAAATAAACCAAACAGATAAACCCCTAGCCAGACTTATTAAGAGAAAAAGAGAATCTACACACATAAACAGAATCAGAAATGAGAAAGGAAAAATCACGACGGACGGATGCCACAGGAACACAAAGAATTATTAGAGAATACTATGAAAATCTATATGCTAACAATCTGGATAACATAGAAGAAATGGAAAACTTTCTAAAAAAATACAACCTTCCAAGACTGACCAAGGAAGAAACAGAAAATCTAAACAGACCAATTACCAGCAACGAAATTGAACTGGTAATCAAAAAACTACCCAAGAACAAAACACCCAGACCAGACGGATTCACTGCTGAATTTTATCAGACATTTAGAGAGCACATAATACCTATTCTCCTTAAAGTTTTCCAAAAAATAGAAGAGGAGGAAATACTTCCAAACTCATTCTATGAAACCAGCATCACTCTAATACCAAAACTAGGCAAAGACCCCACAAAAAAAGAAAACTACAGACCAATATCCCGGATGAACATGGATGCAAAAATACTCAACAAAATATAAGCAAACCAAATTCAAAACTACATCAAGAGGATCGTACTCCATGATCAAGTAGGATTCATCCCAGGGACGCAAGGATGGTACAACATTCAAAAATCCATCAACAACATCCACCACATGCACAAAAAGAAGGACATAAACCACAGGATCATCTCCATAGATGCTGAAAAAGCATTCAACAAAATTCAACATCCATTCATGATAAAAACTCTCAACATCTGGGTATACAGGGCAAGTACCTCAAAATAATAAAGTCTACATGTGACAAACCCACAGCCAACATTTATACTTAACATGGAGAAGCTGAAAGCTTTTCACCTAAGATCAGGAACAAGACAGGGATGCCCACTCTCTCCACTTTTATTCAACATAGTACTGCAGGTCCTAGCTATGGCAATCAGACAAAACAAAGAAATAAAAGGCATCCAGATTGGTAAGGAAGAAGTCAAATTGTCACTATTTGCGGATGACATGATATTGTACATAAAAAACCCCAAAGAATTCACTCAAAAACTACTAGAACTAATATGAATTCAGCAAAGCTGCAGGATACAAAATTAATACACAAAAATCTGTTGGATTCCTATACACTACCAATGAACTAGAAGAAAGAGAAATCAGGAAAACAATTCCAATCACAATTGCATCAAAAAATAAAATACCTAGGAATAAACCTAACCAAGGAAGTGAAAGACCTATACCCTGAAAACTACAAGACACTCTTAAGAGAAATTAAAGAGGACATTAACAAATGGAAATTCATCCCATGCTCTTGGCGAGGAAGAATTATATTGTCAAAATGGCCATCCTGCCTAAAGCAACCTACAGATTCAATGAAATCCCTATCAAAATACTGACAGCATTCTTCAACGAACTGTAACAAATAGTTCTACAATTCCTATGGAACCACAAAAGACCCCAAATAGCCAAAGCAATCCTGAGAAGGAAGAATAAAGCAGGGGGGATCAAGCTCTACCACAAAGCCATAGTAATCAAGACAATTTGGTACTGGCACAAGAACAGACCAGTGGAACAGAATAGAGTCCAGATATTAACCCAAACATATATGGTCAATTAATATACAGTAAAGGAGCCATGGATATACGATGGGGAAATGACAGCCTCTTCAACAACTGGTGTTGGCAAAACTGGACAGCTACATGTAAGAGAATGAAACTGGATCACTGTCTAACCCCACACACAAAAGTAAATTTGAAGTGGATCAAAGACCTGAATGTAGGTCATAAAACCATAAAACTCTTAGAAAAAAACATAGGCAAAAATCTCTTGGACATAAACATGAGCAACTTCTTCATGAACATATCTCCCAGGGCAAGGGAAACTTACCTGTATTGTGAGTGCTAATTATAATGTCCCTTAATCTCCTTCTCTCTCCCTACCCAAATGAACAAGTGGGACTATATCAAACTAAAGAGCTTCTGTACAGCAAAGGACACCATGAGTAGAACAAAAAGACATCCTACAGTATGGGAGAGTATATTCATAAATGACATGTCAGATAAGGGGTTGACATCCAAAATATATAAAGAACTCACGCACTTCAACAAACAAAAAGCAAATAAACCAATTAAAAAATGGGCAGAGGAGCTGAACAGAAACTTCTCCAAAGAAGAAATTCAGATGGCCAACAGGCACATGAAAAGATGCTCCGCATTGCTAATCACCAGAGAATTGCAAATTAAAACCACAATGAGATATCACCTCACACCAGTTAGGATGGCCACCACCCAAAAGACAAACAACAACAAATGTTGGTGAGGATGTGGAGAAAAGGGAACCCTCCTACACTGCTTGTGGGAATGTAAACTAGTTCAGCCATTGTGGAAAGCAGTATGGAGGTTCCTCAAAAAACTCAAAATAGAAATACCATTTGACCCAAAAATTCCACTGCTAGGAATTTACCCTAAGAATGCAACAGCCAAGTTTGAAAACAACAGATGCACCCCTATGTTTATCACAGCACTATTTACAATAGCCAAGAAGTGGAAGCAACCTAAGTGTCCATCAGTAGATGAATGGATAAAGAAGATGTGGTATACATACACAATGGAATATTATTCAGCCATAAGAAGAAAACAAATTCTACCATTTGCAGCAACATGGATGAAGCTAGAGGGTATTATGCTCAGTGAAATAAGCCAGACGGAGAAAGACAAGTATCAAATGATTTCACTCATCTGTGGAGTATAAGAACAAAGAAAAAACTGAAGGAAGAAAACAGCAGCAGATTCACAGAACCCAAAAACGGACTAACAGTTACCAAAGGGAAAGGGACTGGGGAAGATGGGTGGGAAGGGAGGGATAAGGGGGAAAAAGGGCTATTACAATTAGCACACATAATGTAGCAGGGGTGGGGATGGGGTAGGGGGATACAGGGAAGGCAGTATAACACAGAGAAGACAAGTAGTGATTCTATAACATCCTTCTACGCTGATGGACAGTGACTGCAATGGGGGTATGTGATGGGGAATTGATAATAGGGGGAGTCTAGTAACCATAATGTTGCTCATGTAATTGTATATTAATAATAGCAAAAAAAAAAGAACAAAGGAAAAACTGAAGGAACAAAACAGCAGCAGACTCACAGAACCCAAGAATGGACTAATAGTTACCAAAGGGAAGGGGCTGGGGAAGGTGGGTAGGGAGAGAGAAGGAGATTAAGGGGCATTATAATTAGCACTCACAATACAGGTAAGTCATGGGGAAGGCAGTACGGCATGGAGAAGACAAGTAATGACTCTATAGCATCTTACTGTACTGATGCACAGTGACTGCTATGGGGTGGGGTGCAGACTTGATAATATGGCTGAATGTTGAAACCACAATGTTGTTCAACTGAAACGTTCATAAGATTTTCTATCAATGATACCTTAGTTTAAAAAAAGAGTAAGCATTCATCAAAGAACTAAGGTCACATAACGCTGCTTTGCACCCAAATGTCAGAGATCAGAAATTACAATACTTCAGAAAAGAGAAAAATACATCAAAAATTACATAGTTTTGGTATTGTTTTAAAAGCTAAATCTTTTAATTTTTAAGATATATAGAGAAGTATAAAACTAAAGAAATGAGAAAATAAAGAGGCCCGTCAGTTTAGAAATAGCAAGCTATGTAACCATTAATAATATTCAGAATTCAACCACTTTTCACCACCTCTGTAGCTTCTACCTTTGTCCAAGCTACCATCCCTCAGCTTGTTCACTGCAATAGCCTCCTATCCAGTTTCTCCACTTGCACCTTTTCCTACTCTCCATCAGCAGCCAGAATGATCTTTTAGGCCAAGGATCGTAACACATCACTATTCAATACACTTGGATGGCTTCTCATCTCAAATTTTAAAATCCGAAGTTCTTACAATGTCCTACAGTCTTCCCCATCAATCATACCATTACTTTTCTTTTTTTTATATAATTTATTTTGGATCATTAATCTACATTTACATGTGCAATATTATGACTATTAAACTACCCCCTTCATCAGGTCCCCCCCACCAACCCCATTACCGTCCATACCATTACTTTTCATTTCTTACCACTTTTCTTTCATTCCACTCCAGCCACACTGGCCTCCTCTGGTGCTTCCTCTCAGTGGAAGAAAGTTTATGTCACAAAGCATCCCAGCTTAATACTAATGAAAATAGTAACATTAACGACAGATGCCTGCTCTAAGTGTTTTACAAGCAGTAATTCATATAATTCTGACAAGAACCCTACAATGGGGTTAATATTCTTTTCCCTGCTACACAGACCAGGAAACTGTCAGGGTAGCAAGCTAAAAGATGAGAGATGTTCCTGCCTCAGAGTAAGTCATCTAGTGTTCGTTCCCTCTCCCTGGCACACTCTCTGCCCTCACAATTCCCAAACATCTACATGGCTTGCTCCCTCACTTCCTTTAGGTCAGGCCCTCCTTTTCCTCCTACTTAAAATAGCAGTTCTCCCACCCAGCACTCTCTATTTTTGTTCTTTTTCTCCTGTCATTATCACCATCACTATGTATTTTACTTATGAATTTTATTCTCTGCTCTCTACCCTCCCTTAAAAATATATACTCCATGAATACAGGGAGTTTTGCTGTTCTGCTCACTGCTGTATCTAGAACAGTACCTGACAATAAAATAGTTGTTGAAAGACATTAATTAATTAATTAATTAATACATGAACAAAAACATTTATGGGTGCTTAACATATTCTAGGCACCATGTTAAGTGCTTTACAGTTATTAATTTACTAAATCCTCACATCAATCCTATTGAAGAACCATTATAATCCTCATTTTTAAGTAAGGGTACCATTGTCATCTACGTTTTTTAGGTGAGGAAACTGAAACTCAAAAGACATAAGTAAATCTCTCAGGGATACATGTCACAAGGTAGCAGAGGCACAATCTGAATTTAGGCAGTCTGATTCCAGAGCCCCTCATTTTACTAGCCCACTATATACTGCCTCTAGATTTCCAACATACTGGAAGTCAAGACTTAGTTACATAGTACATTTTAATTGAAAGACATAACCCACGAGTTACTTTAGTGTCCTAATTTTTAAGGCTAGTCATTCAAATCATAAATTAGTCCACTTATTACTTAATTACTAAACTCTGAATTTTGGAATTTACAGTTTTGCAAAATGCTCTCTCACAGTCATTTACTTGATATACTAATATACTCTATATCGACCCTTTACAAGCCTCAAATAAGGGAACTGTCAACCAGAGAAGTTAACTTCCTTATCTTCTAGTAAGCAACTGACAAGAAAGACAGGAAAAGGCCTCTTATATTTAACTGTCAATATTATGTAACCCTACAAATTCCAATTTAAAAAATGAAAATAGATTTCCTACAGCTGGATTTTAGTTTTGGAAAAGAAAAAAAAATAACTTGCTAATTCTTTTTATTTACTAACACAAAGACAGAACTTTGAAAAGTGCTATGATTCTCCAAATCATTTTCCAGAATGGCCACTGTTGATTACCTACCTAGCATTCAACCCCTCTTTCCTTTGTAACAGAACCCCTCCCCAATACAATGCACCTCAGGGAAAGTCAACACCACTCCAGATTTCTGGCAAGGACTTGGTTAGTTCAAGAGTAATCACTAGTGATTGGTTCATGAATGTGCATATGGCCCAATTCTGGCTAAAATGATGTGGTGAAAGCAGTCTGCTAGAGGTTTTGTAAGGTTTCCTCTCTCTGAAAACAGGCACGGGAAGAGACATCTTTCTTCTTCTTTTAGAAGCTCTTATGTATAGATATGACAGCTGAGATCACTACAACCATTTTCTACTAGACTGAATGAAGGATGAAGCCAACCCCAAGGACAGCAGAATTGAGCCATGGTAAGAATATGGGTTTTTACTGACAGTGCTGAACTGCTGTAATCAACCAACCCTGAAGCCTATTATACAAAAAGATAAAATTTGTTATTTCTTAAGCGATTTTGAATTAGGTTCTGTTGCTTGCAGCTGAAAACATACTAACTAAATACATTTTTATGAATCATATCTCAGGACTAATCTCAGAAAAAAGTTTGTGGTTAATTCTACAAATACATATTAGAAGTTCAACATGAGTTACACCATACTGAATGACTCTGCTGTAAAGTTACAAACTCAAAAATAATACATATGAAAGAACAGACTCTAAGGCAGTATTTTTCTGGCACAAATGGTTGATTTCTATGAGGCCTTCTCCAAAGCAATTTATAAATAAATTTTCAATTTTGATTTATGATTGAATTTATTTTTCTTAAGTTTAAAAACTACAAAAATAAATATTTGAAATTACATAGCCACATGCTCTGAATTTGCTGACCTATACTCGTGGACAAGGGGAGATAATTAATCTGGCCCACAAACAGAACATCAGACAGGAAGTCCAAGGATGGATAATGGTAGATGGTATGACATCATGGTATTGACCAGCTTTGTGTTGGCTCATATTTATAGGGCACAGGGCAGTTTTTATACTGACATGGGACATGCAAACTGGTAATGATCTGGCAGGCTAGACCTAACCTACTGCTTCTTCTATAAAAAAAATATGATAACCCTCTTACTTTATATGAACGTATAAATATGCATAAGAAACAACAAATAAACCATATCTGGACAAACTATTTGGATATTGATCTTTTAAGGCTTGATGACTGACCTTACCTTGTTATCACAAGTCAAGTCCTACCCATTCTACATTTAATTGGTATAATAACACATTGGGTAACTTCAATCTACATTTGGCCCAGTGCTATGTAAAACTAGCCTAATAAACTTTCAAAAACTTACTACTCATATACAGCATGGAGAATATAGCCAATGATTCTGTATATGAATCTTTCTATACTGACAAAAAGTAATAGCACTAGTGAGGGTGGGGAGGTTAGGGGAGAAGAACTTAATATGGGTAACTGTTGAACCACTGTGTAGTATACTTGAAACCAATGTAAGATTGTTTATTGACAACACTTCAGTTTAAAAAGAAACTACTCACTTCTAATTCTTCAAATTTCAAAAATGACTCTTACTCAAACCATAAAGTTTTGCTACTAATGTTTAGTATTGCATTTTTCATTGTTTGTTTTGTTAGAATAAATGATCTAAGTTTAAAGGTTACATGTTGATAATAAATAGTATCAACATTTCAAAAATCAAGCCACAAAATGAAGTTGGTTGGGTCCACAGGCCTAAAATTTATCAAAATATTTAGGTACTGGATGTTTACAGAAAAAATTAAAAAATTAAAAAGAAATACAATAGCTTGACCTCAAGAAGCTTATATCTTGTTGGGGAGATAAATTATATCCACAAAATAATTAAATGCCATAATATAACACATGATTTTGTGTCAAAATAACAGATCACAGCCCTAGATAATTATGAGGTTCAGTGCTAGAATTTTTGGAGGAAGAAAAGAAAGGAGGGGATCTTGCAAATTATCCTGATTTGAAGATGGGGGAGGGATGGGCATAATCTAACATAAGCAGCAGCATAAGCAAAGGCTGGAGATGGGAATAAGCAAGGTATATTCTGAGGATAGCAAGGAATTGGGCTAGAAATTAAAATAGAGGATTAATAATTAAGTTGGAAACATAAATTGGTACCATATTACTAAAGATCATGTATGCGAAGTTTAAGAACATGGCCTCTGCTTAAAAGAAATGGAGCTGCTGATAATGTCTGGCTAGTGTGGCAAGACAATGAAAACAACGTTTCAGTAAGATTAACCTGCCTTAGAATTCAGGATAAACTTTTGGGGAAAGGAAAGAAAAAACTAGAAACAGAGCAACCAGTTAGGAGGTACTGGTTAGGAACATGGGTGTTAAGAGTCAAACAGACAGACCTGCTCTGCTACTTGCTAGCTGTGAGGCACTGAATAAGTTATTAAACAACTAAGTGTTAGTATCCTGTCTGTAAAGTAGGGTAATAAAAGGGCTTATTTTATAAGGTTGTTGTGTGGCTAAAAGAAATACTACACATAAAAGCATTTAACATAGTGCTTGGTCTATATTAATTATTCAACAAACATTAGCAACTATTACCTTCATTACAAATCATTTCAAATGTGAGGTGATGAAGAACTAGACAAGAGCAATAGAAACTAAGAAGAAAGAATGACTTGGAGCGACATTTCCATAGATTCATGACATGTTCTAACTAGAAAAGATCCTAGAGAATTCTTCCAAAAACAAAATGGTCCCAGTTTAAATGTCAAGGATGAAAAATGGGGCAAGACAGCTCAAAAGGTTTTGACTCAAGAGTACCCAATGGTGTAGACTTAGGATAATTATATGTTATCAGTATGTTTTAAGATATAAGCTACAAAACCATACAACTCTTAGAAAAAAACATAGGCAAAAATCTCTTGGACATAAACATGAACGACTTCTTCATGAACATATCTCCCCGGGCAAGGGAAACAAAAGCAAAAATGAACAAGTGGGACTATATCAAGCTGAAAAGCTCTGTACAGCAAAGGACACCATCAGTAGAACAAAAAGACATCCTACAGTATGGGAGAATATATTCATAAATGACGTATCTGATAAGGGGTTGACATCCAAAATATATAAAGAACTCATGCACCTTAACAAACAAAAAGCAAATAATCCAATTAAGAAATGGGCAGAGGACATGAATAGACACTTCTCTAAAGAAGAAATTCAGATGGCCAACAGGCACATGAAAAGATGCTCCACATCGCTAATCATCAGAGAAATGCAGATTAAAACCACAATGAGATATCACCTCACACCAGTGAGGATGGCCAACATCCAAAACACAAACAACAACAAATGTTGGCGAGGATGTGGAGAAAAGGGAACCCTCCTACACTGCTGGTGGGACTGCAAATTAGTTCAACCATTGTGGAAAGCAGTATGGAGGTTCCTCAAAAAACTCAAAATAGAAATACCATTTGACCCAGGAATTCCACTCCTAGGAATTTACCCTAAGAATGCAGCAGCCCAATTTGAAAAGACAGATGCACCCCTATGTTTATTGCAGCACTATTTACAATAGCCAAGAAATGGAAGCAACCTAAGTGTCCATCAGTAGATGAATGGATAAAGAAGATGTGGCACATATACACAATTGAATATTATTCAGCCATAAGAAGAAAACAAATCCTACCATTTGCAACATGGATGGAGCTAGAGGGTATTATGCTCAGTGAAATAAGCCAAGCCGAAAAAGACAAGTATCAAATGATTTCACTCATATGTGGAGTATAAGAACAAAGAAAAAAACTGAAGGAACAAAACAGCAGCAGACTCACAGAACCCAAGAACAGACTAATAGTTACCAAAGGGAAAGGGACTGGGGAAGATGAGTGGGAAGGGAGGGACAAGGAGGAAAAAGGAGCATTACAATTAGCAGATGTAATGATGGGGGGGCACAGGGAGGGCTGTACAACTCAGAGAAGACAAGTAGTGATTCTATAGCATCTCACTACGCTGATGGACAGTGACTGTAATGGGGTTGGTGGGGGGGACCTGATGAAGTGGGGAGTTTAATAACCATAATATTGCACATGTAATTGTAGATTAATGATACCAAAATAAATTCAAAATTAATTAATTAATTATTTTTTTAAAAAAGATTTAAGTTACAATGAACTAACTGGGTTCATGCCATATGCCAAACACTGAGCCTAGGTATTAGGTATTGATACAGTCCATCTAATACCCAGAACAACTCCGAAAGGTAAGTATTAGTTTACCAAACAGCATTGGCATTCCAGTTCTCAATGCTCAAAGACATTTAAGTACTAACCATATAACCTTGGGCAGTGTTAGAAGCAAAGCTAGTAAGTTTGGATCCCATATCATGTTTCCAAAGCCTGTGTTCTTTCTACTACATTCAGGCTGCATCACCCTTTAATAGCAATAAAAATTATATCATAACAATAAACATTTGTAATTACTTTTCTACCTACTTTGCTAAACATAGTGACCATAAACATATCCAATCTTTCAAACATTCTAAGAAAAATAAAAAGGTATTCAGCATGAAAACACTGAGAATAAATTTTAAAAACATTATCAAATGACATCTCACCATACTCCTAATGAAAATTGGATATACTATAAACTGCAATATATTAAATCAAAGCAATGACTAATCTTTCTCAACAAGAAGATGCGAAAAAAACTGGCATGGTTATTACATCACTTAACTATATTAACATTTGGTCCATACTACCGTATCATTAAAAAGTGATATCTAGCTCAAAAGAAGTATCTTACCACACACAGGAGAAACATTTATATAAGAAGAACCCATCAAATGGTCAGTGTTATAAAGAAAAATTCAACCACAGAAGTAGAATGCCCAACCTGCTTAAGAGTAAGGACAACATGATAGCAGGTAAGCTATTTCTTCAATTATTTTCCCCAACCACATGGCTGGAGTGCCAGTTCTCCACCAGAATGTTACTTAATCTAAATTTCACCAGGATGAAAATATCAGCAATGCCAGACTGAGCATGTATGTTTCCTGAAATAATCTTTTTATATGGCTTCAAAAAAGTCAGAAGATACTTTTCAAGTAACTTCTAGACTAGTAGTTCTCAAAGTGTAGCCCAGAGACTCCTGCAGGTCCCCAAGGCCCTTTCAGAGGGTTCAAGAGGACAAAAATATTTTCATGGTATTACTAAGACATTATTTGCTTTTTGCACTCTCATTCTCTCACAACTGTACAGTGGAGTTTTCCACAGACTATGACCTGTGATGTCTCAACAAACCAAATGCAGGAACAGACCTGGAATTTAGATGTCTTCTATTAAGCCAGACATTAAAGACTAAAAAGACAGACATCAAAGTTACTTGCAAAAATGTAAAACAATGATGCTCTTCTAATTTTTTTTTTTGGAAAATGTAGGTTTTTTTCATGTAAAAGTTATGTTAACATAATGCTTTATTATTTTTAAATGAATTAAATATGTTTTAAATTTGTTTTGTTTTAAAACAGTAAATTTCCATAGACATAACCAAACCAGAAGTTCTTTGGGATCTTCAATTGATTTTAAGAGTATAACAGGGGTATGGAGACCAAAATAATTGAGAACCACTTTTCTGGACCTTCCTATATTCATGTTTGAGTGAACAATTAAAACTTTTCATTTCCCGTTACAGTTGACCCTTGAACAACACAAGTTTGAACAGCACAGGTCTTATACTTACAATTATACACAGCTTTTTTTTTCAACAAATATATTGGAAACATTTTTGGAGATTTGCAACAATTTGAAAAAACATTTTCTTTCCTCTAGCTTACTTTATTGAAAGAATACAGTATATAACACACATAACATACTAAATATGTGTTTATCAACCATTTATGTTATTGCTAAGGCTTCTGGTCAGCAGTAAGCTATTAGTTAATTTGGGGGAGGTCAAAGTTATACACAGATTTTCAACCACATGGGGGGTCAGCACCCCTAACCCCCAGGTGGTTCAAGGGTCAGCTGTACTACTGAAGAGATGCTGCTGCCCTACAGATAATTTCAGAAATTTGTCTTGATTAAAACAAAAAAGTCTGTAATTTTAAAAATAATTATATTCGTTAACTTTAAAAAGAAATTATTACATCTTCCCAAAATAAAAACAATGTCTAAAATAAACTGCAAGCTACTAGACCACTATCTATAAGCTCTGAGCATGAATTTATGATCAATTATGTATTGATAATCCTCCAGTAGCTCAAATACCAAAAGCAGGGCTCTTTGAGAGGCCTCTTATAGAATAACCCCAATTCCCAAATAACAACAGGATTAACCAAGATACTTATAAGCAATTCTCTGTACCACAATCTTAACTTTTTCCAAAATAAAAAGTTTATGTTTCATCTAAATAGTTCAGCATTTCTATTGCTTCTGGGAAATACATAAAGATTAAGACATCAAATTCCCATTCCTTACATTGCAGTAACAGTAGATTTGCAATCCATGCAGTTATTAGGAACCTTCAGGATGCATGGTAATGGTAGTTTTTCAAAAGATACACTGGAGAAAAACATCTTGGAAAACCAGTTTTTGAGGCTACTGGAACCAATAATAGATAATTGTGCATTTTTCGTTTAGTCTAAAATGAAGATGAAAACCATATTCTTAAAACTGTAATATTAACATTACAGTTAAGGACCCTAAGTCAACAACTCTGTAATTCAGAAGTTATTTAACCCTAGGCTATTCCAATAGCCAAAGAAAGGTGACCAAGGACTTTAAGTAGAAAAGCACTTAAAAGTCTAGAAAGAAATGGTGCTCCTTAGGTATTTATTAATTCAATACATATGTATTAAATTGTCTACTTGAAAGATCCTGAGCAAGCTAAGGGGCTCATAATCTGGTGAGAAGACAATTCCATGGGCGAAGCATAAGTAACTAAATGCAAAAGCTACTCTAGATAGACTAGAAGTTCTAAGAAATGCTAGGAGAGGGAAAAGGAAGGAAACATGTCTTCTAACACAAGAATTGGGGAACACACATCCTGGCAAAGAAGGCATCTAACCTGGGCCCTAAACTAATATAAAAATACAAAATTTCAAGAAGTAACCAATGGGAGTGAAAAGCATCTCAGGAAGAGGAAAAAGCATACATTCAAGGAACAGCAAGTACAAAATTGCTTCCATAGAACTTGTGATAGACTCCAGGGGGAGACTAGGCTAGAAAATTAGGATGGTAGCAAAAACAGAGACACTTATATGACAGGGTGAGCAAACTGGGGCTTTTTTCAGTAGACAAAGGGAAGTCGTTGGAAGATTTACCATTGGAAGGCAAATCATTAGATGATACTTTAATACTACTGTGGACCACAAAGAGTTAGAAACAGAGGGAGAACAATTAGTGTGCTACCATAACAGTCCAGTCCAGGAAGGAAATAAGAGCTTGATCTGGGATAGGGGATAGGAAAAAGACAGATACAGGATATGCTGCAACCTAAATAAATTGTTCTCTGTTTATTATTATTTACTTAGTTTTAAATGTTTCAGAAACTTAATTTATCACACAAAACAAGGTTGGTTTTCATATTATTTCCATTAAAAAACATTCACTTCATTGACACTATTTCAGCACATTCAAGTGTGCTTCCTTTTAAAAAGCTTCCAGAAATAACTAACTGTATTCTACATTAAGGTTACAACACCATATGCATATTTTCAATATTCTGAATAGAATCTCAGTATGCAAAATTTCATTCAAGGCTGAACATTTTCAACTCAAAAGTTTATTTCCATGAAATACACAGTTTGGATCAGAATTTTCTACACAACCTTATAAGACGCACATCACTACATAATTCGTCAACTTTTCTTAATATCATTTTTGGACAACTCAGCTCAATTTGGCCAATATTTTTCTATTAGGCCCATATTTTTCAAATATCAGTGCCTTCTTTATTTTTCTCCCCTCCTCCCCACTCACCTCTCCGCCCATACAAATTCCCTTTGTATGTCTGCAAGGCAAGATACTATATGATTGTAAGGCAGTTTGAATATATAATTCTTATAATAACAAGTCTAGAATTATTAACCCTACTTTATAGAGGACAGGAACCAATGATGTACTAAATTTCCATGTACATGAATGAAAAATGCATCTAACAGAAATGATACTTTACCACTGGGGGAAACAAAGGGGGAAATACACACAATAGATGGGTGGCAAATCTCACAAACTTTGTGTAACACTAAAAAGCTGCATCTGGATTGCAGTCACAATAATAAAACAAATAAAGAAGGCTCCAAAATAAGGGGAAAAGAAAAAAATTCTAAGAGATCACCAAGAGTGACAAAGGTTGATTCAATATTAGTTTTTAACATAGCATCATTTAGTACTATGTCTAATTTAAAAAAAACAAAGGATAATTCACTGTTCACAAGGACACTGGGAATAATTTCTACATACATTCTATAAGACAGTTATTCTTCATTACACTTGCATGGGCTCAAATCCTTTCAAACATTTCTAAAAATACACAGTCTTATAATAACTGAGGTTCCCCAATGACACACAATTTGTTCTGTAGGTTTAGCTGTAACACATTTTTAAAAGACAGGATGAATTCATCTTCAACAAAAATAAGGAGTCACAAAGGCCCTCTACTTATTCAAAATCATTACATAAAGCACTGTCTATAATTCAAACAGGGTTTGAAAATCTGATAGCTAATAACCATAAAATGGGGTAGACTTTAAAGAAAAAAAATTACCCAACTTTTCCATTTTCCTTCTCTCCTTTCCTACCAGACACACAAAATGTCTGTAAGGGTCTCAGACAAAGCTCTAAAATAAAAATACAGTATACATATCGTTCACATTATGTGTATTCAAACCTATCACATATATGTACACATCACATTCACACAAAAAGGTTCCTCCTTTCTTCACTCTAAGACTTGAAGTTACATTAAACCCTATCTCATAAATTAAATCACCATAAATTAAAGAGTAATAAAATATTGCACATAGATCTCTCTGAGCGACTATATTCTGAGAAGAAAAACCTCAGACCAAGGCCATGACTAAATAAAAACATCCAATCCGTTAAAATCACTAACCCGCATTTGATTTCTGTATAAAATGAATAATCACATAGGCAACCCAGTTTGAGAAGTTAACGAAAGGAAAACACAACGAACCAAATGAGACGAACATAGGAAGTGACAAGCTTTAAAGAATTTCCCCAAAGGCAAAGACTGACTTCAAGTCTGGGATATAAAGCATCCTTTGCAGGTATTAGAATCTTTAATTGAAAAAGAAAAAAGGGGTGATGGGGGTAGGGGACACGACAAAAAACTGAACGACACGCAAAGGCAAAGAAGTAAAAGAAACGGGTCTCTCCTCCCACCCCTACTCCAGCCCCCACCCCCACCCTCGCAGGACAATGGGATCAGGGTCCTAACAGCAAACTTTAAACGTGTAAACCAGAAGCAGTTTTACTGCAGCTCCGCTGCAAATCTGCCCCTCATCCCAAATCTAGCGCACCAACGAATACTTCTGCCCTGCAAACATCAAGGTCTTGTTAAACACATATCAGACCCACCACAAGATTCCTTTTTCTCCCAAGTACCTGGAGGATCCATTTCAATATAAAATATCAGTTCTGTCGAATAGGGCATCATCACCTCCCTCCAGTCTGCGTCATCGCGGTCCATACTCCACACGGTATTGTACATCGCGCTGTCAGAGGCAGGTCGTCGTCAGGAAATATATAGAAAGCATATATTTTTTATCGGATATTTAAAAATCTAAAAATACGTATCTGTAAAAGTCCCACACGGAAATGTACTTCGGATTTCCAACTACCGGTACAAGTCCAGCCAACTACCAGGACGAGGACGGGGTCCTCCCCCTCTCTCCTCCTACAACCCCAGCAAAATGCCCCCGAACTTTCAAACTACGGACTTTTCTCCTGAGGGGGCCACAGAATGGCTTGGGGAACGAAGGGCAGAGGGGTTAAAAAGCGGTTTCCCAAAAATCCCTTCAACACAGTCTCTCTCCAAAGAGAAAAACTCCCACCGCCTCCAAATCTTTCCGCGGACGCCACTTTTGTGTCCTTCGAGGGAGAGAGAAGGAAGAGAGGAGGAAAAAAAAGAACACGTTGGGATAAAGGTGGGTAAGTGACAAAAGCAGGCATAAAAAGGAAGATGGGTATTGCGTTCAAGTTTCGGGATCCCACTGGTCTGCAGAGGGCGATCCCCTCAGGGTACGGGACTCGGGCTCCGCTCCGGTCGGCCTCGGAACCGAAGCTGCTGCAGCCTCGGGACTGGGGCCCCTCGGAGAGTCCAATTAGCTCTGCTCGGCTGGGAGCTCCCGCCGGGCCGTAACCAAGCCCACCAACGCCGGCTCCCCTCACGCTCTGCCCGAACTCCAGCCACTAGAGTTTCATTTTAACGGCGCGGAGGGGGACACCCTCCCCCACCCCCGCGCTCCCCTGCTGAGGCGCCACCTTGGCGTGCCAGGCAGGGAGGACAGCTAGCATCCCCACTATCCCTTCCCCTTTATTCCGCCTCGATATACTGGGGGTTCTCTCAGATGCCCTAGAAAATGTTCAGAAAACTGTTCTCCATCTCAGTTTTCAACTCTCCCCACAGCTCTCTTGGTCTCGGCTCCTTAATCATCCATCGTCTCCCCCTCAAAGTCAACCAGAATGGTACGGCCCGGGCGCTGGCCGCACGCCAGGAGTCAGTGCCGGGAGCTCGCGAGCCAGGTGGGGAGGGAGGGGAGAGGGAAGGAGGGGGAAGCCAGGATAAGATGGGTGGTGATTGGCCGATCCCGGTTGCCGGAGCTCGGAGCCTGCGTCTTTTGTCTGCCTTTGCTCTGGAGAAGGAGCGGGAGACGGCTGCGCGCCCCAAGCGGACCAATCGGGAGCCAGCCGGCGCTGGCCGGTGAGTCGGCGATTGGTCGAAACCCAGTTACTAAGCGGGACAAAGGCAGAAGGGGGAAAGAAAAGAAGAGGAGGAGAAAAAAAAAGAAAGAAAGAAAGAAAGAAAGCGCAAAAGGCGGTTACTGACAGGCTGGGCTAGCGCTCAGGGGTTCAGGCTGCCCGGAGACAGGCGGGGCTCCCGCTGAGACTCGGTCCGCCCGGACGAGTAAGAAGGAGAGGGCAGGCTGCCGCTAGATACCTCTGCTTGGAGACTGGCCGCGGGGGAGGGGAGTGGACGGAGAAGGGCGCGTGCTGTCACTTGGCGGGACGCGCGCCCTGCTGGTCCTCAGGAAGTCCCCGGGCAGAGTCCCTCTCCACAGACCTCTACTGCGCGGGGACAGCTCTCCCCATTCCCCGTGACAAGTTGTCAAATAACGAAAGGTCCCCAGACCCACTAGCACGACCGTTACCGCTCAGTGAGTGACAGAATTTGCCCATGGCCCCCTGCCCATTCCGTGGCTTCTCCCCCTGAGCAGTAGGCGCTTCTTAAGGAGGCATTTCGCAGTTCCTTTGCACTTTCCACCCAAGGACTTTTGAACCCAGAGGCAACTGAAATGAATAATAGGGCGCCACAGCAGGCCCCTCAGCTCGTGCCCAAGCCAGAAAAACTGTCTTGAAATTACAGTGATTTCTGTGATAAATCACAGGTGTTAGAATACCTAGCCAAAAGGTCTCCATGTTATTTCCCTGACAGACCCCTTCCACATACACCCAAGCCCCTCCCCTCAAGTTTAAAACTGTAACAGACTTCAGTATGAAAATGACAAATATTTCCGTGTCTTTCTGAAACTGCTAATTAACCTTCTGGGTAACACTGAATAGCCAAAAGCAGAATTGTGTCTCATGAAGGTTGTGCCTGGAATTTCCATTCTGGATACCCTACGATACAATATGGGAATGCCAAAAACTGCTCCATTTCCTCTTTACACAGAAGTTAACAAAGCCCATTGTGTTTGGGTTGACAACCTGATTTAAGTCCTAGCAAAACTTCCTACCCTGAGTGACTCTGCTATATTGATTCCTGCTTGTGATTTTCCTCTTTTCACCCTCTACCTCCTAAAGTGGTTCTGCCTTCCTTAAAGGTGCTCTGAGTTAAGAGAGTTCCTGGGAACATGGAGTAGAAATGTGAATGGACTGGGTTTAGAGTGATGGATTCAAAAGAGCCAGTAAGAATGAATGGACAAGGTTGAGCTGAGAAAACACATCAGAATTCTTACATGCTTGTTTTCTTACATTTCTGAAATGCAAATGTGATTCAGAAACCAGATCAGCTTTGGGGCAGAGCACATTGTTAATTTGAATGCCCTGAACCGTTCCTCTAGTAGAAGATGCTGGAAGATCAACTGTAATTTGTGGCTGGCTTCCCAACAGTCTCTTTACTTCACCATATCTGAGAGCCAGAAGTACCCACATTTGAAAACTCAAAAGAACAATCAGTCAAGGGCAAGTTGGTTTATTTTTGTTCAGGGGTGTCCCTGTGCATTCCCAGACAAAATAAAGGTGAAGACAGGAAGTGTAGAAAAGAATGGCTTTCAGAGTTCCACAGCAGCTTTTGCCTCCCATCATTTAGCGATGGGGTTTCGATATTTAATGCACAAAGCAATCATCCAGGCCTTTACCACACAGCTAAGACTTTGGGAGATATGGTGAGGAAGCAGCACAGTATATAATCTAGTGCTCAAGACTGGCACATGGAGTGAAGTTGTGATTAAGCCTTGTCACCTAAAATTGTATGACCCAACTATCCAACAAATAAACCTTTGAATAGGAGACCTCTGAAGAATAACAGTGATGCAAGAGGCAATGATGAATCAAGGGAAAGCATACTTCCTTCATATGGGCTTGAACCAGTGCCCGACCGTGGTGGGAAGTGCCTGTCATATGATGCTGGCCTTTCTTTCAGTTGAGAAATAGAAATGAGGTTGTGACTGCTTGTCATCAAACCACCTCAGGCTCTTTGGCAAAGGTAGAGAATGTTAGCTCTGGTGTCCTGGACCATTTCCATCCTGGAGAATTATATTTGGCCTGGGTGTGGATTAAATTCAGTTCTGAGAGCTCAAACTCCTGGGTCACAACCTGCTGCTTTGGGAGTTACTTGTTTCCCCTTTGCCTCCCTCCTTTCTTTTTTTAATTTAAAGTAGCCTTAGGTAAATCATAAGATCTATCTCCCTTCATTTATATATCTTTGAAATAGGAGATTGCCTTTAGATTTATGCAAGATTCTTAGTTTATTGTGAAACACTCTGAGAATGAAAAAAAAATTCCTCTTAAGTACTTAGAATTAATAGTACCTTTTTGTAACTCCAGATAGATAAGGTGTCCTTCACTCTTCACCCTGGAATGGTCTTGCTCTGAAACAGTTCAAATATGCTCAATTTCCCCCTCTTTATTTCAGAGATAGATGAAATATTTCTTCTGTGCACTGAATATAGGGTATGATCTCAGAGCTCTCTGTGCCAGCAGAATCAGCCTGGAACTGAGCCAAAGTTCTTCATGATTAAAGGTGCCATCTGAGCACACAATATTTTTTTAAGAGCCTTGCAAAATGGAGACATACATTTATTATATTTTTAAGTTCACTAGCTTTAATACTGGACTTACTTTAGCCTTTGAGGAAGGATCACTGGCCTCAATCCCCCTCTTTTTTTCCTCTCTCATCATCTCCGTTAACCACTTGTCTTGTGATAAGGCCAAGTCCATGCAGCTAAATAAACTCAATTAGTAAATGAGATTCCAAGCAAACTCTACAAATTATCAGTTGCAGATTTCAGAACCTCCCCAGCCACATGCCTTGTAAGTTGGAGATAATATCAAATTTTAATGGAAAAGTTTGCCTTTGCAATGTAAAAAGAACAATGCTAAAAAGGCATCTCACCTGAGAATACTTGTCTTTTAAGACAGCAGTGTCTAAAATCATGATTTTCCATTTTTTTCAGAATGGTACTCTTTTTACTTGGCATTTGCAATTTTTTACTCTCTTCTACATCTTTCTTAGAACTTGAAAAACTGTAGTAGGGTTAATCATATAAGCCCAAGTCACTGAGAAATTATGACATTAGATGAATGAGTGGTCTTCATAGAAGTGGCATTCCTCCTGGTGCTGCTAAATTCCTGGGCTTAGAGGGCACTGTTTGAGGGCTGCTTCAGACCCATCAGCACATGATGTAGATCTCTGCCTCACTCTCCCCACTTTGGGTCCTCCTTCAGCTTTAGGGTTTACAAAAAAGGTAGATCTCTCTCTCTCTAGCCTAACAGGCTCCCCTCTTTTTGGTGTCTGCCCTTCCAGTAACACAGAGGCCACCTGGATGTTATGTATGCCACTGTGGCAAACTTCCGCTCCATCAGGGCAACAGCTTTCAGCTCTCACCAGGAGAGAGAGAGAGAGAGCAAATGAGACCCAAATGACAGGAACAATAGTCTAGGCTGTTTCATGAGGGCAGGACACAAACAGGGCAGGCAGCGGGTGAGCTCTGTTACCTCATTTAATCTCAATAACCCTGAGGAGGAGGGTTGTATTTTTATTCTCATTTAACAGATGAGGAAATTGAGACCCAGAGCAGCAAGGGGACTTGTTCAAAGTCATGCAGGCACTTAGTTAGCAGAGCCAGGATTAGAGCCCCAGGTTCTGACAGCCAGTTCAGTGCCTTTCCACTACACTACACAGCTTCCTTCCCCACTTCATTCACTTAATGAATGTTTACTGGTGCTTCCAAACACTGGGGATACAAAAAAAATAAAACAGGTTTGAGCCCATAACCCATAGAACAGGGGAAAACAAAAAAATAATTACAGGCATGTGAAACATGCTATAATAGAGAATCTGACAAAGCATTGTGTGAGCCCCAAAGACAGTGATGATCTCTGCCCACATGCAGGTGAGTAAAAGTTTCCTAGAGAAGGTGACATTCGGCTGCCCCAAATTTGTATGTATCTGCCCTAAACATGTGGTCTCTTTACTTCTCATTTTCCCCAAACCAAATGATTCAAGCCTGAAAATGTTTGATTGAAAGTTGACCCAAAGATCAGGTCACCAAACAGTAGCTCATCGTCTTTAATCAGACTGCAATGGCCTCCTCATAATCTCCCAGCCTTGCCTTCTCCAGTCCATACTCTACACAATTAGAGTCATGGCTCTAAATGAAAAATCTGAACATGTCAGTTCCTTGCATAAACCCTGCAATAATTCTTTTTGCTTTCAGGATAAGTTTGAGGTTCTCTAGCTTGGCAATCAAGGCTTTGATGACCTAGCCCCTGCCTACCTCTCCAGTCTCTTCTCACAGAGTTCTTCCTGTCACTCCTAAGACTAGCTGTACTGAAGTAGAATTCTAGGAAGTTTCTCCTCAATAAAACACAACTATCAAGTGGCAAACTCCCACTTGTGTGCCTCTGATCTCACAGACTATGTGCTCATGTAGCCCCCTGTGCCGGTCTTTACACTGCCCTTGGCACACCATATTCAGTGTCTGTTTCCAGGTCTATCTTTCACCTACTGCTCTTGGAGTTCCTCATGGGCAGAAAGCATGTCTTCAAATCATCAGTGCCCAGCTTTAGGCTTGGTGCATGGTGGGTAACCAGTGAATGTTTTCTTGGAGTGAATAAATAAAAGTCATAAGAAGAAACTGAACTCTCCAAAAAATGTCCCAAGGCAATCTAAGTTCAGGTTACCCTGATAATCCTTTCTGTAGCTCCTTAGCTAATTCTTATCTATTTTAAAGGACAGAAGGAAAAATTTTTAATTATATAGTTTTTGGTTACAGTACTGTAATAGGCAGATAGTGGTCCTTTCCTGCTGGCTGCCTCTAGGGTCTTCATCACAGACACTCAGTTCTGCTGCTCTTTATTTTATCAACTGTGACTTGTTTGTAAAATTCCAAGCAGCTTGTAGGAAATTCAGGAAAACTCAGCAGTGAGAATAGAAGCTGGTTTCATTTCCCAGCCCAGCTCATTTCTGAAATGTAACAACATACAGGGCTTTAAAGTATGCTCACTTCCTGTGGTCATTATTTCAATGGTTTGAAACAATTTGTAGTTCATGCCTCCTTCCTGAAATGTACGATAATTGCCCTGCAGTTCCACAGGTTTCCAATCTAAAAACTGTCCTACATGTTTCATTAGTAGAAGGCTAAATCAGTCCAGTTCCTATACTGGAGGATTTTGGTCTAAAAAAATTAAAAACAACTAATAACATTTTTCTTTGCTTCTATGAGCAATAAAATTACAAGAATTCTTTAAAAATATTTTATAAAATTATGTATTAAGTCAAAAGACCTCCTACCATCTCCCTAGACACCTCTGCAGGAGCATCATCCTTAAAATCTGGACTGAATCAACAGTCTGGAAGACAGAATAGTGGAAATCGCCTTATCAGAATAGAAAAAATAATTAAAAAACAAAAATGATAATAGTTTAAGGGACCTCTGGGACAAAATCAAGTGTACCAACTTCTGCATTATAGAGGTCCCAGAATAAGTGAGAGAGAAAGGGGCAGAAAACTTATTTGAAGAAATAATGACTGGAAACTCCCCTAACCTGGGAAAGGAAACAGATATCTAGGTCCAGGAAGCACAGAGAGCCCCAAACAAGATGAACCCAAAGACATGCACACTACATATTATAATTAAGATGGCAAAAGTTAAAGAGAAAATCTTAAAGACAGCAGGAGAAAAACAAATAGTCACATATAGGGAAGCTCCATATGACTATCAGTTGATGTGCAGCAGGAACTTTGCAGACCAGAAGGGAATGGCAGGATATATTTAAAATGCTGAAAGGGAAAAACTTACAACCAAAGATAATCTACCTTGCAAGCTTATCATGTAGAATTAAAGAAAAAAAGAGAGTTTCTCAAACAAGCAAAAGCTAAAGGAGATCCTCTCCACTAAACCTGCCTTAAAAGAAATTTTAATGGGTTTTTCTTAAAGGAGAAAAGAAAAGGCCATACTAGAAATTAAAAATATATATGAAAGAAAAAGTCTCACTGGTAAAAGCAAATATATAGTAAGGCAGAAAATCAGCCACTTAAAAAGTTAGTATGGAGGTTAAAAGACAAAAAAATAAAATCAACTGTAAAACTGTAACTACAGTAGGGAGTTAGGGGATACACAAAATTTTTAAATATAAAATAAGATGTCAATTTAAGATCAGGAACAAGACAAGGATGCCCACTCTCACCACTTTTATTCAACATAGTTCTGGAGGTCCTAGACATGGCAATCAGACAACACAAAGAAATAAAAAGCATCCGGATTGCAAGGAAGAAGTCAAACTGTCCCTGTTTGCAGATGACATGATATTGTACATAAAAAACCCTAAAGAATCCACTCCAAAACTACTAGATATAATATTTGAATTCAGCAAAGCTTCGGGATACAAAATTAATACACAGAAATCTGTTGCATTCCTATACACTAAAGATGAACTAGCAGAAAGAAATCAGGAAAACAATTTCATTTACAATCGCATGCAATAAAAGAAAATACCTAGGAATAAACCTAACCAAGGAAGTGAACAAGCTATACCCTGAAAACTATAAGACATTCTTAAGAGAAATTAAAGAGGACACTAATAAATGGAAATTCATCCCATGCTCTTGACTAGGAAGAATTAATATTGTCAAAATGGCCATACTGCCTAAAGCAATCTACAGATTCAATGCAGTCCCTATCAAAATACCAACAGCATTCTTCAATGAACTAAAGCAAATAGTTCTAAAATTCATATGGAACCACAAAAGATCCCGAATAGCCAAAGCTATCCAGAGAAGGAAGAATAAAGCAGGGGGAATTACACTCCCTGACTTCAAGCTCTACTACAAAGCCACAGTAATCAAGACAATTTGGTACTGGCACAAGAACAGACCCATAGACCAGTGAAAAAGACTAGAGAGCCCTGATATAAACCCAAGCTTATATGGTCAATGAATATACAATAAAGGAGCCCTGGATATACAATGGGGAAATGACAGCCTCTTCAACACCTGGTGTTGGCAAAACTGGATAGCTACATGCAAGAGAATGAAACTGGACTACTGTCTAACCCCATACACAAAAATAAACTCAAAATGGATGAAAGACCTGAATGTAAGTCATGACACCATAAAACTTTTAGAACAAAATCTCTTGGACATAAACATGACCAACTTCTTCATGAACATATATCCCCGGGCAAGGGAAACAAAAGCAAAAATGAACAAGTGGGACTATATCAAACTAAAGAGCTTCTGTACAGCAAAGGACACCATCAGTAGAACAAAAAGACATCCTACAGTATGGGAGAATATATTCATAAATAACGTATCTGATAAAGGGTTGACATCCAAAATATATAAAGAGCTCATGCACCTCAACAAACAAAAAGCAAATAATCCAATTAAAAAATGGGCAGAGGAGCTGAATAGACCCTTCTGCAAAGAAGAAATTCAGATGGCCAACAGGCACATGAAAAGATGCTCCACATTTCTAATCATCAGAGAAATGCAAATTAAAACCACAATGAGATATCACCACACACCAGTTAGAATGGCCACCATCCAAAAGACAAACAACAAATGTTGGTGAGGATGTGGAGAAAAGGGAACCCTCCTACACTGCTTGTGGGAATGTAAACTAGTTCAACCATTGTGGAAAGCAGTATGGAGGTTCCTCAAAAAACTCAAAATAGAAATACCATTTGACCCAGGAATCCCACTCCTAGGAATTTACCCTAAGAATGCAGCAGCCCAGTTTGAAAAAGACATAGATGCACCCCTATGTTTATCGCAGCACTATTTACAATAGCCAAGAAATGGAAGCAACCTAAGTGTCCATCAGTAGATGAATGGATAAAGAAGATGTGGTACATATACACAATGGACTATTATTCAGCCATAAGAAGAAAACAAATCCTACCATTTGCAACAACATGGATGGAGCTAGAGGGTATTATGCTCAGTGAAATAAGCCAAGCCGAAAAAGACAAGTATCAAATGATTTCACTCATATGTGGAGTATAAGAACAAAGAAAAAAACTGAAGGAACAAAACAGCAGCAGACTCACAGAACCCAAGAACGGACTAATAGTTACCAAAGGGAAAGGGACTGGGGAAAATGGGCGGGAAGGGAGGGATAAGAGGGAAAAAGGGGCATTACGATTAGCAGATGTAATGTTGGGGGGGCACGGGGAGGGCAGTACAACTCAGAGAAGACAAGTAGTGATTCTATAGCATCTCACTACGCTGATGGACAGTGACTGTAATGGGGTTGGTGGGGGGGACCTGATGAAGGGGTAGTTTAATAATCGTAATATTACACATGTAATTGTAAATTAATGATAATAAAATAAATTATATTTAAAAAAAACTCACTTCTGATCTAAAGATACTCAGAAACTGAAAGTGAAGGGATGGAAACAAAGGAAAGCTGGTGTCACAATACTCAAATCAGACAAAATAGACTTTAAAACAAAGACTGTAAAAAAACACAAAGAACCAACATCCAAAACACAAACAACAACAAATGTTGGCGAGGATGTGGAGAAAAGGGAACCCTCCTACACTGCTGGTGGGACTGCAAATTAGTTCAACCATTGTGGAAAGCAGTATGGAGGTTCCTCAAAAAACTCAAAATAGAAATACCATTTGACCCAGGAATTCCACTCCTAGGAATTTACCCTAAGAATGCAGCAGCCCAGTTTGAAAAAGACAGATGCACCCCTATGTTTATCGCAGCACTATTTACAATAGCCAAGAAATGGAAGCAACCTAAGTGTCCATCAGTAGATGAATGGATAAAGAAGATGTGGCACATATACACAATGGAATATTATTCAGCCATAAGAAGAAAACAAATCCTACCATTTGCAACAACATGGATGGAGCTAGAGGGTATTATGCTCAGTGAAATAAGCCAAGCCGAAAAAGACAAGTATCAAATGATTTCACTCATATGTGGAGTATAAGAACAAAGAAAAAATACTGAAGGAACAAAACAGCAGCAGACTCACAGAACCCAAGAACGGACTAATAGTTACCAAAGGGAAAGGGACTGGGGAAAATGGGCGGGAAGGGAGGGATAAGAGGGAAAAAGGGGCATTACGATTAGCAGATATAATGTTGGGGGGGCACGGGGAGGGCAGTACAACTGGGAGAAGACAAGTAGTGATTCTATAGCATCTCACTACACTGATGGACAGTGACTGTAATGGGGTTGGTGGGAGGGACCTGATGAAGGGGTAGTTTAATAACCATAATATTGCACATGTAATTGTAGATTAATGATAATAAAATAAATTATATTAAAAAAAACACAAAGAAGATAATTCCATATGATAACGGGGTCAATCCAAGAAGAGGATATAACATTCATAAAGATTTATGCACCCAACATAGGAGCACGTAAATATATAAAGCAAATGTTAGCAGATAGAAACATAGAAATCAACAGTAATGCAATAATACTAGGGGACTTTAACACCCCACTTGCATCAATGGCTAGATTATCCAGACAAAAAATAAAGAAACATTGTCCTTAAATGACACATTAGAACCAGATGGACTTAATAGATATATACAGAACATTTTATCCAACAACTACAGCATACACATTCTTTTTAAGTGCACAAAGAATATTCTCCTGGATAGATCACATGTTAGGCCACAAAACAAGTCTCAATAAATTCAAGGAAGTTAAAATCATATCAAGTATTTTTCCAGCCACAACAGTATAAAACTAGAAATCAATTACAAGAAGAAAACTGGGGAAAAACCCCACAAACACGTGGAGAGTAAATATGTTACTAAATAACCAATGGGTAAATGAAAAAAATCGAAGAGGAAATTTTTAAAACCTAAGACAAATGAAAATGGAAACACAGCCATCCAAAAATCAATAGAATGCAGCAAAAGCAGTTTTTAGAGGGAAATTCATAGTGATACAGGGCTACTTCAAGAAAAAAGAAAAATCACAAATAAACAATCTAACATTATAAGAAGAACTAGAAAAATAAGAGTAAAGGCCAAAGGAACAAAGATTTAGAGCAAAAATAAAAGAAATAGAGACTGAAAAACAGTGGGAAAGATCAATGAAACAAAAACTGGTTCCTTGAAAAGATAAACAAAATGAACCTTCAACCAGGGTCATAAAGGAAAAAAGAGAGAGGACCCAAATAAGTGAAATCAGAAATGAAAAAGGAGATGTTACAACTGACACCACAGAAATACAAAGGTAAGAGATTACCATTAACAATTGTACACCAAAAAATTGGAAAACCTAGAGAAATGGATATGTTCCATTAAGAGATACAAACTTCCAGTTATAAAATAAATAATTCATGGGGATGTAATGTACAGCAAAGGGAATATAGTCAACAATATTTGTAATACTTGTATGGTGACAGATGGTAACTAGACTTACCCTGGGATCATTTTTGTAATGTATAAAAATATCAAATCACTATGATATACATCTGAAACTAATATGATATTGTATGCTGATAATGTATGTAGTTTAGTTATTAAAAATTAAAATTTAAAAGAAAGCACTCCTAAGAGAAATTAAAGAGGACACTAACAAATGGGAATGCATCCCATGCTCTTGGCTAGGAAGAATAAATATTGTCAAAATGGCTATACTACCTAAAGCAATCTACAGATTCAATGCAATCCTTATCAAAATACCAACAGCTTTCTTCAATGAACTGGAACAAACAATTCTAAAATTCATATGGAACCACAAAAGACCCCGAATAGCCAAAGCAATCCTGAGAAGGAGGAATAAAACAGGGAATTACGCTCCCTGACTTCAAGCTCTACTACAAAGCCACAGGAATCAAGACAATTTGGTATTGGCACAAAAACAGACCCACAGACCAGTGGAACAGAATAGAAAATCCAAACATTAACCCAAACATATACAGTCAATTAATATTTGATAAAGGAGCCTTGGATATACAATGGGGAGATGACAACCTCTTCAGCAGCTGGTGTTGGAAAAACTGGACAGCTACATGTAAGACAATGAAACTGGACTACTGTCTAACCCCATACACAAAGGTAAACTCAAGGTGGATCAAAGACCTGAATGTAAGTCATGAAACCATAAAACCCTTAGAAAAAAACATAGGCAAAAATCTCTTGGACATAAACATGAGTGACTTCTTCATGAACATATCTCCTCGGGCAAGGGAAACAAAAGCAAAAATGAACAAGTGGGACTATAACAAGCTGAAAAGCTTCTGTACAGCAAAGGACACCATCAGTACAACAAGAAGACATCCTACAGTATGGGAGAATATATTCATAAATGACATATCCGACAAAGTGTTGACATCCAAATTATATAAAGAGCTCATGCACCTCAACAAACAATAAGCAAATTAGCCAATTAAAAAATGGGCAAAGGAGCTGAACAGACACTTCTCCAAAGAAGAAATTCAGATGGCCAACAGGCACATGAAAAGATGCTCCACATCGCTAATCATCAGAGAAATGCAGATTAAAACCTCAATGAGATATCACCTCACACCAGTGAGGATGGCCAACATCCAAAACACAAACAACAACAAATGTTGGCGAGGATGTGGAGAAAAGGGAACCCTCCTACACTGCTGGTGGGACTGCAAATTAGTTCAACCATTGTGGAAAGCAGTATGGAGGTTCCTCAAAAAACTCAAAATAGAAATACCATTTGACCCAGGAATCCCACTCCTAGGAATTTACCCTAAGAATGCAGCAGCCCAGTTTGAAAAAGACAGATGCACCCCTATGTTTATTGCAGCACTATTTACAATAGCCAAGAAATGGAAGCAACCTAAGTGTCCATCAGTAGATGAATGGATAAAGAAGACGTGGTACATATACACAATGGAATATTATTCAGCCATAAGAAGAAAACAAATCCTACCATTTGCAACAACATGGATGGAGCTAGAGGGTATTGTGCTCAGTGAAATAAGCCAAGCCCAAAAAGACAAGTATCAAACGATTTCACTCATATGTGGAGTATAAGAACAAAGAAAAAATACTGAAGGAAGAAAACAGCAGCAGACTCACAGAACCCAAGAACGGACTAATAGTTACGAAAGGGAAAGGGACTGGGGAAGATGGGTGGGAAGGGAGCGATAAGAGGGAAAAAGGGGCATTACAATTAGCAGATGTAATGTTCGGGGGGCACGGGGAAGGCTGTACAACTCAGAGAAGACAAGTAGTGATTCTATAGCATCTCACTACGCTGATGGACAGTGACTGTAATGGGGTTGGTGGGAGGGACCTGATGAAGGGGTAGTTTAATAACCATAATATTGCACATGTAATTGTAGATTAATGGTACCAAAATAAATTATATTTAAAATAAATAAATATTTAAAAAAATTTTAAGAAAGCAAAGAAATTTGGGGAAATGATGTAACTTCTAGAACTTAAAGGTCACCATTTGAATAAGAAAAGGGCAATCATAGAGTACAAATAACCTGGTCATTTATGTCTTTGGCTCTGAGCATTTGACAAATGACATACCCACGGTGACATTCTTTTAATTTAAGGGTGGAGAGTTCCTTGTATTCTGTTCATCTCATACTTCTTGCAAAGGAAGTACTCAATAAAGATCACTATTATTCCCCAAACATCATTCAGAATCCTATTCTCCCCTCTCAGTCCCAATGTGTGAAATTCTAGATTATGTACTGTTAGGGCTGATTAAAGGCACCTAAGGTACTGGGAGTATATGTTCAAAAGCAATATATTTTCATATTATAAAGGAAAAATGTAATTGATCACATATATCAAATATGTAAAGTGATAGTTGCACTTAAAATACATTTATTAAGTAGATATGTTAAAGGTAGAAGCAAAGAAAGTACAAAAGACAAGCTCTTTCAATTCAACTGAGCGCCTTCCATGGGCTAGATCTTGTGCTGAGTGCTCAGTGAGACGCTCTTTCTGTCCTTGATGAGCCCACCATCTAGTAAGGGAGACTCATGTGAACAAGCAATAACAGTTTCACTGACCCCTGTGCTTTTAAATTGGCTAACTCTCTCTGGCCAAAAGATCAGGGTGAGAAGCACCCTTTATTTACTCTCTCCATCTTTCCTCTCCAACAACTTCACTCTGTTGCTTATCCTCTTCTTGCTCTCCTTGACTGCTGAGTCTTACTTAACCTCATACTCCTCACTAATTCTATTCTTGCAGTATTGACTTCCTGCTATATTTCCTAACCACAACTCAAATTTGTCCTTTGTCTTCATTTTCAAGACAGTGGAGAAATCTAGACCAGTATCCTACCCTGACAGGGAGCCTTGCGATTGGTGTTTCTCCTGAGTTCTCCCAGGAACCCTCTAACAAAAATGAGACAATACTACACCCACGACCTTCTCCCTCTCCAAAACTTCAACACAAATAGTTGACTCTTGGGCCTTCTCCCACCACTTTTTTTTTTCTTTTTGCCATCTTTTCCCACCCCTGGCTTTATCCTGCACTGTGAAGGAGGTCCTTCTACACATGTCCAAGCTGATTCCATCCATTCCCTTACAAACAGCTGTCCCTTGACCACTTTTTTGGTCTAAATATACTGACATTGACAATACTGTCTGCCCTTAAGAGAACAGATCTGGGGAAAAGTCATTGCAGGTCCTGGAAACAGGCTCGGGGTCATTTGGGCAAAGAATTCCAAGAGCATCATCTAGAAAGAAAAGCAAAGGCCCTGGGTGGATAGTTTTCCTTGACTCCACTGATTTCACACCATATGAAGAGAGGTAGGCTCAGGACCCTTTAGGCCCTGTTCTGGGCCCTTCTTTTCCAGGTATAATAGGGGCTGCTTATATGAATTCCTTATTTATTTAAGCAGACTCCACCTAGATTCTGTTACTTGCAACCCAAGAATCCTAACTAAGGCTGCTGCCTTTACCCTCTGAACTACTCTCCAGTTTTCTTGGTTTGTTCCCCAAGGGGTCTGTAGTAGTGCCTGGGAGTAGGCTTCCTCATGAACCCTAATGCCTACCAAGTGGGCCAGAAGCAAGGAGGCAGCTTTTTTTCATGGGTTCCCCCATCCGTGGTAAATTATTATCACCTTTTACTGAAATCAAGCAAAATTACTCAAGTTGTAAAGTCTCCCATATAGTTTAGTCACTATTGTATTAGTATGACTTTTTAAACTGGAAGTAACCTAAAACGAGTTTAAGCCAAATAAAGGGGTAGTGTCTCTTGACACACAGCTAAGTGAAGGTGCTCAAACAATGTTAGCAGGAACCATATTCATTGTCAGATCTCCTTCCCTCTCATGGTTCCCATGATTTTGCTTTAGGCCTACATTCTACTCACTTAGCAACTCCCATCAAGCAGAGTGCAAGGGTCTCCAAATAGTTGCAGAAAAATTCTAGGAGTTGAGTCACCTTGGCCTTGCTTGGCTCACATGCTCACCCCTAAACCAATCACTGAGTCCAGTAAGATGGAATGTTCTAATTGGACAGGCCTAGATCATGTGGCACTGTTGGAAGCAAAGTATGGGGTCAGCTATACCCAAGCTGCATAGAGAATTGGGGAGGGACATTTTCTCAAAGAAAATCTGGGCAGACAAAAAACATGTCCACCACATATAAAGAGCCATTGTTAATACTTTTCTAATGTTTTGGAGAACATATATATATATGCATGCATATACATATGTGTAATAGTATATAAATATATATAAAATTATATAAATGAATAAATAAACATCTCCAAGTAAATTCGAATGACCAGTAATTTTCTCTAGTAACCTTTGAACAGTAACAGGAGTTCTTGAAACCTATCCCTTTATCAGGACAAATAAAATCCACCCTGTTTGTATCTTCTGCAGTTGTAGGGATTTTATAATACCTGCTCTGATGTCCAACACTGGAAATAACTGGCTCCATAGGAAGTGGCTAAGCCATCCTGTATAAGGAACACAGTGTGCTGGACTATTTTGGACTGTCTATTCAGAGCCAGGAAATCCACATAAACTCAGATCTTACCTGATTTTTTCTCTACTATCACAAAAGAAAATCTGTGGGAGATGGAACCCAGAGATTATTCAATTAATCTTTAAGTCTTTAAAGGTGATCTGAAAAATTATCAATATAGACTTCCTGCACTATTTTCTGAAATGTCTGGGTTTCCAACTTCAAGCTTATGCTGCTTACCCTAAGCCCAGTCACTCCCCATTCTTGGACAGAGAAAATTATTCCTGGTTTGGTCCTTCCATGACACCTTCTCTTTCCACCTTTTGAATTTGAGGAATCCTGCAAATCAAAGCTTTAAGATAGAGGATCCAGAGTGGAAGCAGAGAAGATGGGAAGTTTGGGCTCATCCTCCTTGATTTTCCTGTGGCTTCCACACCTGGATGAGGATAGAACATCCAGATGTTCTGTCCCAGCATGTTTCTGGTAAACACTTTAAAGAGTCTAGATTTGGTCTCTACCTACACACTTATCTCTCCTGAACACTTGCAGGATCCAACATATAACCACAGATTTTTTTTCACTTCTTCCCTCATTTCCTCAAGTCCCGTAGGAAACTCAAGCCTCCTCAACAGTACTAAAAAAACCACATCTGATCCATTGTATTTTTGTAAAGGGAGCTGGCTTGGGTTCTTGCTACTTGTGAACTCACATTAAGCAGCATTTAGGACTTGGTGCTTCTTTAGGACAGGTATGTGCATGGGGGTATGATAGTGGTTGTGAATGGGTGACAGTGGGCATGTGTGTGTGTTTGTGGTGAAAATGTGCATATGACAGCAACTGTGTGTGCAATATTGTGTGTCAGTGTGACACTGAGTATGCTTGTGAATGTATGTGTTTGTAAGCCAAGTATGTATGTGTGAGTGTGTGGGATAGTGTGTGTGTGTGTGTGGTCCATGCAGAGATTGAAAGCCAAGAGACCGTAGTTACAGCTGGAACAATGGTGATTTCTGGATTGTAGACAGGAGGGTTGCGTTGTGTCCCTTAGCACATTTGAACATTCCCAACAAGCTTGCATATTTTTTATTACGAATAAGTCAGATATATTTTTTAACACTAAAAAACGAACAAAGCAAAAAACCTCCAGGCCTATCTGCACTCCCTCTTTCCTTGATGTTCTGCAACCTTAGGTAGGCTATAGCTGATTTCTTCTTGGCCAGGAGCCTCTTCACCCCCAACTTCCTCCAGTGTTCTACCTTTTAGGGGCTCAGAAGTGTCCACTTTCACACGTCTTTCCTCAAACCTATAGGGCCATCATGAGGGTTTTCATCTGTTCCACAAAGTCCTCATGTAGAGTAGTCGCTGGAGTCCTTGATGGGTATCACAATCCACTTAATTGAGTTTCCTTCACTTCTGACTTGAGCTGCTTCTCTTCCTCCTTTTCCCATGTTTGTTTCAACAGCTGGAAGAATCTAAAAGACCACTCTGGCTCTGGAAACTGGAATTTTCCCCTGAGTCTTACCCTGGGACAGCCCTAACCCTAATCCTAATTACATGACAGACCTGATTCATACTGATTGGCTTCTCGGCTCCTGTTTCCTCTACATTCTATAAGAATGTCTCTAACCCCAATTCAAAAGTAGGTGTATTTTCTCACCCTCTGATAGAGCAGAGAAGAAAATTTGAACAGCCCTATGGTTGTAATTCTTCCCAACTGCTAACTTGGTGAGAGCATACAACACTCAGCTAACTGACTCTGAGGCTATGGCAGACTTTGTCAGACAGAGGTTCTGCTATCACTTCTCCATACCTGGTGTCCACCACTCACAGCAGCATAATGAGTGCCCAACCAACAGCACACTTTCCTCATGCCAGGGGTGTCCGTCCCCCACAAAACCCTCAACTCTTGGATCCTCATAAATCTCTAGATTAACTGAATGACCTTTCCTTTGACCTGTCCCCAGTAACTAGGCCAGTGATTCTGGTGGCAGTTGGGGCTATTTTCATATAGAACTTCCAACCATATCCAACACTGGCACTCTGTTCCCTAGTACCTCCCTGGGACTGCAGACAAGTTAACATCCTGAGCAAACTTGAATATGGCTGTGTTCTCTCTCCTTCTGAAGACTTTGCAGGGCCCACTTTATGTGCTCAGGGACCTAATAAAAATTTGCACGACCTCTTCAATTTCAGGTTTTTCACAGTTCTTTTGAATCCCTCAATTCATAGAGGCTTCTAGAAGTCTACATCTACCTCCAAGCACAAATTTTCTAATGTTTTCTTGGGCTTAGTCTTGGTCCTAAACATTTAATTGGCTTTATTTCTAGTGGTAGTGGTGAATCCATGGTACAGATATAAACTTCAGTAAGATTCATAAAAATCCCAGCTGGAACCCCAAAATATAACCCCATATCCTTAGCCTCATTTGCCTGTACCAAATGAAATTATATTATTTGAAAATCTTTTTATACCCAACTTATTCTAGCATAAGTACCCATTTCCCTACTTATAGGAATTAACCCCACCTCAAAATGTCTTTCAGCTGTTTCTGAGAGTCTCTCCAGGCCCCCTTAAGTCCTTGAGAATAAGTTCTTCAAAAGCTGGCCATCTTGCCACCATACTTTTATCAGCTTCTGTGGCAGACGACTCCTAGGAGATTACTGCATCTTCAAGAGTGACCACAAGCAGCAACCTATTCTGGTCTCCAGGAGGAACAATGCATTCTGTCCCGGCTGTTCCCACTTCTGCTGGTGGAGCGAGAATCTGCCCCCTTGTGGCTAGTGTGACTTATACCCGCTGTCCGGAGACTACCGGCCTTTCTCCTTCACTCCTTCTCACTGTGTTAGTTCCCAAGATCTGGGTTCTACAGCCTTACTCACTCCTTGACATCTTGTTAGAATGAGATGTGGGAATTGAGGAGGATGGAAGAATGAGGGATATTTGGTGCTCCCTTCCAACTCACTTCTCACAGTGAGTGTACTGTCACTACTTTGCAATTATTTCATCACATGTCTGTTTTTCTGTCTCAGCCACAAACTCCTTATTTACCACAGTGCATGACTTATATTAGGCTCCTAATCAGTGCTCACTGACTGAGCGTAATACTATGATAGCTGTATGTGCAAAGTACTATGAGGCCATAGAGGAAACAACTTTGCCTGGAGAGGATAGGAAAAGCAGTACTTAAGGCTTGTTCTTGAAGGGATAAATAATATTCACCAGGCAGATGAGAAAAGGTGAGAATAGAGGCTAAGCTGCTATAACATAACATACAGAGCATCAAACAAGACAGAAGTGTATTTTCCTGTCATGTAACAGTCCAGAAATAGGCAGGTAGTCCAGGTTGGGTAGGAGACTCAATGCATATGCCCTGCTAAAACTCAGGGGGATTCTAACACTACTCCACAAATGTTTATTGACACCACTTAGTTTAATTCCTTTTTTCTCTTTAATTGACTTAGAGAAGCTATGGAATTTGCCAAAGCCACCAGTGTTTCAGTGTTCTTTCAGCCCCCTCACACTGTCAGGGTCATCAACTCTGCCACCCTCCAACTTTGATCCAAGATTTTCACCAAAATATAAATTTGGGGTTTTAAACATTTCACAATCTTGAAATGTGTTCAGCCTGCCAGAACACTTATTAGACACATAATTGTTTCATAAAAAATCACATTTAGGAATTTTATTTTAAATGTGAGATTAAACAGTGTGGTATTAGCAAAAAAGTAGACACATAGATCATGGAACTGAATAGAGAGCCTAGAAATAGTCCCACATAGAATGCTCAATTGATTTTGAACAAAAGTGCAAAGACAGTTCAATGGAAAAAGGATAGTCTTTTCAACAAATGGTGCTAGAACAATAGACGTCAACATGAAAAAAAAAAAGAAGAACAACCCAACACATACCTCACACCTTATACAAAGATTAACCCAAAATGGATCATAGACCTAAATATAAAGCCTAAAACTATAAAACCTCTAGAAGAAAACATTGCAGAAAATGGAAAATTTTTGTGAGCTTAGATTAGGAAAAGGTATTTTAAAGATGACATAAAAGCACATTCCATAAAAGAAAACAATTGATAAAACTTCCTCAAGATTAAAAACATTTGCTGTCAGAAATATGGTTAACAGAATACAAAAAAATGGATTGAGAGAAACTATTTGCAAATCATTAATCCAACAAAGGACTTATCTTCAGAACATATAAAGAATTTAGTAATAAGAAAACAAACCACTACTAGAACTAATATCTGAATTCAGCAAAGTTGCAGGATACAAAATTAACACACAGAAATCTGTTGCTTTCCTATACACTAACGATGAACTAACAGAAAGAGAAATCAGAAAAACAATTCCATTCACAATTGCATCAAAAAGAATAAAATACCTAGGAATAAACCTAACGAAGGAAGTGAAAGACCTGTACTCTGAAAACTACAAGACACTCCTAAGAGAAATTAAAGAGGACACTAACAAATGGAAATGCATCCCATGCTCTTGGCTAGGAAGAATAAATATTGTCAAAATGGCTATACTACCTAAAGCAATCTACAGATTCAATGCAATCCTTATCAAAATACCAACAGCTTTCTTCAATGAACTGGAACAAATAATTTGAAAATTCATATGGAACCACAAGAGACCCTGAATAGCCAAAGCAATCCTGAGAAGGAGGAATAAAACAGGGGGAATTACGCTCCCTGACTTCAAGCTCTACTACAAAGCCACAGGAATCAAGACAATTTGGTATTGGCACAAAAACAGACCCACAGACCAGTGGAACAGAATAGAAAATCCAAACATTAACCCAAACATATACAGTCAATTAATATTTGATAAAGGAGCCTTGGATATACAATGGGGAGATGACAGCCTCTTCAGCAGCTGGTGTTGGAAAAGCTGGACAGCTACATGTAAGAGAATGAAACTGGACTACTGTCTAACCCCATACACAAAGGTAAACTCAAGGTGGATCAAAGACCTGAATGTAAGTCATGAAACCATAAAACTCTTAGAAAAAAACATAGGCAAAAATCTCTTGGACATAAACATGAACGACTTCTTCATGAACATATCTCCCGGGCAAGGGAAACAAAAGCAAAAATGAACAAGTGGGACTATATCAAGCTGAAAAGCTTCTGTACAGCAAAGGACACCATCAGTAGAACAAAAAGACATCCTACAGTATGGGAGAATAAATTCATAAATGACGTATCCGATAAGGGGTTGACATCCAAAATATATAAAGAACTCACGCACCTCAACAAACAAAAAGCAAATAATCCAATTAAGAAATGGGTAGAGGACATGAATAGACACTTCTCCAAAGAAGAAATTCAGATGGCCAACAGGCACATGAAAAGATGCTCCACATCGCTAATCATCAGAGAAATGCAGATTAAAACCACAATGAGATATCACCTCACACCAGTGAGGATGGCCAACATCCAAAACACAAACAACAACAAATGTTGGCGAGGATGTGGAGAAAAGGGAACCCTCCTACACTGCTGGTGGGAATGCAAATTAGTTCAACCATTGTGGAAAGCAGTATGGAGGTTCCTCAAAAAACTCAAAATAGAAATACCATTTGACCCAGGAATTCCACTCCTAGGAATTTACCCTAAGAATGCAGCAGCCCAATTTGAAAAGGACAGATGCACCCCTATGTTTATCGCAGCACTATTTACAATAGCCAAGAAATGGAAGCAACCTAAGTGTCCATCAGTAGATGAATGGATAAAGAAGATGTGGTACATATACACAATGGAATATTATTCAGCCATAAGAAGAAAACAAATCCTACCATTTGCAACAACACGGATGGAGCTAGAGGGTATTTTGCTCAGTGAAATAAGCCAAGCCGAAAAAGACAAGTATCAAATGATTTCACTCATATGTGGAGTATAAGAACAACAAAAAAACTGAAGGAAGAAAACAGCAGCAGACTCACAGAACCCAAGAACGGACTAATAGTTACCAAGGGAAAGGGACTGGGGAGGATGGGTGGGAAGGGAGGAATAAGGGGTAAAAGGGGCATTACGATTAGCAGATGTAATGTTGGGGGGCATGAGAGGACTGTACAACTGGGAGAAGACAAGTAGTGATTCTATAGCATCTCACTACGCTGATAGACAGTGACTGTAATGGGGTTGGTGGGGGGGACCTGATGAAGGGCGTAGTTTAATAACCATAATATTGCACATGTAACTGTAGATTAATGATACCAAAATAAATTATAAAAAAGAAGAAAACAAACCATCTCATAAAAAATGGGCAAAAGATTATGCATACTTCACCAAAGAAGATTTACAGCTAGCACAGAAAAAGACGCTCAACGCCATTAATCATTAGAGAAATGCAAATTCAAACCACAGTGAGACACATCATATGTCTATTAGAAGGCTAAAAAAACCCGTGACAATACCAAGTGCTGATGAGGATGTGAAGCAAATGGAATTCTCATACATGTCTAGTGGGAATTTAAAATGGTACAGCCACTTTGGAAAAAAATTTGGCAGTTTATTATAAAATTAATACAATTACCACATGATTCATAAATTCCACTTCTATATATTTATCTAAGAAAAATGAAGGTTTATGTTCACACAAAAACCTGCACACAAATGTCTAAAGCAGCTTCATCAGTAATCACAAAAACTGGAAACAACACAAATATCTTTTAACTGGTAAATGGATAACCTGGTATATCCATATAATCAAATAGTACTCAACAATATGAATTACTTATACACTTAACAACATGAATGAATCCCAAGTGCATTATACTAAGTGAAAGAAGCCAAACTCAAAGGCTACATGCTGTATAATTCCATTTATATATTATTCTGGAAAAGACAAAATCATAGTAACAGAAATAGTGACTGCCAGGGACTGTGATGGAAGGAGGTGTTGACTACAAAGCGGTAGCATAAGGGACTTTTTATGGATAACAGAATTGTTCTGCATTTGATTATGGTGGTGGTTAAATGTATGCAATTGGCTAAACCAATGGTTCAATTCCGCTCCCTAGGGCACATTTGGCAAAGTCTAGAGACACTTTCACTTGTCACAACTCAAAGGGAGAAGGGATGTTATTGACGTCTATTGGGTAGAGGCCCAAGGTGTTGCTAAACATTCTATAGTACAATAGGAAAGCCCCCACAGCAAAGAATGATCCAGCCCCAAATGTCAATAGTGCTAAGGCTGAAAAGCACTGATCTAAACCAGAAGCAGAAAACTACAACCCAAGGGCCAAATTCAGCCTACCACCTGTCTTTGTACAGCCCACAAGCTAAGAATGATTTTTGGATTTTAAAATGACTGGGGGAAACAAATAAGAAGAATATTTCATGAAAATGGTATAAACTCAAATATCAATGTCCATAAATAAAGTCATCCTCATTTGTTTATGGATTATCTATAGATGTTCTGGTCTCCAAAGGCAAAGTTGAGCATTTATGACAGAGATTGTGTATCCACAAAGCCTAAAATTTTTACTATGTAATTCTTTACAATTTAGTTTGCTGACCCGTGGCCTAAACCCATAGAAATGTAATAAAAATAGTAAATTTTACTAATGTAAAATTTTTAAAGTGAATTTAAAAATGTGAAATTACAGATGTCTACACTGAGTTATGATGAGCTGTGCTAACATACCCATTTCTGTGAATGTACATGTCCTTCCTGGTTTTTCTTATAGAAGATAAACAGTGAACAAGAGGAATTCATCACTGGCAGTGTTCTGATGAGAAAATTTCCTGCTTAAAAAAAATCATGTGCGACATCTCTGACCGTGAAGAATCTCATTCAGTCTCCTGGACACAGAGACAGTTCTCCAGAAAAGACATCTGTGGTGAAGCAGCTAATACCCCATGCACTTGTCATCAGATCAGTAACAGGGTCTGACTGGGTCTCTCTGACCATGACTGGCTCTGGACTGAATGGGGTATTTATCACACTGTCTCAGAAAAACCAACTGGCCATCATGCACATGGGCGCAGGAGCCTGTCAATTAGCTCCTGTCCATTAGCCCCTGTCCAAACACTCTGGCCCTAGGACTGCAGTCACGTTATCAGTCCTCTCCAGACACTGAAAGTATGATCAGCCATGATCTCCCTGTCTCTTACCATCCCTCATCTCCACTTGGACAAACTGTCAGTTAATTAGCTAATGTGGGTAAAAATGTTTGAAGCTGAAAAATACTCAGCTGGGCTATTATTATAATCATATGCTGGGTCCCCTCTCTCCTTCCCTCCACCCCAAAGCCAGCCCACAGGACTCCTTGCAGTCTGTTGATGGGAAAGCTCCACAGGTGGTGACTGGGCGATCACCCATTTTCAAGGCCACAGCCCACCCCCCACCCTGTGCCCAGGCTGATATTGAATCTATGGATTCAGCCAACTAATGTCATAAATCCTGAAGCCTGGGTTGGCTTTCCTTTTTTAAAGGAATTGGCATCATGTCAGACCTAGGGCTTTCCCAAATTATCAGATTTTGGATGATCTTTGATTTCTTTCTTCAGCTAAATAGACCATTTAGAAAGTCAAAATAGCCTTTGAAAAGATTATGTGGGAATCATAGCATTATTTACTCCAAGTTTACAGAGCTTTAAACCTGACATTCCCAGGACCAAAACTCAATTTGTCTCTCAATTCAAGCTTCTCTGGGAGCCATGAGAAATCCCTGTTAGAAGTAAGTAAATCCCTGAAGATCAGAGTGCTGTCTAGAGTGCCCCAAACTGCAGGAGCTTCATGCAAATTACAGAATGCCAAAACAGGAAGGTGCCCAGGGCACACACATGTTACTCCTGCCCATCTCCCCTTTCTTAAAGGTATTTTCATGGAGTGGGGCTAAAAATGGCTGACTTCGATCATCCACAGCCCTATCTCAGGAAAGTTAACAGAACAATTTCATCATAGCCACATTTGGGCAATTCCTGTATGTTCCCTGATGATCCTTAGAGAACAGTTAGAGCATCCTATTTCTCTGCATTTCTATCATCCTTCCTCTGCATCTCCACTCCTAAGGCCTCATCAGTACTCACCAGGACAGCTATACAGTCTCCTTGCTGGGTCCCCCTCACCCCAACCCCTGTGTCCATGCTGACTCTAAGCTGTCCTCCTCTGCAGCTAGACAGATAATTCGAAAACACAATTGTGATCATACCACTCACTATCTAAAAATGTTTTATAGTTCTCTATCATTTACAAAGTAAATCCAAACTCCCTAACTTGATAGTCAAATCCCTTCAAAATTTTGTCTCCACTCCTTACTGTCCAATACATTATGCTTGTACCATACCAGCCAATTTCCCCTTCCTCACCTGTGATTTGGGCATGCCAGCCTCTGTGCCCATGCTCACACCTATTCCTTTCTCCTGGAATGCTCTCTTCACCTCATCTCATTCCATGGAAAACCTTTCCTCAAATGCTATCACCTCCAGGAAGCCTTCCATGAGCTCACCTCTGAATCCCAAAGCACTCTGCTAGTTATTCTCTTAGGCCTACTTTGCTTTATATCATAGCTATTAATGTAAAGATGTACTCTCCCACAGGGGACATTAGCCATATTTTAAAAATCCTATAACCTTGTGTGTAGCATACAGTAGGTACTGGTAACCATTAGTGACAGATAAACTGCAGCAGATTATAGTCTAACAAGAGCATGAATCAAAGGAAGAGAATAGAGTGGAGGAAGAACCACACATCATCAAAAAACAATGGTCCATAAGGTCTAAGACTTAGCTGTCATCTTATAACAATAGCTTACAGGGCCTTGGCATTGTGCTAAGCATTATCACATTTACTCATCACATACACTCTGTGATATAGGTACTATGATCATCTACATTTTTCAGATGAGAAACCAATGCTCAGAGAGGGCAAATTCATTTTTTCAGCCACTAGCTTTTTTATTGGTCTTTGAACACAACCCACCCCAGAGTCTTTACACTTGCTCTTCCCTCTGCCTGAAACATTCTTTCCCAGCATGTAGGCAGGGCTTGCTTCCACCCTTCTTACAGGTTCCTGTTCAAATATCACCTCATCAATGAGGCCTCTCTGTCCATCCCATATAAATGAGATAATAAACCTCACAGCATGCCATCTCTGTCTTACCTTCTTTATCTCCATACCTGTCATACTACATATTTTATTTGCATATTTTCAATCTCTTCCCACTGGATTATAGATTCTATGGTCACACAGCTGACTAGGGCAAAGCCCAGATTCAAACCCAATTCTGACTGCAAAGCCAGATGACAAAGTTACAGTCATGTGGGGCAAAGGGAATAGACTCAGTCGCCATGGCCCCAAAGGCAAATACCATTGATCATGGGGGAAGCTGATTTCATCTCAATGTGAGTTACAATCCAGTTGTTAGCTAGCATTCTCTCTGCCTCTTAAGAACCAGAAAAGATTGGTTAAAACCCCATTCCCACAGATACCCAAAAAAAATCCCAAAGATTATGGAAAATCCCAGGGCAATTACGTTGTCATAATCACCTCTGCCTCTGAATCCCTGCTTCCATTCTCTGAATTTAGCTTATGGACTACCTCACATCTCACATATGTTATCCCTGTTGAGCACCTGGTCCTCAACCTTTTCTGTAACTACCACATCCACACCAAAAACAATCGCTTGCCAGAAGGCTCTGTTACTAAACTTTACTGAAGATTCATGGGATAAAGGGAACTTAGCATGACTGCAGAAAATCTCCAGAGTTTAGTATTAGACATTCTTATTCTTAAAACACTTTCTGCTATGATGCCAAATTATCTGACTTTCTCTTCTTTCTCTCCAGCCTTCTCTTCCTAGCTCCCCAATTCTCAAAATCAAAAACAGACAAACAAAACACCTATTATCATATTCAAATCATTTAGCTTTGTCCCACCCCTCAACTCAACTCTTTAACCTTTCTCTTTAGATAGCCAAGGATTTGATACTCTCTTATCAGATTAGATTCTTCCCATCCTTTATCTTATTTTTAGGCATGAGGGGTTTTTTTAGTTTTTTCAGTTCCTGAGGAAAAAAAAAACTTTCCTTCAGCGTTGACTCTCCAATGATGGACCAGGTTATCTCTAAGATATTGAGTGCCCATCCTTAGAATTATGCAGGCAGATACCAAAATAATATCTGACTAAAATACATGGAGATTTGTGTATAAAACATGAATAAAGAAGAGAACCTTCAGAACCTATGATTCTATAATAATTCAGGCCCATTTGCTTTTCTGAACATCATGCAAAACCATAGGGCTTTTCCAATTGCATATAACAGAAACCTAGCTCCAACTAGTTTTTTTAAAAAGCAGGGAATTTATTGCTTTATGTAAATGAAAAGCCAGGCAGCTGAATCCAGGAATTCAAACAAAGTCTCCAGGTATATATCTTCTCCATTTCTTGGCACCATTTACCTAGTGTTGACTTCTGTCTCAGGTGGGCTTTCCCCTTGAGTGGCAAAGATAACCACCAGCTGACTCCAGGGCTATGTTCTTCAGCTTCACCTCTTCCTACCCCCACCGCCTCATAGGAGAGAGAGCCTCCATCCCAGTTGTTCTAGTAAAAGACTCTCATTGCCCCAGTTGGATGAAATGCCCATCAATAAACCAGTGTGGTGAGTGACCAGGCCAGAGTCTCAATACCCATCCCGGGAATTCAGGGTGGGGCAGGTCCACTTGAACTTCATGGACCAAAATGGAGGAAGGGTGTTCCCTAAAGGAAGATTGGGACACATAACCAAATGGAGGAGAGAATTCCAGGCAGGTAAAAATAACATATGTCCACAACAATGGCCAAACCCCACCAATTTAGCAAAGGAGACAGTCTGATCGGAAGAGGAATTCACCAGTCAGATTGCACCTAGTAGACCCATGCCCCTCTGGCCTCCAAGATTACTCAGCACCAAAAAAATAGAATTCCATTTTTCAGTTGTTAAATTGCTGAGAATTTTTTAAATGTTAATACTCAGTGCTATGCTATAAGACAGGTACATTTATATTGTGGTTATGGAGTGTAATTGGCACAGACTTTCTGGAAAGCATTTTGGCAATATACATCAAGATCCTTGAAAATATTTTGATCTTTTGACATAGGAATTCCACTTCCAGAAAAATTTGTAAGAAAATAATCCAAAATATGGACAAAAATTTTCATCACAGAATTTTTGTAATGAAAGAAAGGAAGGAAGAAAGGAAAAATCTGTATGTCTAAGGATAAGGGTTTGGTAAAATAAAATACAGTATTTCCATATAGTAGAAGATTATGCAATCATTTAAAAAAATTTTTAAGGGTTTTAAATGATATGGGATAGTTCTTATGATTTTGTTGAATAAGAACGTTTATGTCTATGCAGTATATTAACCATGTAAAAGAAAGCCACATATACCCAGCAATGAAAACAAGGAAATACATTAAAGTGTTAGCAATGTTTATTTCTTAATGGATGCTTTATATATATATTTTTTGCTTGCTTACATATTCCTCAATAAGCAAATTTTACTTTAACTTTTTTTATTTTGCTATTATTAATATACAGTGACATGAGCAACATTATGATTACTAGACTCCCCCTATTACCAAGTCCCCACCACATACCCCCATTGCAGTCACTGTCCATCAGCGTAGAAGGATGTTATGGAATCACTGCTTGTCTTCTCTGTGTTATACTGCCTTCCTCGTATTCCCCCAACCCACCCCCACCCCCGCTACATTATGTGTGCTAATTGTAATAGCCCTTTTCACTTTAACATTTTTTTAAAGTAACCCCTTCTTTGCTCCTAAGAATTTGGCCACCCCCTTACCACATCAAGTCTGCCCCAGCCTTTGGACACTTGGGGAAAAATACTTGGTGGGTGACAGATGAAGCTTAGCTTAGTTGTGTCTTACAACTTCTCCCCAGTCATCCACAGAAAGATCAGTTTTTCTTGTAATTGCCAGTCCTCCCTTAGAAAGAATCCATTACTTCATCACATGATGCCTTTTTTTTTAAGTAAAACAAAACCTGGGAACAAAACATAGACTTGTGCTGAACCCTGATATGAAAATGAATAGGCGCTGGGCTTCCAGCTACCAGTGGAGTTCCAGTGCAGAAGGGATGCTCAGGCTGGCAGATGCCAGAGACCAAGGTAGGAGTGCCCCCATTTCAGGTCTAAAATGCCTGCAAGAATTCCTGCCACTTTTTGGGTTCTGTGGACACATTCTGCCTAAAAGCTCCTCAGATGACAGTTCTCCTTCACTGCAGGTGAGGGCTTATTGCCAAAGATTGCTGGCTGGGGAGACAGAAAACAAGATTATGCTTCTATGACAACACAGATGGCACCACCTCCGGGAAGCTTTCCCTGCCTCCTTCTCTGATCCCCACTATCCCTCCAGATTGAATTTTTCTCCCACGGAGCCATGGCCCTGGTGCTTTCCCTGCCTGTGTTAAAGAAAATATCATCACTGATGATGTGGCAGTTGATACTGTGAGAAGACATCACACAGACCTTCATTTACCTCCTGGCTCTGCCACTCAATTCCTGAGCCTCAGTTTCCCCAGCTGTAAAGTAGACACTAATCACAGCAGCACAGCCCCCCTCCCAGGACTTTCTTAGGGAACAATTTGAGCTCTTGTCACATGATTCTGCCCATAAAAACTGCCTGGCAGCCCAGAACCACAAAAGAACACTCACCAGGCCCAGGCCAGTGGTGCAAGCCCCAACTCCCCATCCAGACATCCAGCCAGCCGCAGCCAGGGAACAGACATCCAGCAGTGGCTAATGATACCCCTCCCATCTTCTGGACAGAATAATTGCCAGGTGGGACGGCAGGACCCCAATTATTGAGGGTCTGTCCAGGGCTGTGGTCACAGGCATGTCCAAAACTGAACTCAGCTTCCCCTCAAATGTTTTATTCTTCCTGCTCCCTGTCTCAGAGAATAGCACCATCCCAGGGACCCAGGTTAGAAGTCAGGATCTGGTCCTCACACCTCCCTCTCACTTATGTCTCCCATTCAATTCATCACCAAGTCCTGCCATTTCTACCTCTCAAACCCATCCATTTCTTTCCATCTCAGGGCTGTCACTGTAGTTCATGCCACTATCTTGCTCCTCATGGGTCTCCTTGCCTCCACAGTGCCCCATGGGAAGACTATCTCTTCCCACCATTGCTGAAAACCCCTCAACAGCTCTCAGAAAAAAAAACCAGCCTCAGTAACTTTAAGCCTCCCACGTTGCCCCAGTCTGGCCCCTGCTTACTTCTAACTTCATTTCTCTACTCCCTGCCTCACACCTTATAGTTCCCCCAAATTCCCTGTCCTATTTCTCACATGTCTTTGCTTGTTATTCCCTTTTTCATTAATATCTTTTCCTTCCTCCCTTTCCACTAACTCCTACTCATATTTTAAGATTTAGCTCAGATTTCCACTCATCCAGAAGACTTTTTGCTTCCCTATCTCCCCCACAGCACCCCACAATGAGGCTGAGTGTTCTTCTCATCGATGACACTGAGCACTGTTCCAAGTACCTTTGATGTCTTGACTCATTTAATCCTCCCAACAAACCCTGTGCCTGCATTCTCCTATAGTTATTTTCAGATACAAAAACTGAGGCTTGTAGAAGTTAAAGCAGAATTTCCAAGGCCAAACAAACAGTAAGTGGCTCAGCAGCTGAAACCCAGGTATTCAGGATTTTTTTTTAATAGAAAGAATTGCATTGTCCTTTTTTGATTATAAAAGTACTAAGAAAAAAAAGCAAGTCACTCCTCTTTTTGTCAATTTGGTAAATACTCTTGGTCTGGCATGCAGTGGGCACTCCATAAATGCCATCTCTGTAAGCCTATACATGCATGCTGATTTGAATAGCATTTTATATAAACTGCTCACACCATTCCTGCAGTTCTGCTTCCTGAAGTTGGAGCCCTTGGGATGTTCCCAGCACCCGGACTGCGACATCTCCCTCCTTCTGTCCCTGTCCCATCAGGTTCTCAGGGCTCTGAGGTGGAACTCCTGCTTGGTTTCTTTACCAGATGAGGACAGGGATGGGTCGAGTTCGTTCTTAATGGCCAAATCACGTCTGTACCGAGACCAGGTGAGGCACAGAGCCGCGCTCAGGCTTGGGGTGGCCCCTCATAGGCCTGGGGATTCCCCCTCTTCCTCCACCTCACTTTCTCCTGTCCTAAACTTTCAAGTCTTCTACCAGAACCTCGGCCCGGACCTTGTGGCCAGAGTTCCGCCTGCTCGCGGTGGCCCCCACCCCCGCACCCTCCTCCTAGGGTCTTCCAGACCACGCTTCTGCTTCCCACCAGGCGCTCCGGACTCGGTGGATGACAGCCCCGCCCCCGGGACTCCGGCAGGAGCCCCTGGATTCGCTAACAGGGAAAGCACCCCTCCCCCGTTCCGGGCCCTGGGGCCCTAGGGTCCCGCCCGGAGGAGGCCCTTCCAGACAGGCGTTGGCGCCGGGTGCGTCGCGCCTCACGGAAAGGACGCCGAGAATAAATCCGGATTTGCATCACAGCTGCACCGGCAGGGCACGCAGCCGGTGAAGTTCCAAAGCCTACGTCCTGTCCTGTTCTAGCCCAGTGACGGGTTTAGGAGCCCCGAGTGGGAAGGAAGCTGCTAAAGGGAAGTGTGTGACCTGGCCAGGAAAACCTGGGGCTGGAACCCAACTAGTGGGGAGTAACTCCCCGCCTTGACTGGGCTGGGGCCTCAGCGAGGGAGGCGGGAGCAGAGGCTTTGGATGCATGTGTGTTTGTGTTGGATTAAAGCAAACAGCCCACCAAGGGGTGATGAGAGTCCCCAGACCCCATCCCAGCTGCTAAGAATCTCCCAGCCATAGTTTCGTCACATCCCCCACCAGCCACCTCTGGGCCCTAGTTTCCCTGAGGCCTGTACCTCTGTGACTCCTGTGGGCTCATAGAGCACCGACACTCCTGATCTCAAGTCCTATCCCTGGCTTAGACTACCGCCCATCAGACTTCCACTCCAGCCACAGGAGCCAGCCTTGGCAGGGCATTCATTTATCCCACACAGCCAGTCAGTGCCTGTCTGTGCCACTGCTCATGCTCTTTCTCAGCCAGGAAAGAATTTTACCCTTTTGCATCTGCTAAAATGTTGCCCTTTCTTAAACCCAGTTTTTAAATCACCCATGCATCTTTCTTGAAGCCTCCTGCAGTCTGTGCCCTGCCTTTCTAGTCTCCCAATGTACAACATCTGAACCTCTGTTGTAGCCCTGACACCTTTCTTGGTGTATCTGCCAAACCTGTTTTTTCCATTAGGCTGCAAGTTCTCAAGAACAAGAACCTAGACTGATTCAACTCTCTGTCCTAAGTGCCACAGGGAGTGCCTGGCACTTGGTGGGGGCAGGAGTGGCTACCATGTGATCTTTGGCAAGTTCTGTTCTGTTTCTGAACTTCAAGCTCCTTCCTCCCCCTTACAGAGAAAGATCTGGTTGAAATGAGCTGTAGAGTTGCCTCCAGTCCTGATCTATGAGCCAGTAACTTCCTGGATCTCCCAGTAACTTCCTGGATCTCCCAGTCTCCTATAATGACCTAGCCTTGGACAGGGCAGGGGTCATGGGTCCACCCAAAATCCTTCCACTTCCTTTGAGTCACTTAACTGAAGCAACTTGCAAGGTCGCTGAGGCTTAGGGATGCAAAAGGTACTGGAACCTCCAAGCAGTGAGTCTAGTGCCGGCACATCATGACAGTATCCCAGCAGGAAAGTCCCCTGCCCCAGGCTCAAGAGGCCTCCAACTGCAGAGTGGGGGGTAAGAAGGGCTAACCCATCCCAGAAGAGGAGGAAGACCCCCTTTAGAGCCCCTCCCCAACAATACATACAATCTCTGGGAACAGTGGCAGTAGCCCCTCAACACCCTGAAGACCAGCCCAGAACCGCTCCACTCTCCACTCCAACCCTTTCAACAGCCAGTCTAGCCCAGCCCAGCTATCTCCAGTCTGAGCTAAGAAAACCCAGAGCTGCCAACACAAGGAGCCTCAGCTTTTTTCACAGCACAAGCTGTCAGCCCCTATTGCACACTATCCTAAATGGAATTCATCACCTCTCTGGGACAGCCACCTGGACCACTTCTCCCTGAAAATCCCATCCTTGGGTTTTCATTGGACGTATTAAAGCCACATGGAATAATGCTAATCTGAAACCGAGCCCCCAGATTAAGACAGACCTGGTTGAGATTCCAGTCCTGTTACTCCCTAGCTGAATGACCTTTGGCATGTTATTTACCCTTCCTGAGCTTCAGTTCCTTCATCTATAAAATGGGGGTGATGGTTTGTATAACGGCGGTTCTGAGCATCAGAAAGATACCTGCATAGGCACCGACTCACTCAAATGTGGGCAATATTTCTAGTCCCTAATGCCCACAATCTCCCCCTGAAACTGCCTGACCCTTTCTTTGGAAGCTGAGAATGGAGATATCTGAAGTTAGAGCTGATCTGTACAAAACCAAGACAATAAAATACTAAAAGCTGCACTTAGGACCCAATTATAGACTTCAAAAGAGAGAAAAGGAAGTTTGAGACCTAGAGAGGGGACAGCATTTGCCAAAGGTCACACAGCAGGTGTAAGTAGGTAGAACAGCAGGCAAGCACGGAGAGGGAGGCAAATAGGGGTATGGGTAGAGGTCACAGCTGAAGTATTGAGCTGAATCCAAAGACAGGCAGCCAAGCAAGAGGATATTGCCCCATTTCCCAGGCCCAGCAGGGCTTGGCATTTACCTCTTTCTGGAGCTGCTCCTTCTGGGTTCCTGAGTTTGCAGAGTTTCCCAGACATGCTAAGTAAATATCCTCCTTGTTTGCTGAGTAACCAACCCCATCATCAGACAAGAGTCGCCATACAAGGGCTGCCTCAAGGTTGGCTTCTTCTGTAGAGATGCCTCCCCCAGGCACTAATGCACACGGATTGTCCTTGTGGACAAGGACCCCTACCAGGACCTTGTTTAGGGGTACTGAACCCACCCCACAAGGGGGCTTTGGTATATACCATGTTGCTCAAGGCTCAGCATCCTCTGGAGAGATTCTGCTCCCCACAGTAGCTCTAAGAAAAGTGTAATAATTAACCCAAACATATACAGTCAATTAATATTTGATAAAAGTGCCTTGGATATACAATGGGGAGATGACAGCCTGTTCAGCAGCTGGTGCTGGAAAAACTGGACAGCTACATGTAAGAGAATGAAACTGGACTACTGTCTAGCCCCATACACAAAGGTAAACTCAAGGTGGATCAAAGATTTGAATGTAAGACATGAAACCATAAAACTCTTAGAAAAAAACATAGGCAAAAATCTCATGGACATAAACATGAGCAACTTCTTCATGAACATATCTCCCCGGGCAAGGGAAACAAAAGCAAAAATGAACAAGTGGGACTATATCAAGCTGAAAAGCTTCTGTACAGCAAAGGACACCATCAGTAGAACAAAAGACATCCTACAGTATGGGAGAATATATTCATAAAAAACGTATCTGATAAAGGGTTGACATCCAAAATATATAAAGAACTCATGCACCTTAACAAACAGAAAGCAAATAATCCAATTAAGAAATGGGCAGAGGACATGAATAGACACTTCTCCAAAGAAGAAATTCAGATGGCCAACAGGCACATGAAAAGATGCTCCACATCGCTAATCATCAGAGAAATGCAGATTAAAACCACAATGAGATATCACCTCACACCAGTGAGGATGGCCATCCAAAACACAAACAACAACAAATGTTGGCGAGGATGTGGAGAAAAGGGAACCCTCCTACACTGCTGGTGGGACTGCAAATTAGTTCAACCATTGTGGAAAGCAGTATGGAGGTTCCTCAAAAAACTCAAAATAGAAATACCATTTGACCCAGGAATTCCACTCCTAGGAATTTACCCTAAGAATGCAGCAGCCCAATTTGAAAAGGACAGATGCACCCCTATGTTTATTGCACTATTTACAATAGCCAAGAAATGGAAGCAACCTAAGTGTCCATCAGTAGATGAATGGATAAAGAAGATGTGGTACATATACACAATGGAATATTATGCAGCCATAAGAAGAAAACAAATCCTACCATTTGCAACAACATGGATGGAGCTAGAGGGTATTATGCTCAGTGAAATAAGCCAAGCCGAAAAAGACAAGTATCAAATGATTTCACTCATATGTGGAGTATAAGAACAAAGAAAAAACTGAAGGAACAAAACAGCAGCAGACTCACAGAACCCAAGAACGGACTAATAGTTACCAAAGGGAAATGGACTGGGGAAAATGGGCGGGAAGGGAGGGATAAGAGGAAAAAGGGGCATTACGATTAGCAGATGTAATGTTGGGGGGCACGGGGGCAGTACAACTCAGAAGAAGACAAGTAGTGATTCTATAGCATCTCCTACGCTGATGGACAGTGACTGTAATGGGGTTGGTGGGGGGACCTGATGAAGGGGTAGTTTAATAATCGTAATATTGCACATGTAATTGTAAATTAATGATAATAAAATAAATTATATTAAAAAAAAAAAAAAAAAAAAAAAAAAAAAAGAAAAGTGTAATATATGGACCATTTTCTGTTTTGTACCTTTCTTCCCAAAATGTTAAGCATGGCTTGCCATTCCAATGTGATAAAGGAAGCTTATTAACCTTTGAAAGTGTTCTAGGCTGACGTTAACCCCAATTATGGGGAAGTTGGAGCCATGGAGCTGGTCTGGTGTATTACGCTACTTGATTTTTTTTCTTTAGGTTATGTTTTGTTTGATTATATAATTTCCTCTCTCCCTGCCTCACCGCAGTCCTCTCATCCTCAGGAACCAGGAGTTTCCTCATGGAAGGTGTCTGTCGTCTGTCTGGTTTGTTACTAGTTCATTACTTCATCCTAAGCTCATGTATCCCTGGCTCTCTGCCTCCTCCTTAGCGTTCATTTGTGAACTCCTTTGCCCATCCCCAGGGGGCATTCCTCTGGTTTAGACATCCACCTAAAGGAAGGGGCTTCACTAATTGACTTCTCAAGACTTCCCATTCAAGGGTAGTCCAACCTTGTGATCTGGGACTCAGTGCTGCCAGAATTCTGTATTTCTAAGCTTCGGTAACTCAGATTTCATCATACTAGAATTCTGTGATGCTAAGATTCCATGACTGTGGATTCTACACATCTAGAATTGTATCATTTTTGTGTATGATGAATTTGTTGCTGGCATAGTGATAACAGCCAGGACTCACTTGGCCTGGGTTTTTGTGTTTGTTTTCCAGAGGATGCAAGCCTCAGCTCTGGACTCTCTTCTCTGAATTCACGGAAGACAGAGGAAGGAGATGGCTGGATAGGTGGAAGGTAGCCTTCCCACCTTCTCTGAAGCTTCAGGGCATGGGATATGCCCAGGGCAGCCCCAGTGTTCTGTCCACCTGCCTCCCCTCCAGCCCCTCATTTGGGGTCCAGTGTCTGAGGGTGGTAGGAAAAGCAGGCTCCTTTGCTACCCTTCACTCAGTTTCCTTTCCTCCCTGGCCTGCCCCAGGGCCCAGGGAAAGAAAGTTTACCGGGAGACTGGCCCAGTCAAATGGGCAGAGGGGGAGGGAGGGCTACGCAAGGGCAGGGAGCCAGTGGAGGAGAGGGAGAGTCCCTAGGGAGCCCTGCAGCTTTCCCTGAAGGTGAGGAAGGAACAGAGGCCGGAAGTTGGGGTGCGGGTGAGAGCACTGGTAAGGGTGGGATGACCGGTATTGCGGCTGGAGCTGGGCTTCCCGTCATTGACCCGCTGGAGACAAGGAACCTTCCAGCCTGGCGCCCTGGGGGTGGTTTGGCCCAGCCTCTACCTTTGACTTTGTGTTCTTGTGCCTGAGTCAGACTCCCAGGAAAAACCCTGAGGGCAAGAGTTTGGGGTGGGGAACCTGAACCTGCTCCTTCCCTGGAGGGCCCACTGAGGCCAAGAAAGGGGGCGAGACTTTCCAAATATCGCACTGAGGTTTGGGGCAGAACAAGGACTGAACTCTGGGCTCCTGTCTCCATCTCAGAGCTGTTCTCCCCACACACCAAAGGATCCCCGTATTACAAAGTGCTGCCTGACTGGACAGTTAAGCCAGACTCTGGGCTAAAGGATGGGCCCGCCCAGGATGCCTGCCTCCAGGAGCTGTCTGGACCCCTCCTCCAGCCCAAGGAGCTGGGCAAAAGCTGCCAAACCCGATTTTCTAGTAGCTGCCAGAGGCTGGCTGGAGCTGGAAGCCTTTTTCCAGGCACAGACCCCTCAGGCCAATGTCCTCCCTTCCCTCCCCTGCGGACCCCTCTGCCTGCTCCTCAGGCTCCTATGCTACTGTCACTTCCTCCTCCAGCAGCTTGTCATTTCCCTCGGGCTGCTCCCGGGAACGGGAGGTGTAGGTCCAGCACTGCCCCACCCAGGGTTTCAGTTTTCTCATCTATAGGAAGGGAACCAACGACTGCCACCCAGGGATAGACTGTGAGGACGTTCCAAAGAAAAGGGGGACAAGAACAACAGCAGTGAGCCACCGCTGGGATGGTGGGCAGTACTGGGAGCACAGCCTCGGGTTTGAGAAGGAAGCACAGCTGTCTGGAGTTCTGAGATGTGGTTTTTGGGGGCAGGGAGAAGGTGCAAGGTAAGGAAGTGCGCCCTTCTAGTTTCCCCAGGGTATCTCTGGAAGCAGAGACAGAGAACATCAGCCCAGACTAAGACCTCTTGTTCCCAGTGTTCAAACCCTTGCCACAATTTAGTGCAGTACCAATGTGATCCGCTTGATGCTTGTCTCCTCCTGAGCTATAACTCCCACCAGGAAGAACTCCCTCTGTCTTGCACCCTGCGCTGGCTCCAGAACTTGGCACCCTCCCTGGCACATAGCAGGCACTACTGACTGAGACTGTTTCAGATTGAAAAGCAGAAGCAGAGGCACCCTAAGAGCTGGAGCCCAGCCAGGTCAGCTCACCTAACCCACACCCCTGGGCCAGGCTGCCACCTGGCCCAAACCTCCTCCCCTGGCCCGGTGAGCCTGGGGTTCTCAGCCTCCAGGGAGCTCTGGTGGGGTGGGAGAGGGTGACCTGTACCCAGTCTTCCACAGGGTCCCCCGGATTGGAGCGGTGGGTGCCCTCTGGCTGTGGCTGTCTCTGGGAGCCAGGAGGGGGAGGAACAGTGAAGGAGCGGGCACTGCAGAGGGAGCTAAAAATAGCCGGAAGAGATGATGTCATCTGGTTCCCACAGCTCAGCACCCCCCACTCCTCACTCACACACATACACACACACGCTCACACACACAGATACACACAAGTGTGTGTGTGCACACACACGCACACACTCTCTCTCTCACATAGGGGAGGGAGGCTTCTGGGTCTCAGGACCGCAGGGGCAGGAAAGTCTGGTGAGTGTGTCTGCCTGTGTGTATTGGTCTGTGTGTGCTTGGGTTTGCATAAATGTGATTGCATATGTCTGTCTATTTGCTTGTGTGCTTGTGTCTAGGTACACACGTTTGTGTTCATTTGTAGGCACATGTATGTGTTACATGTGTCATAAGCATGTGCATTCATGTCACTGCATCTCTGTTTATAGGCATGTACTTGCATGCATGTGTTTATTGCATTGTGTGTCTGTGAGTCCACTTACATTTACATGCCTGCATGTGTCATGGACTGTGTCATGTGTCTTTATGTATGTGGCCCCTTTTGGGCTTTGAGCACTAGCCCAGCCACCTTCCAGCTTCCACCTTCCAGCTCCCCCATACTTTGAGGAGCCGCATCTTCTCCCGCCCCCCACTATCTAGGCACCACGTGTCAGTGAATTCTCTGCCCTTCCCATCCTCTCAGGGACCCAAGGTCTGGCAAGCCTTGGAGTAGATTTACACAGACACAATTCATTTTCTCTTCACAGGCTTCTTGAACCCCAGGAGACCAGGCCAAAGGTTTCAGGGATCACACCAACCCCCAACCTCCAGAGAAGGGAGCCCTCTAACTGGACCAGATCTTGGGACATTGGGATACACACTAACCTATGCATAAAGTGACACATAAAGAGACTTCCTCACAATGTTTCCTGCCACTGAAACACAAGTCCATGGAGACATATCCCATAGAAACCCAGTCGCACCCCATGACACATGGGCACACAGTCAGAAAATCCAGATGCAAAAGCCCCAGGCCAGAGTGTTTAGCGCCCTCCCCCTTTCCGGACCCAAATCAGTCATGCCCCGCCCAAACACCCCAGCTCAGCTGTCAGTCCTGGATAACACGGACTTCAGAGGATGGCTAAAAGGCTAAAGGTGGTAAGCTCTCAAAAGCAACCCTCTCCTCCTCCTGCCCCTTCTCCCCCTCCTGACTTTCATTCCTCTTAGCAGAGCTTGCCTCTCTCTGGCACACCCATACCCTTACACACACACCTCGACACACACAGCTAGCTGCAGAAGCACATTCCATTGCAAAGGCACACTCCAGCACATGTACCTGCTGATACCTCCACCATCCTCTTCTCTCACACACTTTCAGACACAGACCCCAGTGGCAACACCTGCACTGCCGTCACAGGCACACGGAGCCACATACACCTCACACTCAGGCGCTCGTGGGGTTACACTCAAGCACTAAAATCTGTTTCATCTCATCTGTTCCTCTCTCTCTCTCCCGAAGGACCTGGCCCCCTATACCTTCCAAGATGTCTGTAGAGATCCTTTTCCCCATGCAGATGGGGGGGTAAGGCAGTAGGGCCCCTACCTCATAGTGAAACCAAAGATGGAGAAATGGCCTCATACCTACCTTATCCACTCCTTCCAATGCCTAACTGTGATCTCTCCTGCTGTCACTGAAGACAGTCCCTGGGATCATTCTGCCCCATCCTGCCTTTATAGTCTGCACAGTCAGAAGGAAACACCTTGGAATAGAGTAAGGCAGTTGCAGCAGAAATTATTGTATTTGTCTGCTGTTCACCACCCCATGGCCCATAGGTGATGCAGTTCCAGAGCCAGCCAAGCTTCTAGACTGGTTTCTGGGCATTTCTAGAGGATCAGAAAGCTGCCATGTTGATGAAGGTGTCTGAGAACTGAGGAGAGAAGCAGAGGGAAGAGTGTGAGGAGAGCAGCAGGTCTGGAAGCTACACTGCTCTAGATTCACCCACTTCTCCAAGCCCTCTACTTCCAGCCAACACATCCTACATTAAGGGTCTCAGCCTTGAGGATGCCTACCATCAAGCCCCTCTGGGTGGTATTTTAGAGAGAGTATGTCCCCTAGAGTGTCTATGCAGGGCTCCAGTGGGGAAAACTTCAGTGGACCTGTTTTTCTAACCTCTCACCCTAGCTCAGGACCCTCAGCCAACCTTGGGAAGGAAGGATCCTCACACTGGTGGTGGTAGTGTGGGTGCTGATACCCCTGGTTAGCGTGGCAAGATCGGTGGCTGCATCCATGGCAGCTGGGCCTTGGCGTTTCTGCCGATACCTTCTGTGGCTACGCTTGAACATCCTGGGAAACCGAGGCCGAGGCCAGCCCATAACTGACCTGCGGTAGGAAGAACTGAAGCCCCGGGGCTGAGGGGCACGGATGAGTTGAGAAGGCCCCATGGGCACTGGGAGCTTCTGTGGTGTGCCTGAGAGTGACGCAGCAGCAGAGGGCTCTATGACCAGTCTGCACAAGGGCGGGGCTCTTTATTACAGATCCTGGTCCTCAGCCCCTCCCCAGGGGTCAGCCTCCCTCACAATTCTCCCATGGGTCAGGCCCAAGAGCCAGAAAACCTCAACTTGGCCTCTTGGGAAAAGGAACTCTGAAGACGGGAAACTCACTCCCTCGGTTTCTCACTCATCCACATTAATAATATTAACAACGTTTACTGAGCACTTACTATGTGCCAAACGTAGTGCCAAGTACCTTACAGAATTATCTCATTTAATCCCACAACAATCCTACAAGGAGATTCTATCATTATTCCGGTATCATATACAGCTGTCTTGTTATTCACAGTAATTCTGTTCTAATAAAAGTCATCACCACAAACTTAATTAGTAAATATTGAGCCAGTGCTCCTACAGGGTTACATTCCTACCAGTCTCTGGTCACAACATTTTCATAAACTGATCCATCAGTACTAACCTAGTTTTATGTGTGTTTCTGTTTATAGACACCTAATTTAAAATATATTTTTGAGTCATTAACATTGAACTCACAGCCAACAGCACTGCAAGTTGCACCCGAAGGAAGTTTATCTAATACACATATTTTCTCCAAGAGGCACATCACAGCCTTCTTGTGCTGAGGAACACTACAGCGCTTCAGCTTTATGTTCAGGGGCCATTTTAAACAGCAAAATCATGAACGAAAAGCACAAAAGTGCAAAAAATGTGACACTAAATAGACCACAAAAAGAACACTTGTTTACATTGTGAGAGCTGAAACAAGAAGGCAGAGTGTTCCCTTGTTCAACCTCAACTGAGAACATGTGAGCTGAGCTACTGGTTTGCAGTTACAAATACACTTTAGTAAGTAGGCAAATTCACAGACGTGGAATCCATGAATAATAAGGGCGGAGTGTATAAGGAAACAGAAGCTCAGTTAAGTGAAGTCCCACAGTTAGAGGCAGATGGGTTCAAATCCATGACGGCCAAGGTCCCAAGCCCAGATACTTAACTTGCTCTTCTGCATTCATTCATTCATTCAATCAGACAGGAAATGTTCACTAGCAACTTTATATGTGCTGGACACTAGGGATGCATGTGACCTGGTCCCAATTCTTCCTGAGGTGAAAGAGAAAGTCATGTGGATAATCAGTGCAGGTAGAGGAATAGCAGGTCCCCAGGAGATGTAAGACATGCCAACCTTGGCTTTATCTCCTTCCTTGTAGGAGATGGGAACATCAGTGGCTCTGCAGGCTCGGCACGGAGTTGTCTTGGAACTGTGGACCTGCCCCTTCTTCTGCCACACCTCAGCCTCTTCTCCCTCTCTCTCTCATCCCACCTATAAGCCCCCTTCCCAGCCTTTGCCTTCTCTCTGTTCCTGCGGGAGCCTGCTTGGAGGCTGTGGGGCCCTCAGCCTCACCCTCAAAGGCCTCACACCTCCTCCCCCTCCAGCCTCTGCTCTTGCCATCCTCACTCTTAGAAAATTGACCTTGTCCCCATCAACTTCTAGCCAGTATACACATAAACTCACCCATCCTTGGCCATCTTCTTCCTTAAATCTCAGAGCAAGGCCTTTCCCCTTGCTCCTTCTGGAAGCCAGCCCCTCCTGCCTTTCTAGAGATTCCTTCAATGTGGACAGTCTGCTTCACAGTTAAGACGCAGACTCTGGCACCAGACCGACTGGGGATGGATCTTGGCTCTGCCACTTACAAGCTGTGTGATCATGGCAAGTACTTAACCTTTCTGTGCCTGTTTCCCTATGTTTGAGAAGGGGATAAAAAGAGAATCCATCTCATGGATTGTTGTGAAGGGATAAAAAAGAATTACTATACATGTAATGCATTTAAAACATGATCTGTACAAATATTAGTGTTATCACCTCCCCCTGTCTCTTCAGCTGCTTCCTCCCATTATAAAAACAACAAAAAATTTTTAATCCGTTTTGTCCATCCCACACCCCCTCTGACTGGGGCTCTCCTCATTTTGACCTTCTTACTCTGTGTTTGTTCCCTCATGCCTCAGAGTGGGAAGAAAAATCTCATTTTAAAACCCTATAGCTATTCTGTTAGGCAGATGAGGAAATAGAGGCTTAAAACCAAGTCTAAAAAATGCCTCCAGGGTCACACAGCTAATAAGCAACAGAACAAGGATTTGAGCACCTTGTCTGAGTGACTAGAAAGCCAGAACTCTCCCAGCACCTCGACAGGAGGACAGTGGGAGTGGGAAGTGGGACCCACAGCACAGGAAAGATTGACGAAGGGGGTGACAGATCCTTAGAACCAGGTGCACCGCTCTTGTGGGGCCATATGCCCCCTGCTGGCAGAAAGAGAACGGGCGTACACAGTGAAAGAGAAGGCTGGAGGCAGGGAGACAGAGCAAAGGGTGGAGAACAAGAATGAGGAGGAAAGAGGAAGGGAGGAAAGAAATGGGGAATTGGAGGTTTTGTGGAGGGAAAAGGACTGGGAGCCATTTGCTACTCAGAGGGGGAGCAGAAGCAGCCAGCCCTCAGTCATTCCCTTAAAGTGGGTGCGTGGGCTGGGGCGGGGGGAGAGGGAGATAGAGACAGAACCTTTGAGTACCTCAGATGTAGCTCTGTTGCTTGTTAGTGACTGTGCAGAATCGGTCTACACAGTCCAGAGTGTATATGTGTGTGTGCATGTGTGCACGCACACACAGGAGCACTAGTAGGTGTTTATGTATGTATCTGTGTGTGAATATACAGACAGAGCTTGGGCAGATGTGCATGCCTATGAGCATGTAGGGTAAGCACGAATGTATCAGCAGGTGAAGAGTAAGAAGCATATGTGTGCTATTGTGGTGGAGGGCATACAGACGTCCTGGGGGCCCACCTTTCCCACTCCCAGACTTCTCTCCCTCCTTCAGATCAGGAGGGGCGTTGCCTGTGGTTGGCGTTGCCAGGCAGAGGCTGGCTGCTGCTGTGGCCATGGGGACAGATCTCCAGGCAGCAGGGGGCAGCAAGAGCAAAAGGAGGCCGTCTGGCTGCGGGTGGGGCAGGTGGGCAGGCGGGCAGGCGGGCAGAAGGAGGCCTTTAAAGTGCCTTCCCCGCTTGCAGGTGAGCAGTGGTGTGGAGAGCCAGCTCTGTCTCCCTGCCTGCCCGTGCAGTGGTGGTTCCCTGGAACTGTCTGTCCCCTCTGGAGCCTCAGCAGATCCCTCTTTCAGAACTCGATACCAAGAGCCCTTGAACAGGTGATGGCATAGGATAGAAGTTATCCTTCAAAGTGAAATCAATCTGGAAGCAGGTTTGGGGAGCTGGATGGGTCATGGGGAGGGTCCTGGCAGAGTCTAGGGTTGTTCTGGGGAGGGGTCTAGGATATATTGGTGCCAGGAAAGGGCATGAAGTGACCTGTGGTGAGGAACCTGGGGCTTTCGGATCTCAGTGTCACGTGCTGATAGGGGACCTGGACAGAACAGAGTGGTAGGGGTGTCAGCATGGGGATTGGGAAAAGCCCTGAGATGTCAGAGTCCCCGTGCAGGGGTGCTTGGTGATACATGGGTACAGGAGTCTGGTATGTCAGGGTCAAAATGCTAGGGCCAGTCCAGATGGGATGGGAGGTGGGGTGAGTTCCTAACTCATACACGTCTTCCTCTCAGGAGCCACCATGCAGTGCTTCAGCTTCATTAAGGCCATGATGGTCCTCTTCAATTTCCTCATCTTTGTAAGTGTGGAGATTGTGGGCTCTTTGGGGCTTTCTAAAGGAGTGGGTCACAACCTGAGCAGAGCCCAAGTTGGGCAATGGGAGATTGCTGTACTCAGACTCTGTCCTGCCAGTTTCCCCTGATGATGGGGTGCAGATGTCTCCCCATATGCTGAGTCCTGGTTCCAGTGCAGCTGCACAAGTTGGGGTAGAGAAGCTTGAGGGCATCCCCTTCCTTCCAGACTTAGAGTAGGGCAGGGTAGGCTAACAGGAGCGATTCTCCCCTCTTTATAGGTATTGGAGGCTCAGTGAGGCTAAGGGGTTTGCCCTAGGTCCCCTGGTATGGAAGATAATTCAGTGGCTTCTGTAAGATGGAGAGTTGAAAAGAAAGAAGGCCCAGAAACCTCAGAGCAGAGGGTCGGCGTCTAGCAGTCCTTCATTCATTCAACAAACATTTATTGCTTAAGACAGGTTGAATGCTTGGGTGACAGATGAGCAAGCCCTTTCTCTGTCCTCAAGAATCTCAGGTCTAGCAGGCAAGATAGGCAGACAGTGACAACATAGTATGTCTGGCCTTAGCACAGGAGCTATGGGAGCGCAGAGGAGGGGCTTGAACCCCACCCTGGTCAGAGAAGACTTCCTAGAGGAAACAGCTGAAGCTATGAGGGGGTTGTAAAGTATGCAGAAAGGCCCAGAGGCCATGAAATCAGATACTGTTCAGAAAACCAGGAACAGATTGTATAAAGCATGTTTGAAAAAGCTGAGCAATGAGGCATGGACCCTGGAGATGGTGGTAGAGATGGGGAGAAATGGACAAAGTGGACAAAGGACAAAGCCTTGGATGGTAGCAAGAGGGATAGAAGAAGGGGCAAAGGAAACAGAGGTCCTGGAGATGATGCCCATGTCTCTGGCATGAGCAATCTGGGGGATATCCCACAAATAGCTGGGCACCCAGGGGAGTTACAGGCAGGCAGAGACAGACATGGATATTTGAAAGCCATGTGCCTGTAGATGATCACTGAAGCCATGGGAGTGGGCGTGAGCACCCAGGGAGAGTAAACTCAAGGAAACCCAATTTACAAGGATTTTATACACGTGTAAATATATATGTAAAACATATAATTTAAAAATAATATACATTTTTATGTGGAGAAATGGCCATCAGGAAGTAAATGGAGAAAGAGCAACAAGAGGAAAACAAGGACAGCACGATATGGGCGAGGTCAAAGAGGAGACGGCCCACCAAGTGCCCACCAGCTTCAGTGAAGGCTGTTACCACAGACCTCAGAGCCACATTAGCCTGGGTTAGGTTGAGTAAAAGGTGAGGAAGTGGAGACAGGAAATGTAGACGATTTTAGAGAAATGGGACTGGGAGTGAGTAAACTCTCCGACTCCCGTGGGGTCTGTGCCTTGGGCTTCCATTGGCTTTGGGGAAGTAACGTTTATCCATGTATCTGGAGACGGCAACAGGAATCCCAGAGATTTGGAGATCAGGGGCTCTGGCCCGAGTGGGTTAAAGGCAAATCCGGTTTGGTTTCTAGGCTCTGTTGCCCAGGCCTTGCCAGGCTGGGCAGGGCACGTTCACACCTTAGGCTCCTTGAAATCTGAGCCTGCAGGCTGGAAGCCCAGATTTCTGTTCTTGGGCAAACATGCCTGGGATCCAGCCACAATCTGCCATCTCACGCCTGGTTCTAGCCTCAGTTTGTGGAAAGTGGGGTCTGGGCACTAAAGTGGTGGCAAGCTGACTCATCTCCTGAAGCTCTGAATCAGCAAGGCTTTGCTCTAATTGCTATGGAAACTGGGGAGTGCCCCTCCTCCCAATCTGGGCCTCAGGATTCCCTCTGATGTTTAGGGTTGAGCCAGAGCACCTCTAAGAGAAGCCCTGGATGTATTCCCTCTCTGGTGCCTCAGTTGCCACTTGTGAGGCAAGGAGAGGTCTAGACTGAATGAAGCGCAGGCCTAGAGCCTGATCCTGGAGGGGAAACAAATGGGGCCTCAGGGTGGGTGTCCCATCTCACCTGCCCTCTTCAGGGCTGGGAGCAGGTGTAAACTTCAGCCCCGCCTCTGTTACTGTGGTGACTGTTGAGCCGCTCAATGCTGTTTCTGCCTATCAGAGGACAGAGGTGTTCCAGGCACCCACAACTTGGCAAGGAAATGAGGTGCGGCGGGAAGTTGGGGGTAGGGAGGTGCTCACCTGCTCATCTTCAGTCCTAGCTGTTGGTGGGACTGTGGCAGCAGTGAGGGAAAGCATTACCCATCCTCTAAACCTGTGGCTATTTCTAGAAGCCCTGATTTCTTTTATATCTGCCTAGGTGTGGTGTGCAGCCTCGGACTGGCTATGGGTGTCCCAGCTCCCATCATTCTGGCTCTAAATGATGTTTCCCCTCCCAACGTGAGGGGTTTTTAGACTCCTTAGCCAATAAGGGGGAAGTTTCTAATCTCCTATCTTCATGATTCAGCTGAACCATGTGGTAGGGATCTGCCTACTAGCACTGTTCCAAGGCCTGTCTCTCTGTCCCCAGCTGTGTGGTGTGGCCCTGTTGGCAGTGGGCATCTGGGTGTCAGTCGATGGACCATCCTTCCTGAAGATCTTTGGACCACTGTCGTCCAGTGCCATGCAGTTTGTCAACGTGGGCTACTTCCTCATTGCAGCTGGCGCTGTGCTCTTTGCTCTTGGTTTCCTGGGTTGCTACGGTGCTCAGACTGAGAACAAGTGTGCCCTCATGATGGTGTGTCAAACCCAGATCCACAGGCCCATAACCAAGGCCCAGGGTCCCCTCACCCTTGACACCAGGCCCTTGGGGTCCCCAAACACTGCTCTGGAATCCAGAGGCCTCTTTTTATTGGGGGAGGGGGTGGCTTAAGGCAAGGAAGGCACGAAGGACTGTCTCTCCCTAAAACTCAAGCCCCTGTTCCTCACTCAGTTCTTCTTCATCCTCCTCGTCATTTTCACTGCTGAGGTCGCAGCTGCTGTGGTCGCCCTGGTGTACACCACGATGGTGAGGAGCAGGGACAGGGCAAGGGGGAAGACGGGGCAGAGCCCGGAAGTGGGCTGTGGCCTGCGAGTGGCCACTTTCCCCAGCGGGCCCTAAACACTGGCCTGCCCCATGCAGGCGGAGCACTTGCTGACATTGCTGGTGGTGCCTGCCATCAAGAAAGACTACGGTTCCCAGAAGGACTTCAGCCAACTGTGGAACACCACCATGGAAGGGGTAAGGTGGGCAGGGGACATTTTGGGTAGGGAGAAAGAAGCAAAGCCTCACTGACCACCTTGCCCTCCTTGTCTCCAGCTCAAGTGCTGTGGCTTCAACAACTACACAGATTTTGAGGACTCTCCGTACTACTTCAAGCAAAACCTCACCTTTCCCCCATACTGTTGCTTTGATAATGTCAATGGCACATCCATGGAAACCTGCACCAAAGAGAAGGCCAAAGACAACATTGTGCAGGTGTGGGCTGGCATGGAAGTTTAATGGCCTCACGATGCAGGATGAGTGCAGGGCAGCTGCTGACTAAAGATGCTCTCTCCTCTCCCCCAAGGGTTGCTTCATTCAGCTTCTACATGACATCCGAACCAATGCAGTCACTGTAGGTGGTGTGGCAGCTGGAATTGGGGGCTTGGAGGTAAGGGGGTGAGGAGGTTGGTGCAAGACCAGGATTGGACCAGGGCTGTGCGACCTGTCTCTGAGGCCTCACTGGAGACAGACTTCTGAATAGCTTCATGAGTATGTCTGGGCACAGGGGACCAAGGCCTAAGTACCCTGGTCACATGCCCTCATCTCTCCCTGTCCCCTCCCCACCAGCTGGCTGCCATGATTGTGTCCATGTATCTGTACTGCAATCTGAAATAAGTCTGCTTCTGCCTCCACCACTGCTGCCACATAGGAACTGGGAAGAGAGACCCTGGTGCTGCCAAGTGACCGTGACAGCGTGGGCACACGATCCAACAGTGTCACTTAGACCGGAGTGGACCTGGCCTGGCTGTTCTGGACTTGGGCCAAATAAGGACCACCCCTTCAGGCTGTGCCTGACTTTACCTTCCATTGGTGGGGTTGGGACCCAACTGTTCCAGGTCAAGGTAGCCAGTCCCTCCCTCCAGTCTGTTCCTGAAACCTTGACTCTTCTCAGGCCAAGGGGAGCTCTTGGTGATCCCAGCACTCCACTGAGGGACAAGAGAAAGGTACCATAAAGCATGGGCAGATGCACGACTGGTAGTCATGGGCAGATGTGTAGAACTCCAGATCTCATAAACCAATTAAAATGTTTCCATTTAGACTCTTTTTCTGTATCCATGGGGAAAGGGGCCTGTCTTGCTTAAATTGGCCTCAGATTTAGCCAGAAGACCACTGGGAAGGTAGCAGAAGGAAGTGGGGTGGAGGTGGGCAGTTATTTCTCCCTTTCATTTGGACTCCAGCCCTGGGATGGAATCTAACAGGGACGGCCAAGAGGGCACTGAGGGCGGAGCCGGGGACTAGGCCAGTCAGCCTTCCTACATGTGGGAGGACTTTGGCCGGAAACTACTCCCTCCTGGTTGGGGACAGTGGACTGAAAGGCTATGAAAATAACAAGTTCGTGTCTAAGTGGGGGTGGGGAGACCAGAACTATTGTCAGAGAAATGGGAGAGGACCACTTCCCAGACTCCGGGAAGTCCTCCAGAAGTCCTCATCAGAGGAGAGCAGCCAGGTTCCTCAGCCTTCCCACTCACTGTCCCTACTTTGGGAATTTCAGAAAGAATTTCATTTATTCTTGGTCTTGGCCTGCCTGATGCTCTACATATATGATCTTTTTAGTCCTAACCACTCCCATGATAGAACCTGGGCCTAGAAAGGCCAATTGACTTGTTCCAGCCCCACAACTTTCTGTGCAGAGCTGAGCCTGGATTTGGGCCCAGGCCATCTGACTCAGAGCCTGGTGGGGTCCTGGCTAATGTGGTGACAGATATACTTGAAGGCCAGAGTGTCCCAGACATAGATCTTGAACTGGGAGTGATAGGACTGAGGGAGGCAGGCTATGGCTGGAGGATACAGTGTCTGCTACCAAGCAAAGCCCAGCCTGGCAAACCAGTCCTTCTTACCTCCCTTTGACCCCAAATTCCTCTTTCCAAGTTTTTTCTAAAGCAACCCAGAACTATCACCCCTGACTGAGGCCAAAAAGGAACAGCAAGCTGGCCAGAGCCACACCCAGTACCGGACAGCTAGTCTGCAAGGCCCAGATTGGCAGCTGACTGGTGGGGGATGGTGGGGGCCGGGCAGGGCAAGCAATCAGCCCCTCCCGTCTTCCACCGCCTTGCTGCGCCTCTCACACCCGCCATCCCCAGGAGCCTACATGGGAGGCTGCAGGGAATTTGTTTGCCCAGGGCGGCCTCCACATCATGGGCTAAGTGCTTCTCAACCTGGCTCTTGTGGCACGTCAAACACTACCTCCAGCTCCAGCAAACACTGAAGGCGTCAGTGTGGTGAGATATGTCCAAGCCACTCACCACCTGCGCCATCACCGCGCTGGGCTCCAGGCACCGGTCAGGGAGGTGGGGCAGAAGGCTGGGAAAGAAGGGGAGTTCCAGTCAGCTCCTGCCTCCATAGCCAAGGCTCTACAAAAGGAGAACACCTGGCTCAGCTCGCAAGGGCTCTGCAGGAAGCCCTCAAGACTTCTGATCCTTTCTTCATAGAGCCCTTAAATGTCCTGCCCCCTACCTTGTGGGGGCCAGTCTGCCTTCCTACATGTGGGAGGACTTTGGCCTGAAACTAATTCCTCCTGGTTGGGGGCACTGGACTGGAAAGCTATGAAAATAACAAGTTTGTGCCCAAGTGGGGGTGGGGAGACCAGAAATATTGTCAGGGAAATGGGAGAGGACTACTTTCTAGGCTCTGGAAGTCCTCCAGAAGCCCCCATCAGAGGAGCCAAGCTCCGTAGCTTTCCCACTCAAGCAAAGCCCCATACCTATCTTATCTACTCCTTGACAATCCCATCCATTTTCTGGTGCTTCTACGAATAATTTAGATCTTCCCAAATTCTCTGGGACACGGGGTGGGTGAGAAACTGATGAAAACAATGGCTTTTCTCCAGAAAAGTACCCAGATGTGGAATCTGCAAAGTGCCTTAAGAGCCACAGACACCCTCACCCCCATGCCTCCATCTGCAGCCACTCCTAGCCTTCTGAATGATGCCCACCCACTTCTGTCTTACCCACTCTCTTCCCACCCCCACTATACTCACCGGCTTTCCCATCACCTCCCCCCCACACATATCCCTTTTTGCTCTCTCTTACTCTATCTCTTGGGACAGGTGCCTGGCAGGAAACAGTCTTGTGGTTAAGAGAAGGGGCCTAGGAGGCTGCTCCAATCTCAGCCCAAGTCAGGTGGGGCTACAGTCAGAAAGAAGTCCTAGGGTGGAGCCTAGGGAAAAACCTTGGTCGAGACTTGGGCATCCCCTGGTGGCCAAATGGTCCCAAGTGAAAGATAAACCCAGCGGAGGACTGTAAGAAAAACTCACCATCCATCACAGTCATTTTTTCTCCTGTCCATCTCACTCTCTCTTACACACACACACACGGACTCACAAGGCACATTCCCAGAGGTTTTCTCCTTTTTTAATCAATGACCACTTTATCCACCTGGACAAAGAGAAGGCTGCGAAGAGGCCTGGTTCAGTGTCTGAAGGTTTCTGAGTGAGTCTGCATCAGCAGGCAGGTCCCAGCTGGGTCTGCCCAAGGCCTGGGCACAGCAGTTTCCTGAGTAAGAACCAGCCCCACCCTCAGGGAAGCACCCCAGTCCAGAAAGGAACCAAGGCCCTCCAGGCTTCAGCCTGTTTTCAAGGCCCTAAGGACAGTCAATAAATAGGTTAGACTCTGAGCCAGGCCAGGGAGGGAATACACAAAGGGCAGGGTCCCAGTGATTCCCAGGTCCTTTTCTGGGACTATCCTGTCCTTCCCCAATAAGGAAGTAAATAAATAGACCTCCAACTCAGGAACAGGGGCACTGGAGCAGGGAACCCTCCCATGGAGTTAGTAATTAAGTCTCATGTTAAAAACAAACCAGCCGCAGCCCCCGCCAGTGTCTACAAAATCCTACAGGATGGGGTGAAGGGCTAGCCTGCCTGGGGGTACACAGTACCCAGCCCTGCAGGGTCCTGGAGGAGGTCTCATGTCTGTTCTGCAGCTCCTGGGGCTCCTTCCTCCTTTGGGGGTGGCTCCAGGAAAATTGGGGTGATTGATGATGGCTTCTTCACCCTAGACAGAAAATAGGAAAATGTATAGGAAAGAGGTCATTAGCTATGTCTGTGTCCCCTAATCCCACTAGTCTCCTATTTCCCAGGGCATGAATCACTCACGAGTAGGGGGAGGCTGGTACCCCCACAACCAGGAAGTGGTTCTTCTTCCGAAACAATCTCCATAGGCCCCGGTGGTTGCCACGCACATCCAGGTCCCAGATATGGAGGCACTGGTTGGGGTGCGGTAGGGGGAGAGGCACGGGTCAGAGAGTTGTGGGGAGAGGCCACTGAGGACCCTTGGCCCAGCACCCACCCTCCTCAGCAGTCTCCTCGATTTGCAGGACGTAGCATCTTCTACAATGTGGATTTGGACAAGGGGGTTAGAAGAGGGGTTTCTCAGAGTGTGAAGAGAAAGTTCTGCAGTAGAATATTCCAGAACAAAGGCTCCCTGCATCTCGTGGGAGGAGGTACGCCTGGGGTGGGTGTGGTATTTGGGCACCTTGGCAAGCTGGGTCCAGGCGGTAAAGTCATCATCCTTCTCCATTTGGATGAAGGCCACATAGGTGTGACCCTCTGTGTCTGGCAGGAAAGAGTCTTCACAGGGGTTCTTGCTGTGGTCCAGAACCTCGGCTTCACTGCAGGGGGTGGGGGAGAAAGGCCAAGACAGGGCCCACTTCATGGGACTGTCACACAAGGCCCTGTGCTTAGTTTAATGTTCTGCTGTTGCCATCCTGAAATTTTAAATTTTTGAACAAGGGGCGCTGATTTTCGTTTTGCGGTGGGACCCACAAATTATGGGACTAAGACCTCTAGTACTTGACTCCTCTTCATTCCCTGCCACGTACCTGAGCAACCTGTGAATCTCCACTTCATAAGCTTCCTTCTTCAGACTGAAGGCGAAAGAAAAATGGGTCAGGGGTAGGGGTAGTCCCTCAGGTCCCAGGGGCAGGGCAAGAGGTCACACGGGAATTGGGAGGCAGTAGGGCTGGGATAAAAACCAGGCCTCAGAGTTGAAAGGGACTGCCAGAGGCTGGTCACCAAGGCACTGAGACACCGTCCTGTTTGCCCTGTCCCCAACCCCCACCTGTCCACGTTCCTGAGCTGGACGCCTGGAACCGTGTTGAACTTGTGCTTCTTGAAGTAGGCCTCCTGGAATGAGTATGAGGGTGAAAATCAGGGTCTTTAACATTGTCTGGCCTACACCCACCCACTGACCCACCACATATCCACAATGAAGTCCTGGGCCTTTAAGAATCCCTCTAATTCCTTCCTGTTTTTCCCCATTCTGTGCAGCATCCTTGGCAGGCTCTTACTAGCTTTAATTTGGGCTTCACTGTTGCTAGAGAGCTTATGCCACATGGCAGCTCATGCTACTGACCTGAGCTAGTCTCTGTCTCCAGTGCTCTTCTCTGGGCCTGCTGTTCTAGAGCCACAGAAGCCAGGGACAGGCCCTGGAGCAGGCTGTGGGCAAAGGGACAGGCTGGGCTGGCAGGAGAGTGCTGTGGCTGAAGTACTGAGAGTGACCTGGGGCGCCTGCCCTCTTTGGGAGATGAGTGGGGCTCTGGTATTAGCCAGCCTCTGAGGGCCCTTCTGGCTTCTAGGAGGTTCCACACTGGAAGCTGTCCATTCCTTTAGGCTGGGCTGTCTCAAGATGTCCCTTGCTGTAACTGGGGAGACCTCGGACACATCCAGGTAGAGTGTGGGGGCCTGGGGGCCTCCCTGTTCGCTTCGGGCTGAGGCTTGAGCCTCAACACTTGCAAGAAGAGAAGAGGGCAGAGCTTGTGGGGCTGGATAGGTGCTTACTGTCACAGACACCCTCCCCACACCCACAGTCTAGGGCTAAGAATAGTAATAATAAAAATAATAGCAGCTAGCCATTATATAATGCTTATAGTTCAAAGCATTTTATATATATAAACTCATTTAAACCTTCTAACCTCAAAACCCTATGAGGTAGGTAGCATTTTTATCTTCATTTTACAAATAAAGAAACTGAGGCAAAAGAGAATAAGTAATTTCCCCAGGGTTACATGGCCAGTAAGTGGCAGAGCCGGGCTTGCCCCAGAGTCCACAGTCTTGCCCTATCTACCATACTGTGTCCCCCTCTCCCACATCCCTGCCTCCCCACTCACATGGAAGTAACCATTCATGTTGAGGCCGACAATGCCGAAGTGGTAGGATCGGGAAACATCAGGGATGATGCACTCTCGGCCTCGGCGTTGTTCGGGCATCCGCATCCACATGTCCCAGTCCCAGAGCTGGGGGCATGGGAGACTATGAAGGTTAAGAGGTTCTGAGCTGGAAGGGGACTCCAGCCCACTCACCCTACTACCAGAGCACCTTTTCCGGTGTGGGCCACTTAGGTTCAAGCTCCTCCTTGTACAAGGACTTCCTCAGCACCCAGCCCAGGCCAGGCATGGTCTCCACACGGTATAGCAGTGCTGGGTCCTCAGCCGTGTGTTCATACCCCTGGGGACGGGGGGCCATGGTGGGAGGTATCAGTTCAGTGCCTATATAGACTCCCCAGCTGGCCCCTGTCTACTCAGCCTACCTGGTCATTCCAGGCAGAGATACAGTACAGGCTGTCATCCTCCTCCAGCAGGTGGATGGACTGGCTCAGGAAACTGAGAGCGGCAGGGGCCAAGGTTTCAGGAAAGGGCAAGGACAAACCCAATCACAGAGTGATGCTGGAAAAGCTGGCCACGGGACTCAGAAGTCATGCCTCCTTGGCCCTTCCCCCAAATTCCCACTGTCTGCATTCATCCTTCCTACTCTCTGCTCTAACCCTGACACTTGCCATCCCAGCTTCGCTCAGGCTTTTTACCCACTTTTGAGCTCACTTCTTCCAGAAAGCTCTCCAAGACACTCCACTGCCTTCTTCCCTAGAAACCCAGGCAAACAAAGAGGCCCCACGTGGCTTACAGCAGCTGCATGGAGGGGCACTCCCCTCACCTGAAAAAGTCCACAGCAATGTCCAGGTCCTCTTCCAGAACCACAGCAAACTTGGCTTCCTGCAGGGGGAGGGGAACATGACCCCAAGGGGGCCTTTCCCATCCTGGGTCTCCTCCAGCCCCATCCCCCTTCTCAGGCAGTACTGCCCCCATTTTCCAGATCAGGAGGATGAGACACAGAGGGGGAAAAGATTGCTATATAACACGACCAAACTTTACGCCCATATTTCCCCTCCCGAGGCCCAAAAGTTTTGTCCTTCTACTCACCGGAAACAGGTTGAAAGTGGCAGTGAGGCTGGCCTTGTAGTGCTGGTGGGGAGTGGGAATAGAGCCTATGAGCTCTGGGGTGGACAGCAGGGCCGGGGTGTCCACCCGTCTCGCCTAAGCAGTACCTGAGACACGCGAGCGTTCTTGATGCTGATGGGAGTGTGCTGGATGCCCCTCAGACCAAACAGTGCCACCACATCCATGGGCTCCTGGGGGTTGTGGCCAGTCACTGTGTGAGCCACCTTCCCCCGCCCACCTCTGCGGGCTCGACTGTGCCAAGCCCTTCACATTGCACAGCCCCTGCCTGGGTTGTCTCCCTGGCCAGCCCTTGCTGATCGCTGTTACTCGGCACCCACAGCCCCGTGCTCTGCTCCCCCTGGAGCCCCCAAGTTCCACTCACCTCATAGTAGCCGTCAATGAAAACTGTTATCATCTGGGGAGACACCCCCTGGGCTGAGAGCAGAGAGCGCAGCATCCTGGGGAGCCCAGGGAAAGGTCAGGCCTCTTGGCCCCCGACTCAGAGCTCCCTGTGCTTACGGGTGGGCCCAGACTCCCCATGTTCTCCTAAAATCAAAACCTATTGCCTTTATGCCCACCTCAAAGGGTTCTTCCTGCAGGTAGATGAGCCTGGGGCTCCCACCCACTAAGTGCCCTCCTGTTCAGTGCTGGATACAGCCCACTCCCAGGCTCACCTGTACAGGTAATTGGGCCGATTCCCTGCAATGACAGCCACAGGCACATTGAGGACCTTGTTGTCTGGGAGCTAAAAGAGAAACAGCTTTTAGCTCTTGACTCACTCCCTCTTCAAACTGGGATCCCCACCTAGGGAACAGTTCTTGGGGACCTAGGGAACAGTTCTTGGGGAAGAAGGGGACCAGAGTAAACAGGGAAAAGGCAGAAGGTCTTCCCTGCCCTGGTCCCTCCACACACTCAGCCCAACTCTGACTCCATGCCTTTGCTCACGTGGCCCATCCCTTGTCCCCAACTAGGACACCCCCTGTCTTTCCAAGATCAGTACAAATTCTCAGCTGCTGGTTCCCTCAGGCCGGGACAGGGAAAGCCGTACTTTGATTTTTCCTAAGACCCCCCCATGGGAAGGAGTCCAAGCCTCAGTGCCTAAGGCCCCACTCACTGGGTCAGGGCTAAACTCGATGGGCGTGGGGTCCTTGCAGCTGCACACACTCCCATAGCCCTCAACTTTGCTGCAGAAGTGCCGGCGGCGACGGTTTAGCGCTGTGTCTGCCCAGTGGCATTCTGCCTCTGATGGAGGGATGGGGTTGACAGGATAGGTCATGACAGTGTGGTTGAGAGCACCCCAGGCATCCAGTCAAGAGAACAGTGCTACATAAAGAGGATCCAAATGCCCATCCCCAGCCCAGGCACTGCCCTGGAACCCAGCCCCCACTAATCCACCTTCGGCTGAGCTCAGCGGCACATCTGTCTTCAGCAGGACTGGGTCTCCCCAGGAGGAGAGGGCAGGTGACTTAGAATGTTTCTCGCCAAGGACAGGACCTGGCAGGGGGTAAAAATGAGGGGACAATGGGGACCCAGGCTCCTGTTCTGGAGCTTCTTTTCATCTCTACTCACTTCTATCCAACCACCACCCCTGGCTCCTATTTTCCCCCCACCCCACTCCATATCCTGGGGTTCTGCTCCTCCCAGGACTTTGATACTCCAGGGTGGATGGCCTAGGGTGCTGGCACCTCCTTTTCGTCCCACGAAGGCCCAGGTGTCCCTCCAGCCCAGAGCAGGGCCAGCCTGGCTGCCCAGGCTCCTCAGCAGAGCCTTGGCCGTGTCCTTGAGGTGGAAGGAACCCTCGTCCTAGGAGATAAGAGAAGGTGGTCAGCCTGCCTGGCATGGTTCCAGAAGACCTGGCCTCATGGAGCACTATGTGTCAAGCGCCGTGTAAAGCCTTTTACTCACATTAGCTCATTGAAGTATAACGATCTGTTGTGGTTACTATCATTTCATGGATAAGAAAACCGAAGGCTTAGAGAGATCGTGGGAATCATTCAAGGTCACCAGGTTCATTAATCCTTACTATGATCCCACATAATCTGCACCTCTCCACCTACTTCTCACCATTTGTCTCCTCCCCTCCCTCATTCTGCTCTAGCTCCACTGGCACCCTCGCTGTTCCTTAAGCATGTCAAGCACCTTCCTACTTCAGTGCTCTTTGCACTTGCCATTCTTTCTATCTAGAATGCTCTTCCTCCAGATGTTCACCTGGCTCTCTCCTCACTTCCTCTGGCTTTCTGTTCCTGTGTCATTTCCTTACAGAGGCTTTCCCTTTGCTAAAATGCAACCGCCATCACTCTGTCTGCCTTGGCTTATTTTCTTCATATAAGTTTTCATTGCCTGACAGTATATATTTGGCGGTTTTTTGTTGATCTTGCCCTGCTGGAACATAAGCTCCATAAAGGTAGGAACTCAGTCTTGCTTCCCATTGTATCCCCAGCATCCAGAGTAGTGCTTGGCAGAAAGTAGGTGTCAATAACTATTTGTTTAATTAATAATAACAAGGCTAGATCGGAACTTATATCGCCTTCCTCCAGAGGCTCTTCCCACTGCGCTATATTAGAGGCACAGAACCCGGGGCTGTGGTAGGGGTTGGAGCTGGAGGCATAACGGGTGAGACCAGGGCAGAGTCACTGACCTTGACGGTACAAATGAGCACTCGACCAGGTGCCACCATATTGAGAAACAACACCATGGCCTCATCCTCATGAGGTGAGTATGTATCAAACACGCGTTTTGCCATCACATGGCCCTGGCAGGGGACACACGTTTTATGAGTTAAGTGTCACCAGCAAGGAGGGCGTAGCTTCAGCCCTCTAGGTCCCCCATCCCTAGAACCTCACCGTAGCCTGGTTGAGGACGATGACGTGGATGCCCCGGCCCTGCTCCCGGGCCTCGTCCTCCAGCACCTACAGGGGACAAAGTCCAGCTCTTCACTATGACCCTCGAGGTCTGTCTGTCTTATGGGAACTTAAAAAAACAGCTGCATGACACCTCCCCTGCCTATGCTACTGTCTCACAGTTTCTTCCAACCCAGCTTGCATGCCATCTCTTCTAGAAAACCCCCAATAGCACCCCTATCAAAAGATATCACATCTTTCTATAACCCTTTCCTTCACAGCTTTCATGACTCATTGAGCCCTTGATTGCCTCTCCCTCATGACGGAGATATCCATTAGATTGAGCCCCTCAAAGCAGGGCCAGGTCTGATTACCTCCAGGACCCCAGTGCTGGGGACAAGGCTGAGGTCAAAGAAGGGAGCAGGAAGTAATTATGAAATAAATAAATCGATAAATAATCTGCCTACTAATACTAATTATCACTTTTGACAATATCCCACTACACCTAAGACATTTCACACTTTCCATTTAATCCTGACAAGTAAAAGTCATCAGTCTCAGTCTACAGATAAGAAACTGAGGCCTCCAAAGGCACACACCTAGAAACTGGCAGAGGTGCAGTTCCCACTCAGACCGTAGACCCCAAAGCCAGTGGACCATGCCCTGAGTAGACAGATTAACTCACCAGACACGGGCTCACTCACCGTAGTACCATCCACGGCCACATACACTTTGCTGCGGCTTGAGTATACCTCCACATCCAGGACCCGTCGGGGACCGCTGCCTCTGCGCCGTGGAGGCTCCAATCGGCCCAGGGCTTCATCTGTGGGGGTGCAACAGGTCTTGGAGACAGTCTCTCCAGCAGAGTCTCATACCTTAGAATGTGCTTGCTACTTCAGCTGTGAGATCCCAGGGGAACCCCCACCCCCAGCCAATCCCATCCCCATCCTGGCCCCACCATAGTCTTGCTCTGGCTCCAGGTCTTCATTGGCCTCGCTGATTGCTCGCCGTGTGTCCAGGATCAATTTGATGTTGACAATGACAGTCACCAGTAGGAAAAGCACAGCCCCTGTCTGAAGGGAGGGGTGGGGAATACTAAAGAGGGCAACCCCTCCTCTGCGGGTCTTCCAGAAAGGAGGGGCCTGGCTGCGGTGAGGACACACGGCAAACCTGGGCCCTGTCTCTCCAGCTGTCTGCCCAGTTCTACTCCCCTAACCAGGATTCAGTTTCACAGCCACCTCCTCCAGGGAACCTCCCCTGACCCCTTCCCCTTCTTCAGGGCTCACCCTACCCAGAGTTCCTGTATTCTTCCATTTGGAGCCTTGATTTCCTTGGTCCCCTCCAAAATTAGTTGCTAGAGATGAAGCCAGTCCCAGAGAACCAAGCTGGAAATCAGAAGACCTAGGTCCTAGCCCTGACTGTCTGACAGATGTGTGCCCCTGGGCAAAGCCTTCCAGATCAGATTTCAGGTTTCTGTTAGAAGCCTAGGAGGCTGCACCCTGGGTTCTGATTCCAGAACTCTGGGCCCAACCACTACCTGCTAGGGACATGACACAAAGAGGGACCCCCTCTAGGAAACTGCTGAGTTTCTAGAGGAACTTTCCAGAGTAGGGGCAGCCAAAGCTAGGTCCAGATGCCCATCATCTCAGCTGGGCAAAGCTGAGAGGGAGCCCCTGGGAGGTTTGGGACATCTCTATACCTGACAGAACCTCCGCAGGGCCCGCTGGCTGGTCAGTTTATACTTCCAGGTAAGATACCAGCTCCGCTTCTTCCGAGCCCCAAAGGGCTTGATGAGGGGGTTGGGCTTCCAATCGTCCATGCCGGACTTGGGGGGTCACCACTGTCCTGACCGACCCATGCCTTCAGGAACCTGGGGGAACCAGAGGTTCACATTGGGTAAAGTGTTCCTCCCAAAGTCTGATGCCTCTTGGGGATTTGAGGGAAGACCTCCCAGCAACTCTTCCCTCCAAGCATCATGCTGTGTGATCTGGGGAAAGTGACTCAACTTCTCTGGAAACCTTCAGAGGTGTCAGATCACCTGGAAACTCCCCTGAGATGGGAACTGCCAGGGCAGCCCAGGGCCTCAAGGGTGGAGGCCAAGGAATGGACTCTCAAGGTTCATCGGCCCCTTCCAGGCCTGGGTAGGCAAAGGGCAGCGACCGCTTCCCCCAATCCTCAACCCCCTTCAGTCCTCGCCCCCTCCCGTCTGGCCCCGCTCTTCGCCTTCCAGGGCTCGGGCTGTCGGAGATTCGGGAGAGATGGCCCGCCGCGCCACTTCTCCCGGACCCCCGCCCAGAGGCACTCACGGTTCAGGGAGCCCGGGCACAGTTCCTGCCCTCCTCCGGCCCGCATTGCTCGGCCCGGCGCGCCGCGGACCTCCGCCTCCTCCATGCCGCTCGCAGCCCCGCCTCGGCCCGGCCCGGCCCGGCCCGGCCCGCCTCCCAGCTTCCGCCGCCGCCGCCGCCGCCGCGGGGTGAGAGGGCGGCGGGCGGTGCTTAGGGCGGCGGCTGGTGTCAGCACAACGCTAGTACCGCGAGTACTCCGCCCCTCTGCAGTTTCACAGCCGGCAGGCAGGGAGCCTGCTCGGAGAAAGCAGACCCCCGCCCCAGCGCAACCGGTTGGCAGACCCGATTCAAGTTGGAGTCCTAGAGCCTGGACTAGAACACAGGCTCACCAGGGTCAGAGCGGCTGCAGGCCTTGGACACATACTTGGTTAGGACGAGGCTATACCCAAGTCCAGGGCTTGCACGGTCTTTGGAGGCTAAGGGGAATTAACCTAGTTCTACCACTCATCTGGACCTTGGGCAAGTCACATCACATCTCAGGCCAGGTTTGCCTCTCTATGAAATGGGGATATTCCTATATGATGCTCTTATGCCAGTCACTGTTCTAAGCACTATTCCACAACAACCCATGAGGTAGGTGCTATTACTTATCAGTCCCATGTCATGAAGCTGAGAGAGCTAGAATTCAAACCCAAGTGACCTGGCTCCAGATTTCACTCTTACATCATACTACTGATGATAACACTTATGAAGTTGTGAAGGTTAAATGAGATAATGCATATAAAGCACTGAGCTAACAGTGGTCCTTCAACTATTGCTTGCATCAGAATCACTTTGAGGATTTCTTAAAACACAGATTGCAGGACCCCGTTGCTAGAGTTTTTGATTCAGTAGTCTAGGGCAGAGCAGAATACTGCATTTCTAACAAGTTTCAGGTGATCGTGATACTTATTTGAAATGAGAGGGTAGCCATAGAACAATTTTAAGCAGGGGAGCAATATAGGCTGATTAGAAATAGCCTTTACCGTTTTGTGAAGAATGTAGTAAAGGCAAATGTACTAAAAGGAAACAGAGGAAGCCAAAAGACCAGTTAGACTCTTGAGCTCTCCATATTTTATCTGCTTCCTAAATGGTGGAATGGTACCTTCCAAATGTTAACAGTATTTGCCTTAGGAGTTGAGGTAATAGGTGATTTTTCCTAAGGAATATGTATTAGAAAACAGAAGAAAACACAACACATTACATTAGCATTTGAAAAAGATGTCCCTCAAGGTTCCTCCTTAACTCTCTTCTCTCCTCAAATTCTACAGGGAAGATCTCATTCACTCTCCTTACCTCTGTTACCATCTAGATTCCTAAAGTCATTTCTGCAGTCCTAACCTTTCTCCTCAGCTCCAGGCTGACCTGTGTCCAGCTACTAGCTGGACATCTTCACAGGCCCCACCAACTCAATGTAACTCCTGATGGAATCATCTCTTCCCACTCCCAGACCTCTTCTTGGGCTTCCGTCCTTGGTGAATGGCAACAGGCCAAATAGCCGGGAGTTACCCTTGATTCCTTGCTCTCCAGCAACCAGTCCATTTTTTTGAGTTGTGGGGGTTCTTTATATATTCTGGATATTAACCCCTTATCAGATATATGATTTGAAAATATTTTCTCCCATTCCATGGGTAGCCTTTTCACTCTTGCTGATTGCGTCCTTTGATGCAACAGTGACTTTTTGCATTCAAAATAGCTTACCTTTATCCCAATTAAACTCTGTTTGCTCACCATTATATCCTCTGTACCACACAATGGTTAGCATGTAGTAGACTCTCCATAATATTTACTGAAATCATTTGTTTTTGAACAAATACTTACTGAATGCCACTATAAATAAATGAATGTAACCAGTCACCAAGTCTTGTCATTCTTACCTCTTAAAGTGTCCTCCATTCTGGTCTAATGCTTCTCTAGCCTCACAACCCCTGGCCCCTGGTTCCGACCATTTCTTGCCTTCCAACTGGTCTCCTTGACTCCAGATTTTTACTCCTCCAATCCTTTCTCCTTGCAGCATCCAGAGTAATTTTTCAAAAAGGCAAATCTTGTTTTGTCAATCGCTGATTTAAAACCCTCCTGTGGATCAAGAGATACTAAGGGAAAATACATTACTTGAAATTACACAGATAACCATTAGATGAACTAAAAATAGAGAAATATACAGGTCCAATTGAAGAAGGAAAGTACAGAGTGTGAGATAAATCCATATTTATCATAATAGGATGTCAGTAGACAATGTTTAAAATTAAGAAATAATGGTAGAAGTCTATGTGGAGTTATAGTTACAACCAAGAAAAGAGCTAAAAGTGGTTTCTTCTGGGGAGTGGGACTAGGGGTGAGAAAGGATAGAACTGGGGTAACTGTCTTTTCATTATAAATCCTTCTATAACCATGGGCTGGACTTACTTGAATATAAAATCAAAATCAAGCCAAAACAAAAATGGTTTTTCATGACTCCTTATTGTCTGTAAAATATTGGTCCAAGCACCATAGAACCATCTTTTCTAACCATGTTACTCAAAATGTGATCTCCGGACCAGCAGCAAGGTCATCACCTGGACCCTGTTAGAAATATAGACTCTCAGGTCCACCCCAGATTTACACAATCATAATCTGCATTTTAACAAGACTTGTAGATAATTCATAAGCACAGTCAAGCTTAAGCAGCGTGATTCTTCAGGATCAAGCAAGATCTGGCCCATATGGATCTCTGCGGCTTCAATACTAGTTGCTCTTCACCGGCCAGAAGAACTTTACTATTACTTCTTTAGTCTAAATTCAGTGACTTCTTCTGCGGGTGTATGTGTGTGTGTCAGTGGCTAGCTAAATTCTAACCACTGTTTTATTTAGACCCAGCTCCTCTACTCCAGAGGGGCTTCCAAAACCCTCTGCTGCTGTTACCACGGTTCCTTAAACTCCCATATCCCTAACTGAAGATGCTTAGCCTTCATTTAGCAAACAGTTATTTGGCGCCGGCTGTGTACTGGGCTCCATTCAGTGCCAGGGTGGGGAGAAGGCGCCTAGCTCTCGAGTGCTCCTTCAGGTACAAATCCAGGGTGGCCCAGCGTCACCCAACTCAGGGCTAGAGGTTGTGCGCGCCGCACTCCGACACTCACGGGCTGTGCGCGGCTTTTCTGAGCGTTACGGCGCCCTCCTCCCACCCTCGCGCGGCGCGGGCGGGGACCCGCCGGTTCAGCTCCGCACTACCGGCTAAGACAGGAGGACCCCGGGAACCAGACCCCGGCGTCCGCTCGCCCAGCCCTGTTCAGGCGTAGGCCCGCATGGAGGGGACTCCGGAGTCCCCGACGCCTGACCTGCGAGACGTGGAGGGCAAGGTGGGCAGGAAGACCCCTGAAGGGCTGCTCCGCGGGCTACGAGGCGAGTGGGAGCCGGGAACCTCTGGCTCCCTGCTGCTCTCGGGGGCGCCCAGCAAGGGCCACGGCCTGGGGGACAAGATCATGGCGCTGAGGATGGAGCTGGTGAGTGTGGGCTCCGTGGGCTGGCGGGGAACGAGACCCCAGTGTTGGTCTGCCGGAAGGGAGGAACTCACACCCCCAGAGTTGGGCTGGAGAGGAGGGATGGTCAGGATCCCACCCAGATTAACACTTAAACTCTGGGCTCCATTAATCCTCCCCACCCCCACCCCTGGCCCAGGGTGAGTGGGGTGTTAATGGGTCCTGAGTACTTGAGGTGGGAGGCACCGACTCTTGGAAGTTTTTCCTGACAAATGATTGGGAGGGGAGAAGTGAGGACTGGGAAGGACAGAACCTAGCACAGCACAAATCTCCCTCCCACCCCTCACCGCGGGGCCACCTATCCCCCAGCCACCATTCTAAGGCAACTGGTTTTTCGTCCTGCAAACTGGGCCCTGGGTTTGTTCCTCTGAGGTCCCAGTATTCATGACAGGATTCAGCGCAGAAGAGATTCGGTGAAAACTGTCTGGACAGGGCCACTACAAACAGCCTACCTTCCCTGACATGCCTCTCTCCTGCACTGGAAGTATTTGAAAGTTCCTAGAACCTTAACAGACAGAGTAGCAGCCCCATCAGTACTAGTCCCACAGCCTCCCACCCAGCCTCCTCCCAGCCACCCCCCAGGTACTATCTGGCTCTCCTGTGTGCCTACACGGGAGAAGAGGAGACAGGCGCGCTTCTCCTTCCATGTTGCTGCTCATCAGGATTCAGAGCCAAAGGGCAGTTGGTGTCCCCAGGCTCCCTAGGGCCCTGGTTCTGGTGAAGGGGCTGATTCGCACCTGTCACCACTTTGCAGCCAGCTCTGGGAAACTGAGGAATTTTCTCTGTCTTGGAACCAGAAGACCACAGTGAGTGTGTCAGCTAACAGGTCTTCCTGGAGCCCCACTGTGTGTCCATCTCTAGTGCCAGGCTGAGCAATGAGAGAGTGGGGGGGAGGGGAGGGGAGGAGGTCCTGGGAGCTCCCGGGCCGCGGGAGGGGCTGGAAGGAGAGCCTGTGGGCAGGGCAATCAGGGAAGGCTCCATGCTGGGATGATTTGAGTGCCATATGTGCACTTGGCCTTGAAGGTTGGAGGTGAGCGCCCAATTCTCCAGAGCAGGGCTGTGGCTTTGCCCACCTAAGGGAGGGGCCTGGCTTTGCCTCACTGTACAAACTGTAGCTCAAGGCCTAGAAAGAGCCCATCTAGAGTGCCCTGCTTTGGAAACTTTCACCAAGTGTATGTGCCAGGCATCACACCGAGCACTTTACAAAATACTGTTTGATCCTCACAGCAACCCTATTAAGTGATGTTTTATAGGTGAAGAAACTGAGGCACAGAGAGGTAAGTAGCTGCCCACATTTACACAAAAAGTAAAAAGCAGAGCCACGCTTTGAACCCAGATGATCTTCCTATACTTTACCTCTTTACCATTGAGACCTGCTTTGTGCCAAACATTTTAAACACAATTTATATCATTAAGTAGAAAAGCAGTCATAATTTTCCCCATCACACAGATGAAACAAACTTGCAGGTATTGAGGGCTTCCTTGGGGTCCAGAGGAGGAGCCATGCCTGGTCTCTCTGGCTTTAACTCTTCTGCCTTTGGTGGAGATTACCTGTTTGCAAATTTTAAGGGGGTACATTTACCTTCTCTGCATACTTGACCTAGCCTGGCCTGGGGCCACAGGCTGCCAATGAAGGCATGAGGGAGGGAGGCTTCTGGGAGCAAGAAGAGTTAGAGGCTCCTGATGTGCACCATGGACCCTTAGCCCACTCCTTTCTCCCTCCTCAGCCAGTGTCATTGATGTCCTATGCACTCTGCCTGCCTGCTGGGTTGCACCCAGGGAGGACAGGGGCCTGGCAGGGGGCTTCCCTTGGAGCTACTTGTGGCAGAACTGGTGCAAGCCCTCTAAGCAATGCCCTTCAGCTGTCCCTCTTCCAGCTCTCCTGCAGGGCCGGGGCAGGCCTGCCCTTGAGGCTAAGGTCACTGCTGCCTCTAGGCCTCTTCCCTCTTGCTTCCCTCCTCTACTCAAATACTGAGTGAACCAGACTCTGGGATCTGTGGGAAAGGGGAACAAGGGCAACCTCCGCTACTTAATCCTTCTACCCAAAGAAGGGTTGCTAGGACAACCCGCCCCCACAGAGAAGTTTGGGGAAAAGCTTTAGGCAAGGAGGGAGAAGACATGGGTACAAATCCTGACTCTGCTCCTGAATCATTTTGTGATCTTGAGCAGTGCCCTGATTCTCTCTTGGCCTCAATTTCTCTGCCTCTTGGAGGGTGAGGGGATAGGATACTGGGGGGGCCAGATGATCTCTAAGAGCCTTCCTAGTAACAATAATCTGAGAATCTCAGTCCATGACCAGGGAGCTAGGACTGGGATCTCCAGGCTTTACCCCAGGGCCTGAATTGGACTGAGCGATGAGGGAGCCTGTCTTGTGACCCCAGGGCTGGACAGAGAGTCTGCTATGTCTGTGTTAGGGGGAGGAGTGGGGAACCTGAATTCCCCTGGGAAGAGAATTAGGTTGGAGTGGACTCTGAGGCTGCATCTCTCCTGAGTTGTTTATCCCCTCTTTTCCAAGGAGATGGTGTGAAATGGGTGTTTCTTTTTCTGGCAAGAAAGCCTTGCTTTCTTCTGTTCTGGGGAGCAATATTGTCACAGTCAGGGAATCCTGCTGTCACAAGACTGTAAAATCTGGTCCTCAGATTCGTTTTCCATCAACACAGTAAAACCCAACCCCCTGAATCCTGGAGGCCACCAGATGGGCCAAGAATAGTAAAGGCAAGAGAATCACAAAACTTAATCTGACCTGCCCAGTCCTAGACTTAGCACCATAAATGAACTGGGCCAGACCTTCTCCCAGGGAGCTCACAGCCTGGGTTAGGGAAGGAAGGAGACAGACTAATAACTCTAATAAGTACAGGATGATGAATGCTGTTGGAGGGCTTCCTGGAAAAATCTTCATTATAGAGTAACATGGTCAGATTTGTGCTCTGGCAAGGCCACTTTGAATTGGAGGGGACACATCTATTTCCTCTGGTTGGAATACCTCTTTCCACTGCTTTGTCTGGCTAAGTCCTTAACCTTCACATGTCCCTTATTCTAGGAAGCATTTCCTCACCTCCCCTGGTTAGGATGTGGCCCTCCATGTACCCATGGCTCTTTGTGCAGCAATAATTTCCGCTAGCATTTGCCACACTGAATTTTAAGTGCTTGCCTTGTTGGCTTATCTTAACCATAGACTGTGAGCTCTCTGAAGTTAAGAAATGGTGTCTTTTCTTCCTTTACCTAATACAATGCCATGCCTATAAGAAATACTCAGTACTGTTCCATGACTGAATAGGTTAATTCTATCTTAAGGAAGGGCAGGGAAGATTTCCTAGAGGAGGTGGCATTTGAGCTGGGCCTTGAAGAATGAATAAAGTCAGATGGAATTGCAATTCAAGATGGCAGATTGAACAGACGCATTTACTTCCATTGCCTCCTGAAACTCCACTAAAAGTAGAAGGATTATTTTAAAAGCCATGAAGCAACTATAACAAGAATAGGAGAAAAGATGATAGGAACAAAATTTTGGAAGCTGAAAAGCAGAAGGAAGAATGATAATTAACTTAGTAAACCTGAAAAAAGTTGAATTCCAAACCAACAGTGCATTTTGCACTACAAAGCCCTTAAAGGTTTCAGAAATTGGAAGCACCAGATGTTTCTAGAAGTGGGAGGTGCAAGTGGAGCTGAAAACAAATGGGCTGTTGAATATCTGTTTAAGAATCATACTCTTAAGATCCCTTCCCTAACTGGACAACCAGGTGCCAGCCATTCCTTTACCCTAGCAGAAAACTAGAGATACAAGTTTTGGAAAGAATAGAACATATCAAAGGGAGGATAGGGAAGGGAGCAAGGGAAGGAGGGAAAAACAGCAGAAAAAGCATTTTTAGTATGAGAAGTTTTGCTTAATACATTTATTTGGGTCATGGACTAGGACTGTTATACTTGTCCCCAGTATGAAACAACCAAAGTAATCTCTTTTATCATATGTCATCAATAGTCTGTATAGTCTGTGGTATTTCGGTTCTTAATGTCAATATCTTCTTAATGAAATTGCAAGCTTCTAGACATTCAGATGGCCAACAGACATATGAGGAGATGCTGCATGTCATTAATCATCAGGGAGATGCTATCCAAACCACAGTGAGATACTACCTCACACCAGTCAGAATGGCCAGTATCAAAGACACAAATAATACGTGTTGGCAAGGATGTGGAGAAAAGGGAACCCTCATGCACTACTGGTGGGAATGTAAATTGGTGCAGCCATGATGGAAAACAGTATGGAGATTCCTCAAAAAATTGAAAATAGAAATACCATATGAACCAGTAATTTCACTTCTGGGTATTTACCCAAAGAAAACAAAGTTGCTCATTTAAAAAGATGTATGCACTCCTGTGTTCACTGCAGCATTACTCACAGTAGCTGAGGCACGGAAGCAATGTAAGTGTCCATTGGTAGATGAATGGATAAGGAAGATGTGGTACTGGTACATATCTATAGCAGAATATTATTCAGCCATGACTAATAAAATCTTGCCATTTGCCACAACATGGATGGATCTAGAGAGTATTATGCTAAGTGAAATAAGTCAGACATAGAAAGGCAAATAGCATATACTTTCACTTTTATGTGGAATCTAAAAAAATAAAACAAATGAAAAAACAAAACAGAAATAGACTCATAAATACAGAGACCAAATGGGAAGTTGCCATAGGGGAGTGGTGAGGGGATGGGCAAAATAGGTGAAGGGGACAAAGGGGTACAAACTTCCAATTATAAAATAATCACAGGGATGAAAAGTACAGCATAAGGAATGTAATCAATAATATTGTAATTTGTATGGTGACAGAAGGTAACTACACTTGCTGTGGTTAGCATTTTATAATGTATATAAATGTCAAAACACTGTTGGACACCTGAAATTAATATAATATTGTATATTAATTATACTTCAATAAAAAAAGAAACTTCAAACTTCTGTTAAACAAGGACAGTTTCTTCATTATCTTTGTAATTATTAAAAGATCCAGGTATGCAATAATGATTTGTTTAATTGAATTAGAGTTGTGATATTCTCCCAAAAACATAAATAACTTCAGGTACCAAGTTTTGTTCTGTAACTATGCCATAGTAAGTGGTAGCCATAGTAATATATAAAACCAAAGAGCTATATCACTTATTGATTAACTAATACTTGTCAGGTAGTATGCTATGCATGTTAGTATGTTCCTTGCATTTTTTAAAATAAACCTTAAATTGATATTATCCTCATTTTACAATGAATAAATGAGAGTTTAAAAGAGAAAAAAATTTCAACTTCATATGGCAAAACTGCAATTTGAATCCAGGTCTGCTTAATTCCTGTGCCTGTATATTTCTCAATGTACAAATACTTGGTCTTATTCTGGTCTATCATTGTAGATGTTAAAAAAGTTAAACTCTCTCATTGTAAAGTTAAGCAATTATTTCCTGAAGAATTCAGTAAACATTTATCCAGTGGCATATATATTAAAAAAACAAACAAAAAACGAACCAGAGGGCTCCAGACTGGGAGACACCAAGTTGAGGGCAAGAAGGATTTAATAAAAATGTACTAAATATTATGAAATACCCCTCCCAGGCTTTTCCCTACTTGGCTTCTCAGAATACTGGCAGCGTTGCTTGCATTATACTCTCTAGAGAGGTATAATGTGTTGACTGTGATGAACCCAGGAGAAAAAAACACAAGATACTAACTTCATGAAGGCCTTAGCCAATCAGACAGTGCAGACAGATAACCCTCAGTGAGGTCAAGTCGGCAAGTCTCACCCATGCATGCAGCTTCCTGTCAGCCTTTTAGAGACCACTCTGAAGTGTGAGCAGCAGCTGAAGATCTAAAGACATCTGATGAGACCCTCTGACTATATAGACTTAAACAAAGAGAAACAAGCAACTTGAATGAAGTGGAGATTTACAGGGAGATAAGACCTTATAAAAATCATTAATTATATCCTTAAAGAGGTAAGAGATAACATTGCAGCCATGAACAAAAACAAGAAGCTATGAAAAGGAAAACATTCAGAGAATTAGAAACAACTCTTGGAAATAAAAACATAATAGGAGAACATGAAAAGCTCAATAGAAGGATTGATAATGTCAAAATATTTCAGAAACCAGAACAAATATAGAAAGAGATGGAGGAGTAAAAAAAAAAAATAGACGATCAGTCCAGAACCCCCTCTATCCAAATAATAGGATTTCAGAGAGAATAGAAAAATATTGGAGGAGAAATAATAAATAGTTAATAATTATTATTCAATTGAATTATTAAATTCCCAGAATTGAAGGACATGAATTTCCATATTAAAAGGGCCCAACAACTGGTCAGTTCAATGGATGAAAATAGGCCTGCACCATGGCATATTACTGTGATAATTTAGAACACTGGGAACAAAGAGAAGATCTTAAAAACTTCCAGAAAGATTGAGAAAATGGTCACATGCAAAAGAACTAAGAATCAGAAATGTATCAGACTTTTTAAGTGTAACACTGAAGAATTAGAAGACAATGTAACAATGCCTTAAATCCTGAGGAAAAATTATTTTCAACCTATAATTCTATGCCTAGCCAAACCATCAACAGTGGGAGGAGAGACAGAAACATTTTTATTTTTATTTTATTATTTTTTTATTTCTTTACCTTATTTATTTTTTAAGTTTATTTTGATATCATTAATCTACAATTAAATAAGTAATATTATGGTGATTATACTACCCCCTTCATCAGGTTCCTCCCCCCCCCCCAACCCCATTACAGTCACTGTCCATCAGCGTAGTGAGATGCCATAGAGTCACTACTTGTCCTCTCTGGTTTGTACAGCCCTCCCCATGCCCCCCTAACATTACATCTGCTAATCGTAATGTCCCTTCTTCCCCCTTGCCCCTCCCTTCCCACCCATCCTCCCCAGTCCCTTTGGTAACTATTAGTCCGTTCTTGGCTTCTGTGAGTCTGCTGCTGTTTTGTTCCTTCAGTTTTTTTTCTTTGTTCTTATACTCCACATATGAGTGAAATCATTTGATACTTGTCTTTTTCAGCTTGGCTTATTTCACTGAGCATAATACCCTCTAGCTCCATCCATGTTGTTGCAAATGGTAGGATTTGTTTTCTTCTTATGGCTGAATAATATTCCATTGTGTATATGTACCACATCTTCTTTATCCATTCATCTACTGATGGACACTTAGGTTGCTTCCATTTCTTGGCTATTGTAAATAGTGCTGCGATAAACATAGGGGTGCATCTGTCTTTTTCAAACTGGGCTGCTGCATTCTTAGGGTAAATTCCTAGGAGTGGAATTCCTGGGTCAAATGGTATTTCTATTTTGAGTTTTTTGAGGAACCTCCATACTGCTTTCCACAATGGTTGAACTAATTTGCAGTCCCACCAGCAGTGTAGGAGGGCTTCCCTTTTCTCCACATCCTCGCCAACATTTGTTGTTGTTTGTGTTTTGGATGTTGGCCATCCTCACTGGTGTGAGGTGGTATCTCATTGTGGTTTTAATCTGCATTTCTCTGATGATTAGTGATGTGTGGAGCATCTTTTCATGTGCCTGTTGGCCATCTGAATTTCTTCTTTAGAGAAGTGTCTATTCATGTCCTCTACCCATTTCTTAATTGGATTATTTGCTTTTTGTTTGTTGAGGTGCGTGAGTTCTTTATATATTTTGGATGTCAACCCCTTATCGGATACATCATTTATGAATATATTCTCCCATATTGTAGGATGTCTTTTTGTTCTACTGATGGTGTCCTTTGCTGTACAGAAGCTTTTCAGCTTGATATAGTCCCATTCATTCATTTTTGCTTTTGTTTCCCTTGCCCGGGGAGACATGTTCATGAAGAAGTTGCTCATGTTTATGTCCAAGAGATTTTTGCCTATATTTTTTTCTAAGAGTTTTATGGTTTCATGACTTACATTCAGGTCTTTGATCCACCTTGAGTTTACCTTTGTGTATGGGGTTAGACAGTAGTCCAATTTCATTCTCTTACATGTAGCAAGACAGCAACATTTAAAAACACATCAAGTTTCAACAAAAACACTTCCTGTGCAAACTTTCACAAGAAGCTACTGGAGGAAAAGCTCCCCACACACAAATGAAGGAGTAAATAAGAAAGAGATGACATGGGATCCAGGAAACGGATCCAATTCAGGAAAGAGGCAAAGGGAATCCCTAAAATGATAGTGAAGGGAGATCCCTGGAGGACAGTACACTGCAGGGGCAGATTAGAGCAGATCCGAAGGCTCCTAAAGGGCTGCGTCTGAGAAGACGGAAGAGACAGAACATATGATGTGTTTAAAAGCCTAGAGAGGGAGATTCAGATAATTGGGAGTTTGGGGATGACTTACTGATATCTGTATATACAGTAAACTAAGAAAAACAGTAGTAGTACTAGTAGTAATAGTAGTAATGTTATATATAATATATACTATAATTTATATAGGAATGATAGTAGTTTCTAAGGAAAACATAAAGGTATAAGAAATACAGAGTAACCATAGTAAACCATGTGACTTAACTGTCAATAGCATTTCTAAATCCTAACAGGGAAACACTAAATAACTAATTTTAGTGCATATTTTGGGAATAGAGGGAATAGGAGGGCTGCTATATGGCAGAGCAGTAGAAAGAGGGATGAAAGAGTTAATCATCTTCTATCATGTGGGAGGTCAGTATAAAACATATATAAAACTCTTGGAAATAAAAACTTAAAAATCAGTAAGTAGTAGATTCAAGATGGCGGCATGAGAGGTGAGACGAGGAGCTCCTCTCAAAACCACAAACAGTACAAAAATACAGTTAATAAATACAACTAACCTTCAGACAGCAACAAGAAAGAAGGCTGAACCACACTGCATACAGACCTCATGAACAGAGCAGACCTCAAGAAACAGGGTAACATACGAAAGCCTTTATCCAGTGGGACCCAGGCCCTTCCCCCACCCCAGCTCACTGGTGGAAGGAAGAGAAACGGAGAGCGGGAGGGGGTGAAAGCCTGGGACTGCTGGACACCTAGCCCTGGACATCTGCTTTATGAGCAGAATTCTATATTGTGTGGTACCTTGGGCATTGGGGAGCTCGGACAGGCGGAGTGCTTCGTAATTGACATTCCGGCCCTTTGTGGAGGACGGGATCCACACCCGGCCGTTCTGTGTCAGAAGAAAGGCAGGCAGTCTGAGAGGCTTCCTAGCAGCAAGGGGGCTGCTGAAGGGGTGGGGTTTGCACGGAGCTTGCTGTGCAGGAGAAGGGAGAGCTGGACAAGGTTGCCTGGGCGCACTCTGCCCAGCTGCTTGGGAACTTTGAGGAGCTTCAGGTGCTCCATCCCCCTGACTGCCTACTCAGCTCCGAGGCCTCCCACTGTGACACACAGCCTGCCAAGCCTTCCTACTGGCCTGCAGGCACCTGCTTGCAAACCTGCAGTCACTGCGCAGGCATCAGACCAGCCAGAGGGAGGCCCCGCCTACAACAGCTAGAGACGCAAAGCACAGAAGATTACCCGTGTGTGCTTGGCCCACTGCCTCTGACACTGGAGACAGGCACCACAGATGGGAAGCAGGAAACAGATCTTTCCTCCCCCCAGGCAACAGCTCTGCTCCCTTATGTCCCCCAACCTCACTCTAGGGGCTGAGCAGCTCCAGAGACTGGAGTTTCTGTGCACTACTGGGCACCACACAGAAATATGAAACGTCAAAAGAACATGGTTCAGACCAAAATCTCACAAACCCCAGAAAGAGGGTCAAATGAAACTGAACTCACAAATCTTCCAGAAAGAGAGTTCAAAATAAAAATTATAAACATGCTTATAGAGGTACAGAAAAATATTCAAGACCTCAGGAATGAATTTAAGATGGAGATTCAATCATTAAGAAATACCATATCTGAAATGCAACATACAATGGAGGGATTTAAAAGCAGATTAGATGTAGTAGAAGAGACAGTAAATGGAATAGAAATTAGAGAAGAGGAATACAAAGAAGCTGAGGCACAGAAAGAAAAAAGGATCTCTAAGAATGAAAGAATATTGAGAGAACTGTATGACCTAACCAAACGGAACAATATTCATGTTATAGGGGTACCAGAAGAAGAAAAGAGAGAAAAAGGGATAGAAAGTGTCACTGAGGAGGTAATTGCTGAAAACGTCCCCCATCTGGGGAAAGAGATAGTCTCTAAGGCCAAGGAGGTGCACAGATCTCCCAACACAAGGGACCCAAGGAAGATAACATCAAGACATATAATAATTAAAATGGCAAAGATCAAGGATAAAGACAGACTTTTAAAAGCAGCTAGAGAGAGAAAAAACATCACATACAAAGGAAAACCCATCAGGCTATCATCAGACTTCTCAACAGAAACCTTACAGGCCAGAAGGAGTGGCATGATATATTTAATGCAATGAAGCAGAAGGCTCTTGAACCAAGAATACTCTACTTGGCAAAGTTATCATTTAAATTTGAAGGAGGGATTAAACAATTTTCAGATAAGCAAAAGCTGAGAGAATTTACCTCCCCCAAACCACCTCTACAGGGCATTTTGGAGGGACTCCTATGGATGGAAGTATTCCTAAGGCTAAACAGATGTCATTCAAGGGATAGACAAAGAGTACAGAATATGATTTATAATATAAAAGAATGGAGGAGGAAGAAAAAGGAGGGAAAAAAAGAACCTTTAGGTTGAGTTTGTAGTAATATACAAAATAAGTTAAATTAGACTGTTAGATAGTAAGGGAATTGCCCCTGAACCTTTGGTAAGCACAAATTTAAGCCTGCAATGGCAATAAGTACATACCTATCAATAATCACCCTAAATGTAAATGGTCTGAATGCACCAATCAAAAGACGTAGAGTTACTGAATGGATAAAAAAACAAGATCCGTCTATATGCTGCCTACAAGAGACTCACTTGAAACTCAAAGACATACAGACTGAAAGTAAAGGGATGGAAAAAGATATTACATGCAACTAATAGTGAGAAAAAAGCAGGAGTTGCAGTACTTGTATCAGACAAAATAGACTTCAAAACAAAGAAAGTCACAAGAGACAAAGAAGGACATTACATAATGATAAAAGGGTCAGTCCAACAAGAGGATATAACTATTATAAATATCTATGCGCCCAACACAGGATCACCTACATATGTGAAACAAATACTAACAGAATTAAACGGGGAAACAGAATGCACTGCATTCATTTTAGGAGACTTCAACACACCACTCACTCCAAAGAACAGATCAACCAGACAGAAAATAAGTAAAGAGACAGAGGCACTGAACAACATATTAGAACAGATGGACCTAACGGACGTCTACAGAACACTCCATCCAAAAGCAACAGGATGCACATTCTTCTCAAGTGCACATGGAACATTTTCAGGAACTGATAATATACTAGGCCACAAAAAGAACCTCAGTAAATTCAAAAAGACTGAAATTGTACCAACCAGCTTCTCAGATCACAAAGGTATGAAACTAGAAATAAATTACACAAAGAAAATGAAAAAGCCCACAAACACATGGAGGCTTAATAACATGCTCCTAAATAAACAATGGATCAATGACAAAATAAAAACAGAGACCAAGTAATATATGGAGACAAATGACAACAATAATTCAACACCACAAAATCTGTGGGATGCAGCAAAAGCTGTGCTAAGAGGGAAATATATTGCAATGCAGGCCTACCTCAGGAAAGAAGAACAATCCCAAATGAACAGTCTAAACTTACAATTAATGAAACTAGAAAAGAAAGAACAAATGAGGCCCAAAGTCAGTAGAAGGACACACATATAAAGATTAAAGCAGAAATAAATAAAATTGAGAAGAATAAAACAATAGAAAGAGTCAATGAAAGCAGGAGCTGGTTCTTTGAGAAAATGAACAAAAAAGATAAACTCCTAGTCAGACTTATCAAGAAAAAAAGAGAGTCTACACACATAAACAGAATCAGAAATGAGAAAGGAAAAATCACTACATATACCACTGAAATACAAACAATTATGAGAGAATACTATGAAAAATTATATGGTAACAAACTGGATAACCTAGAAGAAATGACAGTTTTCTAGAAAAATACAACCTTCCCAGGCTGACCCAGGAAGAAACAGAAAATCTGAATAGACCAATTACCAGCAAAGAAATTGAATTGGTAATCAAAAAACTACCTAAGTACAAAACTCCTGGATCAGATGGTTTCACTGCTGAATTTTATCAAACATTTAGTGAAGACCTAATACCCATCCTCATTAAAATTTTCCAAAAGGTAGAAGAGGAGGGAATACTTCCAAACTCATTCTACGAGCCAAACATCACTCTAATACCAAAACCAGGCAAAGAGACCACAAAAAAAGAAAATTACAGACCAATATCCCTGATGAACATAGATGCAAAAATACTCAACAAAATATTAGCAAACAGAATTCAAAAATACATGAAAAGATCATCCATCATGATCAAGTGGGATTAATCCCAGGGATGCAAGGATGGTACAACATTCAAAATCCATCAACATCATCCACTACCTCAATAAAAAGAAGGACAAAAACCATATGATCATCTCCATAGATGCTGAAAAAGCATTCGACAAAATTCAACATCCATTCATAATAAAAACTCTCAAAAAATGGGTGTAGAGGGCAAGTACCTCAACATAATAAAGGCCATATATGACAAACCCACAGCCAACATTATACTGAACAGCGAGAAGCTGAAAGCTTTTCCTTTAAGATCGGGAACAGGACAGGGATGCCCACTCTCCCCACTTTTATTCAACATAGTTCTGGAGGCCCTAGCCATGGCAATCAGACAACACAAAGAAATAAAAGGCATCCAGATTGGCAAGGAAGAAGTCAAACTGTCCCTGTTTGCAGATGACATGATATTGTACATTAAAAAAACTAAAGAATCCACTCCAAAACTACTAGACTTGATGTATCTGAATTCAGCAAAGTTGCGGGATACAAAATTAACACACAGAAATCTGTTGCATTCCTATACACTAATGATGAACTAGCAGAACGAGTAATCAGGAAAACAATTTCATTCACAATTGCATCAAAAAGAATAAAATACCTAGGAATAAACCTAACAAAGGAAGTGAAAGACCTATACCCTGAAAACTACAAGACACTCCTAAGAGAAATTAAAGAGGACACTAAAAAATGGAAATTCATCCCATGCTCTTGGATAGGAAGAATTAATATTGTCAAAATGGCCATACTGCCTAAAGGAATCTACAGATTCAATGCAATCCCTATTAAATTACCAACAGCATTCTTCAATGAACTAGAGCAAATAGTTCTAAAATTCATATGGAACCACTAAAGACACCGAATAGCCAAAGCAATCCTGAGAAGGAAGAATAAAGCAGGGGGATTATGCTCCCTAACTTCAAGCTCTACTACAAAGCTACAGTAATCAAGGCAATTTAGTACTGACACAAGAAAAGACCCACAGCCCAATGGAACAGAATAGAGGGCCCAGATATAAATCCAAGCATATATAGTCAATTAATATATGATAAAGGAGCCATGGATATACAATGGGGAAATGACAGCCTCTGGAACAGCTGGTGTTGGCAAAACGGGACAGCTACATACAAGAGAATGAAACTGGATTACTGTCTAACCCCATACACCAAAGTAAACTCAAAATGGATCAAAGACCTGAATGTAAGTCCTGAAACCATAAAACTCTTAGAAAAAAATATAGGCAAAAATCTCTTGGATATAAACATGAGCAACTTCTTCATGAACATGTCTCCCCCTGGGTAAGGGAAACAAAAGCAAAAATGAATGAATGGGACTATATCAAATTAAAAAGCTTCTGTACATCAGTAGAACAAAAAGACTTCCTACAGTATGGGAGAATATATTCATAAATGACATATCCGACAAAGTGTTGACATCCAAATTATATAAAGAGCTCATGCACCTCAACAAACAATAAGCAAATTAGCCAATTAAAAAATGGGCAAAGGAGCTGAACAGACACTTCTCCAAAGAAGAAATTCAGGTGGCCAACAGGTTCTGAAAAGATGCTCCACATCACTAATCATCAGAGATATGCAACTTAAAACCACAATGAGATATCACCTCACACCAGTAAGGATGGCCACCATCCAAAAGACAAACAACAACAAATGTTGGCAAGGATGTGGAGAAAGGGGAACCCTCCTACACTGCTGGTGGGAATGTAAATTAATACAACCATTGTGGAAAGCAGTATGGAGGTTCCTCAAAAAACTCAAAATAGGAATTTACCCTAAGAATGCAGCAGCCCAATTTGAAAAAGACAGATGCACCCCTATGTTTATCGCAGCACTATTTACAATAGCCAAGAAATGGAAGCAACCTAAGTGTCCATCAGTAGATGAATGGATAAAGAAGAAGCGGTATATATATGCAATGGAATATTATTCAGCCATAAGAAGAAAACAAATCCTACCATTTGCAACAACATGGATGGTGCTAGAGTGTATTATGTTCAGTGAAATAAGGCAGACGGAGAAATACAAGTCCCAAATGATTTCACTCATATGTGGAGTATAAGAACAAAGAAAAAACTGAAGGAACACAACAGCAGCAGACTCACAGAACCCAAGAATGGACTAACAGTTACCAAAGGGAAAGGGACTGGGGAAGATGGGTGGGAAGGGAGGGATAAGGGGGAAAAAGGGCTATTACAATTAGCACATATAATGTAGCAGGCGTGGGGTGGGGTGGGGGGATACGGGGAAGGCAGTATAACACAGAGAAGACAAGTAGTGATTCTATAACATCCTTCTATGCTGATGGACCATGACTGCAATGGGGTATGTGGTGGGGACTTGATAATAGGGGGAGTCTAGTAACCATAATGTTGTTCATGTATTTGTATATTAATAATAGCAAAAAAAATCAATAAGTAACATGTTATTTGGAAATTAGAGAGTGAGTACCACAATAAACAGCTAAAATAATTAATAGTAGTTTTCTCTGGGAAGTGGGATTTAGGATTCGGATGGGAGAACTGTTACTTTTCATAATAAATTTTGCAGTATAGTTTGCTTCTCTAATCTATTTACATCCACTACTTTGATTAAAAGTAAAACTAAATAAAATGAAATTTAAAAAGTCATGTGTGGCAGGACCTGGGGTTCCCAGGGAAGTATGAGTTGAAGCTGGAGAGGTGGGCAATAGCTGTATAATGACAGGCTTTTGAATGCCAAGTGCTGAAGTGTTTAGATTTTATTTTCTAAGAGTAGTTTAAGGCCCATAAAGTCTCTTGAGCAGTTGGGGGACAGGTTCAGACTTGTATGGAGGAAGATAACTGAGTGCCTCTGAGCTGGAAGGGACCCTAGAGATTACCTGGTAAATCAACTTAACTCCCACTACAGACAGACAGGCTGGTGTTTGGTGGTGGAGGGCAGCTCTGAATCCCAGCCAGTGGGATTCTGACCCTGCAAAACTCTAATCAACCAATTAATACCTGGCTCCTTGTCAGGCTATCTTGTGGCTGTTTCTAAGTCTTCCTGGTGAATCTGGACTGCTTCAATAGTTAATATCCTATCTATGGAGTTCAAAGCTCAATAGGATCGAATTTTAATACTTAACATTTACTAAGACCTTCTCTGTACCAGACACTGTGCTATTTAATAAACAGCAACTCAAAATTCTCACAGCCACCCTGTGAGGTGAACGATTTTGCCCTGTTATATAAACAAGGAAGCTGGGGCTCAAAAGTAGGTAAGAAAGTTGCCCATGATCATAGTAGAGCTGAGATTTTAAACAGCAATCTGGGCTGCTTCTAAAGCCCACTCTAAACCATTCAGGAAACCATGCTTCTTGACAGGGTAGGGCCTCTGGAAACTTTGAGGAAACCCTCAGCCAAGAACTGGGACTGATTCCTTCTCCACTCCCCCAGGCTTACCTGCGCGCCATCGACGTGAAGATCCTGCAGCAGCTGGTGACCTTGAATGAGGGCATTGAGGCGGTGCGCTGGCTGTTGGAGGAGAGGGGGACGTTGACCAGCCATTGCAGCAGCCTCACCAGCAGCCAATATAGCCTGACAGGCGGGAGCCCTGGCCACTCAAGGCGAGGCAGCTGGGAGAGCCTGCCAGACACCAGCACCACTGACCATCTGGACAGCATCTCCATTGGCAGCTTCCTGGACTCAGTGGCCCCCAGTGAGCTGGATGAGCAGGGCCCTCCTGGGGGTCCCCGTCCTGACAGGGACTGGGCAAAGGTTACACCCAGTGGGGAGAGGGCCAGGACTGAGGTGGACCTAACAGCCACCAGACTAGGGAGCTTGAGGGCTGTGTGGAAGCCCCTAGGGGAGGGGCTCCAGGGTGGACCTCCCGAGCCACCAGAAGATGAGAGTGATAAGCTGGGCTTTGAGGCCCGCTGGTACTGGGGGCAGATTCAGGATGATGTTACCTTCTTGTAACAACTCTTCCACCCTTTGTACTATCGCTCTTTCATCACTAGACCCTGGTCTCCCTCAAAATTTATTCTCCCTTAATCTGGGACAAGGACAAGGCTACATTGAAGTCAGTTACCATGAAAACCTGGCCTTACCATCCCTCTGGGTTGCTGTGGAAGCTCTATCTTTATCCTTCAATTATTGGGTCCTTAGAGCTATTTCCATAGACACATTGGCTCTAGAGGTTTGACCTGTGGTTCCTGGTGTGATGACATCTCTTTCTCTTCCCCTGACTACTAGGTAAGGATTGGAGGGATTTAGGACCTCTAGATCAGTGATGAGAGATGGGGATGTAATTACCTCACCCAATGTCTAGGAGCCTTGGCCCCTCTAGGCCAAGATGGAGGATTGCAGAAGGACATGGACATTCAGGGCCAACCCTCCATGGATTGGCCCTCCCAGAAGCCTTTGTGGTTGGCAGAACCATCCCTTCTTGTCTGGGGAGTGATGTCATTTCCTGCCAGAATGGGTTAGCATTTCCTCTGTCCTTTAGTGGTGATTGGTCCCTGTAGGGTGTCTGAGCCCCTGCTGCTGAGTGAGACCATACCATTTATTCTCCATACCATTACTTCTTGTGAGTGGGAATATTTCACCCCTCCTGGCAGGGAAGTTTCTCACTGTCACATGTTTGTGCTTATCTTCAGAAAGGTTCTTACTTTTTAAACAGGGTGTTCTCATTTTATCCTAGGGGGATCTCACATCCACTGTGGCCACATCCCTGTCTGATGCCAGCCCTCCTGAAACTGTGCTTTTTAGGGAGGGAAACTGGCAGAGGCCTCCAAGTCTGTCCAGGGCTCTTAAGTCTGTCTAGCCTGCCCTGCCACAATCCTTTGTCTACCCTGTCCCTGGGTTGCCCTCATTCTTATATTCTGGCTCCAAATCTGCCTGCCAAAAGATTCCCTTTGTGTCTCCATACCTTCTCGATTTGCACTCCAGGCCTGAGGCCTTTTATATGCAGATGAGGCACCCAAACTTCTCTTCCCCTTGCTGATGGGAACTACAGGGAAGCAAATCTTGAGGTCTCAGAGCTCTGGTGGTTTACTAGAACTTCCAAGGTGGGGAATTGTCTTCTCCTGTGATCCTGTGATTCCCCTTCCCCCACACTGCCCCAGACCTTCTACCATTTGGTCACAAGGATGCCTGTCAGGCTGGAACACAAGGAATCTCCTTGTCTGGGTTACAATGCAGGGGTGTCGCAGGGAAAGACAGGGGCTCTTTGATCCTAGGGCCCACATCCTGAGAGCAGGGAAAGACTGAGGGAAAAGCACTTTTCTTCCTTCATTAGAGCAAGCCCTAGACTCCTGGGACCTGAGGAGGGAGAGGCGACAAGCTCTGGGCCTGGGTCTCAGGGCCCTAGTGAATTATACCAAAGAAGGAATTCAGAGATGCTGCCAACATAGGGCTCAGGGAGGGGACAGGCCCAGAGAAAGGGTGGGTGACAAGGGCTGTGGCTGATGTCAGAGAATGAATTCTTGGAGATTAACCCTTTGAACCCCTGGTAACTGCCCATATGTTGGTTCCTATTTTCCCTAAGCCCTGAAACTAGATTATTGGAAGGCAACAAGGAGAGAAATGGATGTCAGGTGACCTTGCCTATTTGCTGTGCCCTCCTGAGTTGAAGGAGCCTTCCCTAAATCCTAGAATAACTCCGGCGATGTCTCTACTTTTCATTCTATGCTGGGGAAGGGAAGGAAGCCAAGGTGGTTATCTCTACTTCCTCTGAACTCCCCAAATCTTTTTCTGCAACCCCTCCCCCCACAATCCTTTTGGGCAATACATTCAGTGCATGGCTCTCCCCTAAAGAGTCCCTCTTCTTCCATCTGCTCAAAGTGACTAAAGTATGTTCTTATCCTCTCCTACTGTGCTGCTTACCTCTCCTTATCACTTCTCCTGGTCTTGGGGCCCCTGACTTCCCCTCGGGCTGGGAATTAAAATACTCTTTTCCAGTGCCTACTCTGCTGCCATTTTGTAGTGTGCCCTTGGATAAACTACCTTTTCACTTGGGAGCCTTGTATTCCTTTTTGAAGCTTACTTGTTGGTTTATGCTACAAACTTCTGAGCTGAAGAGGTTGCCCGCCCTCTTGAGGCCATCTTGCATCATTGCCAGGCAGAGATGGGTAGAGCCTCCAACCTCAACTATAGACTTACAGACCAGCCTCTTCAGGGCATAGACAGGCTAGGAAGTCAGGCCTAGAGAGGGCAGAGACTTGCCCAGTGTCTTCCACTGTAAGTCCATGGCAATGCCAAGGCTGAGACCACAGATCTCTTGCCCGCTCACCTGCCCACAGTGCCAACACTTGGCCAGATCGGTCCCCACCCCACCCAGTCAACCCCACCCAAGACCAGAGACTGAAAGCAGTTTCACCTGTTTTAATATTTAGGTTCTCACCTGACCCTAGAGAGGCAGCTCAGTGTTTAGAGAAAGAGCTACATGCTCTGAGGAAAGAGAACCTTGGGCCTAAATTGGGTTAAGTGTGCATGAACTTGGACCACAAGACATAAGGAAAACCAATCCTGGACCAGCTTTCTCTGGGAAGGCTAGTAGGCCCAGACATCATGGGGGGCAGAGAGCTCAGCATTTCAGACCTGGAGGCTAGAAGTTGGGTGGGGGTGGGATTTTTGAGATTAGGCAATCCAGATGAGTCCTGAGGAGTTGGAGGACTCCACAGGTCAGGGTTGGCAGCACAGCTGGATAAAGGCAGAGATGAGACTGCTCATGACAGCTGCAGAAAGAGCACCTGGGAGGACAAAGGGTGGTGCTGGCCAGGATGAGAGACCATGTGAGTGGGTGACTGTGAGGACCTGCATTTAGGATGCAGGCACTGAGGTTGGGCCCTGGACTGACTGCAAGCTCAGTGCCAGCTTAGGTAAGAAATGCCTGATGCCAGGCATCTACTAGGTGTCTAGTGATAACAATTGAATGAATGAGGAAATGAATGTGTATAAACCTCCAGGAGATGTGACTTTTTTTTAAGTGGGCAATTAGTAATAGGTAATTTAAAACACTATTCTATTTAATTCTTAGCAACCCTATAAATAGCACATTATTAATAATGTTGCTTATACATCAACAAAAAGAAGGACAAAAACCACATGATCATCTCCGTAGATGCTGAAAAATCATTCAACAAAATTCAACATCGATTCATGATAAAAAAACTCAACAAAATGGGTATAGAAGGCAAGTACCTCAACATAATAAAGGCCATATATGAGAAACCCACAGGCAACTTTATACTTAACAACGAGAAGCTGAAAGCTTTTCCTTTAAGATCGGGAACAAGACAAGGATGCCCACTCTTCCCATTTTTATTCAACATAGTTCTGGAGGTCCTAGCCATGGCAATCAGACAACACAAAGAAATAAAAGGCATCCAGGTTGGGAAGGAAGAAGTCAAACTGTCCCTGTTTGCAGATAACATGATAGTGTACATAAAAAACCCTAAAGAATCCACTCCAAAACTACTAGACCTAATATCTGAATTCAGCAAAGTTGCAGGATACAAAATTAATACACAGAAATCTGTTGCATTCCTATACACTAATGGTGAACTAGCAGAAACAGAAATCAGGAAAACAATTCCATCCACAATTGCATCCAGAAGAATAAAATACCTAGGAATAAACCTAACCAAGGAAGTGAAAGACCTATACTCTGAAAACTGTAAGACACTTATGAGAGAAATTCAAGAAGATACCAATAAATGGAAACACATCCCCTGCTCATGGATAGGAAGAATTAATATTGTCAAAATGGCCATACTGCCTAAAGCAATCTACAGATTCAATGCAATCCCTATCAAAATACCAACAGCATTCTTCAACGAACTAGAGAAAATCATTCTAAAATTCATACGGAACCACAAAAGACCCCGAATAGCCAAAGCTATCCTAAGAAGGAAGAATAAAGCAGGGGGGATTATGCCCCCAACTTCAAGCTCTACTACAAAACTACAGTAAACAAGACAATTTGGTACTAACACAAGAACAGACCCATAGACCAATGGAACAAAATAGAGAGCCCAGATATAAACCCAACCATATATGGTCAATTAATATATGATAAAGGAGCCATGGACATACAATAGGGAAATGACAGCTTCTTCAACAGCTGGTGTTGGCAAAACTGGACAGCTACATGCAAGAGAATGAAACTGGATTATTGTTTAACCCCGTACACAAAAGTAAACTCAAAATGGATCAAAGACCTGAATGTAAGTCATGAAACCATAAAACTCTTAGAAGACAACATAGGCAAAAATCTCCTGAATATAAACATGAGCAACTTCTTCCTGAACGCATCTCCTTGAGTAAAGGAAACAAAAGCAAGAATGAACACATGGGACTACATCAAACCAAAAAGTTTCTGTACAGCAAAGGACACCATCAACAGAACAAAAAGGCATCCTACAATATGGGAGAATATATTTGTAAATGACATATCCAACAAGGGGTTAACATCCAAAATATATAAAGAACTTACATGCCTCAACACCCAAAAAGCAAATAACCAATTAAAAAATGGGCAGAGGATATGAAGAGACACTTCTCCAAAGAAGAAATTCAGATGGCCAACAGACACATGAAAAGATGCTCCACATCACTAATCATCAGGGAAATGCAAATTAAAACCATAAGAGATATCACCTTACACCAGTAAGGATGGCTAGCATCCAAAAGACTAAGAACAACAAATGCTGGCAAGTATGCGGAGAAAGGGGAACCCTCCTACACTGCTGGTGGGAATGTAAACTAGTTCAACCATTGTGGAAAGCAATATGGAGGTTCCTCAAAATTCTAAAATTAGAAATACCGTTTGACCTGGGAATCCCACTCCTTGGAATTTACCCAAAGAATACAACTTCTCAGATTCAAAAAGACTATGCACCCCTATGTTGATTGCAGCACTTTTTACAGTAGCCACGATATGGAAGCATCCTAAGTGTCCATTAGTAGATGAATGGATAAAAGAAGTGGTACATATACACAATGGAATACTATTCAGCCATAAGAAAGAAACAAATCCTACCATTTGCAACAACATGGATGGAGCTGGAGGATATTATGCTCAGTGAAGTAAGCCAGGCAGAGAAAGACAAATGCCAAATGATTTCTCTCATTTGTGGAGTATAACAATGAAGCAAAACTGAAGGAACAAAATAGCAGTAGACTTAGAGACGCAAGAAGGAACTAGTGGTTACCAAAGGGGAGGGATGTGGAAGCGCTGGTGGGGAGGGTGGGAGAAGGGGATTGAGGGGTATTTTGTTTAGTACACATAGTGTGGGGGATCAAGGGGAAAACAGTGTAGCACAGAGAAGGCAAATAGTGAATCTGTGGCATCTTACTCCACCCAAGGACAGTGACTGCATTGGGGTATGGGTGGGGACTTGATTATATAGGTAAATATAGTTACCACGTTGTTTTTTCATGTGACACCTTCATAAGAGTGTATTATCAATAATATGTTAGTAATATATATATATATATATAATTTCTCAGATTAAAAAAGACATATGCCCCCATATGTGTATTGCAGCACTATTTACAATAGCTAAGATATGGAAGTAACCTAAGTGTCCATCAGTAGATGAATGGATAAAGAAGTGGTACATATACACAATGGAATTATTATTCAGCCATAAGAAAGAAACAAATCCTACAATTTGCTACAACATGGATGGAGTAGGAGGATATTCTGCTCAGTGAAATAGGCCAGGCGGAAAAAGACAAGTACTAAATTATTTCCTTTATTTGTGGAGTATAAGAATGAAGCAAAACTGAAGGAACAAAACAGTAACAGACTCACAGACTCCAAGAAGGGACTAGTGGTTACCAAAGGGGAGAAGTGGGGTGTGGTGGGTGGGGAGGGAGGGAGAAGGGGATTCAGGGGTATTATGATTGGCACACATGGTGGGGGGATCATGGGGAAGACAGTGTGGCACAGAGAAGGCAAACAGTGACTGTGGCATCTTACTACACTGATGGCAGTGACTGTAATGGAGTATGGAGGGGGACACAATAACATGGGTGAATGTAGTAACCGCATTGTTTTTTCATGTGAAACCTTCATAAGAGTGTATATCAATAATACCTTAATAAATAAATAAATAAATAAGAAAAATAGGAATAGAGGAGACCTCCTCAACTTATTAAAGTGAATGTACAAAAAACTTTACAGCTAACATTATATATATATATATATATATAAATGGGAGAAGACTGAATATTTCCCCCTAACACTAGGAACAAAACAAGGACATTTTCTTACACTGCTCTTATTCAACAAAGTGCTGGAAGTTCTAACCAGTGCAATAAGACAAGAAAAGGAAATATAAGGCATGCACATTGGAAAAGGAAATAAAACTGTGTGCAGATTACATGACTGCATAGAAGATCCCATGGAATCTACAAAAAAACCCACAAAAAAACCTAGAACTAATAAGTGAGTTCATCAAGGTCACAGAATACAGAATAAACATACAGAAATCAATTGCATTTCCATATATTAGCTTTGAACATGTAGACACTGAAAATTAAATACAATACCATTTACAACCAGTAAAAAGAGAAATAATTAGATGTAAATCTGAAAAAACATGTACATGTCATGTACTGAAAAACTATATAATGCCAATGAATGAAATAAAAGAAGATCTAAATAAATGGAGAGACAGACTCTCTTCATGGATTGGTTGATTGACATATGGATTAAATGAAGTTCCTATAAAAATCATAGATTTTTTTTAAACAGGCAAGATTATTCTCAAATTTATATGGAAAGGCAAAGGAACAGAAGAGCCAAAACAACTTTGAAAAAGAAAATAAAGTGGGAGGAATCAGTCCACCCAGTTTTAAGAGTTATATATCTACAGTAATCAAGACTGTGTAGTATTGGTGAACGGGTAGACACATTGATTAATGGAACAGAATGCAGATCCCAGAATATAACCACATGAATATATCCAACTGATTTTTGACAAAGGTGCAAAAGTAATTCAGTGGAGGACAGAAAGACTTTAAAACAAATGGTTGTTGAGATAAATTTCTTGGCCCAAGATGGAGCCATTCCTGCTTAAGGTACCACGTCAGCAAACTGAAACTTAAGATAAATTTTGTGTACATGTAAATGCTCTGTTTGATCAGAAACAACAGTATATTCAGTCAGCAAGTCTCCAAATGCCAACGCAACTCTGAGCTCCATACTTATTTCCTTGCACGTTCTTACCTTAAACAGGGTTGGCACCTTCTTACCTTAAACAGGTAGCCCAAGCCTATCAGATATTTTTTGTTTTTCTCCTTGTTCTTTATTCTTTATCCTGTAAAGGCTTCCTTCCTTCTGCCCCATGTTGCAGTTCTCCCAATGGAGACTGTCTGCTTCATGAAATGTTAAATAAAATTTTTATCACCTAAATTGTCTTTAATCATTTTTTAACATGGTGCTGGGGGAATTGAACATCCTTAGGCAAAACAATGAATCTCTTCCTAAATGTCATACATTAACTTATATTGGGTGTGATATGAGTCATTAGAAATATATATTTGGTCATTCTTATGACCAAATATTATTTCCCAGGTATATCTGGTCTTCATCCACAGTTCCTGAAAACACTGCAGAGTCTTGAAGGTGAAATGGGTGTTTTGTCGTGTTAATGAGAGATTTTTGGACCCCAACCCACCCAAGGGCAGGGGCTGGAGGTTGAATCAGCCAATGGCCAGTAATTTTGTCAATCATGACTATGCAACGAAGCCCTCACAAACCCCTGAGAGCTTATCACTCTCTGCTCATGAGAGAACTAAGCTTGGGGAATCTGAATACTTCTCTGTGGTCCCAAGCTCCACAAGGATAGAAGTTCCTTTGTTTGGGACCTTGCCCTATGTATCTCTTCATCTGGCTGTTAACTTGTATCCTTTACGGTATCCTTTATTAAACTGGTAAAAGTGTTTTCCTGAGTTCTGTAAGCCACTCTAGCAAATTAATGGAACCTAAGGAGGAGGTCATGGGAATCTCCAGTCTGTAGCCAGTAGGTCAGTAGCACAGGTAAATTGCCTGGGGCTTGCGACCGGAGACTTGTAGGAAGAAGACCTTAACCTGGGGTATCTGGTGCTGTCACCAAGTAGATAGCATCAGAATTGAGTTCTCAGATACCCTGCTGGTGTTTGAGAATTGCATGGTGTTTTGTGTAGGAAGACCCCTCTCCCACATACTTAATGCACATTGGAATTGGGTCTGGGAACCCAAATGGCATTATACTACTATTACTGCTGTGTATAAAGTTGTTGTATATATATGTATGAAAAGAACACACCCTCATAGTGGATCACATCACATATTTGAATGTAAGACATAAACTATACAACTTTCAAGAAAAAGCATAGAAGCTTCAGGATTAGACAAAATGTTCTTAGTCTTGGCATCAAAATCAAAAGTTACATACTATATAAGTTCATTTATATGACATTATTGAAATGATAAAAGTATGGAAATAGAGAATAGGTTGCTGGTTATCAGGGATTAAAGAAGGGGTATAGGTGGGAGAAAAGTGGCTGTGTCTCTGAAAGGGCAACATGCGGGATCCTCAGATGGTGACGGAGATGTTCTGTATCTTGATTGTATTATTGTCAATATCCAGGTGGTGATGTTGTACTATAGTTTTGTAAGATGTTACCATAGGGGAAACTGGGTAAAGCGTTCAAAGGATTGCTCTATATTATTTCCTACAACTGCATGTGAATCTGTAATTGTCTCAAATAAAAAATTTAAAAACTCAGTAAGTAAAACATTATTGCCCTCCACCTCCTAAATAGTAATAGTTATCATCAGAGGCGGATTTACCAGGAAGCTAAGGGTAAGCTTCAGGGTCCACCCGCATAGACCCTGGGAGTGATGCAATTACTGGGGATTTGTGATTCCAGTGTTCCAAATGGCGAGAAGCCAGCTTGCAACAGAAAACATATCTGATAAATTGCCTAAAGAGGTTTCAGCAGTTTAAATTCCCAAGATTCCATAATTGGGTATTTTTTTGCTTATTCTAAATAAATATTAATCTTACAAATTTTAATGTATACCTAATTTTAGAAGGTCTGAACAAGTACTTACAACAGCTTCAGGCCCTCCAAAACTTGGCTCTGCCCCTGCTTATCATAGCATGGTGGCTAGGAGCAATGACTCTGGAGCCAGATGGCCTGAATTCAAATCCTGACTGTGCTGACTAGATGTGTAGCCCTGGACAAGTTACTAGCCCCTCTGAGCCTGTTTCTTCACCTTTAAAATTGGGATAATAATAAACCTACCTCACAGTTGAGTGCATTAAATGCATTATTTTAACTAAGAAGCTTAGAAGCACGTGGTAGTAAATGTTTCATGTATACCCTTTTTATATTATTAGTGGGTACCTAGATTGTGCCTGGCACTGGGTTGAGTACTTTGAACACAATGATTTGCTTAACTCTCAGAATAATCTTGTGGGTAAAGTACTAATACAATGCATTTATACATTCTAGATGAAAATAAACTTAAGTTTTGAGAGATCGAGTCCTTCAGTTTTCGGGAACAGGCCTCACTCCAAAACCCCACTTCCATCAACACCATTTTGCCTACAAAGGAAGGCAGCTTCCTCCAAGACACTCCAGACCCACCCCCGCCAAATGACCTCCCTCGTCCTAGGGCTGGGTTAGGTGTGACTCTAACCCGGGAACGCCCCTCCCAGGGATATGCAGACGTGCGCCTAGTTTCAGAATGCCCAGTCTTCCGCAGTTAGCAATTCCTGGTTCTGCATTCTCAGCTGCTAGGTGCCTTTGACATTTGGCTGATGAGTACTACACGTTTTATGCGCCTGGGGTCATTCTGGTGAAAAACGTCATTTAGTTGTTCCTGGGCCAGCTCGCTAGCTTCCAACAAACGCTGAGGCACCAGAGCGGGAGACAGTCCCCACCAGGTCGCCCAGCCCACACACCCAACTGCTCCCGCCGCCGTTGGCCCCGCCCTTCCGCCTCCGCCTCCTTCCTTGGGCCGCGAGCGCCGAACGCATCGAGCGCAGCCAATGGGTTGGTGCGGCAGTAGCACCGCGGGAAGTTCGATTGACCGGGCCTGGCGGGTGGGAGAGCCCTGGCGGTTGTTGAGGCGCGCTCTGGGCCGGAGAGAGGGGAGGGGAGTGCTGGAGTCCCAGTCCTGTCTGCCGCTCTTTCCAGCCCCACCTGGGGTACTCCTCTCAAGCCCGGGTCGTTTACTAGCCCTGACTGGACCCCTGCTCGACCTCCTTCCGCCCGGCCCGGCTACCGCACTGCACACCTGGGAACTCCCCCTGCTCCGGACTCGGCGCCTCGCCCTGGCCTGTGACCACCCTTTCCCCGCGCAACTACCTGCTCCCAACCACGCCCACGTGGGGCCGTTATGCCGACTCCACTCTGCCCAGCCTGGTATCCATCTGTCTCCTCCGCGTATCCCAGACCTCTGCTCATCTCTGCTTAGATATTTCCTCATCGGCTTGCTCTCCCTCCTCGGCTAACTGGCAACCCACAGCCACAGTTCGGGCCCAAACCCCAGCTCCTGGCTTGTATTCTCTCCATCCATGTTCTCTCTTTAGCCCATGCTGTCGATCATATAGCATCCTGCTCTTTACCAGTCTCTGGTTCCGCATTCTCAGCTGCTAGGTGCCTTTGACATTTGTCTGATGGGGATTTGAGTTTCATGCTTCCAGGTCCAGCATGGTAAGTGTGGGCCTATGGTAGACTGGGTATCCCTGTGTCTGGGTCTAATTTGCTCGGAAATTAGAACTGCTGAATCCCAGCTGGTTCTCCCCTTACAGAGGAGGAGCTTAGCTCCCAGCCAGCTGGCCAAGAGAAAACCGGAAGGCAGACCCTCTGGTGATGAAGACTGGCAACCTAGGGCAGTGGTGAGTACTCTGCCCTCCAGGGGATAGAGAAAGTGGGGATGCCGGGTTGTTTGGGCAGAAAGGAATCTTGGAATTGGTTTCTGGGGTTACATAGAATGAACCTGGTTACCTCCAGAAGCCTCTTTTGACAAAGTTTTAATGAGTGCTTACTAAGTGTCAGGCATTGAACAAGATAAGTAAAATCTTTGTCCTCAAGGTGCTCACTAGAAGCTAACAAAGCCTCAGTTTCCCTGTTAGGCAGGGATATTCCAAAGCAAAAGAGCAGATTGGGTTGGGCCCTTTGGCTCCCTTGAAAAAAAAGAAAAAAGGAGAGTCGCCAACAGCTGCTAGCAGCCTGCTGTTTTGCTCTTTGTCCCTGCTAAATGTCACAGAACTATAGTGTGCTGGGCCTACCTTAGGGTCCTGAGCCCACTTGGAACTAGACTGGAGTGGTGGTACCCCTCCAGCCCCTGCTAATTATTCAAGTACAGTGTGTTCTACTCTGGTCTGGGACTTCTGCTCTGCTTTCTGGGGCTGGCTGTGGGCAGGACCTCTGTAAACCAAAATCAGTAGGACAATGCAGCATATACTTCCAGAGAGAGAGAGAGAGAACAGTTCAAGAAGCAAGGGCTTGATCTCTGGAACTTTGGAGGAAGAGATAAGCTAAAGAAGGTCTGGGAAGACAATTTTTGGGCAGGGGCAGTGTGTGAGTAAAAGCATGTAAAGAGACGGGAAGGGGCCTGGTGTTCCTGTTTCAGGTGTGCCTTATAGGGTCGTGGATGCTTATAGGATCATTGGCAAGCTGGTACAAGTGGGTTCTTGCCTGATGGCTTGGTGGGGCTTGCTCTATAGTTGCATCATTAGTGTGTAGGGGGCTCCTCTACCTGTGAGAGAGGCACATTGGCTGCCTCTTGCCACTTACATGGGTCTCATACTTGAACTGGGGGCAGCATTTGGTGCAGTTGGGCCATAACTAGTGCTGTCTGCTGCTGGTCGCTCCTGAAAATGGTTTTGGTGCTAGTGTCCTTACTGCTCTGTGTGGACTGACTGGGGAGTGGCGTCGGTGGCCTGGGATTTGGGGGCAGCTGTACTCTTGTTCCTCTCTTGGGAAACTCAGGGAGAATTGGGCAACAAACTGTTGCCCAATTATTCCTTGGGACTTTTGGAGTGAAGATTTGGGGGCAGCATGACTCCATTCTACTTGTGGATTTAACCTTCACAAACCCACTTCATTCACCTCTTCTAGTGCCCCTCCTCAGATAAGGCAAGTTCTCTAACCTCATTAAGCTTCAGTTTTCTCATCTGTTAAATAAGGATGTGTTAAAAAACAAAATTCACCTGAGTGATTTGAAGATCTAATTGGCTTTAGTAAGCAATTCACGAATCAGGCAGCATCTCATTTAGCAAGTGGAGAGATACTCTGAGGAGTCCTACAAAATGGAAGGTTTGTATAGAAGGATGGTGGGGTAAGAAATTATTAAAAAAAAGAGAGATTGTTTCAGGCAACATTCTTCACTCTTCCCTTATGAAGAAGAGCAGGGGGTCTTTGCAGGTTACCTCAACTTTTTTGTGGGGATGTAGAGGGCTCATGTGACAGACTCCCTCATTGATGCAGCCCAGGAGATTTCTGACTGACTGCATTTTGGAGGGATGTTGAAGCTGCAGTTAGGTTAAGTGTTAAGCCCAGGTTTCATGACTTGGCCTAGCAGAAATGACTCCCATTTTGAGCCTGTGGTTTTCTTTTTAATGCTTCACCCATTTTTATCATGAGTCTCAGCTTAACTGAAAGATATCAAAAAATTAAGAAATTACAATCCCTATCAAAGCACCAACAGCATTCTTCAATGAACTAGACCAAATAGGTCTAAAATTCATATGGAAACACAAAAGACCCTGAATAGCCAAAGCAATCCTGAGAAGGAAGAACAAAGCAGGGGGGATAATGCTCCCTAACTTCAAGCTCTACTACAAAGCCACAGTATAATCAGAACAATTTGGTACTGGCACATGAACAGACCCATAGATCAATGGAACAGAGTAGAGAGCCCAGATATAAACCCACACATATATGGCCAATTAATATACAATAAAGGAGCCATGGACATACAATGGGGAAATGACAGCCTCTTCAACAACTGGTGTTGGCAAAACTGGGCCGCTACTTGTAAGAGAATGAAACTGGATTATTGTCTAACTCCATGCACAAAAGTAAACTAGAAATGGATCAAAGACCTGAATGTAAGTCATGAAACCATAAAACTCTTGGAAGAAAACATAGGCAAAAATCTCTTGAATATAAACATGAGCAACTTTTTCCTAAACACATCTCCTTGGGCAAGGGAAACAAAAGCAAAAATGAACAAATGGGACTACATCAAACTAAAAAGCTTCTGTACAGCAAAGGACACCATTAGCAGAACAAAAAGACATCCTACACTATAAGAGAATATATTCGTAAATGACATATCTGATAAGGGGTTAACATCCAAAATATATAAAGAACTCACATGCCTCAACACCCAAAAAACAAATAACCCTATTAAAAAATAGGTGGAGAATCTAAACAGACACTTCTGCAAAGAAGAAATTCAGGTGACCAACAGGCACTTGAAAAGATGCTCCACATCGCTAATCTTGAGGGAAATACAAATTAAAACCACAATGAGATACACCTCACACCAGTTAGGATGGCCAACATCCAAAAGACAAGAAATAACAAATGCTGGTGAGGATGTGGAGAAAGGGGAACCCTCCTACACTATTGGTGGGAATGTAAGTTAGTTCAACCATTGTGGAAAGCAATATGGAAGTTCCTCAAAATACTAAAAATAGAAATACCAATTGACCAGTAATTCCATTCCTGGGAATTTGCCCAAGAAAAACAAGATCCCAGGTTCAAAAAGACATATACACCCCTATGTTTATTGCAGCACTATTTACAATAGCCAAGATATGGAAGCAACCTAAGTGTTTGTCAGTAGATGAATGGATAAAGAAGTGGTACATATATACAATGGAATATTATTCAGACATAAGAAGACAACAAATCCTACTATTGGCAACAACATGGATGGAGCTAGAGGGTATTATGCTCAATGAAATAAGCCAGGCAGAGAAAGACAAGTACCAAATGATTTCCCTCATTTGTGGAGTATAACAACAAAGCAAAACTGAAGGAACAAAACAGCAGCAGACTCACAGACTCCTAGAAGGGACTAGTGGTTACCAAAGGGAAGGGGGTGGTGAGGGTGGGCGAGGAGGGAGGGAGAAGGGAATTAAAGGGCATTATGATTAACACACATTATGTAATCATATGGGAAGGTAGTCACAGGGAAGGCAGTATAGTGTGGAGAAGACAAGTAATGACTATAGCATCTTGCTATGCTGATAGTGTCTGCATTGGGGTGGGCAAGGGACTTGATAATATGGCTGAATGTTGAATCCACAATGTAGCTCATATGAAACCTTCATAAGATTGTATATCAGTGATACCTTAATTAAAAAAGAAAACTAAGGCATTAAACTCTCAGCTGTGGCTCTAAAGTTCTTTTTTTGTTCCTTTGATATGGGGTCCATGGGTCTTGTTGTTTTTCTTAACCCCTATTATATTAACAGATCACAGAAATTGATCATTCTCTTCATTCCTTTTTTGACCTTCCAGTCTTAGGATCACTTGCTTTGTTGTTAGGGCAGCTGCAAACATTCATTTAAAGCTTTTGAGAGAATATAGTGCACCAGGGAGGTTATTATAACCATAAGCAAGATAATTCCCAACTTTGGAGCCATGGTCCCTAAGATCCAAACCAATCAAAGTCAAAGAAGTCAAGGACCCTACTAAAAGAGGCCCCTTGAAAGCCAAATGGCTTACTTGGTGATCTTACATAATTGAGTTTCAACTTCCCAAGAAGTGTTAATCCAAGTACAGCAGATGGTGTTGGCCACAGCACAGACACCTTGCTCAGCTAAAAGATGATCAAGGGCTCTCCTATTAAGAACTCTGGCCAGAAAATCTAAGGATCTTTTCTGGCAGCTAATTAATGTTTTAAGAATAGCTTCTGCAACAACTTCAAGAAATAAGAAGTTCCTAATCTATGTTTATCCCTAACCAAGAAGTAGGGACCTGCCAAAAGAGTGAGTCCTGAATCAAAGCATCCTGGTTAGGTCCTCCCTAACTCAACAATATAAATCCAGGGGTATCAACCAATGAGATGTCTTATTTCGCTTCTGAAAAGTTAGAGGCACAGTTAAATGTTCTAAATTCCAGTTTGTCCCCCTTAGCGATGGCCTGGGAGATAGACATGTGAGAGTTACCTTCCCAGGCCAATGCCAGAGTAAAGGAAAGGAAAAGAAGGAGAAAGGGTTTTATGTTTAGTTGTATGAAGTCTTGATCCCTTGTCTAGGGCAGAAGCAGTCTACCTCAGTGTCAGCTTACCTTTCTTCATCTTCAACTTGATTTGGAGGTCTCCAGCATCTTTCAGTTTTACAGCAGTGTCAGTGGTCAGGAGCAGTTGGTAAGTCCTTTCTAATGGTGCTCAAGGGCTGTCTTTCTCTGATGACATTTCCAGAATACCCAGTCACCAGGTGCTAGACTGGCCAACAGGATCCTTTGAATTGGGATCCGGGAAGACTTCATTAACCTGTTGATAACAGGCTTGAGCATAAGACATTAGAGACTTGAAGTAGCTGGTCATTCTAGACAACAGGGTGTAAGCAGGAAGTTGTGTACCAACAGACATTGGTCTTCCTCTCTCTCATGTGGAGCATGTTTCAAAAGGGGGCCAGTCTGCAAGGCCAAAGGCAGTACCTCAGGCCAGGGAAGTCCAGTAGTTTTGGCAAGTTTAGGAATTTTAAATTGGATCCCATTTGTTTGTTGACCTTGCCTGATGATTGAGGATGATAGAGACTGTAATAATAAAGCTTGCAAGGCTTTTGTTATGGCTTGTATAATTTGCCCAGTGAGGAGGGTACCTCGTTCACTGGAAATTTTGAAGGTATACCCTAAGTGGGAAACACATTCTCTAACACTTTCTTTGTCAATGTGAGTGCATCAGCCTTGCAATAAAGGGAGGCTTCAACCCATCCAGAAAACACATACAGTTCCAAGAACATATCAATAACCCATACTAAGTGACAGTTGAATGAAGTCCAGCTGCAGATGTTTGAAGGGTCCAGAGGGAGGAAGTCTGTCCTCTCTGGGGACAGAAATGGTTTTTCCAGGATATAGACCTAGCAGGTCAGACATTACTGGTAGATTGTTTTTGCAGTCTTGTAGGACTCCCAACCAATGTGTGTTCTCGATTTGGTTCATGTTAGATGTACAATGGTGGGTAAAGAATACCAAAACCAAAAAAATGGGGTTTGTCACGGAGCTGGGGAAAACTGAATGGCTGTAGTCCTGAGTGTTTAATTTACAGCCATTGTTTAATTTCTCTGACTCAGGAGCAGGCTGTTTGCCATGTTACAAGGACATCAGGATGGCAAAAGTCTATCAATGAAGGGCCCATTTATGCAGAAGCAATGTGGACTCTGTCCGCATGGGCCACAGTCGTTCTAGATTCTGTTGCTATTGCTTTTGCATGAAAGCATTACGCTGACACTTGGGGTTTGGTCCTTTTAGTGTGGGTCTCAGTTTTGATGACAGCAGTTTCAGAAGGTAAGAGAAGTAATAAGTGATAACATCATTCCAGGACACACCAGATTTGTAGGAATTTCACCTCATTTCCAGCACACTTGAGTACCTATACAAATACAGCAATAAAGAAGGTTAAGTATTCTTATTTGACAATGCTTCCAATGTAATTTAACATATCAAATAAACTTAATTATTTGAACAAATCCTTTGGAATGTTTGTTCTAGGTCAAAAAAACCTTCATTTAGAGTTTCATTTGGGAAGTTAGTCAAAAATATATAAAGAAAGGCTTTAAAGCCATTGCCTAAATAGGATCACAGATTATTATGAAACATTTGATTATTTATTAGCAAAACTTAGCCTTTTAATATTAAGATTTGGTTTCCTAAGTAATTGAAGACCTGATAAAGACAGCAAATATAGGAAATTATTTTGATAAAATCAAAAATTACTTTTTTTAGGCAGATCACTTAAAAAGTAAAGAAACTTTCACAGTCTTATCAGAAGTAGACCAAATCCAAAAAGAAAAAAAACCCACCTATCCTTGAACAGGAAACCAAATTCTAATTTTGCACCAGTTTACTTTTGATATTAAAACTTATCCATTATACTCTTAGTTGTGATGATGCTTAAAATTCCTTTATAAAAATTCCTTTTTCTCAAACTTTCCACAACTTTTCTTTTTCCTCAAAAAATACATCTCCATTCCTCATACCTTCTTTTTCCAAAAACACACATTTTACTTCCCATGAGTATGGAGATGTTTCCTTCATTGTTTCTAATATATTTAATTACATATATTAATTAGAATTCTTAACCTTTAGAAACTTTAATTTCTAGTGAAATCTAAGAACAGTTGTCAACTGTATTAGAATTCTGTGGCTTGACAGACTTATACTTTTTATAATTTCCAGAATCATGCTTTCTCAGAGTAAATTTCTCAGCATGCAATAAAACATGTTTTCTAATAGACTCAAATACCTTTAGTTTCTCTGTAATGGGAAGCCAAAAGTGGATAAACCTATGTTAAACCCAGGTAGTATAAAGTTGTTTATCTGCATTATATTCAATGTTGATAACCCTAAAAAATGTCTTTTAATTAAAACAAATTTAGAGGTGTTTTAATTTATCTATTATCCTGGATCACAGGAACTTGAAAAACATTTGGGCTAGTTTCTGTCTTTCTGAGAGTTTATGAATGCCCAATCCTTATAAACACTTGACTTCAAACCAATTAAATAGAACTCTTCTACAAATTAATTTTACAATACCATCCAGAGGTAGGAAAATCTCACATTTTCACCATATACATATAAACAGATAGACACACAAACACAGATTCAGACCTTATAGCTTATGGCTTTAAATAGCTACCATTAATTAGATATAATACAACACTCACTAGTTAAAAAGAAGTTGGATCTAAGTTATTTTTCTGATATTTGGAGTAAGTTAAGGTTACCTGTCCAGGTGACTAAAGCTTTTCCTAAAACTTGTGGAGAAGACACTTAAGATTTGTATCTGTCCTTGACATTTCAAGTTCCAAATAACCTTTCCCTCTTTGTTTTTTTTAAATATATATATATGAGAATTACCTTACTGAAGTTTGCATATCAAAGATATGGTTTAGAATATTTAGACAAAGGTACAAAACAAAAATGCAAGCTCCTCCTAGAACTTTTATTTTCTTAAAGCTAGAGTTTTTCAATATTGAAGCCTTTTGAGATAAATAGGAGAGGTTTGGGGATTCGTAAAAGGATTGGTGGACTTTGAATTGTTTCTGGAGCCACACCTCTGGTCCTATAGACTAGAGTTGCAGAACAAGGACATGTTTTTAATTCCTTAAAAAGTTGGGTCACCACCTAAATGGTATCAAAGGACTGGCACACCCATCCAGTTGTGTTAGAATGTTTTTCTTTCCCTCTGTATACATTTAGCTTAAGGGAGAAGGTATGAAAAAAATCCTATCAGGCTTTGAATATCAACTTCTAATTTGGCCAAACTTTTTTATCATAAGTTATAAATCCTTTCTAATATCTTGTTTTAGCTGGGACAATCAGTAAACATTTCTGACAGTATTAAACAACCTCATGGACACAAGAGGTGCCCTCAAAGACAGTGCCGCTCTCTCGGCTTGCACCTAGCTGGCAGCAACATTGCAAAACACACTAAGAAGGTTTAAGAAGGTTGGAATTGTTAAATATGGGACCCGTTATTGGTGCCTCCCTCAAGAAAATGGTGAAGAAAACTGAAATAAGCCAGCACGCCAAGTACACTTGCTCCTTTTGTGGCATCACTAAGATGAAGAGACAAGTTGTGGAGATCTGGCACTGTGGTTCCTGCGTGAAAACATTATCTGGTGGTACCTGGACCTACAGTGGCGCTTCTTCTGTCACAGTAAAGTTGGCCATCAGAAGACTGAAGGAATTGAAAGACTAGTAGAAGTCCCACCATCTGAAGCATTGCTAGATGATACTGAGTGGGTTGGTTAATTTATGTAACAACAAAAAAGATGGTGCAAAAGAATACTATCTTTCCAAGATCTGCGATACTCTCAGTGATAGCCAAAGAAAAATCTGCATGTCTTAGATGGGCGGAAAGCCAAGCCAAGTTCTTGGGACATAAGATGAGATAAGAAGGCAATAGTTATTCCTGGGAGAGAAAGGATCAATAACCAGTTGGTCTGGATTTGGAAAGGAAAGGATAATATGAAATGTTATTTCTCTCTCTTGACTTGCCTCAGGAGGTAATCTATTTACAGAAACTTTTGAGTATCCCCCCTGGGTTTAAGAAGTTCATTAACTATGACCCTTAGTTTGGCCTTTGACCAAGGAGTGAAAGATAACTGAAGGGAATCACATGTACCCTCAGATGGTCTTTATTTTAAAAGGTAACTTTAATAGTCTCTTCAGAGTGGAAAGTCAATTCAGACAGAGGTTTACTAGTGAGTTTTGAGTGAGTACTCAAAAGAGGATACAGGGGACCAGTAGAAGTGCAGTCCTATAGCCTTTTATCTAATTTTTCATTAGCTTTTTGCAATGAATCTTTCAATGAAACTTGGAATTTTGAGACCTTTTGGAGGCTTCTGCATGCCAGTGAAAATAGGTATCTCATTTTGTTTGTTTAATTTGGGAACTCTTGCTTTCAAGTGCACTTAAATGATCTTGTTTATAATTGGAACATTCCCCATAATTGCCATTGTAATTCAGGTGGTTTTTAGAAAAATTCTCCATCTTGCTGGATATTTGTAACTTCTGGGACCATAGTTCTTATAAATAAAGTAGGCAAGTGTACTGGAAGGTGGCTTAGCTCAACTCTCTGGATTTAAAAGATCCCACTTCCTTTAGCTAGGCCTTTTGGTTTCATGGAGCAACACTAATAATCTGAGAAGTGGGGAAGGGATTTAACAAAAGAATGGGAAGTGCCAATAGATTCTAAACAGAGAAATGCAGCTGCCACCATTAGTTTCTGACATGGAACCTGGAGATCTAGGGACAAAACCAAAGGGCTGTGATTTCTTTTGGGCTTCCAAGATCCACTTAGCCATAACTTTTACCTCGTGCACATTAACAAAAACCAACAGACTGAGGAAATGGAACTGTGGCACCAGCAGTAACCAGCAAACTAGGAATTGGGGACAGGATTGAACTAGCAGGCCCCAAAGCATGGAGACTGCAGCTGCCACCAACAATTTTTGACATAGAATCTGGGGAAGGATTCCAAACAAATGGGAACTTGTATTTGTATTAGTGATTGCAGACTAAATTGTCATGGAATCCAAGGGAAAAACCCAGGGCTGGAGTTTAGACATTACTGCAGACTAGCCAATAGAAGGCCCTGTGTGCCCAACCAGCAATTTCCAACATGGACTAAACCGGCAGACTCCATTAATGGAGACAGTGGACTGGAACTGGAGAAAGGACTAAACCAGCAAATCCCAGTAAATGGGGACTAGAACTAGGGAAGGGATTCAAACATGAAATTATGGACTGAACCAAGGGCTAAGGACTGGCACTCTGTTAGAGCCTCCTGTTGACCAATTAATCCTGGAGTAGAAAGCCAATTAAATAAGGAACTCAATGCAAAGAAAGCAGAGTTCAGCTGAGAGGAACTCACCAACAGTGCTCAAAAATGGTAAGAAAGGCAGTGACCTCAAAAGGATTCGTGGGGTGTCATGCCTGTTTTTTGTGCTCTGGGTTGCCATCAGAAGTTCACTTCGGATTGCACTGCTGCCACTAAATCTGTTAAAAAACAAAAGTCAACCAAGTAAATTTGAAGGTCTAATTGCTTTAGTAAGCAATTAATGATTTGGCAACATCTCATCTAGCAAGCAGGGGATGCTCCAAAAAGTCCTACAAAATGGGGGTTTTTATAGAAGGAGGGTGGCGCAAGAAGTAATTAGAAAAGGGATTGTTTCAGGCAATCTTCCATCTTCCATTAGGGGGAGGAGCTAGGAATCTTATGCAGATTACCACATCTTTTATGGGGATGGAGAGGGCTCATGGCACATTGCCTCATTGGTGCCAGGAGATTCCTGACTAACTGCATATCTGGTGGAGGTTGAAGCTGCAATTGGGTTAAGTATTAAGCCCAGGTTTGGTGAATTGGCCTAGCAGAAATGACTCCACTTTGGGCCTGTGATTTTCTTTTTAACAATTATAACAAACATTTATCATAGGATTACTGTGAAGATTCTGCATGATAATACATGTGAAGAGGTTAGCACAGTGCTGAGCACTTAAAAGCATTTTAAATATTAGTTGCCATTGTGGTGAACTCTGGTCTTCCAGACTTGACCTTCCCAATACTCTCTCCTAGACGCCTAAGAAACAGAAATCCAGCAGTGAGACCCAGAGCCAGGAGTGTTTCCTGTCTCCTTTTCGGAAACCTTTGACTCAACTACTGAATCGACCACCCTGTCTGGACAGTAGTCAACATGTAAGTCAGATCTGCAACCTGCCAATGTATGTGTGTGCCTTGTTATTTGCCTAGGAAGCTTCTGCCCCAGAAGACTCCATCAGTACTCTACAGGGTGCCAGCTCAGAGCTGGCTAGGGCCTGGAAGAGGCTTGGCCTTTTTGTTTGGAGATGTGTGCCTGACCTGGAGTTCCTCCTTGTTTATTTTAGCTATTTGGGCATCAGATCTCAGGTGGCTCAGATTCCTGAGGACATAAGGGCACAGGAGAGGGAAGGCCATGGCAGGATATTGGAACCAGGGTCCTCATGCCAGATCAGTCTCTTGATTCTGCATATGGCTTTAAGATATACCAGAGTCATACAGCTTTTACATGTTTCCTCTAGTAAAATAAAACATAATCATCACCACGGCAGGTTCTGTGCATTATCTCATGTAACTCTCCTTTTTAAGAAGAGGAAGCTGAGCCTGAGAAGGATTAAGTAATTTACCCAAACTTACAGAGTAGTCAGATCTGAGTAGGTCCATCCAAAGCTCTTTCTACCAAGCTTTCTGAGGGACAGTGATGTTGAGCTCTGGCACCTAACTCCAAAAATCCTTGGGATTTAACTGATAAGATCAATAAAGGTGTCTTGTTATTCATAGAAAACCCACTCTGTTTTAACCACAACAGTTTATGTTAATGAGATGAGTTGTATAAACCACCTAACTTTGGTGGTTGATTTCCATGGGAACCAACCCACCAATGACCAATGTTTAATCTATCTTGCCTGTGTAATGAAACCTCCACAAAAACCCCCCAAAAAAACGGGATTTGGAGAGCTTCTGAATTGGTGATCAGGAACAGATCCACATATCCAGAGAAGTGGCACACACCTAGCTCCACAGGGACAGAAGCTCTTCCAGAATCTCTTCATCTGATTCCAATCTATAGCCAGTCAGTCAGAAGCACAGTCAAAAGCACTGAGATTGGCATTTGAAGTGGTGTAGGGAGGCAGACTTGTGGAACTGACCTCTTAACTTGCAGAATGTGCGCTTTCTCCAGGCAGGCAGTGTCAGACTTGAGTTACATTGTGGACATCAGGCGGCACTGAAGAATTACTTTGTGTGGAAAACCCACACATTTGGTGTTGGAAGTGAAGTAGTGTAGTGGTTTATCGAGAGCAGAGGAGGCACACAGGAGTGTGTTTTTACTTTACAGGGACATTTTGAAGGAAAAAAATAGGAATATATAATGAAGGTTAGTTAATTGTAGTCAACAAACATTTTTTTTAAGTTTTACGTAGTATTTGATGAATGTATACATATAAATATATGTAAGATATAGGACAAACACCTGTGAACCCACTATCTAGGACTAGAATCCATTTTCTGATCCCCAAAGGTAATGGCTATCCTGGATTATGTTCGTCCCTTGCTTTTTGTGATAGTTTTACCATATGTATATAATTCATTAAGTAATATATTGGTTAGTTTACTGAGCTTTAGAAAGTGGTGTTCAGTTCTCTGGGACTGTTTTCATTCAGGATTCATTCAAGCTGTTCTATGTAACTATAGGTCGTAAAGTGCAGGTGTGGTGGGAGAACGCAACAGGGGCCTAACAGTCGAGGTTGGTGAAGACCTGAATCTGAGGGACATGCTGATTAGGTTGAGTCCTGAAGGATTGCAGGAGTGAGCCAGGTGAAGAGAGGGAAATGTTCCAGACAAAGGGACGGCCTGTGGGAAAGCTATGGAAGAAAGAGTCCCAAAGGCAAAAATGCCTCAGGCCCACAGGAGTCCCAGTGCAGCTCTGCAGAGGACTTCAGTTTAGACAGGATGAGTTTGAAGTCCTGTAGGATGTCTAGATTTGGAGGTGGTTATAAATGTGAGTGTGGAGCATAGGAGGGTGGTGTGGATTGGAAATAGATTTGGGGTCGTTAGCATAGAGCTGGCATTTGGTACCTCAAAGGTATATGGGAGGGTCAGGGTGAGTGTGCTGTCAGAAAAGCTGAGGGCCAAGCCCTGAGGAGCACTGACTTTTGAGGGGATTAAGCAGAGGAAGATGAGACCATTAGGAGAATTGAGCATGAGGTCCCAGAGAGTAGAGTAGTGGGGGAGAAGTGTCACGGAAGTCAAAGGCAGAGAATATTTGACAAGGAGTGGCCAACTTTGGTAAGATAAGGACAGAAACATGTCCATTGTAATTAGGGTCATGTAGGCCATTGGTGATCTTGGCCAGAGTCATTTCAGATCTGTGGAAGGAGCAGAAGATAGGAGGAGTGGGAGATAAGGAAGGGGAGACAAATAACTTCAGAAGTTTGAAGGGGAGGATATAAGAAATCAAAAGAATTTTTAAGATAAAAGAGTTAAGCATGTTTCAAATGCTGGTGAGAAAGAGCTCTTTCCCTCTACTAAAGGGAGAGGTTGAGATACAGGAGAGATCAGGCTGCACTGATAGAATCTCTGTGGCAGAGGGAGGCTTTGACCTTGGTGGGGCTCCCTCTCCTTTCAGAAGGAAAGGCTGCTATGAATTTTCAGTAACTAAATGAACGAAATGAAAGTATGCTCTCTCCCCTGCCTCTTTACCAGACCATATTCTCTATTACCAGGCCATATTCCCAGAGACTGGCCCTTGCAAGTCGTGCAGCCTGTGCCCCGAGATGTTTTTGACCAGGGGTCCTCATATTCTGTCCGCTAGCTGCACAAGCCTGCAGTTCTCCCTGCAGAACCTGTGTTCTCCTGGGCTTTATTGAAAGCCATGCGTTTAAATTTGAAGCATAAATGCTTAGCTACTTAGAGCCTCAAATCTAGCCTCCTATATTGATAATCTTGAAAATAATATTTCAGTTTCAGAATTGAAAGCAGAATTGATGCCAAATTAGAAAGGAAATTAGAGTTCATCTCCTTCCTTTTCCTCTCCTTTGACTTAAAGGTAGCCTTTTGTTAGCATCTTTCATATATGAGTTTCTTGTTATCAAAGCTATTCATAATTATAATAATTATGGTAATTTAAAACAGTCAATAAAAGGCTTTATTCAGTTGCAAAGAAATATGGAAATACACAAAGAATTTGGGTCTTTCTCTAGCCCTGCTCTGGTCATGTCATTTAGTGTGATGATGCAGTTCAGTTCTGCACATTCCTGTTCTCTCTTCCAACAGATTGCCAAACATACTCATTACAGTTTCCCTATATAAAGTACATTGAATTTCTAGAAGTTTATAATGATGTATACTTGGGTCAGAATAAAAAGCTAAATATTTCAGGGCAAGACAAGCTTGCTTTTTTTCCTAATAAACTACCTTTTTGCTAGGAGGGAGTATTTTTCAGTACTTCTTTTTCCTCTAATGTGTTCCCATTAAAACTACCTTCAGGGTTTCTGCTCTTGTTGTCTTCTTGCTGTCTCGGGTTCCAGCCCTTGCTTTGTCGAGGTTCACAACAATTGTAATTCCTCAGAGTGCTCAGGTGTGCACTAACCAGAACTTCAATGGGAGTTGTCAGAGACAGCTCAGGAGCTGATGCTGTGGAGGCCCTGCCTCTTCTTCTGCCCCAGCCCATAGCCCAGTGATGATTCCAGGCTGAAGTGATGGCTCAGAGGCTTCCTGCAGCCCAGAGGCAACGAAGGCCACCTTTTTTGGGGGTCTACATGTGTCTGCTTCCTGTCACCCTTGTCCCACCTGCTTTTTCTTTGTGTCTGGCTTGCCCTCTCTCTCATGTCCTCCTTCTTGTGTTGTTCCTTCTCTTGTGCCTTCTCGTGACAGGAAGTTGCTGACTGAGTTGATCCACATGGCTGTACTCAAACAAGTCGGGTTAGGAGGCGGTATTGCCCACTGGTTAAGTAAGGGCCCTGGAATAAGGAAAGTCCTGCATCTGTCATGGTTGTGTGACTTGGGAAAGTGACTTGACCACTCAGCCCCAATTTCCTCATCTGCAAAATGGGGATGCCAGTAATATATGGACCTCATAGAGCTGTTAGTGAGGATTAAATGGTAACATGAATGCAAGGGGCCTAGCACTGTATCTGGCATACATTGTTAGTCATCATGACAGTTGTCATTCTTGCTATTGTTAATATTATTATTTTACTAATACGACTGTTTCTGTTACTCCTTCCACAAATTGATTTGGGAATTAGATGGAGTCGGCAGAATTAATATGACAAAAAAAGAAATGTGTGAGGAGTGCTTGGGAAGATGTAGCCATATAGGACGGTGGTTGAGTCTAGACATGGAGTTCTCCGTTTGTACTGTGGTGGGCTAAATTTGTGGTGCTTCCTTCTTAAGGTGCTGTACCCTAGGGAATAGTTAGGTATCGTTACTGGCATGGTCTTCCACAAGCTAATGGGTTTGAGCCTTGTGGTTGAAGGAGGCTGGGCATTTGCCTGTGGCTCTCTGCTGTCGTTGGATACTTGTAGACCTATGTAAAGCCTCAAAAATGAAAGCTGTTGTACAAAACCTAATAAGCTAATATGGAGCACATCTCTTTAGGTTCTAGATGCATCTGAATAAAACAATAAATATAAGACTCTGAATGTATTCTGATGCTTCATTAAATAGGCATTTATTTTTTATTATTTTACTGAAGTATCATTGATACACAATCTTATATTGTTTTCACATATACAACACAGTGGTCCAACAGTTATCCATATTATTATATCATAATTATAATAATCACCCCACACTCAACCCCCACTAGTGCAATTACCATCTGTCAACATAGGAAGATACAACAGAATCACTGGCTACATTTTCCATGCTGTACTACTATCCCCGTGACCAACTTATATTATGATTAAGGATTTTTGTGCCATTTTGTCTCCTGCTCCCTCCCCACCTACCTACCCTTTCCCCTCTCCTATGGTAAACACCAGTCACTTCTCATTGTCTGTGAGTCTTCTGTTTTATTTTGTTCATTTTGTTTTGTTTTTATATTCCACAAATAAGTGAAATCATACAGTATTTGTCTTTCCACCTGGCCTCTTTCACTTAGCATAGTACCCTCTAGGTCCACCCATGTTTTTACAAATATCAGGATTTCTTTTTTTTTTTATGGCTGAATAATATTCCATCCTGTATATACACCACATCTTCTTTATCTATTCATCTTTTGATGGGCATTTAGGTTGCTTCCATATCTTGGATATTGTAAATAATGTGGCAATAAACACAGGGGTTTATATATCTTTTTGGGGTGCATATATCTTTTCAAATCAGGGATTTTTTCTTCGGGTAAATTCCTAGAAGTAGAATTACTGGGTCATATGGTATTTCTATTTTTAGTTTTCTGAGCAACCTCCATACTCCTTTCCACAGTGGCTGCACCAATTGACATTTCCACCAACAGTGTAGGAGGGTTCTCTTTTCTCCACATCCTCACCAACACTTGTTATTTCTTGCCTTTTGGATGGTGGCTGTTCTGACTAGTGTGAAGTGACAATATCAATCATTGTGGTTTTCATTTGCATTTCCCTGATGATTAGGGATATGGAGCATCATTTCATGTGCCTTAAATAGGCATTTTAGACTGCATTTATAAGAGTATTATCCCATAACATCTCTCTAATCTCCTGAATCCCTGTTTCTTTTATTTACTTTTTTGAAATCGTATTTTTTTTTGGTATCATTAATGTAGTTAATGTACAATCACTTGAACATTATGGTTACTAGACCCCCTATTATCAAGTCCCCCCCACATACCCCATTACAGTCACTATCCATCAGCGTAGTAAGATGCTATAGAATCATTACTGCTCTGTAAATTCTGCCTATCCCGTGTCCCCCCCCCCCGACTACATTATGTGTGCTAATCGCAATGCCCCTTTCCCCCCCTTATCCCTCCCTTCCCACCCATCCTCCCCAGTCTCTTTCCCTTTGGTAACTGTTAGTCCATTCTTGGGTTCTGTGAGTCTGCGGCTGTTTTGTTCCTTCAGTTTTTTCTTTGTTCTTATACACCACATATGAGTGAGATCATTTGATACTTGTCTTTCTCACCTGGCTTATTTCACTGAGCATAATACCCTCTAGCTCCATCCATGTTGTTGCAAATGCTAGGATTTGTTTTCTTCTTATGGCTGAATAATACCTGTTCCTTTTCTTTTTAGGAGGCATTTATTCGAAGCATTTTGTCAAAGCCTTTCAAAATCCCCATTCCAAATTATCAAGGTAAAAATGTAGACTTTTCTATTTTGAATAAGTCTTGTGTGAATGTGCCTGAATAGATAAAAACTTCTGCATTTGTGAATACAAATTTACCCTGGAATTGAAGGTGTCAGTCCAGTGGTGACTGTATAGGGTGACCTTCCTGAGGCCTGCATGCAGGCTGGCTTCAGCAAGGTCTGCCAAAACAAACTGCCCCTCATTCTCTTGGTGGGGATGCACCAGTGCTCAGGAAGCTCCTGGTGGGCCCAGATAGCTGAGAGGCCCAGGCTTCACTTAGTACCAGTGAGTTCAGTAGCATCTTGTTGATAAGGTTGACTCTGTCTGAAGCCTAGGTTCTACAAAATTATAGGGCATACTATTTTGCTAAAACTGGGCAGAGGCAGGAGGCCAACTTTAAAGAGCTCCCAGTCTTCAAAATCCCCTTTAGGGTTTCAGGCCTTTCCAGGATTGACTTGAGTTGAGATGAACAAGACCAACCCTCCAGAAGTTTGTAGTTGAATAAGTGAAGTAAAATGGGAAGAACTCTGATCTGTGGCAGACTGGGATAATGGCCGAGTAGAGGTGCCCAAACTGTGTTTGAAGGGTTCTAGGAGAAAAAGGTCATATGGAAGCTCAGGAAAGGTTATATGAAGGATAGGCATTTGAGCTGGACCTGATGGAGCTCCTCAACCTAGAGGCTCAGGTGACAGATTATTGGTTTCTAGGTCCTCTGGGTTCTCGGGCATTGGGCCTCAAAAGGGCTGGGGTCCGCCGGGCTCTCCATGACCCCTTGGAAGAAGGTGCTTTGGTTCTATACGAGCCTCCCCCACTGAGCACCCATGACCAGCTGAAGCTTGACAAGTAAGTGCATTGGTATTTTTTGAGCAGTCTAGTCCCTAGCACAGACCTGGGAAGGCGGAGGGCATTTTGGTGTTTTCTTCTTGGGACTGGCCTATGTTTTGAGAGTGCTCTCATGACTGCTGCACCATCCAGAGAGTGGGTGAGTGGGGAAGAGCATGTGGACATGACCAGTTGGTGGGGGTTCCATACTCTTACTTGCCAAGCTTACTTGGGAGTAGGAGGGTTTGAGGTGAGGACATAGGGAACCCATCTCCTCTCCTAACATTCCAACTGCTGGAGCAGAAGTTTACTGTGGTTTGATTACCAGGCCAAGAAGTTCCTCTCTTAGGCAGCTGTCCTTGTAGCCCCTGGATCAGGGAACTTCCTGAGGGGTATGCTCTTGCCCATGTCTGAACTCATCTTTCCTTTGCTATTTTCTCAGGGAAAAACTCCCTGTCCATGTGGTTGTTGATCCTATTCTCAGTAAGGTCTTGCGGCCTCATCAGAGAGAGGTAAGTGGGGGTGGGAGGAATGAGGTATATATGGGCTAGGGGCTGAGCCTGGGAGGCTGCCATGCCTGGAGCAGCAGCAGAGTGGATGTCAGCATAGGCTGAGTTTTGTTATTTCCCAGGGAGTCAAGTTCCTATGGGAGTGTGTCACCAATCGGCGCATCCCTGGGAGCCATGGCTGCATCATGGCTGATGAGATGGGCCTGGGCAAGACGCTGCAATGCATAACGTTGATGTGGACGCTTTTGCGCCAGAGTCCACAGTGCAAGCCAGAGATCGACAAGGCAGTGGTGGTATCGCCCTCCAGCCTAGTGAAGAACTGGTACAATGAAGTTGGGAAATGGCTCGGAGGGAGGATTCAACCTCTGGCCATCGACGGAGGCTCTAAAGATGAGATAGACCAAAAACTGGGTATGAAGCTTTAATAAAAATGGCTGTACTCTTCTATACAACTTGCTCCTTTCTGTGTGTGTGCTCACTGATGGCCAGGATTCAGTGAAGGAGTGGAGAAGAGAATTACATGGAAAAACTAGATGCAATAGTTTTTTCCAGGCAGAATTAAAGAACTTTCAAGCTTTTCTTCTTCAAGATGTTCTAAGACTTGTTTCCTTGATACCATTTCTGTTGTAGAAGGATTCATGAACCAGCATGGAGCCAGAGTGCCTTCTCCCATCCTCATCATTTCCTATGAGACATTCCGCCTTCATGTTGGAGTCCTTCAGAAAGGGAGTGTTGGACTGGTCATCTGTGATGAGGTACTTGTCTGTCAGCTCTGGGTAGTGGGAGAAAGTCTTTCAAAATCCCCTCACTGCTGTCCAAGGGCTGTGCCAGTCACTGGGGAGTACTGAGGACAGAGCATGCTGCCTTGCAGAAGGCAGGCGAGAGGGAGCGCCCATGACACCAGTCTGCTAAAAGAGGGATTAAGCAGGGTATGGAACTCTGAGGAGGGTGACGTGCTGTGGTTTTGTTGCCTCTGGACAGTATTCCTGGACCAAAGAAGGACTGTGAAGGATTGGAGGCATTTGGATGGGTGGAGAGACATGGTACTATGTTTTGGGGAACAGGTTTTAAAGTCAGAGAGACCTTAATTCAAATCCTGGCTCTGCCACTTAACTTGTAATATGACCATGAATGTGTCACTTACCCACCTGGGCCTCTGTTTCTGTGTTAGTAAAATGGGGTGATAACATCTGCCTTGTGGATTATTGTGAAGATTTAATGAGGTGTTTGAGAGACAGCTCTTATCTCAGTGCCTGGTATGTCGTAGACCTTGGTAAAGGTCAGCTCTGGGTTTTGTTCTAGGCTGGGGGACTCACACGAATAAAGGTTAGAGATAGGCAAGTACAGTGTGGACAGTCCATATACCTTATTGGAGTCTGTGTTGACTCTCTGGGACTAAGTGAAGTATGGCAGTAGGTACTTGCTGGTCTTTTCTAGCATTATACCTGAATGGTAGAGATGCTGCTACTTAGGAAGGAGTGAGGGTGCCTGGGAGCTTCCTAGTACCAAGAATTTTCCAGGTTTCCAGGGGCCCTGGCTACCCTGAGGCTGCTCCATTGTTTTCATCTCTTGGGGAGAGATGAGGTCAAGTTGCACACCGCTGGGGCTTTAGTGGAGAGGTAGCTGAAAGACTTGGCCCCATCTATCAAATGAATTGCAGGCTTGACTGCACTCTAGGGACTATAGATTGCCCCCAGTATCTGTGAGTCTTTTGGGAGGGGACAGAGAAGAAAAGCTTACTTTGGGGTGCTATGCTTGCTAGTTGTGAGCTATTTTCCAGTTGGTTTGTCCTTGTGGAGTGTCCATCATCGTGCATGTATGCCAACTTCTGATACCCTGATGGGCCCATCCTTCTGGTAGGAGGAAGGGATTTAGCATGTTGAGGTGGGGTATGTGTGTGACTACTCTGTGTAGCTTTGGGCCCTGGCATTTACTTCATTACCATGGAGGGGGACTGTGCCAGGAACCTAATCCCCAGAGTCCAGCGCATAGGGAGGGAAGAAGACAGGCTGTAGCTGGTGAGCATCTAGATTTCTTCTGCTCTGTAGTGTTTCTTTTCTTCCTCACTCTCTTCTGTATTCTGAGTTGACTACAGGGCACAAGGGACCAGGCTGCCTCTTGCCCCTTGCAGTGTCCTAACCCCCCTCTACTATGCATCTACCTTTTATTTGTCAGCAATTTGTCAATTGTCAGAGACCTGAGAAAACCAAAATCCTGAAAGATAGTCAACCTACTGTAGGAGAAAAGACCTGTTAAGACCCTGGAAAGGAAGGTGCTACCCTAGACTTTCATGTTCCCAGCACCCACAACACTTCCTCCCAGCTGATTTCTGAAAGTCCCAGCTTTTCTCTGGAACACACAGTTCTTTGTAGAGGAAATGGCACAGAGTCTACCTGAAAGGGACACAATCAATCTAGATCAAGAGAGAGGCCCTATGGAAGCATTTTGTAAAGTGTATGAATAGGGGAGGGATTAGCACCATCATCACCTCAGTTTTGGAGGTTAGGCAGCTGAAGCAGCTCAGGAAGGTGTAATGATTTGCTCAGTTCACCCACTGAGTATATAGTGAGCTGGGTCTTAAATCCAGGTTGGAGATTTTAAGTTCTGGCTCTTTCTCATCCCTTACTGCCTTGGATATAATCCAAGCCTTGGTGTAGGAAGAAGCTTGGCTTAGGTATGGAAGGACTGGCCCCATGAGTCATCCAGACACATATATGTTCCTTTACAAATGCTAGAACACAAATCAAGTCAGATGATGGGTGCTGGAGAAATGCATAAAAAGCAAGAACGCTACTCAATAGAGTTCATGTAATGCAAAGTGAAGTGGTGGTATTTAATTTTGGTATCATTTTGTATTTTTAAAAAGGATAAACTGAGAATTCTGCCTGAACAGAAATTTAGCAGCAACGTAAAAGTAAGAGCTTTGGCAACTTTTCATCTGGCCAAACATTTGATTTGCAGAGATGCCAAAGTTTGGATTTTAAATCCATGGGTGATGACAGGAGCTGGGTCTGGAGGCAGGGAGGTCTCATAGGGAGCTGGGATTGGCTTTCCCTTCCAAAGAGACCCACAGGGATAGCTTGTCAGCCCAGTTCATTCATTGGGTTATTAGTGCCTGCTGTGTATCAAGGCCTAGGGATCTGATGATGCTGCCCTCAGAGAGCTTCAGTTTAGGGGACCCAATTTTTGATGCCCATTTCTCCCGGGCCTTTTGGATAATTTCCTTACAAGTTTCAAGTTTCATTTCCCTTTGCACCTCAAAAGCTCTCAGCCTTCTGTTTCAGGGCTAGTGCTTAGAGCCTCTAGTCATTATATATTTATTTAAATTGTTTGTGTTTTAGATGTCTTAAAAACATCTTTTTAAAAAAGAGATATAATTGACATACAACATTATATAGTTTTAGGTGTACAACATCCAACTATATTTAAAAATTAAAATTCTGTGTTTGTCTAATTCTTCTTTAATAGCAACACTGGTTTTTCATTCATTCTTTCAGCAAACATTCACTGAGCAGTGCTTTGTGCACGACTCTGTCCTATGCACCTAGTTATAAAGGCAAATCTGACATGGTTGCTGCCTTAAGAAGTTCCTGCCTAGGTGAGGAGATAAAGTATAGTAGAGTGTGATCAGTACTCTGATATCTACAGCTATGGATGAGAGACAGAGTAGTAGAGTGCTCAGACTTCAGAATCAAACAGACCTGAGTCCAAATCCTAGTTCTGCTACTTTCTGCCAGCATGATTGTGGATAACTGCTTACCTTTCTGAGCCTCATTTTCTCTGAAATGGGTATATAATTTCCACTGATGTGATTGTTATGTGTATTACAGAAGAGACAAGTGAAGGGTTTAGTACAGTGTCTGGCACATTAAAAGGATTCAGTAAATAGCTGTTATGTAGTGTGCCCAGGAGCGAAGTGAAAGCGTCATTAAGGAAAGCTTTGCATAAAAGGTGATATTTGAGGAATCTTCCAGGGGAAGAGAATTCTGGGCGGAGGAGTAGCATGGGCAAAGGGACCTACGGTAATGCAGCACTAGGAGTGGTGAGGAGTTACGGGTTCCTGGACTATAACAAGCTGTGGGGAGTATTGGAGAAGTTATCTGGGGCCTTATTGAGAAGTGTTATGCCAACAAGCTTGGGCTTGATCCTATGGAGGGGCTGTGTTTACTTGCGTTGTCAAAGGCTGACCAGAGGGAGCAAGGCTGACTTCTTTGTTCATTCTTTCACTGGTGGCTTTGTGTACGTTGCCCAGTGTGCAGCTAAATGGGGTTTGGGAGTAGAAAAGCCTCAGGCTTGATCTTGCTCATGGGGCTTTTGGGGAAAGAGGGAAGATAACAGGGTCCTTTACCATTTTCTTGAAACAAGCTTAAAATGGAAATGTAACAGGTGTGTGTGTGCAGGATGGGTGATGGAGAATAGGGATTGGGAAGAGACAAACCAGGAGGCAGAAAGAGGCTCTTTAGATATGAAACCTGTGTGGATTCTGTGGGAAGAGACGAGGAGGAGCCTGGAACTAATCACTTGAGTTTTGGCAGTGCAGGCATGCCCAGAGACTAATGCAGGAGGCCTGTGGCTCAGGAAGTTCTAGGTTAGTTGGGCTGGAAGGGAGGATTCTCTGCAAGCACCCAGGTCTCTAACATAGCTGAATGATCTCTGTGAAGAGGATAGGCAGGCTGCTAGGGCCCCGGAGGCTGGACAGGGAAGAGGAGGGGAGGAAACAGGCAACCCTTGCTTTGCTCTGGAAACTGAGGGCCTATCTCTTGAGCCTGACATTTCTCCCCAAGCAAGTAGGTACATTTGCATTGTTGCTACCTCCTGCCCAGTTCTCAAGGCTCCAGGACCTGTAATTTTTATGATTCCCCTTTACCTGTCTATATGAGACTCTGTTACCACTAGGATGCCACACTGTACCCAGGTCTAAGTGAGAATTAATTTCCTTGCAGGGACATAGGCTCAAGAACTCTGAGAATCAGACTTACCAGGCTCTGGACAGCTTGAATACCAGCCGGCGGGTGCTCATCTCTGGGACCCCCATCCAGAATGATCTCCTTGAGTATTTCAGCTTGGTACATTTTGTTAATTCGGGTATCCTGGGTAAGAATCCAGCCTTGTCTGCTATACTGGAGTGGAGCCTTGCCTTGGCCTTGGGAATGTAACTCTAGCTGAAGAGAGAAAGGAGAGAATGCTAGTTATATGTGGGTTACTAGGCAGTCTTAGAGGAAGACATCTCTTGTCAATAGTAGCAAAGCCACTGAGAGAACTTGGCTCTGCTGAGCAACTTGGCAAGGCCCACTCCTGCCATTTTTCCACTGCAGGAGTGGCAGGAGTGATGCAGGGTGTGATGTCACTGTGAGCTGGGGATGGAAATACTACCCCCACGCATTTTTGCTTATCACATACTAGCCACCTCAGAAGAGCTTTGGCCTCAGAGCAGACTCTGTTGTGGGCAGTTTTTGTTCTTGTTTTGTTTTTTTTAACCTTTTAGTGTAAAATTCAGTGCCATTAGGTACATTCATGTTGTTGTGCAGCCATCACCACCATCCTTTTTAGAACCTTTATCTTGTAAAACTGAAACACTACCTATTAAATAACTGCATTTCCTGTTTTCCCCCAGCCCTTGACAATGACGGTCTGGGCAATTGCACACAGATATCAATAGGAGGGTTTGTCAGTGCCATCCTAACTAGCCAGTGTTCAGAAAAAACACTTTAGGCAAGAAGCTAAAGCTGAGCAGCAAGACTTTCATAAAGTAGGTTTATCTGTGTAACAACCACCAAATCAATCACTACCACCTCACTACCACCATCTCAGCAGCACCCACTTCTAGTCACTGTCTCCTTTTCCCCCAAAGTAAACACTCAAGATAGGTTTTTGCCTATTTTTGAACTTTATGTAAATGGAACCATATAGTGTATATTCCTTTGCATCTTGTTTCATTTGTTCCCCCATTATGAGATTCATCCAGGCTGTTGCCTGTAGCAGTAGTTTGTTTGAATTTTTGTGTACTTCTATTTTATGAGTGCACCAGAATTCATTTATCTGTTCTACTGTAGATAGACAATTGATTTGTTTCTAGTATTTTATTTTGAATAATGATGCTGGGAACATTCTTGTACATGTCTTACCTAGTACATGTCTTGTACATATATGCATTTCTCTCGGAAAGATGTCTTGAACATGTCTTGTACATAGTATGCATTTCTCTCGGATAAGTGTGCATTTCTCTGTCCTAAGAGTGGAATTGCTGGGTCATATGTTATGCATGTGTTTAGCTCTGGTAGATAATCCAGTTTTCCAAAGTGATTGGAGCAGTAGTATAGAATTACAGTATCTACATCGGGGTCAGCAATTTTTTTCTTAAAGGGATAGATAATACGTGTTTTAGGCTTGCAGGCCATACTGACTCTGTCATAACTACTCAGCTCTGCTATTGTAACATGAAGGCAGCCATAAAATGTAAATGAATGGGCATGACAGTGTTCTAATAAAACTTTACAGAAACAGGTGTCTGACCTATAGCTATGGCATGCTGACCTGTGCTCTATATATTATCACCAATAATCTTAAAAAAAAATTTTTATTTTAGTCATTCTGGTGGATGTTTAATGATGTCTCATTGCATTTGCCTAATGTTGAGTAAAATTGAACACCTTTTAATGTGTTCATTGGCCATTTGGGAATCCTCTTTTTCGAGGGTCCTTTTTTATTCCTGACCAAAGAAAACCTTATACCCATTAAGCGGTCAGTCCTATTCCTGCTTACCGTCAACTTGCAACCACCAAGCTGCCTTCTGTCTCTATGGATTTGCCTATTCTGGATATTCCATATAAATGGAATCATATAATATGTGATGTTTTGTGTTTAGCACCTTTTACTTAGCACAATGTCTTCAAGGTTCATCCACATTGTAGCATATATCAGTACAATGAAGTACTGATCGTGTATCAGTACAGTGAAGTGCCAATACAGGCTACTTGTCTCGTATTAGTAGCATATAGGTGGGCCTTAATTAGTTACATATTTGGGTTTTAATCTACTATCTCACTTTTTGGGCTTTCAAGTTTTTGCTGCTTTGGTAACTTCCTGATCCACTCAAACAGAAATTGCCTTAAATTTATTCAGCTTTGTTCTTGGAGGAAGGTTGGTCTCTAACAAAGTAGCCGGCCGTTACTGGCAGTGGGAAAATATTTCTTTCCTACATTTTTTAATTCTTTAATTTTCCCCTCTCTCCTCTGCTTAGGAACTGCGCATGAGTTCAAGAAGCATTTTGAGTTGCCAATTTTGAAGGGTCGAGATGCAGCTGCCAGCGAGGCAGATAGGCAGCTGGGAGAACAGCGACTGCGCGAGCTCACCAGCATTGTGAACAGGTAATGGCATGGTGGGGCTGGGCTGGACAGCAGTACCTCTCTTTGGGTTGCCTCAAATTAGGTCATCAGAATTTCCCCTAAGCCATCCAAGGCCATTCCTTTGGGGCCTTGGCCTGTGTGAGAAGGGAGTGGGATCTGTGCTTTAACTATAGTCATTGAATAAATGAAGGGGTCTTGTAGGTCAAATCCCTGCTTTCTTCCTGGCCTGGGCCCTGTGGTCTACTGAACAGTCAGCTGAGGAAGTTCATTTCTGATGCTGCTGGATTCCGTGAGCCAAGTATCTCTTGGAGTGTCGTTAGTACTTCAGAAACTTCCTGTCAGTTGGTCTCAGACCTAAAGTGCCAGGTTTCCTTTTCCAGGCCCCATAGACTTCTCTAACAGTAAGAATAGACCTGAAGCATGGGTGTGGCTCCCAGGCTGAGAGGACTTTTTTCATGGGGTCTGCATAGCCCAGGGGCCAGATACATCCTGGACTCCTCTGTTATAGGTATATACACTTCATGATTTACATCCTGGAGTCCTACCCCTCCCAATTGCCACCTCTCCCTCCCAATTTTAGGTGGTAGGAAGTAGAGTCAATGTGTTCTTAGTTGCTGCTCTTTAGTGCCTAATCTCTGTCCTTTTTGGTCTGCCAGGAGGTGTGGGTGTGATTGTATTGAACCTTGGGCCATATGGCAGCAGGTATTTGGGCAAACACGAGCAGAAAATCCTCTAAGGACTTAGTTGGAAGCTTGCTTTCCCTGTCAGAGCTCCTAGCTCAGGGGGAGACCTTGGCCTTCTCTTGAAGACCTGCTAACATTTTGAAGGGGAAAAGAAAGAGTTGTCAGTCTACGCTAGGCTGTTTGAAAGGGTCTTTGTTCTCATGACTGAGACCCTGATACAGATGTCTTCGCCGTAGGACTGTGGGGTCTCTTAGATTTGACACTACAAAAGAGTCATTCTCAGCCCTTTGGGTGGTAGCTTTTATTCCAGTAGTTAACATGGCAGTTTTACCAGACCCTTGCCTTTTTATCCTATTTTCCCAAGGTGCCTGATACGGAGGACATCTGATATCCTTTCTAAATATCTGCCTATGAAGATTGAGCAGGTGGTTTGTTGTAGGTACTGAACTCAATTGAGTGGTATGGAGTGAGTGAGTAGAAAACCTTAGCCTCTGAGGTATGGCTGGGCTCTTGAGATGTCCTCAGAGGGCAGAAGTGTGATCTAGCCTTGCCTACTGACACAACTGCATTTTTTTTCAGGCTGACACCCCTTCAGACTGAATTATACAAGAGGTTTCTGAGACAGGCGAAGCCAGCAGAAGAGTTACGTGAGGGCAAGATGAATATGTCTTCCCTTTCTTCCATCACTTCACTAAAGAAGCTGTGTAATCGTGAGTTGGGTCCATGCCCTGGGGAGAGTCAGCAAGCAATAGCAGGCTCCTGTAGATTGTCCAGCCACGTTCACTAAAACTTGTTCTGAGTCCTCACAAGCCACATGTTATTCCAGCCTCCCAAAGGCATGAGACCAGCATTGTGTACTCTGAAACCAGACGCTTCGCTTTGGAAAATTTGGCTTATCCTCTGCCCAGCCCATGCTTATGGTACATAGGACTGGGTGTGTGAGTGCATGCATGCACATATGTGCATATAAAATGTTGGACAGGAGGAAAAGTATCAAACCTTGCCCTCTCTGGTATTGCTCTTCTTGTTGGGAGAACACACTAGTAAGCAAGATGGTCCCAGATGGCATGGACTGCATGATGGGATTTGGGACCAAGCAAGTCTGGTGCTGAGGAAGGTCTTCTGGATAGGCTTAAAAGAGGGGGTTCTAATGAGCACTGAAGCAGAAACTTCCAAAAGCAGTGTGGCTGGCATTTGGGGTTTTTTTTTTCCTCAGATCCTGCTCTAATCTATGACAAGTGTGTGGAAGAGGAGGATGGCTTTGAAGGTGCCTTGGACATATTCCCCCCTGGTTATAGCACCAAGGCTTTAGAGCCCCAGCTGTCAGGTGAGCCCTTTCCTGCCAGTCTTTGGACTCCTCTGGGAGAAGGGGTGGGAGATTATCTCTTTGTGCTAGGCCTATACTGTCTCGAGTCAGAATATCAAGAGAAAGAATCCTGGGCCATTGGGAGCTACTGGGGGCTAATTATTGCTGGCCTCCCCAGGTAAGATGCTGGTCCTTGATTACATTCTGGCGGTGACCCGAAGCCGCAGCAGTGACAAGGTAGTGCTGGTATCCAATTACACCCAGACACTGGACCTTTTCGAGAAGCTCTGCCGGACCCGACGGTAGGGAAGAGCCTAAGCAGGCCGTCAAAGGGGTGCCTCTCCTATCATCCCCTTAGGAAGACCAGGTGTTCTGATTGGTGGATGTGGGCCAAAATGTGGGTGCAGGAGGGCCTTTCCAAAAGGTATCTGTTCCCTTGTTGCTGCAGTGGTCCTAGCTCCATCTCCAACCAGAATCGCCCCAGTCCTTCAGGTACTCCGGCAGGACAGAGTCCTGGCCCCTTGCTATCTGCCCCTCCCTTTGGGAGATTAGGGCCTCAGGCTGTGCATGAACAGCCTCAAGCATGGTTAGTTATTTCCCTTTGGGAATGGGGCTCTGCTGCTTTTTTGGGCTTTGATCTTTGTATTTTCCTTCAGGTACTTGTATGTCCGCTTGGATGGTACGATGTCCATTAAGAAGCGAGCGAAGATTGTGGAGCGCTTCAACAATCCATTGGTAACTGCACAGCCCAGTCCCCATACCACCAATGAAGTAACATCAGAATTAAAGGTTGATAGAGAAGCTGTAAGGGGGATCTGTTTTAGGGTTGCCTTTGATTTTTTTTTTCTTTTCTTTTCTGGTGGGTGTAGTAGGGTTAGGCTAATTGGTGATGGCTGATCTGGGAACTGACTGGGAAGAGAGAATAGTTGGCTAGACTGAGTAGGATTCCACTTCTGGCTGTAAGATGTTTTTTTTCTTCTGCTTCCTCTCCTTCCAGAGCCCTGAATTTGTCTTCATGCTGAGCAGCAAAGCTGGGGGCTGTGGCCTCAATCTCATTGGGGCTAACCGACTGGTCATGTTTGACCCTGACTGGAACCCAGCCAATGATGAACAAGCCATGGCCCGGGTCTGGCGTGATGGTCAAAAGAAGACTTGCTACATCTACCGGCTGCTGTCTGTAAGGGTGGTGACAGTGATCAGAGTAGGGGTGGGTCATGGAACAAGATATTCAGGACCATCTTGGGCTGTTTCTCAGGGCCTCTCATTGGCCCCTCTACTTAGCCTGGCATTCTGTTCTGTGCTCTATATGTCTCCATCCATTCATTCTTTCAAACCCTTCTTACTATGTCCTCTGGACACCTGTTCAGTAGTTAACAAACTCCCCTGTGGGCTCATCCTTCTCACTGCACATCTGCTTCCCCTCATGTCTGAGGGAAGCCCTTTGTCTTCTCACTCTCCATGTCTCCTGAGGCTAAAAAGTGGTATTGGCATTCTCCAAGTTCTCTGACCACTCAGATCCATCATAGTTGCTCTTTGAAGTTCATTTTGTCTGACTTGACTGCCCTCTTCTCTTCCTTGCTATGTCTACCCTGTGCTAATTTCCTAATTTGACTTTGGACACTAGCTCAGTCTTCCGTTCTTCCTCAGATCCAGACTATCATCCGGGCTGACTTCAAGGATGATGCACTTAGCCAGCACTCTGGCCTTCATGTTTCCTTAACCTCATCTCTAATGACCTCCTTACCTCCCTTCATATGGTTTCTCCCAAGGCCACACTCTGGAACAATACTGAAACTTTACGTAGTACCGAAAACTTCAATAGTTAACATTCTACTCTCACTTCCTATCCCACCATACCTCCTCTGTCAGCTTCAGTCTAATGTCCCTGTACCTCCCCTCACTCCCCTCTGTCTGCCTTGACTTCCCTTTCTATTTAGCCTGATCTCCACTGTGCCTTTCAGCCACTCTTTCCCTAATACCCACTCCACTTGGAACATTACAGCTGTTCTCAGCTTATGTACCAAATAAAATTTGCATTTACAGAATACCATAAATTCACATACTCCATTTTAGGTTGGGCCATATCTCATTTCCTTCAAGAGCCACTTCAAGACTCCACTTCCTTTAGTGTCCTACCTGTCTTCCATTCTTTCCGCAGACCTTGTCTTCTACTTCAGAGAAAATGGAGGCTACCAGATTCTCTCACCTCCCTTCCTTTATGTTCAAGGCTCTTCATTCCAGCTCTGCTTCTACACCCTACCCTATCCTGCCTTTTCTTAGTTGATCAATTTCTTTTTTCCTGCTTGTCTATAAACATGCTCAAGTAGCTCTCACCTCAAAAATAAAACAATTTCTCTACCCTCTGCCCTATTGTAGCCACTGCCTTGGGTTATCTTCCATTCATTCAGATTTTTCCAAAGCCTACAGATTAACTTCACCTCCTCATCTTCTACTCACTCATCAGACTACTTATGCCACTGAACTTTGGAATGTACTATTGGCTTCCTAATTGTCAAAATGAGGCTGTTGATTTTTTTCTCTGTGTATCTGACATTGTTGACTACTAGTGATCTTAAAATTCTTTTCTCTTTAGAAACTCCACTCTGGTTTTCCTCTCTGATTACATACACTCATTAAATTGACAACTCTGTAACAGTGTTGTCCAGATCTCTTACCAGAGTTCTAGACCTGTATTTCCATCACTACTGTATATCTCCACTTGAATGTCTTATGATCACTTTAGATCCATGACCAAGACTAAACTCACTTCCCTTCTGAATTTTGTCATTTAATGGCTCCCTTATCCACCCAACCCAAATCTGGGCATCATTCTACTAGACCATTCTGTGTCTCCTAACAACCAGTTCCAATTTACCATTGAATTTACCTTCTAGAAAAAGATTTCATCTAACCTTTTTCTTCATCCCATGCTAAGGTCACAGTAATAGCTCACTTGGATATTGCAGCAGCTTCCTAATTCTTTACCTGTGGTCTTATCCTAAACCCATTCTTCACATACTACTTCCAGAATGAATGTTCCAAAAATTCTGACTTTTCTTTTCATCACTTTGAGAACAAGGCCAAGATTTTCAGCCTGGCATCCAATTCTTCAATATGGCCTCTGCTGCTTTTCCATCCCAGCTATACTTACTATACTCCCACCATCATGTAGACAAGCTGAACTCCTCAGTCTTCCAGTGATGCCAGGCTTATTCCTTTGTTCCTGTGCTGGGAATGCCTTCCCTTTTTTCTTCCCATATAAACCATCTATTCATTTTTCAAGAGTCAGCTCAAGGATAGTCTTTACTTTGAAGCTTTCAATACTGTTCCACTCTACCATCTCTCTGGTGGGCTCCTGGATATCCTATACAGATTTCTGTCATTGTACCAATTACTTTATATGTGTGTTTCCCCACTCATCTCTGAGCTCAAGAATAGGGATCATACTTGATTCTTTGTATCCTAGTGTTAGCACAGGGCCTGGCACAGAATACCCAAATGGTATTTATTGAGTGAGACTTGGGCTTGGTGTAGAGGTCTGGTGAAGCTGCTATAGACAAACCTCAGCTCATCCTGAAGGAATCTAGCCAGGCTCTGAAAATCCTCCATTGGTACAGAAAATATCCAGGGTGGGCAGACATGTACAGTCATGTTCCCAAAAGAAACAGGGAAAATGGGTTCAGCTGAGCAGAGGTATTGCTGCAGGACTCCTCATTCACCTCCCTTTCTCTTGGGTGCCTACAGTTTTAACCTCTGGGTTTTCATGCCCCTATGTATGGGCATGCCTTAGGCCTGCATCCCTAGCCCCGCCCCTCAGGCAGGAACCATTGAGGAGAAGATCTTTCAGCGTCAGAGCCACAAGAAGGCACTGAGCAGCTGTGTGGTGGATGAGGAGCAGGATGTGGAGCGGCATTTCTCTCTGGGCGAGTTGAAGGAGCTTTTTACTCTGGATGAGGCTAGCCTCAGTGACACACATGACAGGTGGGTGCAGTGCCCTCACTGGCCACTATCTGAACTCCCTGCATGGCATGGAGATGGCATCTGTAGTGACCACAGCTCTGTCCTTTGTCCCCAGGTTGCACTGCCGCCGCTGTGTCAACAACCACCAGGTTTGGCCACCCCCTGATGGTTCTGATTGCACTTCAGACCTGGCTCACTGGAGCCATAGTACTGACAAGCGGGGGCTCAGGGATGAAGTACTCCAGGCTGCCTGGGATGCTTCCTCCTCTGCAATCACCTTCGTCTTCCACCAGCGTTCCCATGAGGAGCAGCGGGGCCTCCACTGATAACCGGCTGGTCTAGTGTAGCTGTTAGAGGAAGGAGACAGGGTAAAGGGGCTCCCTGCCCCACAGGGCCCTATTGAATTTTGTTCTCTAGGAGAAAAATCATGAAGGGCTGTATGATGTTTGCCCAAAATTTATTTTATAAGAAAAACTTTTTTGGTTAAAAAAAAGAAAGGAATAAAGGTATGAAAGGGACTGAGGCCTGGGAGTGGCATGGTGAGCCCAGCAGAGAAGAGGCCTGGTAGTGGGCACTCCTGTGCTTCTCTAAAGCCTGGATACCTGCTGGAGGAGAGAGCAGGAAGCCCGGGGCAGGGGGAAGAGGAGGGCTATCCTCAGTGACTGATGACCACTGTCACCTAGCCCAGGGTATACTGAGTAAGGGGTGCAAAGGCTCTAAACCCAGTGGAGGGAATGCCTTTGCTGGACCTCATCAAGGCCTCCAGGACTCAGTACAAGGGAATAAAGAAAAAAGAGAAAAAAGGTGGCAGAAAAAGAAAGAACTGGTGGTTGGGAGTTCTGGGCAGCCCATGCCTCAGCCCCTGCAAGCTGATGGTACTGAGCATGGGCCTATGACACAAGGGCCCCATCACATGGTGCTGACATAATCTGCAAAGGCCTGGGATGAGTCCCACGAGTCGCTAACCACATGGCAGGTGGCCCGGAGCCGCCGGATGGCTTCCCTGGCTGTGACTGCATCTTGGTCCAGCCAGTTCTGGAAGAGGCGCAGGTGACCAAAGGCTCCACGGCCCCAGCGCTCCAGCCGCTTGGCAAACTCCAAAAGCCCGTCTGGCTTGATGCAGTTGGAACTGGTAGGGGTGAGATGAATTAGATACTCTGAAAACAACTAATCCCTGGTCTATCTCCCTGCAGCTCCATCCCTTATCTCTACCCTGCCCACATGTACCTGATGTCCAGCTGACACAGAGAGGAGGATGAATCCTCTGAGAAAACATCTGCCAGGGCCAGCAGGCCTGCATTTCCTGGGGAGAAGGGGAGAAATACCTGTAACCTCTGCCCAAGAACAGAGAACAAGGGCATCCCAACCTGAGTCTGGCTGGGAAGCCCAGCCTCCTCAAGCCCCAGCACACATCTATATTCCAGCCCCCATGTTCCCTGTGGGGGTGGTTCATGCCTTCACCCACTGAGTTTATAGGTCAAAGGACTGGCCCCTTCCCCCTCTCCCTCCCCAGGGCCCTTTCCCCACCCAGGCGGTTTCCTGGCAGCCGGAGGCCCTTCAGTGTGGAGTTGCCCTTCATAGCAGCAACCATCTCAGGCAGAAATTGGGCTGGGCGCTTCTCAAACAGACGGCAGAAGGAGAAGGTAATCTCTGTGAAGAAAAATTAGAATAAATTCTGATGGCTGCATTAGGACTGGTGCTGCCCCTCCTGCCCAAGTTGGCCTTAGCAAGTGATGTGAACATTTTATACAGGCCCAGAAAGAGAAAGGAATTTGTCTGAGACCTCTTAAATGAGGGTTCAAACCAAAGACTGGCCTTGATGTTCACTGTAGGCAGGGTCTCTAAATGGACAATTCTCCACTCACTTCCTTCTTTCCCTCTATCCACTGACCACCCTTTGTGCAAGAGTGGGGATTAGAGACAAGTCTATGAGAGCCTGACATAGCACATTTATCCCTACCTACTACCACCATTTGTGCCAGCCACTGAAAGGTAAGAAAAACTTGCTTGAGACACTCTGAAAGTGAGTAATTTCCCATGTTTAGTATAGGAAGAGTTGAGTTTGGGACCTTTTAGAAGGAAGGTCATGTAGGTTCTGTATTTTATAGCTGAGGACATAAGGCAAAGAAAAGAACAGTGGCTTGCTCATTCAGTGGTAGAACCATGTGAGAACTGGATGAAGAACTCACCTTGAAGAGTCAGATTCTGTAGCAAAAAGAGCACCTCACTCTGACAGTCAGCAAGATTCATGTCATGGAAGCTCAGCCTCTTCAGGACTAGGTTGTACTCTGGATGGAGGCAAAGGCCATATGCCTTAGCTTTCCCAGAGAACAATGCAAGGTCCCCTCCTCCCTTTTCCCTTTACCGTTTCAGCTGGGTCCTACCTTTGAGTGTCTGCAACACAAGTCCAAAATCCTGGGGAGAGGCAAAGGTGGCACTATCCAGGGACAGCTGCTGCAGAGAACCTGAGGCCTTTAGGACAGAGCACAGCAGTGGGGCTGGCTGGGCTCCCCGTGGAAATCCCATCTCCAACTGTTCCAGGCAGTTTTCTAGATATGGCAGAGAGAAGATTCCAGCTGGCCATCTCTACTACACTCCCATCCTATCCTTGAGGGGTTCACTAAAAAACCATCTATTCATCTACTTGCCCTTGAGTGCCCGCTATATGTTAGGTACTCTGGTAGGTTCTGGGAATGAGCACTAAATAGGAGATGTAGACCTTGTCCTTATGGAGCCTTTAGTCCAGGAAGACTACTCGGTCACAGGCAAATACATGGTATGCAGAGTGGTGGGATAGGAGACCTAAAGGAACTAAGGGAACATACAGCAAGGGGACCTAACCAAGCCTAACAGTCAGGTCTGGATTCAGACTCCTTTTCTGGAGACTGATCTGCCACGGTCACTCCCTACTGGATTTGTGGTCTGGACCCTGTCCAGCCCATGGTTATTTTTAAGAATGGTAGTCTAGAGAGGGAACAGGTTTCAGGCAAGCCAGAAATGAGTGGTGTCAGGCCAGGATTAGAGGTCTTCCCACCTTCTCCACAGAAATGCACCTATACATCTGTGTAAAGATGCATGCAGGTACACACACACAGTGCTTCACCTGGTATCTCCTCATCCCCAATTATGTGGGTAGGGGGCCCTGCGTTTCCTGGCACAGCAGGGTTGTCCCTCTGGCTGGGGTGGTCGACACGGATAGAGAGGACCCTCAGGAGGGGCAGAGCTCGCACAATAGCACGTGTCAGCTCCAGGATGGGCAGTGGTGAGAACAGGTCACTGAAATGCAGGGCACGGAGGCGGCATCCAGCCTGGCCTGACAGGGCCCGCAGGCTGTCCAGCAGGCGGAAGATATTAGAGCCCAGGCCTATGGCAGGAAAGAGATTAGATCAGTCATGTGGAGTGTCAGCAGGGATAATATTTGGAGACAACTCCAAATACTTCTATTAACTACCAAATCTCTCCAGCTTTGGATCAGATTGTTTAAAATCACTTATCTCAACTATTCATCCATTGACTTTCTTTTTCCTCAGGTAGCCAGAAAAACTGATGTGCACTGTCCTGGGCCGTGCCCTCAAGCATCAGTCAGGGCAGAATCACAAAACAGAAGATACAATGGGGCAGGACAGCATATGGCTGCCAGCTTAATGATAGGCCCAGACAGCTGCAGAGGTCTCTGGACTTTTCCTATAGGTCTTGGGAAATCTAAAAACTAAGCAAGAGTGACAATGGCCCACTAAGGAATACTTTAAAAGATAAAACTGAGTGGGAATGGGAAAGAAAAAGAACCATGTCTCCCACAGAAGGAAGTTAGGATCCAGAAAGGCTAGGGCAGTTGCTTAATGCCACAAAGCAAATAATTACTTGGACTGATCTCCCCTGGGACTGAACAGGCTCTTGTTGATTTATTTATTCAACTAAACCTTACATAGCACCAAGTAAATAGGGGTTTTTGCTAGACAGTAGTAGCAGATTTTGTTCCTGACTATATAGCCTGTTAACAAAAACATGATGGGAACAGGGAAGAGAGTGCTGTGAAGTACAAAGGGTGGGTATTTAATACCCCAGGCCAGCTTACATCAGTAAAGGCTTTCTAGCTGAGTCCTAAAGAACATAAGGACACAGGCTTAAAGAAGGGTGAAAAGTGATTGTGACAGAACTCAGTATATATAAAAGCCTGAAGGAGAAAAAGTGGCAAGTTTCAAGAACTGAAAAAAAATTCAGTGTGGCTGATGTGTAAAAAATGAGAGGAAAGTGTTAAGGACACAACTATAAAGGTAAATGGGTAAGAACCTGAAAGACCTAAGTCAAAAGCTTGGTGGCAGGAAGCCATTGAAGGTTTTTTTTTTTAATGAGTGACATAGACATTTAAAAAAAAATTCTTGGGCTGCAGTGTAGACAATGGGTTGTACAGGGAGTACAGAGTAGGAGAACTGTCAAAACGATAGAGCTAGGTGAGAAGTAATAGTAGCCTGCATTAAGGATGTGGAGATAAGAGAAGTGGGTTTGAGAGGAAGATTGTAAAGATAAGACCTGGTACTTGTATGTGAAATAAAAGAATCCAGGTTTCTTTTAGGCAACTGAGTCACCTGTGCTTTCACTGATTGAGAATGGAAGGAGGATCAGTATACATCACTCAGGTTGGGAGCTTATGGTTTATGAAGTATTATCTAGTGATCAGCTGAATAAATGGGTCAAGAGTTTAGGAGAAAGACCTGGGCTAATGTCATAGAATGGGGAATCTTCAGCATAGCTGGCCTCCGAAACCAAGGGAATGGACAAGGAAGCACATGTAAAGTAGAGCTCTGAGGAATTCTGAACATTAACAGGTAAGAGAAGTAATGTCCAGAGGAGGAGAAAAAAATCAGAACATTTTGAGGTAGCAGAAATGAGAGCATTTCATGAAAGAGACTACTTAATTGCAAATGCTGCCAATAATTCAATGTAAGGTGGGACTGAAAAGTATATATTGGACTTAGCAACATGGAGGACCTTGGTGACCTAGGTAGTGGGCTATAAAAGAGGAGACAGCACAGATGACTCTTAAGGGGATCTGTAAAGGGCAGGAGAGAATAAGACAGTAGTTAATATGTGATGGAGTTGGTGATAAATATTTGGTAGATACCTAACTTAATGTTTAAATGGGGGAGAGACTGGAGAGAAGGAATGCAGCATTAAGTAGTGGTTTAAAAGCATGAATTCTGGAATCAGGTTGCCTGGATTTGAATCCTGGCTCTACAATTTACTAACTAGGTTAATCCTGGGCAAGTTTCTTGTCCTCAGGATTGATGCAAGGGTTAAATTAGCTAATATGAGAATACTTTAAATACACCAGATATGTACTAACCAATATATAAAAGTCAGCTCTTATTACTAAGGCATTTTAGAATTGAAACAAGCTTTCCTAAGGTGAGTATGGATCCAGAGCACAGGTAGAGTGAACTTTAGATAGGATGGCGATCTCTCCCATTGTAAAGACAGTAAAGAGTACAGGTGCAGGAAAATTTATAGGCTGGTTAATAAATTGAAGTAGATGTGTGATGGCTTCTATTTTGTCTGAAATAGGAGGTGAGCACATCTGCTGAAGAAGGAAATGAGTTTGGAAGTGGTACAGGAGGAATGGGAGCTGATGTAAACACAGGATTCACATGAGACTGATAACTGTGCATGTGCGGTAGCACCATTCTGCACACTTGTGTGATTTTCTCTAGCAGTCCTCAGCAACCTAGGCAGATTGCTGGATTTGACCAGAGTTGAAGTTTGGCTAGCTGGGTCCAGCCACATGGGAAAAAAGTGAGGACTGCTTTGCAGGTTGCTGGTCTCATAAGTGTCCCACACCTTGTCTGTAGAGCTTTCATATAACTGGTGGGATCCAACCTTAGCCTTGGCTGGGCCTGTAAACACTATGCCCTAGGACTGCCTACCGTATGTAAAATTTACTCATTTTTGAGATTCTTACTGCCTCTCAAGAACCCTGCTTCCAAATGTAAGTCAAGCCTGGACTCCTGTTCACCTTCCATAGCACTGAGTCTGCCACTATTTCGTATATGTGCCTTCTTGCTTCCCTTGAGGCAGGTAGAGGCACATCTCCAGCTTCCTGATTATACTCCCTATTCCCCTCCACAGGATTTGGACACACAACTGGTACTGCTGAGAGACCCAAACTCTTCCCCTTCAGAGCACTCACCATTATAGGAGAGTGTGAGGCTCTCCAAAGACACCCAGGAGCTCAGCAGGTGGCACAGTGTTAGAGCTGCCTCTGTGGAAAGCGGAACTGTGAATAGCTCCAAAGTGGAAATGCTGCGGAATCGTTGGGAGGCCTCCAGTGCTGGAAGCCCCAGGCAGCTGAGATCTGATCCATCCAAAGCTCCACAAGCCACTTCCCCTATTTCCATCTCTTCCCCATCCTCCTTCTCACCAGCCACAATGAAAACAAAGTCATACAGGTCTTCAGACTCTGCACCAGACCCTTGATGGGTGCGAGCACCCTTCTTCCCTGCAGCTCGCTTAAAACGCTTTAGGGGCTTAGGCTGTGGAGCTGAGCTAGCTGAAGCCCGTTTGGATGAGGATGTGGAAGAAGAGGCAGAGGCAGAGGAGGTGGTGGCTGGAGCAGAGGGTGGCCGCTTGGGGCCAGGAGCCTCATGGGAGGTGGCTGGAGGGTGCAGCTCCCTCTTAGGGTCTGTCCCGCCTGCTGCCAGGCTCTCCTGTGTGCTCCGGCGTGTTACCCGCGTGGCAGGTGCAGCTCTGGTCGTCTGCTTGGCTTCACTCTTCCGCCGGGAGGCCATCAGGGCTGCAGCACATCGCTCAGCAGCATCCCGGCGAGGCCTGCGTGAGCCCAGCAGAAGGGACCCTTCATCTCGGGATGGGGCCCGGCCCCGGGAGGCCTCTCCACAGAGGCGGCAGGGTGGGCCACCAGGGCCTTGCTGCCAGAAGCCAGCACTCATGGTGAGGATAAGGATGAAGAGGGCTGACTCGGGCACAGGCCAGGAGTACAAAGACACCTGGCTGACAGCCCCATGGTGTATAAGCTGATGCAACAGCTGCCGAAGTGACTGCTGAGCAGCCACATCAGAAAATAACAGGTGGCGGAACTTGAGGGTGTGCAGGGAACTGGCCAAGGTCTCCAGAACCCTGCGGTTGGGCTCAGCCACCAGCTCAGTGGCACCCTGCAGCATATTGCAGATGGTGAGCTGCCGGACATGGCGGGAGCTGTGCAGGAGAGGTGAGAAACGCTGGTCACAAAGACGCCTGTCAGAAGACACATCAATGGTTCCACGCAGAACATGGGAAAAAAAGGCCTCCATAAACTTGGCCCGCCAACAGGTCACGCTCTGAAAGCAGAGAACATGGCAGACAGCTGTGATACTAAGAGTGCTATACTTACAGAACTATTGTCACCCCAGTTAGCTTCTAATAGCTAATTATTTACTGAGCCAGGCAACATTTTAAATAATTTATTACAAATTAATTTAATCCTCATATCTTTGAGGTGCGTACTATTAGCCTCATTTTACAGGTAAGAGAGCCAAGGCACAAAGGTTGTAATTTCCCGTGGTTACACAGGTAAGTGACAGAATCAAGATTTGAACTCAGGAAATTTGGTTCCAGAGACTATTGTTACATAGTGAGTCTCAATTCCAGCAGTCACTCAGTCCTGTAAAAACTCTTCTGTTTGTTTCTAGAACCTGATCCCAACTTTCCATTCTTACCACTGCTATCTTTATTCAGACTTTAACATCTCACACTACTTCATTATTAGCCTCCTGATTGCTCTCCCTTTTTCCCTTCACAAACATTTGCATTAAATCCACTGGATTCATCTTTGTAAAACATGTCTGCTTTAAATGCCTCCACACACCCCCTGCCGAACACATTTCTTCCCATTGCCTATGGGTAATGTGAAGTTCCTTACCCTGGCAGGGAAAGCCCTCTACAACATGGCCTCTGCTTACCTGAGGAACTTTATCTCTACATCTTGCTCATGTGACTGCTTTGCTCTGGCCATACTGGTCACTTTGCTAACCCAAAACTGCCTTCTATGTCCTTTCCTACATCTGCCAGAAATGCTCACCATTGCCAGACCACATAGACTTCTCAAAGGACTTACTAACATTTCCTTCTTTGAGGATGTTTCTCTCTAAGGCTGTCTCAGTGTCTGTCTCTCTGTACCCCTATTCTCCCACCTCTTCTGTGAAACAACTCTGATAATGTTGACAACTCACGTCTTAGATTTTGTTAGACATGTCTCATGGTGGTGTTTCTTTACATGTGCACCTGTCTGATCCCAACTACATTAGACATTACTGGAGAGCAGAGGCCAAATCATAGATTTTTCTCCGAGACAATAGTTACTTACTTTGATAGATAGGAGACTTCAGACTATGCTGATACATTTTATAAGAACTCTGAATGCAAGTGATTTTCAACCTCTGGTACACATCAGAATTTACTGTGGAGCTTTTTTTCCCCCACAATTCCTATGCCAGGTACCCTAACTCAGTACCTGTTGTTACATCTGAGGTAAGAACTATGCATCTATTTTTTTAAACCTCCCCTAGATTATTCTGTATATCAGAGGTTAGAAATTACTTCTACCTATCCCAAAAGAGCACCCTGAGACAAAGACTTCCCTAAATCCCCATTCTCTCCTAAGGTGAAGTAGAAAGTCTGCTGAGTTTGATACAGGTGCCAACTCTGCTACTATACTCTGGACCTCTCTGAACCTCTTTCAACATGTTTGTTGTTAAGATCAAATGAGACAGTGCAAGTTAAAGCATTTTGTAAACTGTAAAATGCAAAATATTACTTCTGCTGCTACTAATGATAATAAAAATGGGCAATGAGAAGTGTTATTGGTGGAAGCAGAACCTGTTAAAACAGGGCGCTTAACCAGCCTGAAGCAAAGGTAGTGGGCGTTGGAGGTTCCCCAAGACTAAGACAGTTCTCTTTGGTATTTCCCTGCCCTTGTGTATTCTCATACCAGAGGGACCCTCAATTTATATCTGAGGTTCTTGGCAGGAGTGTCACTCCCTTTGCCTCAGCTGTATTCCCTATGACTGCCTGCAGTGGTAATTAGGAATGACTTCTAGTGGTTGGGTTAACTGAATGGCAGCAACAAGACAGAAGGCCCTCTCTCACCAGCAGCAGTGTAAGGCATTAGGAGAGTAGGAAAACATATCTGGCAACCAAATCTCTACTCAGCCTCAAGTGGAAGCAGAGAGGGTATTCCTGAATCTATCAAATTCTATCTTACTCTATCACTTTTCCTATACATTTCTGACCTATGCTCGCAGTTCCGAAAAACACTTGCATAAAATCCTACCAAGGCTTCAACTTCACAAGTGAGATAGTTAGATGTTTATTTTAAGATCTGGGCCTAAAATATGGACAAAGAGGTGAACCAAGATATTGTGGCTATATGTCTGACCATAGGCATACAGAATATATAATTTAGATAACATTGTACTGGCTGATGAAGACAATGGGACAGATTATTTGAAATTGGAACGCCCCAGACACAGCATAGCTGCAGTGAGAGCAGCATGACATGGTGATTAGGAGCATGCACTCGAGCTGGGCTGCTTCAACTTGAATCCTAAGTCAGCCATTCACAAACTGTAAACTTAGGCAAGTCACTTCACCTCTTTCTTTCTCTTTCATAGTTGCTTGGTCATGAAGTTTATTACTTTCTTTATCTGAAAAATCATCCTAGAAAACTGTCACATCACCTCTTTCTGCCTGAGTTTCATCGTCTGTAAAATAGGATGACTATACCTACATTAGAATTGTTGTGAGGATTAAATGAGTATGTGAAGTTTGTTATGACAACTATCTCAGTGGTTTCTCTCTCATGAGTTAATGAACAGACAACAGTTCACTGCATTTTATTCTGTAATTACCTTTTAGAATAATCTATGCTAAAACTTCACAGCTGAAAAATAGCTATGATCTAGTCCAAGCCACTCATTTTGTAGGCATGTACACTACAGTTCAGACAATGCAAAGTGATTTAAATACTTTTTTTTTGGGTGAGAGCATGGGAAATGAGGCACTACTAAAGAGATGAAATGACATTTGCCAACCAGCACAACACTTGGTACACTAGCAATGGGCTGGTAGCTTAGGCACTGGTGGAGAGGAAATAGTCTCTGTATAAACTAGGGAGGGCTAAATATTTTTCTTATACTAAACTGTTAGAGCCAGCAAATGTTTATAAACTATATATTATCTACTATGTTTTTCTGCTAACAAATATTGTTTGTGAAAAGATAAATAAAAGATTGTGTGTAAACCAATTCTTTGGAGTACATAGGTATATGTGAACTACTATAGATATTTGTTTTTATAACACTGAGACAATTCTGAACAGTTTCAAATTCTGGGCTTTTTAAACATTATACCACCATGTCATTAAACATTTTTACTACCACATATTTAAATATTTTTAGAATAGGACTTAATATTTTGGAAATACGGATGTACTATATTTAATAATTCTTGTATCGAACATTTAAATTGTTTCTAGATTTTTTTTTGTTTTAGATATATCTGGAAATAAGTCTTCATTGGTATCTCAATTTTTATATACTACATATTCTAAGAAGTAGTCTCGCAAAAGTTTGAATATTTTAAAGATTCTTGCAAATTACTACCAGACTGCCCACCAAGAAGTTAAAACATTTCTGCTCCAATCAAGAGCATACTAAAATGCAAGTTTCACCCACCCCTAGAATTACCTTTTAAAACAAAACCAAGACTTTACTCATTTAAGAGGTACAGTTTTAGTTCCCCATTTTTTATTATTAATGAAATTGAACATTTCTCGCTTCAATTTCTCACTTTATTGGAGATTTTTATATATTTTGTGACTTGTCCAAATCTTTACTCATTTTATTCTACTGGGATGTTTGCCTGTCTTATTCTCTATACCCTTTGTTTTGCAAATGTTGTTGCAAACATTCTTTCCCAGTTTATGTACGTCTTAAATTGTGTTTACAAGGTGGCATTTTTTATGGTCAAATACAGCCATATTTTCTTTTCTGGTTGGGTCCATTTAATAATTAGTACTCTCTAAGCTCTAGAGTCATTCTTCAGTGAGATCAGTTAATATTCCCCAGATAAAGAGGAGTAGCACATGTTTTTATTATGCTAATCATTTGTAATCATGTGTAAGATTCACTTTAGCATGCTGAAAGGCCCAGGCCTATGTGCTGTCTTTCCTCTACAGACCTAATGAGGTGATTTGCAAACTGGGCAACTAATTTAGCATGCCGGCCCAGCTGTAAACAACAGTAAAAGGCAAGAAGGATTCCACCTTAAAGGTAAGATTGCATTTTAATACCCAGGTAGTTAAGTAAGATTTTTAACTTACTGTCTTGCCAATCAATGGGTTTCAGCCCCCAGCAAGTTCACTATGGATTCAGTGTGACTAAAGAAATAAATGACAGTAAAACGTTTCTTTGGGGTGAAAGGGTTTATTACCTGGCTTGTTCTCCTGGTGATAGGTCGAGCACTAGAGTCTCTGCCTCCGCCCAGAGTACTGGGCCGAGTTCTCTATATAGTGCAATAATAGCTTATTGCCTACAGGTGTGGAAGCAGCAGCCTAGCAACAGGCCAGTTACATCATCAAGTGGTTTAAGTTCAGTGAGGATCCTGGCCATAGGAACCCCAACTTCCCCACACTTACTTACTCTTTAGCAAACAGACAATACCTCAGCCCACCTTGGGGGCTGGGCAGGCAGTGTTTGATATGCTCCCAGACCAAGACGCCAGTATCTCAGGGAGAAATCATAAGAGCAGAAGTTCCTTGTGTTAATTCTAAATATTCAGGGACCGCACCACTTAAACAAGTATACATCCCTAAGCCTTTTTCTTCACGTTCCCAAAAATCCTCAACTGTCTATAAAACCCCTAGACAACGCACAGCTACGGGCTCTCTTGTCCCCTCCTGGCATGAGCCAGCTCTGTCTTCTCACTTTATCTCTAAATAAAAGCCTCTCCCTGGCTCTCCTAAAAAAAATAAATAATAATAAAATAGATAAATAAAATAATAATAATTAGCACTCTCTACCTTGGGATTAGATAACCAGTCACTTTTATTTTTTTAGTTGTTTTGTGCTTTTACTTTTTACCATTTAATCTTTAATTAATATAGAAATGAAGTATATTGTAAAGTGAAGCTCTAACTTTATTTTTCCCAAGTGGTTAACCAATAAGTAGAAAACCATTTATTGAATAATCCTTCACTTCCCCATTGCTTTGTCTCCAGAATACCTATTTTATTCTACAGATCTATTAATGCACACACACTAGTACTATACAGTTTGAAATACTATTGCTTTATAAGAACCAGGGCCTATGTCTATCTTGCTTACCTTTTATCCCTAGAATCTAGCATAGTGCCTGGAACTGTGCAGGCACTCAATAAGTTTCTGAATTACGAATGAAGTGAAGGTTCCTGTTGTGACAGTGGGAAGCTGAAGATAACCTCTGGAATGGATATACTTCAAGTTGGGACTTCTGTCTAGGTGACTGTTAGGCCGCCTAGCCTGGGGCTTCCTAAATGTTCTGAAATGCTCTGAAATAAGAAAACATGATAACATTCTTTTCCAGGAAGGCTTGGGATGTTCTGAAAAAACTTTCTCCAAGAAAAAGATACTACAATCTCCATCATCTGTTGGTCAACCATACTACTTGGGAAACACTGGGACAAAGTGAATCTCATGTTTCTTTTAAGGTTGATGGAAGCCATTACTGTTTTCTAATATTCTTGTGTCCACTTCTCATAAGGCCTAAATCCTATACATAGTCCTGAGGATTTTGTTGGGCTTCAGTGTCACCATACTGAACTCCAAGGTTTGTGTTCAGATCTGAAAGTGGAAAAGCTGAAGGATATGGGACTGAATGTTACTGAACCCAGTGCATCTCCAGAAATTAAGTATCCAATTCATGATAAGAGCTTGTTTTCTTGTCATTTGGCCTCATTCACCATATAAAGCCCAGTTCAAATACTACTTCTAGGAAAACTTTCCTGCTCCCTTCTCTCTCAACCTCCTTGCTTCTATCACACCACTTATCCTACCAAAAATGATGTATCTGTTTGCAGATTTCTCCGCTAAACTGGTAGTTCCTCAAGATTAGTATCTGTACTTCCAATATCTAGCATTAGAACAGGTATGTGTGAAGTTTTGGTAATTGTTTATTGAACTCAATCTGTCCTGCCACCTAATTATGGAACAGCAAAAGAAATTATGCTTAAATGAGAGTTCCAGTGAGTTATATCTGGACCAATGAATAACAGAATCTTAGAGCTAAAAGAAGCCCTAAAAGTCTATTTGTCGAACCTTTCTTACAATGCTTTATTTCCTGTTTAATACCCTTGTGTCAAGTAGTTATCCATACTCTATTTAAAGACTCACTGATGGGAAACTTTATTACTGTTGGAATTAGCTTGTTTCATCATCAGTAAGTTCAGAGTTTAAAAGTTCTACATTCAGCTTAGCAAAAATGTATCCTCTTTTAGCTTCTACCCAGGATAAGTCTATTCATCCCTTTTTCATGTGACAACCATTCATATTTCTAAACAGTTTGTTTCCCAAGACTTCTCTTTTTTGGGAAAATCATCTCCAGTCTTCCAACTGTGACTCACATGATGTAGCTTTGACTTCTTTCTCCATATTCCAGGGGACGCCTTATCACTGCAGAGCCAGGCAGGTCTATGATCCCCCTGGTCCTATATTAATTCACACAGCTCAGGGTACAGTCATTAAATGAGTGGCTTCACCACGGTCAACTAAACCCCCTTAATCTTCTTAACACAAGCTGTTACTCAGCCATGGTGATCCCTCCACCTCTTACCCTGAGGTCACACTGTTGGAGTTTAGACTAAGGGGAAGAGTTGTTTTTTTCTATTAAATTTCATCTTGTTAAGGCATCTAGATTGCTAAGGAAGAAGCTAAACTGTTCCTGTTTGCAGATGACATGACATTGTACATAAAAAAACCCTAAATACACCCCAAAACTACAACTAATAAATCAGCAAAGTTGCGGGATATAAAATTAAAACACAGAAATCTATGGCATTCCTATATACTAACGATGAACTAGCAGAAAGAGAAATCAGGAAAACAATTCCACTTACAATTGCATCAAAAAGAATAAAATACCTAGGAATAAACCTTAGCAAGGAGATGAAAGACCTATACCCTGAAAACTAAAAGACACTCATGAGAGAAATTAAAGAAGACACCAATAAAAATATATCCTGTGCTCATGGATAGGAAGAATTAATATTGCCAAAACGGCTATCCTGCCTAAAGCAATCTACAGATTCAATGCAATCCCTATCAAAATACCAACAGCATTCTTTAACAAACTAGAAAAAATAGTTATAAAATTCATATGGAACCACAGAAGACCCTGAATAGCCAAAACAATCCTGAGAAGGAAGAATAAAGCTGGGGGGATTATGCTCCCCAACTTCAAGCTCTACCACAAAGCCACAGCATAGTCAAAACAATTTGGTACTGGCACAAGAACTGACCCATACATCAATGGAACAGAACAGAGAGCTCTGATATACTCAAACATATACGGCCAATTAATATATGATAAAGGAGCCATGGATATACAATGGGGAAATGACAGCCTCTTCAACAATTGGTGTTGGCAAAACTGGACAGCTACATGTAAGAGGATGAAACTGGATTACTGTCTAACTCCATACACAAAAATAAACTTGAAATGGATCAAAGATGTGAATGTAAGTCATGAAACCATAAAACTCTTGGAAGAAAACATAGGCAAAAATCTATTGAATAGAAACATGAGCAATTTTTTCCTGAACACATCTCCTCGGGCAAGGGAAACAAAAGCAAAAATGAACAAATGGAACTACATCAAACTAAAAAGCTTCTACACAGCAAAGGACACCATCAGTAGAACAAAAGACATCCTACAGTATGAGAGAATATATTCGTAAACGACATAACCAACAAGGGGTTAACATCCAAAATATATAAAGAACTCACATGCCTCAACACCCAAAAAGAAAATAACCCTATTAAAAAAATGGGTGGAGGATATGAACAGATACTTCTCCAAAGAAGAAATTCAGATGGCCAACAGGCACATAAAAAGATGCTCCACATCACTAATTATCAGGGAAATGCAAATTAAAACCATAATGAGGTATCACCTCACACCAGTGAGGATGGCCAACATCCAAAAAACAAGGAACAACAAATGTTGGCGAGGATGTGGAGAAAGGGGAACCCTCCTACACTGTTAGTGAGAATGTAAATTAGTTCAACCATTGTGGAAAGCAATATGGAAGTTCCTCAAAAAACTCAAAATAGAAATACCATTTGACCCAGGAATTCCAATCCTAGGAATTTACCTGAAGAAAACAAGATCCTAGATTCAAAAAGACATATGCACCCCTATATTTAATGCAGTACTATTTACAATAGCCAAGATATGGAAGCAACCTAAGTGTCCATCAGTAGATGAATGGATAAAGAAGATGTGGTTCATATACACAATGGAATTATTATTCAGCCACAAGAAGCAGAAAAATCCTACCATTTGCAACAACATGGATGGAGCTAGAAGGTATTATGCTCAGTGAAATAAGCCAGGAGGAGAGAGACAAATACCAAATGATTTCACTCATTGTGGAGTACAACAACAAAGTAAAACTGAAGAAACAAAACAAAAGCAGACTCACAGACTCCAAGAAGGAAAGACTCCACCAAAGGGAAGGGGGTGGGGAGGGTGGGTTAGGAGGGAGGGAGAAGGGGATTAAGGGGCATTATTATTAGCACATATAATGTAGGGGGGTCACGGGGAAGGCGGTATACATAGAGAAGACAAGTAGTGACTCTATAGCATCTTACTACACTAATGGACAGTGACTGCATTGGGTGGAGGGCTTGATAATATGGGTGAATGTAATAACCATAATGTTGGTCATGTGAAACCTTTATAAGATTGTATATCAATGATACCTTAATAAAAATAAATTCATCTTTTTAGTTTGACCATTGCTCCAGTCCTGTCAAGACCTCTTTGAATCTGGGTTCTACCACCCACTGTGATTACTACCTTTCCCTGTTTTGTGTCACCTGCAAACACAGTGAGCAAGCAAGTCAGTGACAAATGCCAAAGGGAGAAAACCTTGTGACAAGCCATCAGAGCCTTCCCAAATTCTTTCCTTCTTTGCCCGGGCACTTCACCAGGACCCAGCTTGTTTGTGTTTGCTATTCCTGTTTCCACTGCCAAAGTCAGGCCAGAGTTCTACCTGGTGCCTTAACTTACTTCCAAACTGGAAGGCCTTGTCTTCATCAGCTCATCCCATAGACGGCGCCAGATGGCCTGAGTGGAGAGGCCTATAGAGAGAAATATCACATTTACTTGGCTGCTCTTGGCCACTATGAGTGAAATAGATCAGCCTATGAGTGAAATACATCAGCCTTTTGATGTTGTCCTTCTCTGGGTTCACAGGAGTAATACAGCAGAGTGGTAAAGAGCACTGGCTCTAAAGACACTGGCTGGCTTTAAATATCAGCAAACTACACTCTGTGACGTTGGGCAAGTTACTTCATTTTTCTGTATCTGTTTCTTTATAAAATGTAGTTAATGATATCTGTCTCACAGAGGTATTGAAAAGATGAAATAAGTTCCTCTAGGTAAGTGTTTAGGATAGTGCTTGGCACATCAGGGTTAAATAAATGTTAGGTGTTAACAGATATGTCCAGTGAGGGGTCTGGGAGGCAGCTTGGTAAAATAGAAAAATTAAGATTCAAAAGTTGTAGCTTCTAGTCTGGCTTTCTTACTACTTGTGTGACTGTGGTCTCATTTTTATTAGTGTAACAGTGATCATATACTTGCTTTGTATTTCACTGAGCAGTGTGAGGAATAAGATAAGTAGGTGTGAGGGTATTTTTTGAAAAGCATAAAGTGCTATGCAGGTATCAGGTGTAATATTTACCTGAAAAACATCACGGTGACTTGCTTACAATCACTGACTGAGAAAGAGACAGAAAGACACTCACCTTTCTTGAGGGCAGTTTCCTCAATCCTCTCCAAGTAATATATATTGAGCAGAGGCAAGATGCTTTGAAGTATTGGGCCTGGAAGGGCTACAAAAACCAAAACACAAAATTTATTTTTTTCTTCCAGGGTTCCAAACATTATTTATTCTATCGGAAAGGAAAACAGAAGGGCAGACTTCTCATTTGACAAATGGAACCTGTCGAAGCTAACCTAAATCTAATGCAAACTCTGGTAAACTTATCTTCAACCACTTACTTAGTTGGCAGCTGGAATTTCAGGGGTAGGAACATCTTTAAGGGTGAGATAATCCCACAAAGTAAGCTGATAGGCTCATTTAGAAGCTGGTCAGTTCACTTCTGCCCAAGCATAATGAACCATTCTGCACTTAAAAGGTCCTATTGAATATGTGTGATAAAAAGGTCCTTCATAATCTAGGCCCTAGTAACTTCAGCTCCCTGCTTTGCCTCCTATACTTCAGCCACACCAAACTACTTTTTTCACTTACCTAACATGTTGTGCTGCTTTCTGTCTCTGCCTTTGTCATGTTGTTTTCTCCACCTGAAATGTCCTTGCCACTTTCAGCATATCAACTGCTCATCCTTCAAGTATCACATGCCCCTTATTAAGACTGAGTTCCCTCCCCACTCTTCCAGATTGGCCACTTCCAACCTTTGGGCCCCCACTATACCCTAAACTAGTACCTTCTATGAAGAATAAAATAGGCTCTACACTTTAAATTCAGTATACCTTAAAAACAAAACCTGCTCTTACTGACTTCCCTAGATCTGAGAGGCATTATAGTATTATGGCTAAATGGTTTACTCTTTAGAAATGGACAAAACCAGGTGAAATCCTAATTATACCACTTAGTCAATTGTGAACCCTTGAGCAAATTAACATCTTTAAGCCCCAATTTCTTCGATTTTAAAATGGAGATAGTAATAACCTCGTAATATTGTTGTGAACATTAAAGGAGATTGTGCTTATAATCTTTTAAGACCATATCTGGTCTTAATAAGCTCTGTAGATGTTGTCTATTATTATTCTGTCAAAAGCACCTCTGCCCTGATGAGAACAAGTCTAAGATCCTGGGATATACCATATCTAAGAAAAATCTTTCAAAAATCATTCCAGGATCTCCTTGTATCTTTACTTGTGGAACAACTGAATCTTGATATCCAAGAGTCTAGTACAATTCTTTTTAAGTAGTAGGTACTCAATGTACCTGGTGAATGAAAGCATTAACTGCCCATCCTATTATATCAATGTAGGCTCTCTACAGCACTCAAAGCCCAACTCCATATTCTGGCATTCATGGTGTAACACACCTATCTGTATTTCTCCATTGTATCCTTTCCTGCTGCCTCTACTCACTTTCCCTGCTTGTCCCCCACAAACACACTAATTCACTACCTTCAGGAAGCCTTTCCTGGCTGTTAGTCTACACTGAGACCTTCCTCCAAAATAGCATTGCTTAGCAGGCCTCTTACTTGGCCCTTCAAAAAGCCTAACTTGATACAGCTTTTTTGTGTGACTGTTTACCTGGGCTAGGCCCATAGGAGCTCCTCCTCTCTCCCTCTAATCTGCTCCCCTCTGTTTAGCCATCCCCTCTCACAGCCACAGGATTCTCATCCCCTATTATCCACTAACTCCTCTCTTCATTTCTCCATTTGTCCTAAGGCTTTTTCTTTCTTCTTTCCAGTCTATACCTTTAATGCTTCCCGCTTCCCAACTTGGGCCTCCAGAGCCAGTCCTCTTCCCTCCTAGCCAGGTTTAGCATCCTAGAATCTCCATGCTGACACAGCCAATCCTGCCCAGAACTTTTCTGAGGCCCCTGCCCAGCTCCATTGAAACTTTTCTCCTATTCCCCATGGGTCTGCCCGACCCTTCCCTTCTAAGCAGTTGGCACAGGGCCCCCCACAATCCCCTCCCTCCGCCAGGCCTGAGGACATCTGTCTTTTCCATAACTGTGTGGAAGTCACTTGGGCCTCCCCACATCCCTGTGCCTCCTAACAACCCTACACAGCCTTGGGCTTATTCCTGGAGGCCCAACCTCCAAAACCCAGGGCCCTTCCCCCATATTTGCCTCCTCATGGTATAACACCAACCCCCCACTTCCCAGGCTCTCAAGCCCTCACTCCTGACCTTACCAGGGACTTCCTCCTGGCAAAATACTGAGGCCTTCTTTAGAACAACTCCCACGCACCTACCCAAGGCCCAAGGCCTGCCTGCGATCTCCTCACCCACTTCAGTCCTGGTCGCTAGACCCCATCCTCTCTCACCACCAGTCTGTCAGGCCCAAGGCCTCCCTTGTCCCCAGAGCGCTCACTTTCCTCTCTTGCACTCACAACGCGGGCCGGAGTTTTTCTCATCAGCTGCCAAGCTGTGACCGGCGGTACCCACCCCACAGCCCGGCCTCCTAGCGCCCAACCAGCGGCAGGCCTACTCTCCTGCATTACGTGACTCGCCCTGGCCCTCCATACTCCCGGGCCCCTCAGCCGAGCTGGTCGATTTGCCCTCCCCGGTTCACCATCCCAGCGCCTCAGCCCTCCTGCTTTCGCTGCTCCTGCTCACCCTGGGTGCCTCAAACTCTGGGCCCGGCCGCTCTGGGCCCGGCCGCTCTCAGGCCCGGGCCTCCTTTCACTCCCACTTAGACCAAGGCCTCCGGGCGGCGGAGTGCCCCTCTCCCAGTCCGGGATCCCCGGGCCATCGCCCGGCCTAGGGCCTCCTTGGCCCTTCCCGCCTGTCCGTCATCAGAGCCTCCCTCGATTGCTGCTGACCCCGCTCCAGGCCTCCCTTCACCGGCTCTCGGGCCCTGCCTCGTCGCTCAGGCCAATCCGAGTGGCCTCAGGCACTCCCTGCCCTGCCCGTCAGTCTGTCGCTCAGTCAATTTGGCACCCGAGGCCGCGGTCGTCAGTTCGCTCCCTTCAGCCCTGGGCCGTAGGACAGGCCTCGGCGACCGAAGCCTTTCCGTCAATCCCCCAGCCCCATTCCCTTGGTCTCCAATCCATTGGGCCACCCTTGCCCATCGGCGTATCCTCTGGAGTCTCGGCACCCATGGTTTGTCAGGCAGATCCCGGAGGCCCCGCGCCGTCAATCAGGTTAGGTGGCCCCGGGCCTGGCCTCCTTGCCTTAGACCGGGCCTTCCAACCTCGGGCCCCCGCCCCCAAGCAGCAGCGCTATCCCTGCCCGTGGGTTCGACATCCGAGACTCCCCAGCCGGCCCAGCCTGAGTGTCAGTTCGGTGGCCCCCGCCCGACCCGACAGTCTAGTTTCTCTCGCCCAGGCCCTGCTTGCTTCGCCCCAGACCGGGCCTCCTGGCCTTACCGCGCCCCCCCACCCCCCACCCGCCACTCCGCGCCGTGCCCCCCAGACAGGCCGCGGTGCGGGTCCACCTGCCGGGTTGGTCCTCGTCTTTACTCTGCCCAGCTTGGTCAGTCACGGAATCCAAGCTCCGGCCCAGCGATCTGGCTTCCCGTGTCCCGGGCTGGGCCTTGCCCCAGGCCTCCCGGCCTCGCCCCCCGCGCCCCCCGGCCGCTGGGCCGCCTCCGCTCGTTGCCAGAGGTAGCCCCTCACCCCGAGACTTACCCCACACCCCACTCTCCAGAACCCCCATGTGGGCGCTCACCGCCCGCCCGCACAGCTCGAACAGGGCGGGGGGAGCGCTGGGGCCTGAGGCCGAGCTCTTCGCTGGCGCCGCCTCCCGGGACGTGGCCTCCATGGTCGTTGCCGCCGCTACCTCACAGAACCAGCAACTCCGGGCGCGCCAGGCCTCGGGCGCCGCCATCTTGGGGAGGTGCGCGAGCCCGATAGTGACATCCTGGAACCGCCATCTTGAAAAGGTCAGCAGTTAGGATAGTACCATCCGCGATGTGGGTAAGAAGAGGAACTGCGCTAAAGGAATGTCGAAAAAATCTGCACAGTCTCCAAGTCTTTTAGAAGCTAATATATTAAATAAATTCATACATAAATATATTTGGGTCTTCCGCGACTAAGGGGCTATTTCTTAGTAAATTCTTCTCAAGTGCAAATAACAGCTCCCCCTATCTCCTGCCTGTGGACGGTAGTACGTGCCACTCGGAGCGTGTGTTAGCGACTACGACGAGTCTGCCGCACTTCCGGCTGGATCGCCGGATATCCGCTGAGTGACCCTTACAAGTCCTTCTTGATCCTGAAGTGGAATAGGTGCCGCTGTTGCCGCTGGTGTTGAATCTAGACCTGTAGCCGGACATGGGGCTGGAGGACGACCGAAGGATGCTTACTGGGTCCGGAGACCCCAAGGTACGGCGAGGTGATCGACTTGACCCTCCTCAGTGCTCTCAGGACCTAGCCCGCCAAAACACTCCCAGGGCCTTCTTGGGCCTGGTTCCCCTCAAGAGTTTGCAGGGTCGGGATAGCTGGTTCCCTCGACCCTTCCCCATAATTCGCCCATTGACCTTGGGCAAGTGGATGACTAGTCTTTGGGCCTCCTCCAGTTCATCAATGTGGGGAAGGTTTAACGAGAGCGAAAATGCTGTGTCGACTAAACTTTTGTAAAAATATTATCTATGTTTTTAGTCAGTCGTGTTGTGAGCCCCTAGTTTGACAGGTTTGGGGAGCAAGCCGACCAGCCCTACTCCTTACCTCGGCTTAGATGGGGAATCCCTGCGGCATCTTCTTCGGAAGTTCCGGAGATCTGGCCTTAGCCAAGCTTCTGTGAAAAAGTGGTTTCTTTTTCTTTGGTGGAGGTCGAAAGGAGGTATCTTTGGAATAAAGTAGAATGAAATGTGTCGTGTAGTTACGTGGTAATGAAAGAGGGAGGTCTTTCTCACAGTAAGAATGCCGATATAATAATTTATTGACTGCTTACTATTCCAAGTGCTCTATATGTACTAATTCATTTAAGCCACGTAGTAGTCCTATGAGGTAAGTATTAGGTACTGGTTTTTGTGGTGTTGCCATTTTATCGATGGGAAAACAAGTGTAGAAAAGCGAAATATCTAAATGTCTAAGGACACACAGCTAATAAATCAGAGCCAGGGATAGAACCCAAGCAGCATGGTTCCAGAGCGAAGACCTGGCCAGAGTGGTACAGGGCTTCACAGAAGTCAGCTACCTTTTTGTTTCTGACATTTCTTATAAATTTTTTGTTCTCTGCCACTTAGAGACAGTTATTCTGGGTTTATAGGTTCAGAGTGGTTGGGAATTGGTTTATCCCATAGTTTTTCCCTAGTCTTATTATTTTCAGAAAGAAGTGGAGCCACCCTCAGGAAGTTCAGCAGGAAATATACTAGGAAGTTCAGTAGGTCTCACCACAGCAGCGGATGGGAGAAAGAAAGTAAATAAGTAGTAAATCTTAAAATTAAGAAAACTGAAGAACCTGTGCCTCCTGGAGAGGAAATTTTTTATTGCACACGACCTTGATTTTGCTCATTGACTACAACTACATTTGCTCCACTACATGAAGTAGTCCATATTCATACTTGTTTTGGGGTTTGTTTTTCTAAAACATGCAGTGATACTTTTGACACAGTTATCAAAGACCAAATGATCAATGTAGTAGCATTGCTAATAGGAAAATGATAGAAATGTCTTGCTTCTAGAATACTAATTTCTGGTTTCTAATTCTGGCAGAATACGATCTCAATTTTTTGGAAAAAAATTAACCAGTTTCAATTTTTTAAAAGAACAAGGTCAAGAAACTTTATTTAATGAAAAGCTAGAATTTACATCATAAATAGCATCTACATGTTTAGAAAGAGATCTTTGTTAATTATAAGAATAAATAGCTTGGGTGACGGTTGAATCTACCCTTCCTGTCACTCCTGGCATTCATGAGCTTTGGTCCCTTCACTGAAGGACATGGTAGAAAATGAGGCATACTGTGCTGGAAGTCTGAAAACATAATAGGGATTGCTGAACTAGTCCTTTATATTTTCCTGTATACCATTTTTTTCCCATTACCCTAAACGTGGACACACACATGCACAAGCAGACAAACACCTAACTTGATAGGTTGAGATACTGATCAGATTCTGCTATGCCCCAGATTTACGCTGATGCTCAGAGAATTTTTTTACATTGCTTCCCCTGGGAGAATGGAAACTAAATTTGAGGTTGTGTACCTGAGTCAGAAGTAAATAGGTAGGGCCTAGTGTTTCCAGGCTTGTGAATAGAGTCGTGAAGACCTTTGGCACATTTATATTGATAGTCTTCTGAGTGTTCAGCAAACCAAAAAGCAGTGACCCTAACTCAGGCTAAAGAAGAGTTTAGGTTTGGCCATTTTCATATTTTCAATTCAAGTTCCAAATCTAGAAAAAAATGTTTTCCTCCTAACTGGGTTTGGGGTGTAAGGACTAAATTTAGCTATTTCTAATAATACTATGACCTACCAAAATTTAGACCAGTATACTTTAAATAAGATATGTGGGTTCTATGTGAACATCTGACTGCTTGAATCTATATCAAAAAATGTCTAATTAGTGTTTGTTATTAGAGCTCGTTAAGGGGCTGTTATGATTAATCAAATCATTACAGACATGAAAATGCTTTATAAACTTTGGGATGGTCCCTAGTTAATTAGTACATGTCCCTGGGATCAGCAGGGCAGGGGCAAAAATTGGTGTAGTCTAGGAAGGTTAAAGGAGGTAGTTGGTGATAAGAGTTTTGGATTAGTTGGTTTGCAAGGGAAAGGTATGCCCCCAAGCAAGTTGTTTGCTGTCTCTAGAAATTAGCCAGCCCTGGGAGGGCCCATCTGCCCAGAATTAGCAAGGCCCTAAAATGTAAAAACATCATAAAATAAAGGAAATTTTAAAACATGATTAATATAGTGTTTATCTTCAGAAATAACATCAATATGATTGGGCATATATGTCATAAAATTGCTGCTGACATTAATTTTGTTTTCCTTTTGTAGGAGGAAGAGGAGGAGGAGGAATTAGTGGTAAGAGCTGTCTCAGGTTTGGAACCATCTCAGTAAAAGGAAGTTTGAGCTTCATGAAACTCTTAAGGGCATTTTAAGGAGTCTTTACCTGACACCTTGGAGAGAATGGGAGAGGAAAAAGCCTTAATTTTAATACTTCTTGCTGTGCCGTGGAATGTTTGGGGGAATGGCCTGGGGGCTGAGTCTCTGGGTTTGGGCTTCTCCAGTCATGGTGTCAGAGCACAGCAGTATCTTGAGGGTCTGGTACACAAGTCATCTGCTCTTTGTGGTTTAAAATTCTGGAAGGAACTTTTCTTAGATGGTCCTTCTCTGTGTTTAACATTGCCTTTCTAGCTGTGCAGTTGGGGTGCATAGGTCTGGCTGTCAGATGAGGAGAATTGAAATCCACAGACATTACATATCCTAAAATGCTGTGTTAATAAGTAAGGCCTCCTATAGATGTACTTCAAGTTTGGCCAGGTTTCCTTTACCGCCTTGTTTTTCAGATAGGACTGAGGCTTTCAGTGCATACTGGCAACCTTGGAAGGCAGGAATGTGAAACTTTTCCCTACTACTTAGCATCAGAATTGAATGGGAGACCCCATTCAGCCATTTCTGGTGGCAGTGTGGCTCTGCCAGCTGGCCTTCTGCACGGTAATTCAGAGGCAGCACCTTGGTTTGGTGGTTATATTAAAGCATATCGTTTGTAGGTCTCCTCCTAAAACCCCCATTTTGGTTTTTTTTCTGTGTTTCTCCTTCAGGATCCCCTAACAGCAGTGAGAGAGCAGTGCGAGCAGGTGGAGAAATGTGTAAAGGCTCGGGAGCGGCTGGAGCTCTGTGATGAGCGTGTATCCTCTAGGTCAGAGACAGAAGAGGATTGCACAGAGGAGCTCTTTGACTTCTTGCATGCAAGGGACCACTGCGTAAGTCAGCCTAAAGTCAGGAAGGGGAAAGCTTACAATGGCCAGGGCAGACTTGCATTGACAATCTTTCCATCTTGGGGCAGATCCATCACTAAGCATTCACTGTGGCCCAGTATATGTCAGGTACAGTGCTGAGCACTTAAATAATCTTACCTAATTTTACCACTTTCACTGGAGATAGCTATCATCCTCATTTTACGGATAAAAAATTGAGGCTTGGAGAAGAGAAATGATGTCCCAGTTTGGACTACTAAACCATGGGGAAGCTGGATTTTGTACTTTCAAGTAATAGCCTGTTCTTTAATATAATTTATATCTTCCACTGTGTCTTGTACATAGTAGTTGGTCCAAAAAGTTTTGTTTTGTTTTGTTTAAGTAAACTTGTGTTTGACTCTCTTAAAAATAACAGTAAGGTGTTTTAAATAAATTAGAGGATAGGTTAAGTCTGATGTGGTTGCCTAAGTTAAAACTGATTGGGTAGCTAATCATAAGAAAGTGCTTGACACCATTAGCTCTCAGGGAAATGCAGAGCAAAACCACAATGAGATACCACTTCACACCCATGCACACCCACTAGAACTGCCTCTAATCAAAAAGATGGGGAGAAATGGGTGAAGAGGGTCAAAAGGAAAAAATAAGTAAAATAAAAAGCCTTCTCTTCTCCCACCCTCAAGAATTAATGATCACCACTCAACCAACTTCCATTGTTTATGCTTCTATAATCCCAATATAGCTGTTTGTTTTAATTCTGTAATATATAGTGCAAACACACACTCCACTCCTATTCAACACATTTGGGACAACTCAGGAAGATTTTTTATAGATAGAAAATTCCAACAGAAATCATACTGCCTAGTGATAACCATGCTTTCTTGTATATACTGTCAGATTTTTAAAACAAAAATAGAATCATAATAAACATACTTGCATATAAAATACTATGAATAGAGGCATCACATTCCTTTTCATTGATACACATTAATTTATTTCATCTATCCTCTGGTTTATATACAATTATTCATCTGTTATTTCAATATTATTTTAGTGGAAAAGGAAAATTTATATACAAAATATGTATATATAATTTTCCATATCATAAAAAAAGATAGCAAGTGTTGGTAATGTGGAGAAATTGGAAACTGCATACATGTTGATGGAAATGTCAGTTTGATCAGCCCTATGAAAACAGTCTCGCAGTTCTTCAGAAGTTAAACAAAGTTAACATATGATCCAGCAATTCTAGTCCTAGGTATATACCCAAGAGAAATGAAAACATATGTCCACACAAAAGCTTGTACACAACTGTGAAGCACTATTCATGATAGCTGGAAAGTGGAAACAGCCTAAGTACCCATTATCTGATAAATGGATAAATAAAATGTGATATAGCCATATAATGGAATATTATTTGGCAGAAAAAGAAATCAAGCACTTTACTCAAAAAATTAAACATAGAATTACCAAATGATCCAGTAGTTCCACTTACGGGTATATACCCAAAAGATTGAGACCCTGTTCATGGAATTAAACAGATGTTTGTTAATACATGCTCATAGCAGCATAAACAATAGCCAAAAGGTATATGCAACCCAAATGTCCATTGATGGATGAATAGATAAAACATATATATATATATACAATGCGATATTCAACCTTAAAAAGTAAAGTTCAACATGAATGAACCTTGAAGACATACTAAGTTAAATAAACCAATCACAAAAGGACAAACAGCATTACACTTAGATGAGGCACTTAGAGTGGTCAAATTCATAGAAACAGTTGCCAGGGGCTGAGGGGAGGGGAATATGGGGAATTACTATTTAATGGGTACAAGGTTCCATTTTCGGATGATGAGAAACAGTCCTGGAGATTGATGGTTATAGGACAACGTGAATTACTTAATACCACAGAAATATATAGTTAAAAGTGGTTGAAATGGTAGATTTTATGTTATTTACTTTTATGAGCCAGGCACTATGTTACTTGGGAGTGAGACAGGCATGGTCCCTTCCTTCACTGAGTTATGAGCCAGCATAGAAGACAAAGTGGAACAGTTAGTAAACTGCTAAGTCTCTGGGGTGTAACCTCAGGATGCCCTTCACTCATTGTCCTATTTAAAGCTGCTATGCCTCCTCATCCCCCATTTTATTTTCCTCAGAGCATTTGTCACTATCAGAGGTTACCTTATATATATATTTCTCTCATTAGTCTCCGAGTTTCCTAAGAGACAGAGATAGTGTCTTGTTTACTGTTGTAACTCATTCAGTGCCTAGAACAGTACCTGGCATATAGTAGATGTTTTATAAATATTTGTTGAGTTAATAAGCACTGTGAAATGGGAGGGGCAGACAGGAGGGACAGAATTGTGTGGAGATAGGAGCTTGTTTAGAGAAGATTTGCAGGCAATGACATACAAACTTAAGTTCTAAAGGAAAAATAAAAGATGAAAAAAGTGGGAGAGTTCCAGGTAAAAGAGAGTATTGAGGTAACTGAAGGGAGTTCATTAGGGCCCAAGAGGGGTGTGGTTGTGTGAGAAGGGAGCAGTGAGACAAGAGGCAGTACTGTTCCAGGTCATGAAGCACCTTGTAAGCCATGACATTAAAGCTGCCAGTTGATGCCATCCTTTTCTTTCCCCCATCTAGGTGGCCCACAAACTCTTTAACAGCTTGAAATAAATGTGCAGACTCATTGACCCCAGTCTTTATCACCTGGGCATCAGGATATTTCCTTATGGTTTTGAACATGCTGTTTGTTTCTTATTTGTGTAACCTCATTTGTTTGTGTAAGTTCATGTGAACCTCATGGAATTTGGCTGAGGCAAGTAGCATCTGTGTAATTAGCCTTGATTCCATCTTAATAAAGTCCAGTGGTCTGCAGACCTGCCTACTGTCCTTTTTTTTTTTTTCATTTGAAATTCTCAGACGTAAGAATGGGTAGAATAATAATTAACCCCCATGTATCCATCACCTAGCAAGCATATGTCTTTTAATAACTGTTTAAATTTACCTTGATACCATTACTGCAATTAAAACTAACAGTAATTGTTTAATATCATTAAATACCCAGTTTATACAAGTTTCTCTTAACCCAAAAGTGTCTTTAGACAGTTTTTGGTCTCTGTCCAACAGATTGTTTTTCTTTAAAAGTGTTTTTTAAAAAGTAGTGAAAAGGGTATAGATTTGTTGGGAGGAGAGGTTTTGGTGTCTAAGGGTAAGAAAAGGGCACCTGGTAGGTGGTGCTGGCAAATGGTCACAAACATACAGGGGGAGTTGATCTGGTAAGTAAATACTGGGAAATACTGAGTAAATTAATAAGTAAATACTGAAGATATTAGGAGCTAGTAGAGAATGGAATTATAGATATGGAAAAGGGAAAACCAGAATGAACCCTGCAGTGTTGATGTATTGGTATGAGCGAAATACATATGTCAACAAATATAGATGCCAATGTGTATATATGCAGGAAATAACATACATTCCCTAAGTCAGCCCACAGAGAGGGCTTCATTTTCCAATAAAAGGAACCAGGGCTCCTTGAAGAAATGGGTAATTCCAGGGCTGGGACAGGGCAAATATAAACCTGGAACATTTTGTTGATCCAGAAAGAAAAAAATATGCCAAGAAGTACACAAGAACACCTAACCAAGTCTGGGACAATTTGAGCATCAAAATATGTGATAGTACTGGATTATAACTTACTGGATAAAACATGAATTACAAATTAATCAATTGCAAGTTGGGTGAGGAGGGGGGTATTTATTAATGACAAAAAGTACACTGGAGAAGCCTGGAAGACATTCGCTGACATCACCAATAATGGGACAAATAACTACCACCTATAGGCAGCAATGATGAGAACACAGCATAACTGTGATTCCTGCAAAAAACAGTTCAGCTGAATCTAACCAGATGAATTGAGGGACGTCCTATAAAATTGGACATTGTACAGGATAATCCTCATTTGTGTCAAGGAAGCACATTGTTTTCCTTGAACTATTTCAGGAGACAAAATACTGAATGCATTATGTGATTCTAAAACAATCATTTTGTTATTAAAGACATTATTGGGACAACTGATAAAACAAATGGTGTCTGAATATTAGATGGCAGTGATATATCAATGTTAAAGTTGGAAATTATTTAAAAACCTCGTTAACTCCCAAATAGGTAGAATAGAGGCTGACTTCAGACTTAAAGCAATAGCTAATGCTATGAGCCATCCACAAGCATGTGTCTAGTGTTAGAGCTTGGTGCACTTTCCCACAAAAAGTAAAGAGTGATGAGGCTCCCCATTACTGCTAGTAATGTGTGTTGCTCAAGGGATAGGGAAAATGTTCCATGTGCCAACTGGGGAGGCAGGCTAGGTCAGCACTGTCTAGCAGAACACACTGCAGTGTTGGCAAAGTTCTATTCTGTGTTGTCCAGTATGCTAGCCATTAGTCATGTGGCTATGGAACACTTGAAATATGGCTAATGTGACTGAAGAACGGAATTTAAAATTTAAATTATAATTAAATTATAATTTATTTATATCCAAATAGCCACATGTGGCTAGTGGTTACCATATTAGTCAGTGGAGGTCTGGGAGTTGCAAACTCAACCAACTGAGTGGTACTGAGGGAAGCAGGCCCTGTAGGCAATGGGAAACTGCTCCACTGGAGTCAGCTGTTGCTATGTGGGAATGTGCATCCAGCATTGGCAGGTCACTTTTAGGGAGCCAGAAATCCAACAAGTTTTATGTGACATCTCCCAACTTTTATATGTGGACAATTAACTTTTTGAAAGCACTAAGCTAAATAAAACACCTATGGGCTGGCTTTGGCTCACTAGTTTGTAATCTCTGCTTGCACATAACAAAGGCCTATGTGCAAATAGTAATACAACAGAAAGTGAGCCATGCCAAAAATGAGTGCCTTGTGCTTCAGAAGCAATCAGCAGACATACCCAGTATAGCCAGCAAGACTGAAAAAAGCTTCATAGATGAACATACGGCATTGGAGCTTCTGGGAATCTGGATTATGTTTGTAAAAACAGGGCAAAGGGCCATTTGAACCTAGAAGCTCTTTCAATCTATTGTCCTAGCTACAAAGATGGCCAGCATTTCCCAGCCATTTGTGACTTAGAACCCATTTCATGATGATGTATAATCTTACAAATACCTTTATAAATGGCAGCATTGTATTTGTTGCATGTAGTCTGTTTATTTTCAAACATTTAATATTCAAACATACTGCCCAGCTGAAATTTTGCAGTAACTCATTACTCAGATTTTAGTGACTGGCTAGTACAATGTTATTATATTTGTGTTATTTTAGGAGGAGCTCCAGAATTCTGCATAGAGGATGCTTGAGTCTTTTCCCAAATACTAAGCTGCAAATGAATAGGGTGAAATTCCACATAGGCAGGCAAAGAACTGGGTAGCTGTAAACTGAATAATTCCTAAAGCTAACAGAAGGCTGGGAGATGTTTTGAGTTCTGACCAGCTAATGGGGGAGTTCCTGTTGAACTTGTTGAACACCTAGGGCACTGAACTTGTTGAACTCCACAAAATCCCTCAGCAGTAGGGTTAAAACCAGCCTTACATGGAGAGCTGCTCAAGACAGGCTACAACAAATCTTAAAAAGGAGAGTTGAAAGGATCGAGCTGATTCACAAACAACCTAACTGCTACTAGAACAAAGTCCAGGGCATTTTAAAGGAAGACAACAAAATCCAGCATTCAACAGTCTAGTTTCACCATACCAGGTGTTCAATAAAAAATTGCTAGACATGCAAAGAAGCAAGTAAATGTGACCAGAAGAAAAATAGTCAATAAAAACAGACCCCAAATGACAGAGTTGACCAAAAAGTAGATAAGGACTTTGAAATTGCTATTACAAATATGCCCAAGGATTTAATGGAAATCAAGAACATAATGTACAGAGAAGTAGAAGATATAAAAATGAGTCAAATGGAATTTCGGGATCTTAAAAATACAATAGCTGAAGTTAAAAATTCACCAGACAAGATTAACAAAAGATTAGATCCTGAAGAAGAAAAAATCAGTGTCCTGTAATGTTCTTGAAGACAAAACAACAAACTACAAAAACTAAGCACAAGAGAAAAAAACACTAAAAATAAATGAACAATAAGCTGTGGGACAGTATCAAATGGCCCATAAGAGAGAGAAAGTGGACAGGTTGGGGGGTGGGAAGCCCGGGGGAGTGTGGAGGATGGGATGGTATTTGAAGCAGTAATGGCTGAAATTTTCCAAATTTGATAAAAAGTATATCCTCATAGTTCCCAGAAGCTCAACAGACCCAACCAGAACAAATACAAAAGAAATCACATTCACTTATCCTCAAATTGCTGTAAACCAGTCATAAAAAGAAAATCTTAAAGAAAAAAGATGCATTATATAGAGACAAAAAATTATTACACACTTCTCATAAGAAATAACTCATTGTTAAAGTGTTGAAACAAGAAAATTTTGTCCCTAGAATTCTGTATCTAGTGAAGATATCCTTAAATGAAAGCAAAATAAGGATGCCTTAAGCAAAGGAAAGCTAAGGGAATTCTCCAGCAGACCTGGACTACAAGAAATATTAAAGGAACTTCTTTGGGAAAAAAAAATGATACTAGGTGCAAACTGATATACACAAGAGAATGAATAGTCCCAGAAATGGTAAATACATGGGTAAATTTTATGTCTTTTAAATTTTATTTTTAAGATAGCTAACAATAAAAAGAACACATTAAGTAGAAAAAAATTATAAAGATAGGAGCAGAAATCTACGAAATAAAAAAGAAGCAAAGGAGAAAACCAACCATTCCAAAAGCTGGTTCTTTGAAAAGTTCAATAAAATAAACCTCTAGTTAGGCTGATTAAGTACAAGAGAGAGAAGACACAAATTACCAATACTAGTAACAAGAGAGAGGACATTAAGATCCTACAAATCAGAAGTTAGCAACCCTTTTCTATAAAGATTCAGGTAGTAAATAGTCTTGGCTTTGTAGACCATATGCTCTCTAGAGTGACCACTCAACTCTGTTGTAGCAGTAAGGGACCCATAGTAAATGAAAGGTGTGGTTGTATTAAAACAGTATTCAAAAACAGGCTGAAGGTTAAATTTGGCTTGTGACTATAGTTTGATGCCTCTTGCTGTAGACACTGAAAGGATAATAATGGACTATCCTGAGAAACTTTATGTGAAGAAATTAGACAATTTAAATGAAATAAATTCTTTAGAAGACTCAAAATTTTAAAACCAGTATAAGAAGAATTAGAAAATTCAAATAGCCCCGTATCTGGGCATCTCAACTTCAGCAATACTGACATTTAGGGTTGGATAATTCTTTGTGTGTGTGGACTGTTCTGTGTATTGTAGGGTTTTCAGCAGTATCCCTGGCCTCTGCCCACTAGATACCAGAAGCATCATCTAGTTGCAACAACCCAAAATATCTCCAGATGTTACCAAATGTCCCCTGGGGGAGGGGCATCACCTCTGGTTGAAAATTGCTGCCTTACATCAATGAAGGAAATTGAATAATTAAAAAACTTCCCTTCCTCCTCACCCTGCACTCACCCAAAAAAAAAAACCAAAAAATAAAAAACACCCAACTCCAGTTCCAGATAGTTTCACTATTGAATTCTATCAATAATTTAAAGAAGAAATAATACCAATCCAATAAAAATTATTTCAGAAAACAGAAGGGACACTTCCCAAACTCATTTTATAAGGCCAGCATTACCCTAATATCAAAATCAAAGACATTATAGGAAGAGAAAATTATAAGTCAATATCCCTCATGAACACAGATGCAAGGATATACAGCAATATATAAAAAGAACACTACATCATGAACTAGTGTGATTCTTTACATGAAATGCAAAATTGGTTCATCATTTGAAAATCAGCAATATAATTATATAAACAGAATAAAGAAGAAAAAACATATGATCATCTCAATAAATACAGGAAAAGTATTTGAAGAGAACAACCATTGTCATTTAAAAAAATCTCAGCAAACTGGGAATAGACAGGAACTTCCTCAATCTAGTAAAGGGTATCTATAAAAAAACTACAGCTTGTGAAGAAATTGTGAAAAGAATGTTTTGTCCTTAAGAATGGGAACAAGGCAAGGATGTCTACTACAACTACATGTACTCAACAGTATACTGTAAGCCCTAACAAATGGAATAAGACAAAGAAAAAAAGGCACAGATTGGAGAGAAAGAAGTAATAGTGTCTTTATAAACGACATAACCATGAGCATAGAAAACTGAAAAGGTTTCCAGAAGTTACCAAAACATAATTGAATTTAGCAGGATATAAGATCAATAGACAAAGATCAATTTTATTTACTAGCTAGCATTTTCTTGAAAAATGAACAAAGTAGACCTGTCACTTCTAGGAAAACAATTGATAGTATTTGTTGCCAAATAAAATTCAAGGTTACAAGCAAAAAGTAGGATTTTGGAAATCTTTCACTCTCTACTGTGAGTTTATATTGGTATAAGCCACAGGTGTGGCTAGGATATCTCCTGTCTAGTACATTCAATCTTTCATCATTGGATCCTAATCTGGATTTAAATGTCTATGAGCTTAAAAAAAAGAGTCTCTATACACATACTTCCCTCTACCTTACAACTACTGGGTCCATGTAAAAAACTTCTTGAAAAAAATTGCTTACACTCACATCTCTACTTTCTCATCTTTCACTCACTCATTCAATAAATTTTGAGAACAACTATGTCCCATATACAGTTCTAGGTGCTGATAATTCAGCAATGAATTAAACAAAATCCTTGAGCTTTTAAAATCTTACATTCATGTCTTACACACATGGAGACATGTCCAAAAAATTGTCCAGAACTTGTAAATGGGCAGAACAGGATTACTGGGTATTTTTGATTTAATGCTGTGGTATACCTTTGACTGCTTTGTATTAACTAGTCTATCATACAACTTTGCAGGGGTAGAGGTTAACTTGTAGAAGACTGATGGCAATGCAAATAATTTTTATCTGAGAGCAATACAAATGATTCTCATCCATAGTAATGCAAATGAATTTTATCCCCTGGAGATGGAATTGATTTCCATCTGGTAGAAGAAATAATCCCAAACATTACAGTTATTACCTAACAGGACATTGTTTTTGTAACTATCAGCAAATTCATGTCAGCATCCTTTGGCTGATAATCTAAATCTTTTAAACTCCAAGTCTTAGCCATCTTATTGATTCCCTCATTATTTAGGATAAAAATGGATGAGTAGGACTTCCGGGAAGATGGCGGTGTGAGCAGGGCGGCAGAAATCTCCTCCCAACACTATATTTATCTACGAAAACACAGAAAATACATCTATTCCTAAAAGAGAGACGAGAATACACAGGAAAGCGCACAGCGTGCAGCTACACCCGAGAGGACTCGGCACCCCAAGAGGCGGGTAAGATACGGAGCCGCGACCCGGCGGGACCCGAGCCCTCCCCCACCCCAGCGCACCGGCGGGAGGAGAGGATTCAGAGCCGGGAGGGAGTGGAAGTACACCCCGCGAAGTAGCCAGCCCCGGTGATCTGCGCGGGGAGCGCTGACCCACATCGCGCAGTGCAGCGGAGATTGGAGAGACAGAGGGGCAGGATCTGAGTGGGGAACGCGCCAGGGTGCTTGCAGCCGGCTCCGAGAAGGAAAAAAAAAAGCGCACGCTTTCTTCAGCGGTCTTAAAGTGACAGGAGCCCAGCAGAGGAGCCGGATCGTCCCAGCACACTCAGCCAAGCAGGCTGGGACTCCTGGGGAGTTTCAGACGCCTTAGCTGGCGACTGAGGAAGCGTAGCCATACTTAACACTTCTCACTGAGATCAACAGTCTCCTATTCGTTCCCACCCCTGCCCGAGCGATAAAGGGCCCTGCGGAGCGGCACAGTCACAGCTGTGGAATAGTGGGGCAATAGCGCCACCTACAGCATTCCCACAGAATCTACGTCTGGTGGGCATTTTTTTTTGTTTTGTTTGTTTTGTTTTGTTTTTTGTTTTGTTTTTGTTTTTACTTTTCTTTCTTTTTTTCTTTTTTTCTTTTTTTTTCTCTTTTTTTTTCTTCTCTTTTTAAAGGCTTAAAGAGCCCAGCTGACATACGTGGCAACTATCAGTGACCAATTATACAGCCATGAAAAGACAGAGGAATATGGTTCAGAACAAAATCAACCAGACAACCCCAGAGAGGGAGTCTGAAGGGATGGAAATGCACAGCCTCCCTGAAAAAGAGTTCAGAATAAAAGTCATAACCATGCTGATGGACCTACAGAGAAATGTGCAAGAGCTGAGGGAGGAAGTGAGGGAACTGAGGAAAGACAATACAGAAATCAGACAAGCGATCGACGGGCTTAACAGCAGAATGGATGAGATGCGAGAGACTGTTAATGGAATAGAAAACAGAGAACAGGAGTACAGAGCAGCTGAGGCAGAGAGAGATAAAAGGATTTCTAGGAATGAAAGAATATTAAGAGAACTGTGTGACCAATCCAAACGGAACAATATTCGCATTATAGGAGTACCAGAGGAAGAAGAGAGAGAAAAAGGGATAGAAAGTGTCTTTGAAGAAATAATTGCTGAAAACTTTCCCTCGCTGGGGAAGGAAGTAGTCTCGCAGTCCACCGAAGCTCATAGATCTCCCAACACAAGGGACCCAAGGAAGACAACACCAAGACACATAATAATTAAGATGGCAAAGATCAAAGATAAAGACAGGGTATTAAAGGCAGCTAGAGAGAAAAAAAGATCACCTACAAAGGAAAACCCATCAGACTATCATCAGACTTCTCAACAGAAACCTTACAGGCCAGAAGAGAATGGCATGATATATTTAACGTAATGAAACAGAAGGGCCTCGAACCAAGAATATTGTATCCAGCACGATTATCATTTAAATATGGTGGAGGGATTAAACAATTTCCAGATAAACGAAAGTTGAGACAGTTTGCCTCTCATAAACCACCACTACAGGATATCTTAAATGGACTGCTCTAGAGGGAAGCACACCTAAGGCTAAAAAGATGTCACCAGAGAAAAAAAAAATCATAGCAAAGAAAGCAGACCATCCAAATACTAACTAAAGGCAAAGAATAAAACACCTATCATAGAAAGAATGGAGGAGGAGGAATAAGAAGGGAGAGAAAGAAAGAAACATCAGACTGTGTTTACAATAACTTAACAAGAAAGTTAAGTTAGATTGTTAGATAGTAAAGAAGCAACCCTTGAACCCTTGGTAACCACGAATCTAAAGCCAGCAATGGCAATAAGTACATACCTATCAATAATCACCCTAAATGTAAATGGACTGAATGCACCAATCAAAAGACACAGAGTAACAGAATGGATAAAAAAGCAAGACCCATCTATATGCTGCCTACAAGAAACTCACCTCAAATCCAAAGATATACACAGACTAAAAGTGAAGGGATGGAAAAAGATATTTCATGCAAACAACAAAGAGAAAAAAGCAGGTGTTGCAGTACTTGTATCAGACAAAATAGACTTCAAAACGAAGAAAGTAGCAAAAGATAAAGAAGGACATTACATAATGATAAAGGGGTCAGTCCAACAAGAAGATATAACCATTATAAATATATATGCACCCAACACAGGACGCCAGCATATGTGAGACAAATACTAACAGAATTAAAGGAGGAAATAGACAGCAATGCATTCATCTTAGGAGACTTCAACACACCACTCACTCCAGAGGACAGATCAACCAGACAGAAAATAAGTAAAGACACAGAGGCACTGAACAACACACTAGAACAGATGGACCTAACAGACATCTACAGAACTCTACACCCAAAAGCAACAGGATACACATTCTTCTCAAGTGCACATGGAACATTTTCCAGAATAGACCACATACTAGGCCACAAAAAGAACCTCAGTAATTTCAAAAATATTGAAATCCTACCAACCAACTTCTCAGATCACCAAGGTATAAAACTAGAAATAAATTTTAGAAAGAAATCAAAAAGGCTCACAAATACATGGAGACTTAACAACACTCTCCTAATTAATCAATGGGTTAACGACCAAATCAAAACAGAAATCAAAGAATATATGGAGACTAATGACAACAACAACACAAAGCCACAACTTCTGTGGGACGCAGCAAAGGCAGTTCTAAGAGGAAAGTATACTGCAATCCAGGCCTATTTAAAGAAGGAAGAACATTCCCAAATGAATAGTCTAAAGACACAATTACTGAAATTGGAAAAAGAAGAACAAATGAGGCCCAAAGTCACCAGAAGGAGGGACATAATAAAGATTAGAGAAGAAATAAATAAAATTGAGAAGAATAAAACAATAGAAAAAATCAATAAAACCAAGAGCTGGTTCTTTGAAAAAATAAACAAAATAGATAAACCCCTAGCCAGACTCATTAAGAGAAAAAGAGAATCTACACACATAAACACAATCAGAAATGAGAAAGGAAAAATCACGACGGACCCCACAGAAATACAAAGAATCATAAGAGAATATTATGAGAATCTATATGCTAACAAGCTGGAAAACATAGAAGAAATGGACAACTTCTTAGAAAAATACAACCTTCCAAGACTGACCAAGCAAAAACAGAAAAACTAAACAGACCACCAGTGACGAAATCGAATTGGTAATCAAAAAACTACCCAAGAACAAAACCCCTGGGCCTGATGGATTCACCTCTGAATTCTACCAGACATATAGAGAAGAAATAACACCGATTCTCCTTAAAGTTTTCCAAAAAATAGAAGAGGAGGGAATACTTCCAAACTCATTCTATGAAGCCAGCATCACTCTAATACCAAAACCGGGCAAAGACCTCACCAAAAAAGAAAATTACAGACCAATATCCCTGATGAACGTAGATGCAAAAATACTCAACAAAATATTAGCAAACCGAATTCAAAAATACATCAAGAGGATCATACACCATGATCAAGTGGGATTCATCCCAGGGATGCAAGGATGGTACAACATTCGAAAATCCATCAACATCATCCACCACATCAACAAAAAGAAGAACAAAAACCACATGATCATCTCCATAGATGCTGAAAAAGCATTTGACAAAATTCAGCATCCATTCCTGATTAAAACTCTCAACAAAATGGGTATAGAGGGCAAGTACCTCAACATCATAAAGGCTATATATGACAAACCCACAGCTAACATCATACTTAACGGCGAGATGCTGAAAGCTTTTCATCTAAGATCGGGAACAAGACAGGGATGCCCACTCTCTCCACTGTTATTCAACATAGTACTGGAGGTCCTAGCCACAGCAATCAGACAAAACAAAGACATACAAGGCATCCAGATTGGTAAAGAAGAAGTCAAATTGTCACTATTTGCAGATGACATGATACTGTACATAAAAAACCCTAAAGATTCCATTCCAAAACTACTAGAACTAATATCTGAATTCAGCAAAGTTGCAGGATACAAAATTAACACACAGAAATCTGTTGCTTTCCTATACACTAATGATGAATTAACAGAAAGAGAAATCAGAAAAACAATTCCATTCACAATTGCATCAAAAAGAATAAAATACCTAGGAATAAACCTAACGAAGGAAGTGAAAGACCTGTACTCTGAAAACTACAAGACACTCCTAAGAGAAATTAAAGAGGACACTAACAAATGGAAATGCATCCCATGCTCTTGGCTAGGAAGAATAAATATTGTCAAAATGGCTATACTACCTAAAGCAATCTACAGATTCAATGCAATCCCTATCAAACTACCAACAGCTTTCTTCAATGAACTGGAACAAATAATTCTAAAATTCATATGGAACCACAAAAGACCCCGAATAGCCAAAGCAATCCTGAGAAGGAGGAATAAAACAGGGGGAATTACACTCCCTGACTTCAAGCTCTACTACAAAGCCACAGTAATCAAGACAATTTGGTATTGGCACAAAAACAGACCCACAGACCAGTGGAACAGAATAGAAAATCCAAACATTAACCCAAACATATACAGTCAATTAATATTTGATAAAAGTGCCTTGGATATACAATGGGAGATGACAGCCTCTTCAGCAGCTGGTGTTGGAAAAACTGGACAGCTACATGTAAGAGAATGAAACTGGACTACTGTCTAGCCCCATACACAAAGGTAAACTCAAGGTGGATCAAAGACCTGAATGTACGTCATGAAACCATAAAACTCTTAGAAAAAAACATAGGCAAAAATCTCTTGGACATAAACATGAGCAACTTCTTCATGAACATATCTCCCCGGCAAGGGAAACAAAAGCAAAAATGAACAAGTGGGACTATATCAAGCTGAAAAGCTTCTGTACAGCAAAGGACACCATCAGTAGAACAAAAAGACATCCTACAGTATGGGAGAATATATTCATAAAAAACGTATCTGATAAAGGGTTGACATCCAAAATATATAAACAACTCATACACCTGAACAAACAGAAAGCAAATAATCCAATTAAGAAATGGGCAGTGGACATGAATAGACACTTCTCCAAAGAAGAAATTCAGATGGCCAACAGGCACATGAAAAGATGCTCCACATCGCTAATCATCAGAGAAATGCAGATTAAAACCACAATGAGATATCACCTCACACCAGTGAGGATGGCCAACATCCAAAACACAAACAACAACAAATGTTGGCGAGGATGTGGAGAAAAGGGAACCCTCCTACACTGCTGGTGGGAATGCAAATTAGTTCAACCATTGTGGAAAGCAGTATGGAGGTTCCTCAAAAAACTCAAAATAGAAATACCATTTGACCCAGGAATTCCACTCCTAGGAATTTACCCTAAGAATGCAGCAGCCCAATTTGAAAAGGACAGATGCACCCCTATGTTTATTGCAGCACTATTTACAATAGCCAAGAAATGGAAGCAACCCAAGTGTCCATCAGTAGATGAATGGATAAAGAAGATGTGGTACATATACACAATGGAATATTATTCAGCCATAAGAAGAAAACAAATCCTACCATTTGCAACAACATGGATGGAGCTAGAGGGTATTATGCTCAGTGAAATAAGCCAAGCCGAAAAAGACAAGTATCAAATGATTTCACTCATATGTGGAGTATAAGAACAAAGAAAAAATACTGAAGGAACAAAACAGCAGCAGACTCACAGAACCCAAGAACGGACTAATAGTTACCAAAGGGAAAGGGACTGGGGAAAATGGGCGGGAAGGGAGGGATAAGAGGGAAAAAGGGGCATTACGATTAGCAGATGTAATGTTGGGGGGGCACGGGGAGGGCAGTACAACTCAGAGAAGACAAGTAGTGATTCTGCAGCATCTCACTACGCTGATGAACAGTGAGTGTAATGGGGTTGGTGGGGGGGACCTGATGAAGGGGCAGTTTAATAATCGTAATATTGCACATGTAATTGTAAATTAATGATAATAAAATAAATTATATTTAAAAATAAATAAATAAATAAATAAAAATGGATGAGTACTTTATTATGATGAATAGTCTTTGGCATGTGTTCATTTTATATTTGTCAAAGAGCTGTGTTTTTGACCTTTTGAAAATAAAATTTAGTAGACTGTGAAAATAAATACGTGTCAGGTGGTAAAAAGTTACAGGAACAAAAGCAGTGTAAAAGAACAGCTATTAACTGATGGTGTAGTTTGTACTATTTTAGAGTCGGTCAAAAGTCCTGTAATTCTCAGTTTAAGTACAATCCATCCTCTTCTTTCTTTATTGCCACCAAACTAATCCAGACCATCATCTCTCATCTGATCTCCCTGCCATAATTCTATTCTTATCATGAACTGACAGATTTTTTTGAAGTGATGTACACAAGATTTTATTTGTGATATTTAAAGTAATGCTTTCTGTCCAGTGAATGTGAATATGAGGGTGTATGCTTTTCAGTGGTGAAAGAAAATTAGAAACCACATAAAGGAGAGTATAGTTTGAGCAAAGTTTCAACATTTCCTAATTCATACGTAGGTTTGGCACTTCGCAATCCCGAGAATACTGAAAAAGCATTAAGTGCTATAAAGTTTCCTTGCTAATTCTAATTTTTCATGGTGAAGTGATTGTTGTCTTAAAATTCACACTTGCTTCATCAATCCTTCTGTAATTCCGGTAAAAATGTAATCACATTTCATGCCTTTACAAAGTGATACATGACTTTTTGATGGAGTTGGAAATGGTAGATTACTTTTTTTTTAATATAATTTATTTTATTATCATTAATTTACAATTACATGTGCAATATTACGATTATTAAACTACCCCTTCATCAGGTCCCCCCCACCAACCCCATTACAGTCACTGTCCATCAGTGTAGTGAGATGTTACAGAATCACTACTTGTCTTCTCTGAGTTGCAGTGCCCTCCCCGTGACCCCCCAACATTACATCTGCTAATCGTAATGCCCCTTTTTCCCTCTTATCCCTCCCTTCCCGCCCATTTTCCCCAGTCCCTTTCCCTTTGGTAACTATTAGTCCGTTCTTGGATTCTGTGAGTCTGCTGCTGTTTTGTTCCTTCAGTATTTTTTCTTTGTTCTTATACTCCACATATGAGTGAAATCATTTGATACTTGTCTTTTTCGGCTTGGCTTATTTCACAGAGCATAATACCCTCTAGCTTCATCCATGTTGTTGCAAATGGTAGGATTTGTTTTCTTCTTATGGCTGAATAATATTCCATTGTGTATATGTACCACATCTTCTTTATCCATTCATCTACTGATGGACACTTAGGTTGCTTCCATTTCTTGGCTATTGTAAATAGTGCTGCGATAAACATAGGGGTGCATCTGTCTTTTTCAAACTGGGCTGCTGCATTCTTAGGGTAAATTCCTAGGAGTGGAATTCCTGGGTCAAATGGTATTTCTATTTTGAGTTTTTTGAGGAACCTCCATACTGCTTTCCATAATGGTTGAACTAATTTGCAGTCCCACCAGCAGTGTAGGAGGGTTCCCTTTTCTCCACATCCTCGCCAACATTTGTTGTTGTTTGTGTTTTGGATGTTGGCCATTCTCACTGGTGTGAGGTGATATCTCATTGTGGTTTAATCTGCATTTCTCTGATGATTAGCGATGTGGAGCATCTTTTCATGTGCCTGTTGGCCATCTGAATTTCTTCTTTGGATAAGTGTCTATTCATGTCCTCTGCCCATTTCTTAATTGGATTATTTGCTTTCTGTTTGTTAAGGTGCATGAGTTCTTTATATATTTTGGATGTCAACCCTTTATCAGATACGTTTTTTATGAATATATTCTCCCATACTGTAGGATGTCTTTTTGTTCTACTGATGGTGTCCTTTGCTGTACAGAAGCTTTTCAGCTTGATATAGTCCCACTTGTTCATTTTTGCTTTTGTTTCCCTTGCCCGGGGAGATATGTTCATGAAGAAGTTGCTCATGTTTATGTCCAAGAGATTTTTGCCTATGTTTTTTTCTAAGAGTTTTATGGTTTCATGACTTACATTCAAGTCTTTGATCCACCTTGAGTTTACCTTTGTGTATGGGGCTAGACAGTAGTCCAGTTTCATTCTCTTACATGTAGCTGTCCAGTTTTTCCAACACCAGCTGCTGAAGAGGCTGTCATCTCCCCATTGTATATCCAAGGCACTTTTATCAAATATTAATTGACTGTATATGTTTGGGTTAATGTTTGGATTTTCTATTCTGTTCCACTGGTCTGTGGGTCTGTTTTTGTGCCAATACCAAATTGTCTTGATTACTGTGGCTTTGTAGTAGAGCTTGAAGTCAGGGAGTGTAATTCCCCCTGTTTTATTCCTCCTTCTCAGGATTGCTTTGGCTATTCGGGGTCTTTTGTGGTTCCATATGAATTTTAGAATTATTTGTTCCAGTTCATTGAAGAAAGCTGTTGGTAGTTTGATAGGGATTGCATTGAATCTGTAGATTGCTTTAGGTAGTATAGCCATTTTGACAATATTTATTCTTCCTAGCCAAGAGCATGGGATGCATTTCCATTTGTTAGTGTCCTCTTTAATTTCTCTTAGGAGTGTCTTGTAGTTTTCAGAGTACAGGTCTTTCACTTCCTTCGTTAGGTTTATTCCTAGGTATTTTATTCTTTTTGATGCAATTGTGAATGGAATTGTTTTTCTGATTTCTCTTTCTGTTAGTTCATCATTAGTGTATAGGAAAGCAACAGATTTCTGTGTGTTAATTTTGTATCCTGCAACTTTGCTGAATTCAGATATTAGTTCTAGTAGTTTTGGAATGGAATCTTTAGGGTTTTTTATGTACAGTATCATGTCATCTGCAAATAGTGACAATTTGACTTCTTTACCAATCTGGATGCCTTGTATGTCTTTGTTTTGTCTGATTGCTGTGGCTAGGACCTCCAGTACTATGTTGAATAACAGTGGAGAGAGTGGGCATCCTTGTCTTGTTCCCGATCTTAGATGAAAAGCTTTCAGCGTCTCGCCGTTAAGTATGATGTTAGCTGTGGGTTTGTCATATATAGCCTTTATGATGTTGAGGTACTTGCCCTCTATACCCATTTTGTTGAGAGTTTTAATCAGGAATGGATGCTGAATTTTGTCAAATGCTTTTTCAGCATCTATGGAGATGATCATGTGGTTTTTGTTCTTCTTTTTGTTGATGTGGTGGATGATGTTGATGGATTTTCGAATGTTGTACCATCCTTGCATCCCTGGGATGAATCCCACTTGATCATGGTGTATGATCCTCTTGATGTATTTTTGAATTCGGTTTGCTAATATTTTGTTGAGTATTTTTGCATCTACGTTCATCAGGGATATTGGTCTGTAATTTTCTTTTTTGGTGAGGTCTTTGCCCGGTTTTGGTATTAGAGTGATGCTGGCTTCATAGAATGAGTTTGGAAGTATTCCCTCCTCTTCTATTTTTTGGAAAACTTTAAGGAGAATCGGTGTTATTTCTTCTCTATATGTCTGGTAGAATTCAGAGGTGAATCCATCAGGCCCAGGGGTTTTGTTCTTGGGTAGTTTTTTGATTACCAATTCGATTTCGTCACTGGTGATTGGTCTGTTTAGTTTTCCTGTTTCTTGCTTGGTCAGTCTTGGAAGGTTGTATTTTTCTAAGAAGTTGTCCATTTCTTCTATGTTTTCCAGCTTGTTAGCATATAGATTCTCATAATATTCTCTTATGATTCTTTGTATTTCTGTGGGGTCCGTCGTGATTTTTCCTTTCTCATTTCTGATTGTGTTTATGTGTGTAGATTCTCTTTTTCTCTTAGTGAGTCTGGCTAGGGGTTTATCTATTTTGTTTATTTTTTCAAAGAACCAGCTCTTGGTTTTATTGATTTTTTCTATTGTTTTATTCTTCTCAATTTTATTTATTTCTTCTCTAATCTTTATTATGTCCCTCCTTCTGGTGACTTTGGGCCTCATTTGTTCTTCTTTTTCCAATTTCAGTAATTGTGTCTTTAGACTATTCATTTGGGAGTGTTCTTCCTTCTTTAAATAGGCCTGGATTGCAATATACTTTCCTCTTAGAACTGCCTTTGCTGCGTCCCACAGAAGTTGTGGCTTTGTGTTGTTGTTGTCATTAGTCTCCATATATTCTTTGATTTCTGTTTTGATTTGGTCGTTAACCCATTGATTAATTAGGAGAGTGTTGTTAAGTCTCCATGTATTTGTGAGCCTTTTTGATTTCTTTCTAAAATTTATTTCTAGTTTTATACCTTGGTGATCTGAGAAGTTGGTTGGTAGGATTTCAATATTTTTGAAATTACTGAGGTTCTTTTTGTGGCCTAGTATGTGGTCTATTCTGGAAAATGTTCCATGTGCACTTGAGAAGAATGTGTATCCTGTTGCTTTTGGGTGTAGAGTTCTGTAGATGTCTGTTAGGTCCATCTGTTCTAGTGTGTTGTTCAGTGCCTCTGTGTCTTTACTTATTTTCTGTCTGGTTGATCTGTCCTCTGGAGTGAGTGGTGTGTTGAAGTCTCCTAAGATGAATGCATTGCTGTCTATTTCCTCCTTTAATTCTGTTAGTATTTGTCTCACATATGCTGGCGCTCCTGTGTTGGGTGCATATATATTTATAATGGTTATATCTTCTTGTTGGACTAACCCCTTTATCATTATGTAATGTCCTTCTTTATCTTTGGCTATTTTCTTCGTTTTGAAGTCTATTTTGTCTGATACAAGTACTGCAACACCGGCTTTTTTCTCTTTGTTGTTTGCATGAAATATCTTTTTCCATCCCTTCACTTTTAGTCTGTGTATATCTTTGGATTTGAGGTGAGTTTCTTGTAGGCAGCATATAGATGGGTCTTGCTTTTTTATCCATTCTGTTACTCTGTGTCTTTTGATTGGTGCATTCAGTCCATTTACATTTAGGGTGATTATTGATAGGTATGTACTTATTGCCATTGCTGGCTTTAGATTCGTGGTTACCAAGGGTTCAAGGGTTGCTTCTTTACTATCTAACAATAACTTAACTTTCTTGTTAAGTTATTGTAAACACAGTCTGATGTTTCTTTCTTTCTCTCCCTTCTTATTCCTCCTCCTCCATTCTTTCTATAATAGGTGTTTTATTCTTTGCCTTTAGTTGGCATTTGGATGGTCTGCTTTCTTTGCTATGATTTTATTTTCTCTGGTGACATCTTTTTAGCCTTAGGTGTGCTTCCATCTAGAGCAGTCCATTTAAGATATCCTGTAGTGGTGGTTTATGAGAGGCAAACTCTCTCAACTTTCGTTTGTCTGGAAATTGTTTAATCCCTCCATCATATTTAAATGATAATCGTGCTGGATACAATATTCTTGGTTCGAGGCCCTTCTGTTTCATAACGTTAAATATATCATGCCATTCTCTTCTGGCCTGTAAGGTTTCTGTTGAGAAGTCTGATGATAGTCTGATGGGTTTTCCTTTGTAGGTGATCTTTTTTCTCTCTCTAGCTGCCTTTAATACCCTGTCTTTATCTTTGATCTTTGCCATCCTAATTATTATGTGTCTTGGTGTTGTCTTCCTTGGGTCCCTTGTGTTGGGAGATCTATGAGCTTCGGTGGACTGCGAGACTACTTCCTTCCCCAGCGAGGGAAAGTTTTCAGCAATTATTTCTTCAAAGACACTTTCTATCCCTTTTTCTCTCTCTTCTTCCTCTGGTACTCCTATAATGCGAATATTGTTCCGTTTGGATTGGTCACACAGTTCTCTTAATATTCTTTCATTCCTAGAAATCCTTTTATCTCTCTCTGCCTCAGCTGCTCTGTACTCCTGTTCTCTGTTTCTATTCCATTAACAGTCTCTCGCATCTCATCCATTCTGCTGTTAAGCCCGTCGATCGCTTGTCTGATTTCTGTATTGTCTTTCCTCAGTTCCCTCACTTCCTCCCTCAGCTCTTGCACATTTCTCTGTAGGTCCATCAGCATGGTTATGACTTTTATTCTGAATTCTTTTTCAGGGAGGCTGTGCATTTCCATCCCTTCAGACTCCCTCTCTGGGGTTGTCTGGTTGATTTTGGTCTGAACCATATTCCTCTGTCTTTTCATGGCTGTATAATTTGGTCACTGATAGTTGCCACGTATGTCAGCTGGGCTCTTTAAGACCGCCTCTTGGGGTGCCGAGTCCTCTCGGGTGTAGCTGCACGCTGTGCGCTTTCCTGTGTATTCTCGTCTCTCTTTTAGGAATAGATGTATTTTCGGTGTTTTGGTAGATAAATATAGTGTTGGGAGGAGATTTCTGCCGCCCTGCTCACACCGCCATCTTCCCGGAAGTCTCTCATTGTGGTTTTAATCTGCATTTCTCTGATGATTAGCGATGTGGAGCATCTTTTCATGTGCCTGTTGGCCATCTGAATTTCTAATACTACAATTCTTATAAGAAATAAGATTCTCCAAATTGTAGGCAATGGATTTTCAGATTGCCCAGATGGCTTAGCGAATAACAGACTGGAAACAGAACATAAATTATAGGCAGGAACATAAACAGCAAACCAAATTTTGAAAATAAGCAGAATAGAAATCTGAAGAGCATTAACAAATAGTAATTGCTTGTAACCTTTAATGTCATCTTAATTAAAGATGTTATTTGGTGTGGATGCCCCAAATAACAACTGAAAAGGCTTGTTTGAACATGGCTCAATATAGCAGATATGAGCTGAGTGCATTCCATGTGCTAGACACCATTCTTGGAGCTGGGGACACAGCAGCAAACAAAACAGATCAAGTCCCTGCCCTTTTGGAGCTGACACTCTAGTGAGCAAAAACTAATAAACAAGAATAAATAAACAAAATATATTATGATATGTTAGATAGGGATGCATGCCATGACGAACTTTATAGCCAGGAAGTGTTAAAGGATGGTGCTTCCACTTGGAAAGGGGAGAGATGCAGCCAGAGGCCCTAATTTCAGAATAGAAATGGTTTCTGGAGCCGGAGGCTCCACCAGGGCTTCTTGCTCTCTGGATCACTATTTCCCCATCTATCAAATGTAACAGTTAAACTGTGTGATCTTTGTCACAAACAAGCTCTTACAGCTCTGGTCAGTGATAGTGCTTTGATGCATGACACAGGGAAATTAAGAAACAGATTGGCTTTCAAACTCAGAAAGTGATTCACCACATAGTGTTTGTTCTTTTGTGCCAGTAAAACAAAGCCACAGATTTCCCAGAGACAGGCTTCTGCTTTGGGGTGAATGCTCCTGGGAAGTTACCACACTGGTGCTTTCCACTCCTTTTTGTGGGAAGGAGGATAAAGCAGGGATAACTGGTTTATATCTTGAGAAAATTACAGACTTTTATATTGCCTCTTTAATGTTTTTTCTTAGAATTTACCACCTCCTAGGCCCTGTCATTTTTCAAGCCCATTTTACAGATTAGGAAATTTGAAAATAAAAATTAAGTAATTTGCTCAAATTCATACAGCCAGTTGCATTTCAGAGATTTAAACCCAGCTCCCTCTGATTCCAAAATCTGCAATCTTTCCACTATTTGGCCGTGTTCTTGTAAGCTCATTCTTTAGCCTAAAAATCTTTCCCAGGTACAGATGCACTCAACAAAATCCAGAACGTGAGACACCATACAGGACAAATTACCTGGTTTCTAAAGCAAATGAATTGCAAAAAAGAGGGATCACATGAAATAACCTATTAAAAGTGACTTTAAAGAGCCAATTTCAATATTTGGACCTTATTTGGATCTTTACTGAAACAAACTATTTAAAATCAACATATGAGCTGCATTCAGGAATTTGAACAGGGTATTTGATAATATTAAAGAGTTATTTTTTTAGATATAATAATAATAATATCATGGCTATTTTTCTAAGAGTCATCTTATATATTCCAGAGGAAATTATGTGATATCTGGAATTAACTTTAGAATAATCCTTTGGAGGGAGTGTATAAATAAACAAGATTGGCCACATTAATCATTATACCTGTGTTATGGGGCTTCTTATACTATTTTCTCCATTTGTGCATATATGCTTAAAATTTTCAAAATAAGTGAAACCAAATCAAACACCCCTGCCATGGTGAGTGTGGAACTGATTGCACTGACCACTTGGCCCCTCCTTGAGTGTCCCTCCATTAGACTGGGGGCCAGGACCGAGTCTAATGAGGAAAGCACGTACGCCTGCCGGTGGTCAGCCTTGGTGTATAGAGCTAGCCTAGACACTGGGCGCCCTGCCCATGGTAGACTCCCCTGTCCCAGGTCTGCGGCTTTCATACAACCAGCCCCACAGACCATCTTACCCAAGGAACCTAGGAGACCATGTAATATAATGAAAAGAAGGTGGTCTTTGAAATCAGAACGCCCTTCATTGGATGTCTGGCCCTACACTTTAGTAGCTACAAAACCTTGAGCAAAGCTCTTCACCTTGCTGAGTCTTGATGAGCTGTGGTGATCAAACAGAACAGCATAAACATCAGGGAAGAGTATAAACCTTGAAGATCCCTCCCAGGAAACTGCGGTCTCAAATGCACTGGTCAGCCAAGACCCAGCTGTGAATCAGAGGACAAGGGATCACCATAGTCACTATAGAGGGAGCAACTGACATTTTTCTAGTCATCTCTTTCCCATTGGACTGTACTTCCTGAGAGAAGGGACCTTGTCCTGCTCTGTGTTCCCTCCATAGTGAAGGGGAAAGGGCATGCCTTCGGGTCAGAATCCTGGTTCAAATTCTCTTTTGCTTACTAACTGTGGAGCTTTTGGCAAATGTTTTAACCTCCTGTCTGTGAAACAGTGGCCACTGAGGAGATATGAGGAAAGGAAACACTCAAGTGCCCAGCTTCTACTTGATTCTCAGGGAGTGTTGTTTTCCCACCATCCTCAGGTGGTCTCTTAATGATTGGTGAAATTTAACAATAAGTTTCTCTGGAATGTGGGTGCCTCAGAAACGGGGTCACCAGATACAGTTGCACGGCGTTTTCACTGTGGGGGGGCACCTGCTGGACTTCTCAAGCTGTGCACCTCAGGGTAGAACTGTTTGCCCAAAGGAAGGGTGCCTTTGTCTACTTTGTGCAAAGGTAGTGAACAGGCTGTCAGTGTCCCTGCTCAGAAGAAAAATGACTGCCACCCAGTGAAAGGAATGTGTTTTTCTAAAGCATGACTCAGACTAGTGCCAAGAGCAAAGAGGAGAAATGACTCTAATAGATATTGTCAGAGCACTGGGCCTTCTCTGAAGCAGGACACATTTTTAGATTGTGTGAAAATTTCTTGGTTGACTCAGGTCCCTAACCTGGGCATCATGGTACCAAGACTATTATGAAGACAAGTATGACAGTTGCAGTAATCCAAACACACTCTCTGTGTAAGGAGGCCGCCCTGGGCCTGGTTGCATGTTAGAACCGACTTCCCCAGGGTCATGCATCCAGCTTCTCATTGATGCTGGGTGAACCTTAAGTAGGGATAAGGATCCTCCTGGCAAATATCTCTGTGGGCAGAAAGGCCCAACAGCTGGTGTTTCCTTGGAAGTGTTTGAAGAAGGGCTGCCTCTCCAGAGGGGTGTCCAGGTCAGTATGGTTGGGGGAGTATTTGCATCTCTGCCCCTGCTCCTTCATCACAGAAGCTCAAGTGTCCAGAGTGCAGGGGAGTGGGGCTAGGGGCGGGAAGCATCCATCCTTCTGAAAGGAAAGAGCAGAGGCGTGGCCCATTGCCGTAGATGCATTTGGGGTGGCGATCAAAATTATTGCTAAGTTTTTCCGGACAAGCCAGGCAAGAGAAGAGCCATTAAGTTTTGAACAGAAGAGCAGCAAGGTTCAGGGAAGCAAAAAGGGAGGTGAGCAAGAGGCTGGCCTGACAAGTGCAGAGGGTGACTGTGCAGATAAATTCACTTTTTCCTGGTGCCTCACAGGTTGTCCCAATACCACATGTTGAAAACTTCCTTTACTTCTTTCCCAATACCACCCTTTTAGACTTAGTTTTCATCTTTGGGGACTTTATGTTTAGTTCCATTAACCTGTGTCTGATCTCATACCAGTGTCTCAAATTGGTATCTAGAGTGCTTGCTATCCAAGGGGGTTCCACATTCAGAACTGAAGTTGGATGTGTGCTTTCCTCTTCTCTTGATCATTTTGAGTCTCAGAACCTAATATTATGATGTCAGAAAGAACAGTTTTGGGCAGTGATAGGTACCTAACAGGGGATTCCTCATTTGTGCCTGAGTGTAAGATCATGCTGTGACCCCTGACCCCAAGTACACAGGAGTTGAAAAGAACTCTAATGTTGTCACCTGTAATTAGCAAGTCTAGTTAACAGCCCCGGCTATTTCTAGTGCCTTGGAACATTTTCCAGGTCTGTGTCACTAAAATCAGGGAAATCTGAGAAATGATGTTGGGATCCTTTGCTAAGAATGATAAATGCTGCTCTCTAAGCAGGTGACGCATGGCAACATGAGTTCATTGATGCCTGTGACAGCCTGGCTGTGACTGGCAGAGCTTTGCTGGGTCTTGTCTCTGCAGGCAGGATCTCCGAGCCTGCCAGAAAAGCTCCAGTGGAAAGGAGGAGGAAGATGCTGGAGGTGGCAAAAGCCCAGCCAATTTCCCATTGCTCCTTCCCGCAGCACATTCAACTCGGAGCAGCTTTGCTTATCACACAGGAACATCATCTGGGAGAGATTTTACTTACTCTGTCCTTTGCTTGGTTAGCCTCATTTTTATTTATTGGTTTCTACCAAGGTGAAGAAAAAGTTCAAATAATTCTTATGACAGCTTGCAGGTACACAGGCTGAGGCCCAGGGCCCTCTGCTCAGCCTTCGCCCAAGACGTTCTCACAGGCTGTGTCGCCTCAGATGCACGCTGGAATGAACGCTTCACTGCTAACTGAATGTGCCTCTAGGCTGCGGTCAGGGTGCTCTGGCGGGAGGGTCACATCCTGCCCACTTAGAGAAGGGTCACACTAAGATTCCATGATTCCAGGAACTCGGTGCCGGGGCAGATGCAATACAGATTCTCTGAGGAATGTTTCCCTATCTTTTCATCCTTAGCAATTGACAGTTTTGCTTTTGAAAAGGAGCTATCATAATGTGAATGAGAAAAGGGAGCATTAAAAATGCCCTAAATACCTCTGGCTGTTTACCTTTACCCTGAAATGTGCTGGGTATACACAGTTCCCTTCATGAAGACAACTCTTTAAAAATAAGTAAGTTGCCTCTAGGTAGATGCTTTCTCTTCTCCAGCTCCACTTCCCATGCGGAGGCCTTTGGTGCAGTGGCCATGCTGTGCATGTGACTGCTTTGCACAGCAGCATCACCAGGAGATTGCGTGTGGAGTGCAACGAGTGGGGAGGAAGCTCTTTTCTAAATCTAAAGTCTCCATCAGGAACGGTTAAGCAGGGGGAACAACATTCAAGTGTGTGTCTGAGAGAGGGAGGCAGAGAAACACAGAGAAAATGTGTTTTATTTAGTATGTGAGTTACAGTTAGTTTTCTGAGAAAAGTCCCTTTCCAGCATGTGCAGGAGACCATCTTGGGCACTGAGCTGTACTTCTACAGGGCAGTGTCTGACCAGATGGAGAACATCTGTGTTTTTCTTTTTCTTTTTCTTTTTCTTTTTTAGCAGTTGTTGCTGGTGGTTGTATGTTTGCTCTGTCTGTTGCTTCTGCCAAAATAAAATACTGTGTCTTCCGGTTACACTCAGCCTTTTCTAGAGATTGGAACTTGTTTTCTTGGCTTTCTGGGTTCTAACTCAGGCTTGCTATGCTGACCAGGTCACACCTGTTTTTTTAATATGTTCAAGTCTATTAAAACTAGTGAGCAAATAATTGTATCACAGAACATGTCAGGCTGGGAGAAGCAAAGCATCCCTAAAAAGTAGGATATTTGGGGTTTGCGTCAAAAAAAACTTTTGAGATGGGAACTAGACAGTGTATTAGGCAAAGGGGATAAGAGGGATCACTAGAAAATAGTTGTAATTATATATCTAGAATTTCCCTCAAAGCAATGCAGGAAGGGAGGGAAGCCAATGGGCATTAAATATAACAGGACTGTACAGGAATTGATAATTGTTGGCACATGTAAGATTCATAATACTATTCTGCCTACTTTTATATAGGTTTATATTTCTAATAAGAAGTTCAAAGAAGCAGTTGTATACGTGTCCCTCAGCTCTTAGAAGAAATCACAGTAGATCTAAAAGAAATCAGGCTTTAGGAAACTAAGACATTTTACTACAAGGAAAAGACATTTAGTTTGGGTGGTTGCTTTATTTGGGGGATGCCCACTCTTATCAAAGAACTCATTGGTAATTTTTTTTAAATACTGGAATAAAGAAACCCTGGTTAAGGATTTGATCAAGACCTAGTAAGTCTCTTCCATTGCTGATTTTTTCATGGAGCAGTCTACCATCCTAATGAAACACTTCTCTGATGGGACATCCTAATAGAGGCAGAGAAATTAGACAAATGAGTCTATTTCCTAAAACCAACAAGAGAACATCCAGTGCAGACTGCAGGATGGATTGAACAGCCTAAATATTGCCTTTCTTCATCTGTCAGAACCCTCTGGGAGCATAAGGCATATGGAATCTGCCCTTACCTATTATATCAATGCCAGTTATAGACTGCAAGCTGCATATCCATATGGCCCCCCAAGGACCCATATTGTCATTTCTTTTTCTTCTAGTTTCCCCAAAAGCATGGTCCCCTGTGTTCCATGATATACATACTTCCCTGGGACAAACCTAATTAACTCAAGAATCTGAGAAAGCAATCTTATCATTTGCCAGAATTCTAGTGCTGGAGGATGGGGAAGTCTCAAGAACTAAGAGCCCAGACCAGAAGTCAGTTTGTGACAAAAATACAGACTGAAACTTTTAATTCAGTTTCCTGGCAGAGGGCTTTGAATCATGACCTGCCTGAATGAGTCAGGATCCTTAGAGGGGGCTGAGGTATCCAATTTGCTGCTGTAATAGCCACTCCTTGTATTGGGAAGGGCATTGTGTGAGAGAGGAAAATCGTTTCTCCACTGAATCTTCTCATCTCTTAGAGAGTTTAGAAAACTGCAGAGTCAACCTAGGCTAGAGAGCCTACTGGGAGTATGGGGGATGCTGAATATCTGGAAAAGCCCTCTGTATGACTCTTACTATAGCAATGACAAAAATTGACAAGAGAGAACTTTTTGGAATGCAGGTATAAAATGTGAATTGACAATCTGTTACCTGCTCTAAAGGATGGTTAACCTAATCACCTAAGAGGGAAAATTGGAAGGGTAGGAATATGTGGACAGGAGACATCAACAGTGAAGCAGAGAACAGAGATCTCCATCTCAACTTGGACACTCTAGAGGTGAGCAAATCAAATAGTGTTAGAACAAGACCCTTTTGATGCTGTGGTAATCAGCCTATTGCTAAATGCTTCTAGCCCCTCGCTTACATTTAAACCTAGTTTCTGGTGTATTTCAAGACTTTCTGAAAATGGAGGCAGCAGGGGAGGGAGTAGGGGGAGAAATTCTGTATACATCTTAGGCCCTTCAATTTTTTCCATCATCAATTACCTAAATTCAGTCTTCTTCCTATCCTTTAAGCTGAGTAGTCACACTGCACAGCATGTTCCTGCAACCAAGAAACTATTAGGAAAGTGGATGACTGTTAGTTTTACAACCTATTTCAGTCCGATAAATTGAGAGAGAGAGAGAAATGAGAAATACCCAGTAAAAGATGGCGGCATGAGAGGTGAGACACAGGCTTCCTCCTAAAACTGCATATAATATGAAAATATGATTAATACAACTAATCCTGAAAGAGCAACAGGAAAGGGGACTGCGCCAGACTGCATAGACCTGGAGAAAATATCAGAAATCACAGAACAGGGTAACACACCAAAGCTGTGGCCTGGCGGACACAAGCCCTTCCCCCAACCCAGCTCACCAGCAGCAGGAAGAGAAAGGGAGCAGAGGGGAGTGGAGGGCTGGGAGTGCTGAATACCTAACTCTGGAGATCGGCTCTGGGAGCACAAACCTACATTTCATGGTGCTTGCATAATACTCTCGTGATTATAGGGTTGAAAAGCTAAGACAGGCAGAACTCCTGGAGAGACTGAGATTCCAGCTGCTTGTGGAAAGCAGGGATCCATACCCAGCTGCTCTGGGATGAAAGAAAGGCAGGGAGCATGAGAGACTTCCTAACAAGGAAGCCCTTAGCAAGAGGGCTGCTAAATGGGTAAGGATTGCACAGAGCTTACTGTTCAGGAGAGGCGACAGGTAGACAAAATTGTCCGGGTGCACTCTGCCCAGCAGGTAGGAAGCTTTGCAATATAGACTCTCACATTTAAGGAGGAAAAAGAAATCTTCCTCCTTAGACGATCTTCAGGTGCTCCAGTGCCCTGGATGGCTACACAGCTCAAAGGACCCTTCTGTGATATGCAGCCTACTGCGCCTTTCTCCCCGCCAGCCCCACCTGGCTCACAAACTGGCAAACCCTACCCTGGCGTTAGCCCAGCCAGACGGAAGATCTGTCTACAGCAACTATAAATGCAAAGCATAGAGGCTTATACCTGTGTGCTCGGCACACTGGTTCAGGCAGTGGAGACAGGCATAGCAGCCGGGTAGCAGGAAACAATCCTTTCCTGCCTCCAGGCACCAATACCACTCCCCTGTGGCCCCCAACATTGCTTCAGAGGCTGAGCAGCTCCAGGGAGTAGAGCTTCTGGGCACTAGAGGTCACCATATACAATTATGAAACGCCAAAGGAACGTGGTTCAGAGTAAAATTATTAATACAACTCCTGAGAAAGATTTAAATGACATCGACCTCATGACTCTTCCTGAAAGGGAGTTCAAAATAAAATTCATTAACATGCTCATGGAGGTACGGAAAGATATTCAAGAACTCAGACATGAATTCCGATCAGAAAGCCAATCTTTGAAGAGCACAATGGAGGGTACTAAAAGCAGATTGGATATGGTGGAGGAGAAGATAAATGAAATAGAAACTAGAGAAGAGGAATACAAAGAAGCTGAGGCACAGAGAGAAAAAAGAATATTAAGACAAGTGTGACTAATCCAGATGGAACAATATTCACATTATAGGCATACCAGTAGAAGAAGAGAAAGAAAAACGGATAGAAAGTGGCTTTGAGGAGGTAATTGCTGAAAACTTCCCCAATCTGGGGAAGGAGATAGTCTCTGAGGCCATGGAGGTGCACAGATCTCCCAACACAAGGGACCCAAGGAAGACAACACCAAGACATATAGTAATTAAAATGGCAAAGGTCAAGGATAAGGACACATGATTAAAAGCAGCCACAGAGAGAAATAAGATCACATATAAAGGAAAGCGCATCAGGCTATCATCAGACTTCTCAACAGAAACCTTACAGGCCAGAAGGGAGTGGCATGATGTATTTAATGCAATGAAGCAGAAGGGCCTTGAACCAAGATTACTTTATCCGGCAAGATTATCATTTAAATTTGAAGGAGGGATTAAACAATTCCCAGATAAGCAAAAACTGAGAGAATTTACCTCCCACAAACCATCTCTACAGTGTATTTTGGAGGGACTGCTATAGATGGAAGTGTTCCTAAGGTTTAATAGCTGTCACCAGAGGTAATAAAACCACAGTAAAGAAAGTAGAACAGCTAATTACTAAGCAAATGTAAAATTAAATTAACTATCACCAAAATCAGTCAAGAGATAGACAAAGAGAACAGAATATGATACTTAATATATAAAGAATAGAGGAGAAAGAAGAAAAAAGACCCTTTACACTGTGTTTGTAATATTATATTAAGTGAGTTAAGTTAGACTCTTAGTAAGGAAGTTAACCTTGAACCTTTGGTAACCACAAATTGGAAGCCTGCAATGCCAATAAGTACATGCCTATCGATAATCACTCTAAATGTAAATGGACTGAATGCACCAATCAAAAGACATAGAGTCACTGAATGGATAAAAAAACAAGACCCATCTACATGCTGCCTACAAGAGACTCACTTTAAACCCAAAGACATACACAGACTAAAAGTGAATGGATGATAAAAGATATTTCATGCAAGTAATAAAGAGAAAAAAGCAGGAGTTGCAGTACTTTTATCAGACAAAATAGACTTCAAAACAAAGAAAGTCACAAGAGACAAAGAAGGACATTACCTAATGATAAAAGGGTCAATCCAACAAGAAGATATAACCATTATAAATATCTGTGCGCCCAACACAGGAGCATCTACATATGTGAAACAAATACTCAGAGAATTAAAAGAAGAACTAGAATGCAATGCATTCATTCTAGGAGACTTCAACACTCCACTCATTCTGAAGGACAGATCAACGAGACAGAAAAATAAGTAAGGAGACAGAGGCACTGAACAACACAATAGAACAGATGGACCAAACAGACATCTACACAAATCTACACCCAAATGCAGCAGAATACACATTCTTCCCAAGTGCACATGGAACATTTTCATGAATAGATCATATACTAGGCCACAAAAAGAGCCTCAGTAAATTCAAAAAGATTGAAATTGTACCAACCAGTTTCTCAGACCACAAAGGTATGAAACTAGAGATAAATTATGCAAAGAAAATGAAAAATCCCACAAACACATGGAGGCTTCACAGCATGGTCCTAAATAATCAATGGATCAATGACCAAATAGAAGCAGAGATCAAGCAATATATGGAGACAAATGACAACAATAATTCATCAACACAAAATCTGTGGGACACAGCGAAGGCCATGCTAAGAGGAAAGTATATTGCAATACAGGCCTACCTCAGGAAAGAAGAACAATCCCATGTGAGCAGTCTAAACTCACAATTAACGAAAATAGAAAAGAAGAACAAATGAGGCCCAAAGTCAGTAGAAGGGACACAATAAAGATTAGACCATAAGTAAATAAAATCAAGAAGAATAAAACAATAGAAAGAACCAATGAGAGCAAGAGGTAGTTCTTCGAGAAAATTAACAAAATAGATAAACCTCAAGCCAGACTTATCAAGAAAAAAGAGAGTCTACTCACATAAACAGAATCAGAAATGAGAAAGGAAAAATCACTACAGACACCACAAAAATACAAAAAAATACAAGAGAATACTATGAAAATTTATATGCTAACAAACTGGATAACCTAGAAGAAATGGACAACTTTCTAGAAAAATACAACCTTCCAAGGATGACCCAGAAAGAAACAGAAAATCTCAACAGACCAATTACTAGCAACGAAATTGAACTGGTAATCAAAAACCTACCTAAGAACAAAATGCCTGGACCAGATGGCTTCAGCACTGAATTTTATCAAACATTTAGTGAAGACCTAATACCCATCCTCCTTAAAGTTTTCCAAAGAGTAGAAGAAGATGGAATACTTCCAAACTCATTCCATGAGGCCAGCATCATTCTAATACCAAAACCAGGCAAAGACACCACAAAAAAAGAAAATTACAGACCAATACCCCTGATGAACATGGATGCAAAAATACTCAACAAAATATTAGCAAACTGAATTTAAAAATACATCAAAATGATCGTCCATCATGATCAAGTAGGATTTATTCCAGGGATGCAAGAATGGTTCAACATTCAAAAATCCATCAACATCATCGACCACATCAACAAAAAGAAGTACAAAAACCACATGATCATCTCCATAGATGCTGAAAATGCATTCAACAAAATTCAGCATCCATTCATGATAAAAACTCTCAACAAAATGGGTACAGAGGGCAAGTACCTCAACATAATAAAGGCCATATATAACAAACCCACAGCCAACATTATACTTAACAGCGAGAAGCTGAAAGATTTTCCTTTACGATCAGGAACAAGACAGGATGGCCACTCTCCCCACTTGTATTCAACAGCACGTGAGGTCCTAGCCACAGCAATCAGACACCACAAAGAAATAAAAGGCATCCAGATTGGCAAGGAAGAAGTTGAACTGTCCCTGTTTGCAGATGACATGATATTGTACATAAAAAACCCTAAAGAATCCACTCCAAAACTACTAGATCTAATATCTGAATTCAGCAAAGTTGTGGGATACAAAATTAATACGCAGAAATCTGTTGCATTCCTATGCACTAACAATGACCTAGTAGAGAGAGAAATCAGGAAAACAATGCCATTCACAGTTGCATCAGAAAGAATAAAATACCTAGGAATAAACCTAACCAACAAAGTGAAAGACCTACACTCTGAAACTACAAGACGCTCATGAGAGAAATTAAAGAAGATACCAATAAATGGAAACACATTCCGTCCTCATGGACAGGAAGAATTAATATTGTCAAAATGGCCATCCTGCCTAAAACAATCTACAGATTCAGTGCAATTCCTATCAAAATACCAACAGCATTCTTCAACTAACTAGAGAAAATCATTCTAAAATTCATATGGAATCACAAAAGACCCCAAATAGCCAAAGCAATCCTGAGAAGGAAGAATAAAGCTGGGGGGATTATGCTCCCCAACTTCAAGCTCTACTACAAAGCCGCAGTAGTCAGGACAATTTGGTACTGGCACAAGAACAGACCCATAGACCAATGGAACAGACTAGAGAGTCCTGATATAAACCCAACCATATATGGTCAATTAATATATGACAAAGGAGCCATGGACATACAATGGGGAAATGGCAGCCTCTTCAACAGCTAGTGTTGGCAAAACTGGACAGCTATATGAAATAGAATGAAACTGGATTATTGTTTAACCCCCTACACAAAAGTAAACTCGAAATGAATCATGGACCTGAATGTAAGTCATGAAACCATAAAACTCTTAGAAGACAACATAGGCAAAAATCTCCTGAATATAAGCATGAGCACCTTCTTCCTGAATTCTTCTCCTCAAGCAAGGGAAACAAAAGTAAAAATGAACTCATGGGACTACATCAAACTAAAAAGTTTCTGTACAGCAAAGGACACCATCAATGGAACAAAAAGTCATCCTAAAGTATGGGAGAATATATTTGTAAATGACATATCCGACAAAGGGTTAACATCCAAAATATATAAAGAACTTACATGCCTCAACACCCAAAAAGCAAATAACCTGATTAAAAAATGGGCAGAGGATATGAAGAGAGAGTTCTCCAAAGAAGAAATTTAGATGGCCAACAGACACATGAAAAGATGCTCCACATCACTAATCATCAGGGAAATGCAAATTAAAACCACAATGAGATATCACCTCACACCAGTAAGGATGGCCAGCATCAAAAAGACTAAGAACAACAAATGCTGGCGAGGATGCCAAGAAAGGGGGACCCTCCTACACTGCTGGTGTGAATGTAAGCTAATCCAACCATTGTGGGAACAATATGGAGGTTCCTCAAAAAACTAAAAATAGAAATTCTATTTGACCGAGGAATCCCACTCCTTGGAATTTACCCAAAGAATACAACTTCTCAGATTCAAAAAGACATATGCACCCCTATGTTTACTGCAGCACTTTTTACAATAGCCAAGATATGGAAGCAACCTAAGTGTCCATCAGTAGATGAATGGATAAAGAAGAGGTGGCACATATACATAATGGAATACTATTCAGCCATAAGAAAGAAACAAATCCTATCATTTGCAACAACATGGATGGAGCTGGAGGATATTATGCTCAGTGAAATAAGCCAGGCGGAGAAAGACAAGTGCCAAATGAGTATCCTCATTTGTGGAGTATAACAATGAAGCAAAACTGAAGGAACGAAATATCAGCAGACTCAGAGACTCCAAGAAGGAACTAGTGGTTACCAAAGGGGAGGGGTGTGGGATGGCAGGTTGGGAGGGTGGGAGAAGGGGATTGAGGGATATTATGTTTAGTACACATGGTGGGGGATCAAGGGGAAAACAGTGTAGCACAGAGAAGGCAAATAGTGACTCTGTGGCATCTTACTATACTGATGGACAGTGACTGCATTGGGGTATGGGTAGGGACTTGATAATATGGGTAAATATACTCACCACATTGTTTTTCAAACCTTCATAAGAGTGTATATCAATAACACCTTAATAAGAAAAAAAAAGAAATACCCTGTAGCACTCCAAGTATTGGATCCCTGAGCATTTTTTGTAGAATCTGACTACCTCCTTGGTCCCTGACACCAATCCATCAAGACCCCATCGAGGCAAGGTTTCAGTGAATACATATGCCATGATGACAGGCCCTCGGCAACTCAACACCTTTTCTTGCAAGGTGAGCTTATCTACTCTGGGAGTCTGTGGCTTTTTCGCAGTGCCTCTAATTCTGTGATGAAAGTTCTCAATCTGTACTGTCCAATATGGTAGCCAATAGCCTCATGGGGCTACCATACTGGACAGCACAGATACAGGACATTTTCATTATTGCAGAGTTCTTGTAGATAGCACTGCTGTACCATGGCTGAGAAAACTATGGCTTGTAGGCCCAATTTAGCCCATCTTCCATGAGTATAGATAAAGTTGTATTGGAAGACAGCCACACCTATTATTTTATGTCTTATCTATGTCCACTTTCACACTATATGGGCAGGGATGAATGGTTTGCAGCAGAGACCATCTGGCCCACGAAGTCCAAAATATTACTATCTCAACCTCTACAGAAAATATCTGCCAACCCTGCTCTATACCCTTTCCTAGAAAAAAATTATGTGGCTACATACAAAATTTTACAGGCAATCTCAGGAAATAAGTGAACCCCTTTACTTGCATCCATGTAAATCACATTAGGGTTACAAGCTTCTTTGTTAGTTCCATTTTTCTAGAATATTCAGACCCCAATTTCATACTACTTACATTCAAGAATGCTATATTTATACAATTTCAAAAGATTACAAACATCTTAAAACTAATGCCACTACAGAGTTTGGGGTTGTGCTACATATGCTCATACAGCCTACTGATATCCTCTGAGTTTCACTGACAAGCTCTCTGTCATTTAAGAATCAGGGCATTGCCTCTAGTTAATATAAACTTCTTTACTACTTTTAACTGTTCCTCTAAGAGTCTGAATTCAATGACTCTTTTCTTAGGATCACTATCTAAACTGCCTGTTATCTATAGGAAGTTGACAAAATCCTAAGTATTTCCCATTTTTTCTGATTCCTGAGATCTTTATCACTAAAACATCTTCAATTAGTCTTCTCTCTCCCCTAGCTCTTTTGTTCATTCTCAGGTGTGTGTGGGTGTCCTGCTGACATAGTCACCTTGAGGGACTGCCGTCTTAAGGCTCTACTGCACATCCTTGTGGTTTTTATTGAATTACATATTGGTTGGAGAGAATTTGTTCATCCACATGTGTGCATGTGTGTATACACACACACACAGACACACACACTCTCTCTTACCTAAACATTCTCTAAGTTTAGCTTAAGTGTCTGATTTAATTAGCCAAAAGGGCAAAATATCATCTGAAGCCATGGGGTAAGGGGGTGCACCAGGGGCAGGGGGTGATAGTTGGTACAGCGTGCCTCAGAATGCTCCCAAGTCCCCAGAGTCCCTTTCAGAAACACACAGCTGCCAGGACACTGCACACTGGTCTTTCCAAGCCCAAAAAGCTCGATTTTGCTCTGTCACAACCCATTAACAACTTCCATCACCATTCAGAAAGAACATAATCTAATGGTCTTTGTGCTTCTATTTAAGAGAATTTGACAGATATTAGACCCTCCTGTTTTGTTGAAACAAACTCAGCATCAGCAAGGCACAAACATCTTCATTCATTCAATCTGTCATCCCTTCTTTTTTTTTTATTTATCAAGTACCTGCTGTTTCTAGGAATTTTTCTAGATGTTGGAGATACGCTAGTAAGCAAATCAAAAGTGTTACCTTGGTGGTGCTTATATTCCACTGGAGGATGCTGGAAATGAATTAATAAAAAAAGTAGACATATACTATGAATTAAGGTAGTGTTAAGTATTATGGAAAAAAATTAAGTAGGGCCAGGGGATGATGGGTGATGGGAGTGTACTTTCATATGTGGGATGGTTGCAGAAGGCCTCTCGGATAACCTCTAAGCAGATACCAACATCAAGTTCAGGAGAGAGACAAGTTCAAAGATACTGAGGCAGGAGCCTGCTTGGTGTGCTGGAGGAGCAACATAGAAGTCAGTGTGGTTAGAGCAGAGTGGGGAAGGGAGAAGAAATTATGTCAGAGACAAGGCTGATGGCCTTTGTTCAGACTTGGACTTTGCTTTAGGTGAGCTGGAGGTCCTAGAGGGTTTTCAGCAGAGAAGTAACACGTCATCACATGTTTACTATTACCTTTTTCTGAACAATATTTTGCCCCCTATTTTTAAGCTTTCTGGGAAATACAATTTTCTCACAGTCTACGGCCAGACTCTTATTCAATGGTCCTTTTATCTGAGTCACCCAGGCACTGAGTTAGGTCTGAGGACCTCAATCCCAAATCCATTTCTTCTGGGCCTACCACCCTCATCTTATTATTTGCATTCACCTTTTACTCTAGCTATTGCTGCAGCAATCAGCCATGTGAGGTAATCAAACAACACCTGCTCCAGCTAACTCTCCATCTTTCTCATTCAGCCCCATCTTCTCTGCCACAGCCATGTGGGTTGACCAGGTGGCCCACTCAGCCCTCCTGTTGCATGCACACCCCTGATGTGTGGTGAGCAAGTTAGCATGCCGAGAGCCAGGCATCCTTTGACTGATGAGGTACATTCTCTATAGCTCCTCCAAGGCTCCGCACCAAGAATACACCCCCATTGGCCACAGTGGCAGGCAGCTCAGTAACACGCCCCTGGATGTTCTTTCTCTCCTTCACCTTCTCATTCCTTCCAGTTCCCTATACCTGTCTCCTGAAATCACTTGCACAACAAACTACCTGTTGGGAAACCAGGGTTAAAACATCCCCTCTCCTTTCACTTTCCTCAGTCTGCTTCTGCCACTACATTCAAAAACAGTCAAATAAGCTTAGAGGGACCTTCAGAGAACATTCGCTTTCACACCTTCTGGTTACACATAAGGAAATGAAGTCTAACAAAGTTAATATTCCTCTGCCATAACTTATCTTTCTGGTGGGAAAGATAAGAGCAAATGGAGAATCAAAAACACATAAGGGACAACAGAGCTTGGCAGACTAACAGAAAGAAAAGAAAGCTCACCTTTGGCATGGCATAAAAGGAATTGGTGCCCAGGAGTTGAAATGAAGTAATTGTACAACTTTGCAATAAGTAATTGTTCAAGGGTATTTAACGTTTGGGGTCAACTGGATATTTCTGAAGACTTTCATTTCTTACTAAGTCAATCTGTATATTTCCATTGAGCATTTGTCCTAACAGAATCCCACACTGGTGCATTGGGAGTCAAAAGGCATTCTGAGATAGTTCCTGAGCTCCTCGCAAGCCGGGCATCGGAAGAGGGAGCTTCTAATTATATTTGGCCATCAACTGACTCTGTGGACTTGAGCAATAACTTTCTCTCTCTGGGCTGATAGTTGGTTCCTTCTTTATAAAATGGCTATTAGTCTTATCATTGAGTCATAAAATGTGAACTCTTAAGTGACTTTGGCACTCATCCTCTTTTTGCAGGTCTAAAGAAATGAAGTGAGTTTCTGAACATCACTGAGTTAGAATCAGATCTGTTACTGTAACTCTGGTCTTCCTGGTTCTTGGTCTATGGATGAGTTTTGAAATTCTTCTCAACCATGAAATCTAGTAATTCAATGATCAAAATATTAGACAGTACTTCTGCCCTGAAGGATCCCATAATCAAATTGAGAGACACTTGACACACATAGTTGTTATAAGACAACAAATGAGATCCAGTAAACAGAACAACCTCCACTTCTTTGGCTATTCAAAGAAGCAAGGAAAATCTGTGCAATTTGAGCTGCTTTGAAAATAATGGGGGTGGGGGGAAGATCATCATGGATGTAGGAAAGTAGCCAGAGTACAGTCTTGGACATGGTGGGGTCAGCTAGGAGGATATTGACTGGGTTTGTCCAACAAGAGTGGATGGGCTTTGTGATAGATAGCGTTTGTGAGTTATGGTCCCAGGAGAGAAGGAACTCTTGGTGTCTCTCTTCCCATTCCTCAGGGCTGATCTTAACCTATATATAATGAAAAGATCTGACTTATTATTTCAGTCTGTAACAGAGGGAATTAGAATGTGGAAAGTATGACCAAGATCTCTCATAATTAAATAGTTAAATCTGCTAATTTCTGATTTGTCCTCAAGCACTTCTATTGTTAAATGACATTTTCAACATAAATGATAGAATGTCCCTGGCACCAGGGATAGTTAGAAAATTCAATTAATAGTATAATGAAGAACAATTGACATTTTTTTCCTGGTAGTTCTTTGGAACAGATTATTTAAATAGTATAATTATTTAGAAACAGAAATGAGGGCAGCCCACCTGGCTTGATAAATGTACTGTTTTAGGTGGGATTGGCAAAAAGGTAAGCGAGAGATTCAAAGTTTCATGTTTAGCATAGATAATTAGAGAAATGTAATTATGGCATGACAGTAGCAATATATACTTAAAAACAAAGAAGCAAGTAAGGAAGCATCAAAGCAACGAACAATAAAATAGAAATCATAAAGCAAGATGAGAGAAATAAGACCTAACATTTGTGTCAATAAATGTAAATAGATTAAAGTCCCCTATTAGATGACAAGGACTTTCATCTAAAATGAAATACAGCTATGTGCTCTATTCATATGAAACACAATGACACAAAAGATTTAAAAATACAAGGACAGAGAAAAATTGGACAAAAGTAAAGCAGAAATATATTTTCAAATCAAATAAATGAGGCAAAAATAACAGGAGTGACAATTTTAATATCGGTTAGAAATAAAACTCAAGGGATGAAAGTTTGGGATAAAGAGGACCATTTTATAAAAGGCATGATCCACAATGAATGTATAATGTACTACTGCACAGCACAGATACATAGAGAGCAAAAAGCTATTAGTAGACAAAAGCTAGAAAGAAACACAATTGCTGTGGAAAAATTAGCATCCCATTGCAGTCTTCAGTAAATCATGGAGTCAAAAATAATTAGGATTTGTATATGCTTAGTGAGGTTAATTTGATAGCTATATATCAAACTCTGTATCCCACAGATGATATAATCCTCTTTTCAAATATTCATGGATCATTCATTTAAAATTCTACACTGAACCAAAAAAATAAAATCTCAGTAAATTCAAAAAGTGAATTTTCTTCTCACTATAATAAAAACTGGGGTCAGAAATAAAAAGATAAAAATTGAACCCAAAATCTCACAGCGATTAAAACAAACATCCCAAATAAATATCAAATATTGGAGGAAGTTAAAAGTTCAAATACAGATTGCGTAGAAAATAGCAGCAGTGCAAAAACTACATGTCAAAACTTACAGCTGAGAGGTGGTTAAAATATATTAATTTATAGAAATAGTCTAGGCATATCTAAAGGTTGAAGGAAGATGGATTGGTGATAAATTCTGAATGCAAAAGCAAAAAGAAAATCCTTACGGCCCAATTCAGACAAAACCCATAGCCTTGAAAAACCTCATCATTTAATAAGGAAAAAATGAAGATGAATTACCTATGAATTCAACTAAAAAAATCGAAAAAACAAAATATACTGAAAGCATGGAGAGAAAAATTTTTTTAAAGTATAACTGGAAATTAGGAAAAGCCACACTTATGAATATATTCAGGAGTTGATTGAAAAAAATTAATTATATAAGTGAAGTTTTAATGAACCTGTTAAAATGGGAAAACAGTAAAATTCAGTATGAGAAAAGTATATAATAGATGAAATTTTTAAACAAGAGTACACTTTGTATATTTGAAACCATCATAAGATTGTATATCAATGATACTTTAATAATTTTTTTAATTGTCAATTACCTCCAAAAAGGAGTTTTTACTATTTTATAAATACGCTAAGAAGAAGAAAAGTTTAATGAACAAATATTTCACATGGTTTATCGAATGGCCCAGATCACAGAAAACATTTAAATCTTCTCAACTTGTATTATACAGCTCATGTGACCCAGTTACTAAAACCTAACCTGGTGCCTTAAACACATACACACCTCACACACGCATGCACTCCAGTCTTACAGATCACTCTTAATCATAAAGAGATAACAATAACCTGAAACAAAGTTATATCAGGATAAAATGAGGGTTATTCAAAGAATGCAAAGATAGATTGCTATTAGTGTCAATTCATATAGATCATAGGGTCTAGCAAGAGTAGTTGACTGACCACCTCTATAGATTATGGAGAACTCATTTGATAATAATTAATATCCACTCCTTAAAAAATGTTAATATTAAAGACTATTTCCTTAACTTAAGACTAATAGCTTTTATTATGCATACTCATTCCCATTCAAACCAGGGTCAAAACAAGGGTGCCCACCATCATCACTGTTAGATAACCTGATTCTAGATGTTTAAATCAATGCAATAAGATGTAAATAAAAGTAAGAATAACAAACTTATGGAAAATTAGTACAAAATTATTACTTGTAGGAATATCATTTTCCTGAAAAATCCTAAGCCATTAGAACAAGAAACATTAATATACAGTTACAAAGTCAACATATGAAAAAATTAATAGCTATGTTAATTTTTTTATATGAATTTCAAGAACAGACAATTAACTAACCTCCAGTGACAGAAATCAGAATGCTTGCCCTGAGGGGGAGTATTGCCTGAAAAGGAGTATAAAGAAAGTTTCTGAGGGTATGGAGATGTTCTGTACGTGCTTGGAGTGTTGACAAATGGGTGTATACTGTACACTTAATACATATGAATTTTACTGTCTGTAAATTGGAATCACATGATATATAGACTTTTCAGGCTGGCTTCTTTAATTTAGCAATATGCTTTTAAGGCTTCTCGCTGTCTTTTTTGTGGCTTGATAACTCATCTCTTTTTGTCACTGAATATAATATTCGATGTATGGATATACAATAGTTTCTGTATTCATTCACCCATAGAAAGACATCTTGGTTGCTTCCAGTTTGGGGCAATTAAGAGTAAAGGTGCTATAAGCATGTATGTGCAGGTTTCTATGTGGACATAGTTTTCAAGTCATTTGGGTAAATATCTAGATGCACAATTGTGAGATTCATATATAGTAAGACTGTTCAGCTTTGTAAGAAACTGCCTGTTTCCAGAGTGGCTACACCATTTTTTATTCCCTTCAGCAGTGAATGAGAGTCCTCTTCCTTCACATCCTCACCAGAATTTGGTATTGTCAGTTTTTTTGTTTAGCTATTCTAATAGGTGTGTGGTGCATCTCGTTGTTTTAGTTTCCAGTTCCCTAATGACACATGATGTTGACCGTCTTTTTGTATGCTTGTTTGCCATCTGTATACCTTCACTGATGAGATGTCTGTTCAGATCTTATGCTCATTTGTAAATAGATTGTTTGTTTTCTTATTATTGGGTTTTAAGAGTTACTTGTATATTTTAGATACAAGTCCTTCTCAGAAGAGTTAGTTGTATATTTTATATATACAAGTCAAAGGACTGATATTGTATATTTTAGATATACAAGTCCTTTGCAGATACTTTCTCCTATTTTGTAACTTTCCATTCTCTTCACAGTGTCTTTCTCAGTGTCTGTCTATTTAATGAAGTCCAATTTATCTTTTGTCTGTTGTGGATTGTGCTTTTTGTGTTGTGTATAAAACTCATCACCAACCCCAAAATCACCTAGATTTTCTCCTATGTTATTTTTCAGAAGTTTTGTAGTTTTGTGTTTTGCATTTAGGTCTATGACCCTTTTGAGTTAATTTTTGTGAAAGATGTAAGATCTGTGTCTAGATTTTTGTTGTTGTTGTATGTGGCTATCCAGTTGTTCTAGCACCATTTGTTGAATTAAAAACAGTCCTTTTTCCCTGAATTACCTTTGTTCTTTTATTAAAAGATCTACTGACTGTCTTTGTGTGGCTGATTTTTGGACTCTACTGTTCCATTGATCAGTTTGTCCATTCTTTCACCAATGCCATACTCTCTTGATTACTACAAGTTTACACTAAGTCTTTAAGTCAGACAGTGTCAGTCCTTTGACTTGTTCTTCAGTATTGTGTTGGCTATTGGGCCTTTTCCTTCCACATAAACTTTAGAGTCATTTTGTCAATATCCACAAAATAACTTGCTCTAGGATTTTGACTGGGATTGTGTTGAATCTATTGATCAAGTTGGGAAGAACTGACATATTAACAATACTGAGTCTTCCTATCCAAGGATATGGAGTATCTCTCCACTTATTTAGATTTTCTTGGATTTCTTTCATCAGTTTTGTAGTTTTCCTTCCATATAGATCTTGTACATATTTTGTTAGATTTATATTTAAGTATTTCTTTTGGGGATCTGGGGTGCTAATATAAATGGTATTGTGTTTTTAATTTCAAATTCCAATTGTTCATTGCTCTTATATAGGAAACAATTGACTTTTATGTATTAACCTTGCTTATTAGTTACAGGACTTTTTCTTGTCATTTTTGGTTTTTCTTTTTCAATTATTTGGGATTTTCTACATTGACAAGGATGTCATCTGCAAACAGTTTTATTTCTTCCTTCCCAATTTGTATTTCCTTTTATTGTATTTTCAATTAAGATTTCCAGTTTGGTGTTGAATATAAGTGGTAAGAGGGAATGTCCTTGCCTGGATCCCAATCTGTATGAAAATTTCACTTCAATAAAATATGTTAATAATAAAATAGTTCACTGTATATCAGCAGTGAACATCTAGAATATATAATGTAAGAAAAACCGTTTCCTAATTGGAACACCACAAAGAAGGCTAAATTTAACCAAGTGGCCAAGACATAAAGAAAACTATAAAACTTCACTAAGCATGAAAGAGGACTTGAATGACTAGAGATATCAGAGTCCATCACAAGGGAAGATTTAGTATTGCAAAGATTTCCCAAATAAGCTTAAAAGTCTTCACAAAATCCAAACCAAATTTCTAATAATGGAATTTTTGATTATACAAACTTTGATTATAGAAAATAGTGTGAATTTCATCTGGAAGTATAAACTGGCAAGAATGGTAAGCACATTTTTGAAAAATAAGAATAATGAGGAGGATTTTCTCTGCCAAATATCAAAACATATCATAAAGTAATACTAATTAAAATACTGTATTGCAGATACAAAAAGCACAGAAATTAGGGAAATAGACTAGATAGCCCAAAAACACTCTGCTGTATTTAAGAATTTAAAACACAATAAAGTTAGCAGTCCAAACCCTGGGGAAAAGACAATTCAAAATTGATATTGAGGGAATTAATTATTTGGAAAAAATAAGTTAAAGTTTCACCACACAGATTATATGAAAGTAAATTGCGAATGGATTCAACTGTTTGTCTAAGGAAATAGTCCTGAGATCTTCAGTGTAGGAGGTTTTCAGTGCAAGTCAGTGAGGGTGGTCAGACAGAGCAGAGGGGGCAGTTGGACTGTCCTGTGGTTGACACAGCTCAGCCCATTCAGAGCTGTGGCACTGGGATGGCCCTTCAGAGTTATCCCAAATTGAGACAGGGACCTTTGTATGGTGACACTAACCAGACATTGCATTTGGGGTTCTCACTGGAGGGCCATAATCTTGGGTGAGGCAACTCCCATTGGCTGAGGAAGATTCCAGGAGAGGGATTCCGCTATGAGCCGCCAGCAGCCAACATTCCCAGCAGGTGGGGGATGAGAGATTCAGTCTTGAAGACAGGGTCTCTGGCACGCAACAATATCCAGTACACAGTTAAATGTAAAGGATGGTATTATTAAAAAAAAAAAGAGGAGAATATTGATAAATATTCCCAGAACTGGGATTAAGGAGGACTTTTTGTTTTTGTGATTTTCCAAATCAAATAAAAAGGGTTGTTAAAAAAACGGCTATTGTGACAATTGGTTTTATTGAGGTCGGGAGGGTAGGTGGAAAGAGAGAACTACCGAGGCCGCAGCATCACCACTATCCAAGTGCGACTCCCTTGCCTGAGGGGCTGAACAGCTGAAAGAATGGCCTTTCCTTCCATTGCTGCTTTCCTCAAAGCCCTGAAAAAATAGAGCACGTCAGCCTTGATTTGCAGTGTGAGCTGTTTGCTCCGATGAGACCCTCAGGATTAATTCACATCTGTGTCTGGGAGGGAGGGGCTGATCTTCAGTCACCCAGGGGGGCCTTTTTATTTCAAACTCAATAGGCTTATAGGAAGCGTGGTCTTCAGGTAATATTCCCCCACCAGCCCCTACCTCTCCTTGCAGAGGCACATCCCTAGGTGCTCTCACCCCGCCTTTGCCTGTTTTGGAAAGTCAAGGCCATCCGTGCTGCTGAACGTCCAGCATGCTGGGCTCTTTTCAGACATGCTCTCTCAGTATAGCACGTTCCCACTTGTTGCTTCATTCTGAACCCTTGGAAAGGCTGATGGGTGGTTAGACTATGGTGTTCTAGGAAGCAAGAAGATCCCTAGGAATAATAAAAAGTATGATAACAACGACCACAGTGACTGTACCAGACACCACGAGCTGCACTTTTCAGTTATCACCCAATCTTCACGTGTCTCTATTTTGCAGGCAAGGGAAGTGAAACTGAAATGGCCAAGTTGCCCAGAATCCCACAGCTGCCAGCACTCTCCTGAGCCACCTAGATGTGCATTGAGATCTGTCTAACTCCAGACACCTCACTCCTTCTGCCACTTCCAGTTCCTCTCAGGCTCTGTTCAATAAGACAGGCTATGGAGACTACAGGCCCAAGACCTAATGTGCAGCTATTTTTAGATCAACGATTCTCAGTCTTGGCTTCCCATTAGATTCATCTGGGGAGTTTTTAAAAACCCGTTTGGTTCAGTGAGAAGCCAAATTTGAGAACTACCTGTTAGATGCACACAAAAAATACCCTAGAATACAAAATTGGTGTCATCTTAAAAGTTAATGTTACCTCTTTCCTAAACTTTGAGACTGTGTCTTGGATGATCCTATGACTTCTTTGGTGATCTTATTTACAATTTTATTTTCATATTAACCTAACAGAAGTGGTAGTTAAACAAACAAGAAAGAAGCTAAACATGAAAAAGTGGTAGCTAAAAAAATACAGCAGCTTCTTTCAGCTTAGAAATTTTAGGTGCTGCCATGCATCCTCATTTGTGGTGGAGAGCCTTAGTTCAGCCCTGCCACTTTATACCTACATGATCTTAATCTTGAAATTTCTCCTTAAACTGAAGGAAGCTAAGTAGATTTTTGAGCAGCAGAATGATATGCTGAGGGTTGGGCGGACCTCTTTCTCAAATACTGGAAAACTGGAGACAAAGACTCTGCTCTAGGGATACCAGGGTATTAATAATGCTGCCTTCACCCACCCGCGCCCTGACCCCCATGAAGTTGAAGATATGGGGAGCATTCTGATGCTAATTTGGACCTGAGAGTGAGGTGACCCTGTTCGTTGGAAGGATTCCTTAAATGGACGTATATCCATTATTAGTCTTAGTTCTTGCAAAATGCAGATGTAAGACCCGAGCCTACCCGAGTAGAGACATAACAAGCATCTGGTGTGGCCTTAGATGGCCTCATCAAGATCCTATCCACTAGGCGACCGCAGGCCCGGGGCCCTGCCAGGACCGCTGTGTCTGCTTCTGCCTTGTGCAGTCTTCTGACCTCTGACTCAGTAAATCAGGACCTTAACCTTAGTAGGCGTGTGGGGTCTGCTGCAACTCGATTGCCCTCGTGCTTCTAGACTGACAGAAGTACCAGGTGTGAGACTAGAACAGGGAGAAAAGTGGGAAGAAACAATCACTTTTCCATGGAGGCAGCTTAGGAGCCAGCCCAGAACCTCATTGTCTTCTCCAATTGCTATATTCAACTTCTCCCTTTCAGGAAAAGAACAGTGTTGTGTCTTGCTACTATCCACATTATTCATACAGTCCATTTCCCAAACTTGCCTTCACAGGTACCAGGTAGGCATGCCCTGTCTCCCAGATTTTGTTCCTTAGCATTCAGGAGAAGCACTGACTAGCCTGTGTGCTTTAAAGTTGCTTAGCAGTGCGACCACAGGAGGCAGGTGCACAGCTGGGACTTTCACAGGTGGCTCTTGCTTCTCTCAGTTGGATTTGTTTCCACCCTGTTTCAGCTCATTTTAGTCTTCTTAGTCCCCTGTAAAGTCTGGGTCTCAGTTCTTATGTTACAAGGTTTATGTTTGTGCATATTGTACTGTAAGCCACCATGAAAAGCATGCATCATAAACAAATTGCATCATTTCACACAGCCATGACTATGGTAGGAGCAGGCATATACCACATCAGTTGTGTGCCAGTGAGGTTCCAGGCTGGGGACACATCTGAAGATTCAGACTTATGTGGAGCCACCCAAGAAATCTGGTCGGGCATCTGACAGACTCCTGTCCCGCTAGAAGGGCCCAGCAGGATGAGCTGACATCTAGAGCATCCCATTATTCAGCCCCATCTCCAGGAGAGCTTTGCCAGGAAGCTTGTTTACTACAATGAGTTGTACAAAACAGAAATATTAGGGTTTTAATATTGGATTCTAGCAGCACATTTGTAAAACAAAGTAGGATGGGAACAGGGCTTTGGGGTCAGACACACTTGGGTCTGAACTCAGGCAGGAGAGACACAACGTCCATGGCAAGAGGGAGGGTCCACAGCACAGTGCTTTCCCTGCCGCACCAACGTGAAGCACCCCCCACTAGAGCTCTACAACCCCCACCCTTCAGAGCCTGGCGAGGCCAGCTCAGATCTTACTTTAAATGTCATAAATCCTTTTTTACACAGATATAAATTTCTAATTTGTCTTTTTCCTTTCCACATTCCTTTGGCATATGTGCTAAGCACATGTTTTTTTAGAAAAACTAGCTATCGTTCAGTTCTGAGTTTCTTACTTTAAAATGGTCAACACTTCACACTCTTATGCATCATTCATTATGTAAACCGTAAGATATTTTTTGAACTCATGGAAGAATGGCCAAGTATGAAGATACAATTTTGCGGGTCTTACCAAGTTAACATCTGCAAGAATTCCATAGTTAGACCTGTTTCCATCCAGGTGATTTCCAGTGTACAGATATTCAGCTGGAAGTATCTGAATATAATTGTACAGCATTTGAAAATGATTGCAAAGAATAAAAATGCTGTAACACCCTGCTTCAAGGCAGTTGGGTTTTTCTTTACCTCCTCAAGTTTAAATTAGGACTTTGTTTAAGCACACATCCTCACCTACATTTATGCTATTAGAAAAACTTCTATTCATTTTAGCAATGTCTGAAACAAGGACACATCATACAGTCACCGTCAGGCAGAGCGTGCTCATGACATAGTCATCTTGTCCATGCACAGGTGAATGTTGGCTGTCGTTGTTCATCTCATCATCTCTCCATTTGAAGCAAATGCATCATCGGTACTATGCATATTTCACTGCCATTTAAAGTCTTTACAAAGATTCATGTGACTCCACATTGAAACAAAAAGCTGTTGTGTATGCAGAGAGCATCAAAGCAGAGAGGCACGGCAGAAATTCTGTATTTGTGGGATCAATGTTCATCCTTGTAAGAATGGTCTCCATTCCATATTCCAAAGCAACAACCAAGTTCTGGATGAGGCCAGAGGAAAGAAGACACTCACAAAGCAGTTGAAATTGAGTTGTATTTTGTTGCTGAGATGTTTGCAAAAGGATTGGCAATTACACGACCCATGATGTTAGTGGAGGGATATATGACTGAAGTGTCTAGATACGTCTAAAGGAGCTCTTTCAATAAGTGTAGAATAAAGATTGTAAATGTAAGAAAGCATTATAGTTTGTCAGGACTTTTTCTTTCTTAGTAGTATATAAAACAATAACGTGTTGCTTCTTACATTTGATGAAATATGGTACTAGAAACAGAAGAGCTAGAATTGCCTTAGATAACTATTCTTTAGATAACCAGTCTATTGCCTGGCTGTTAGCATGAGAAAATTCATAAAATTCACTCCCTGAGTCACATGTCTGGCCACAAGCTGATGCATCCTCAGATGAGTTTGACAAGAACAACAAAGATTTCAAGAAATCCTAGAAAGAGGAAGCTGTAGAGGAGTCTTGGGGATGCTCCGGTCTTACAGATGGAGATGCTGAAGCCCGGAATCACAAGCCTCCATCCACTCACTGGACACATTTATTTAATCAAATGGACCACGACAATGCAAAGCATGGATGTGCTTTTCCCAGCGTTCCAGGTGGACACTTAGGGCTTAGAGGTGAGTGAAGGGGAAGGAGAGGGAAAGAAGGAGAGGAGAAGCGGGAAGCAGTTTTCAGATCAGGCGGCTGTTCATTCAATCCTTGTTCAGCCCTCGACAGGGCTTTTTCTTTAAGCCTCTGCTCCAGAACACCATCACAATTCCCTCTGAGCTTTCCCTTCTCTCTCCACCCCCATCTTCTTCCTTTGCTTTTGTCCCCTCCTCTCCTCTGTCCTAAACTTTAAGTTGGCAGATTAGTTGGAGTAGCAAAGGGAATGGAGCATATAGGGAGAAAGCAGTGCAAATAGCAGGCCTTGAAAAAACACTTTAAAAACTTCATTGTATCCTTCTCTATCTCAAATCCTACCATAATCCAGATCAGAAGTTGGCCAACTACAGCCTGATGCCTCTTTTGTAAATAAGGTTTTGTTGAATCCCAGCCACACCCATCCATTTACCTCAGGTCTGTGTCTGTTTTCACACTACAATGGCAGAATTGAGTCATTGAGACAGAGACCGTACCTACAAAGCCTAAAATATTTACTAGTCTCATCTAGATAAGTGCTTTCACAGGAGTACTCGGCAGAATTAGAAATGTTAAATAGGTGTTGCTGTAAAGAAAAAGATTCTCAGGTCAAATAATTTTGGAAACTGCATTTTAATCACAGGATTTCTTATAGAGTTTTTAACAAGCTAATATGCATTATGAATTTCTGAGAAGTAGCCAAAGAATGCAGCTTTCCTAAGTTTTATTTGGGAACCCTTTTCTTACAGAGCACTTAATAGGTATAGAGTTCCTTAGAACACAATTTGGAAAATGACTCTTTAACAATATCCAAGACATATTAATGAGAAAAGCAAGGTGTGTCTAATACACATTGATCTGTATAAAGAGTGGGAGGGGGGAAAAGTAAGTTAAGTATTCTGAATGTTTTAATTATCTCTTGAAAGGTCCATAACTAGTAACTCTGCTAACTTTCAGGTCTTTTGAAACTGGGAGGGTGACTTTTCACTGTATTTATTTTCTGCATTTTGACTTATCAGTCATGCCATATACTTAATTACCTAATCAATCAATTAATCCATCAGTCAACATAATTAAATTTTAAAACAATATGATAAAATGGTAAACCACTTCAATAAACAGTTTGGCAGTTTTTCTTAAATTCAATTGTTTTTGCTAGAATAGAGTTGATATACAATATTGATTTCAGATGTACAGTGTAATGACTCAGTAATTATATATACATCACTAAATGCTCACTATGGTAAGTGTAGTTACCCCTTTTACCATATTAAGATATCAAAATTTTATTGCTTATATTCTCTATGTTGTACTTCCATTCCTATGACTAGTGTATTTGAAGTTTCTACCTCCTTATCCCCTTCACTTATTTTACCCATCTCCCCAACCCCTTCCCCATGGTAACCAACAGTCTATGATCAGTATTTATAGGTCTATTTCTTTTCTGTTGTTTTCTAGGTTCCACATATAAGTGAAATATCATGTGGTATTTGTCTTTATCTGATTTACATCACTTAGCATCATACCCTGTAGGTCTATTCATTCACATTGCCACAAATGGCAAGATTTCTTTCTTTTTTTATGAATGAGTAATATTCCATTGTGTATATGTACCACATCTTCTTTATCCATTCATCTATCATGGGCACTTGGGTTGCTTCCATATCTTCTTGGCTAATGTAAATAATGCTGCAATAAACATAAGTGTACATGTATCTTTCAAATTAGTGATTTTGTTTTCTTTGGATAAATTCCCAGAAGTGAAATTGGTGGGTTGTATGGTATTTCTATTTTTCAGTTTTTTGATGAACCTCCATATTGTTTTCCACAGTGGCTGGACCAAGCTATACTACAAAGCTATGGTGATCAAAACAGTATGGTACTAGCACAAGAACAGACACATAGATCAAAGGAACAGAATAGACAGCCTGGAGATAAACCCACACTTATATGGCCAATTAATATATATCAAAGAGGCAAGAATATACAATGAGGAAAAGACAGTATTTTCAATAAGTGGTGTTGGGAAAACTGAACAGCTACATGCAAGAGAATGAAACTAGATCACTGACTTATACCATACACAAAAGTAAACTTTAAATGGATTAAAGGCCTAAATGTAAGACCATAAAACTTAGAAGAAAACAGGCAAGAATCTCATGAACATAAGCATGAGTAATTTTTTTCTGGATATGTCTCCTCAGGCAATGGAAACAAAAGCAAAAATGAAGAAATGGGACCACATCAAACTAAAAAGTTTCTGCACACAAAGGAAGCCATCAACAAAACAAAAAGGCAACCTACTGTATGAGAGAATATATTTGCAAATGATATATCTGATAAGTGACTAATATCCAAAATATATAAAGAACTCATACCACTCTACACCCCCCCAAAAAAAAACATTTGGGCAATTTTTACCAAAGTTAAATATATACTTACCATATGTCCCAGCAGTTCTATTCCTAGGTATTTACCCGAGAGAAAGGAAACATGTCCATACAAAGACTCATACACAAATGTTCATAGCAGCTTTATTCATAATAGTTCTAAACTGGAAACACCCCAAATGTCTGTCAAATGAATGAGTATACAGGGGCGTATCCATGTAATGGAATACTGCTTAACAATAAGAAGAACCACTGATATATGTAGTAAACAAATAAATTTCAGAGATGTTTGGATAAAATTCACAAATGTTGCCCTGAGTGAAAACCAGACACAAAAGATTCTAAGTCTGTTTAGGTGAAAATTTAGAATACAGGAAACAAACCCATGGTGATTGGGAATCAGAACATTGGTTGCCTGGAGTGGGTGCAGGGCAGGAGTTTTGACTGCAGAGGGACAAAAGGGAGCTTGCTAGGGAGATGGGATGTTCTATAAGTTGATCATTGTGATGGCTACACAGGAGTATATTTGTCAGAACTCATCAATCTGTATAAACAAAACGAATCTACAAGATGAGAGAATATTGGTATGGATAAATAAAATTAATAAATTAATTATAAAATTAATTTTCAAAAGAAGGAAGAAAGAAATGTCCCTCTGAATCATTCAAAAGGGGTCCATGAAAGAGGCAGGAGAGTATTCAATAATGAGAAGATGGAATCAAGTTATTATTGCATACAGGAAGAGCCTCTATAGTGTAGGAAATACAGAGAAATAAAGAGAGAGATGAGCAGACCCTTCTTGCCTGCATCGCTTCTTAATTTGCTACCTGGGGGCTCCGGTCTATAAAACAGCTCTGCAGGACCAAAACTGCTCCACCTGGTTGACGGTCCCTGTTCACCATGAATGAGGCTAGGTAACCCTTTCTCTCAATGGCCATGCTCTGGATCAAGCCATTCTTTATGCTGCCCCTGATGATATTCCTTCTGTTTCTGGGACCTTGCCAGTCCCAAGGGTAGCTCCAGTGCCATCTGGGTCGTAACAGCTGGTGAAAATGTAAGCAACACATCTGACTTTGCTACAGCCCTGAAAGATTATTCCACACGGGTTGTCTCAGCTTACAGTCCAACTGGACGCCAAAGTAAAAGGCAGTAAAGAAGCCATTTGACTCTTAGAACACATTTCCTGACTGAAATAACGTCATGAACAGTACAATGAATAAATAAAATCAGTCCCTTAGAGTTCCACCAGCCCTAATCTGACCTCGAGGCAGCCAGCATTCCTTGTTCCCATTCCCACTTTAAGGCCAAGTACCTTTTCCTACTGAGTATAGGAATCAGCCTTATCTGGAGACCTTTGAAGATAAGCCTCCTTGCCTTATGACATAGTAAAAGACCCAGTGGCATTCTTTGCTCACAGATGCTCATGTGAGCTGGGACTGTAGCGAATGGATGAGATGCTCAGCCAAGGCCGAGGAGGGTGTGACTCAGAGCCCGCACCAAAAGCAAGACAGACCTGGGCTTGCAGCTCAGGTCTGGTAGATGCCAGCTGTGAGATCTTGGGCAACTCTCTGCACGTTTCTTCATCTGTAAGGGAGCTACGACAATAATATCTACTTTGAAGGTTATTATGTTTGAGTTTAATGAGGTAACATAATAGTTCCATTTACGAGCTGTGCCACAAACCACCCCAAAACTTAGTGACTTAAAACAATGACACTGTTTTGTTCACAAACCTACATTCTGGAAAGGACCTTGTGGGGACAGCTCATCTCTGCTTCATTTGGCATCAGCTGAAGTCACCTGAAGTTTTGTTCCCTCACCTGTCTGGCAGTTGATACTGGGGAAAGGCCTCTGCAGCAGGGGGCTTGAAGAGCTGGGGCTCCTTTGGCATCTCCATCTCTGTGCATTGCTCAGCACGGCAGCTTCAGGGTAGCCAGACTTATTACATCACCTTTTATAAACTCACAGTGGAACTTGGAACTCATAGTGTCACTTCTGCCATAGTCACAGGTCTTCCCAGATACAAGGGGAGGGAACACAGACCCCATCTCTCCATGATTGTCAACATCGCGTCATAGGAAGAACCTATGGGGTGAGATATTTTGGTGCAGCCCTGTGTGGGAAATATAATTTGGCATAGTAGTAAAGTACATAAAAGTAACTGAAACATAGTAGGACCAAATAAATGACATGTATTTGACCATTACAAGGCTCACCACTGTTACAGCTCTCACCTGTATTATGAATAATTGTTAGCATCATTGCTAGTAAACCTAACACAACTGTCACTGCACACGTTCTGATGTTTACCTTTCCCTCGGTGGGTGGGAGCCACAGGCACAAAGCCACTTCCAGGAAATCATTTAATGGAAACCTTGCTATGGGCCCAAAACTTCTGCAGCATATTTCACAGTGAGTGAAGGTGATATCATTGTGACCCAAGATGGCTGTGACTATACAAACTGTAAATAAAATGAAACCTGGGGGCAGAGAACAGACAGGTTTCTGTATGAAGATGCCTTTGTCATGCACGTGCAGCCTCCAGCACAGTGAAGAGGCCCCACGGAGCCCCTTTTTCCCAGCTCTCCTCTCCTGCTCCCCCAGGGGAAGAGATGTGGCGTGAGTTATACTAAGCCCTTCAGTTCACGATGAGCCAGTCCCATATCACAATGCCTGGGCTTTCTGGACTCCTGTCCTTCTGAGTGGCTCGCTGAAGACCAAAGGCAGAATTTGGACTTCATTAATTGAAAGGCATCCATTTGGTAAGAGCCCAGGAGAAGATAAAATCATAAATCCAAAGTGCAAAATCATGGAGTTAGTATAGAATCTTTTCCTAATGGAAAAGGATCTCTACAGCCTCGCCTAATCCTCCGCTGGCTTACGACGCTCTCAGGAAGTGGCTGTATGTCAACGCTGACCCACTTGTCATGGGCTGGCTGCTGAGCTGTTGTGGCTTCTCTCTTGCACTCTTGTTTCTGAATCTGCCCATCAGCTCCCCATCCACCTGGTAAAAGCACAACACAGGAAATAACAAGCACATCTTTTGAGGTTGTACTTTATGAATGCAAATTAATTTCACCTTGTGCAGACAGTTTAGATTCCATTTGTTCTTGGCTCACTTTAGATTAAAAAGGTGCAGAGAAGAGGGGACCCAACCAAGCCACACGGCACTGTTGCCAGAAAAAGCAGCAACTGAAGGAGCCATGCAGAGTGGGATGGAGCATTCCTGTAGGCCACCTGATTACTTATTTCAGACTTAGTAAATGCTGGGACCATTTTCAGTGTGGCCTCCCAGCCCTACCAGTTCTCCATCACTATCGTGTGGGTGAGGCTGTCTCTAGCAGCCAGGTACTGATCCCCTGCACTCCCTTAGGGCAGTACCTGTCAAACTTCAGTGAAATCAAAATCACCTGGAGGGTTGTTGTTTTAAAACACAGCCTATGTAGCCTGTTCCCTGAGGTCCTGAAATGAGGACCTATGAGCAGATAGTTCTAACAAGTTCCCAGGTGATAGCAATGCTGCTGGTGGGCCATAGTTAGAGTAGCTCTTCTAGAAGGACCTGTGCCTCCATTATGGCATTTGTTGTATTTTGATTTTCATTATTTTATAGCAAAGACTCAGATCAACGCTGTTCAATAGAAATACAATATGAGCCACATGCATCACTTAAATTATATAGTAGATACGTTGTGGGGAAAATTGAAGTTCCTATGACCAGGATCCTCACCTGAACCTAAACTACTCGATGATGTAACTGGCCTCCTGCTAGGCTACTGCTTCCACACCCGTAGGCAATAAGCTATTACTGACTGAGTCACTGTATAAAGAGCTCCGTCCACTGCTCTGGGCAGAGGCAGAGACAGAGGTGAATTACAGATCTGCAGACTGCCGGATGCAGACGTGATTCTAGTGCTTGACCCATCGCCAGGAGAATAAAACTGGGTATAAATGCTTTTACCCCAAGAATATTCCGTTGTCATTTCTCCGTCTCACCCAATCCATAGTGAACTTGCCCAGGGCTGAAACCCTCAGGCAAGACACAGATTAATGAAGAGCTGAAATTAATTTTAATGACATTTATTTAAGCAAATACATGTAAAATATTATTTCAACATATCATCAGTACAAAAAAAATATTAATGGGATATTCTACATTTTTTTCATAATAAGTCTTTAAAATTAGGTATTTTTTTTTCACTTACAGAACATCTCAGTTTGAACTAACCATATTTGGAGTTCCCAATAAGCACATGTGGCTAGTAGCTACCATGTTGGGCAGTGCAGGCTTAGATAATGCTTATTGTGTACTAAACAGTGTTATAACCCCTTATATGTTAATGCATTTAGTCCTCTCAATAATCCTATGAGGTAGATAGTATTATTAATCCCATTTTGCAGGTGAGAAAACTAAGGCAGAGAAAGCGTAAGTAACTTGCCAGCAGTCACTGAGCTAGAAAGTTGGGGGCAGGGGTTTGAACCTTGGTAGTCTGGCTTCAGCCACATTACCATATGGCCCTTCTGCTCAGACACAGCTCGCTGGATGGTAGAAGGAAACATTATCTCTCTGTGTGTTCCCATACTATAAACAATTCTTAGCTCAGATAGGACACCCATTAATGAATGTTGATTAATTAAATGAGAGAAGAAGGTGAGGTGGTGATAAAGGATTTGTCAAACATTCAGCCAACAGGATTAGGTGCCTCCATCACTGTATGTGACTGGGTGAGAGGGAATATTTAAAGTTAAATTTGAAAATGTCTATTCTCAAATGCCTATTCTTCCAGACTAATGGAAAGACATGAGAAATACACAATGACAAGAATAAAGGCTTACATATGATCGTTTAGAGTGGCGTTCTTGATTAGGGTGACTGGAACCAGGAAGGGGTACCCCAAAAGAGGCTACCCAGGCATGGTGAATCTTTAAAAGGATGTTAACAGAGATAGAAGGAATATACAGGTAAAACAGGCAATATGGGAAATAATGGTAAGACATGGGAAAGTATGACAAGAAGGGACAATGATCATCGGCATTAACTGGTTACTGTATGTTGCAGATCTGGTTCCCAGGAGGCAGACTGTGAGCTAAAATTTCACATAAGAGGAAGTATTTTGGAAGTGTTTCCAGAATCAACATCTTTAGGAAAGTAAAGGAAGCAGGATTGAGCAGGGGGAGAAGTTGAGCTGCAATGCAGTCACACTGAAGACCTCAGCCAGTCCTGTGGGCAACTCTGGAGCTGGGATGGCCCTTAGGATAGCCCTTAAACACTGAGTCAAGGAGATCACTCCTTTCAACCATACACTAACCAGTCATTGGATGCAGGTTTGGAGAAAGTGAAGGTTCCTGTGGCCAGGATTCTCCCCTGGCCCTGGTCAGCTGGCTGACTACACACATGTAGGCAATACGTTTTATTGACTCTATATAAAGCACTCCACCCAGTGCTCTGGGCTTCTGCATGGCTACAGGGCTGCACAGCTGCAGGAGAGCAGAGACTGGGGTGGTGGCTGCTTTGAGGACAGAGACTGAGACGGCTGCAGGGGCAGAGAGGCCCAGAGGCAGAGACCGGCTGGCTGCATGCAGACTCGCTCCGAGTGGATGGGATTCTAGTGATTGACTTGCCACCGTGGGAATGAAGTATTCTCTTCCTAGATCTGTAGGATTCATATGCTGTGTGTTCTGGATTCTGAAAGAAATTTGGACCACATTTGGGGGTGGGGGGAGGCAGGTACACTGACGTCTGTGCCTTGGGTACCTGAGTTGTTAGGAGTTGTGGCTAGAATAGGAAGAGAGCAGCTATACGGATCTCAGGGGCATGGAACCACCTCCCCCTCTTCCCTTGCCTAGGAGGTGGGGGCAGCTTCTATCACTAAGGAGGGCAGCTACAAAAGAAACATTCTCGAGCTGGGCTGTGGGGGTGGTCCCCACACTACCCCAGGCTTAGCCTGAAGATTAGAGCCTTTCAGGGATGGGCTTCAGTTTTGATCCTGATCTTATTTTCTTGGATTCATGCCAGAGGCAGAGTTTAGCTGTGTGCCTGGAGTGGGGCTGGACCAGAGCAAGACAAACCTCAAGAGCCAGACTCGGCATGGTCTGCTTGTCATCTCTAAGGCCTGCGGAAGCTAGCAGGCCTTTGACTAGGTGGTGAGCTTGCTGAGAACAGAAGTAATCAAGCACTACCACTAAAGGGATTTTGCAGATGGCTTTGTCCATAGCTAAAAATAGAAAAAGTAGAGTAGAGGAAAACACAAATATACTTATATGTGCATCTTGGCTCCCTCTTGAATATGTGACCTCAAATAAATCTTTTAACCTCTCTGAACCTCAGTTTTAGGGAATGAGACTCCACTTCATAGTTTTTATGGGTATTAAATCAGTTTGTGGAGTAAAATACTCACAAATACAATAGATGCTTAATAAATGTGTGCTTTCATTCTGAACATTAGCACACTGTCAAGTATATAAAGTGTGCTAAAGTATTTCCCACTCATGGATAGATTCTGAAAAAATCCTTTTCAGAATTTGCCAGAACTTCTTCTGTCGGTATGCATTTTGGTAGCCACGATGGGAATGAGGTCAACAGCGGCCATCTCTGTGGCTGAGACCAGGATGCCAGTTTACCTGGGAAGCACAGAGCCACAGTAAGCTTAGCCCTCAATGAATGTTTGTTGAATGTGTGAATGAACAAATGAACCAATGATGGAATGGCAGTAAGAGGACTTAGGCTTCCTCTTCCAGGAAGCTTCCCTAGGTTTGTCTGGCTTTCATGGGCTCCCTGGCAAACTGCTGCCCATAAAATCTGCTCTGTCAGCATAGTCCTGAACTATAGTCATCCGTCACTGTCCCCTTGTTCCATGTGTGTGCTTGTGTCCTCGGCTTGGTTTGAAAAAGATGACTTCATTAGTTTTCCCTCCAGAAGGCTACCTCCAAGTCCACACTGAAGTACTCAGACACCTAAATCCATAGATTTATACCCCAAAAGTGAATAATAAAGAGGTGGTAGGTGGAACCCTTTATAATCATACAGGGTGTATGTTAGTTAAGATTTGTTCTTTTGTACCTCATAGGGTTTTGTGAAGATTGAGTAAGATGATATATAAAAATTAATTAACAGAGCACCTGGCACATAGTAGGTGCTCACTAAGTGGAAATTTTAAACTAGTGATAGTATTAGTATCCGTATTAAGGAGGAGGGGCAAGGGAGGAGGAAAGCTTTAATCCCCAAGCACGCACAGCCTGGAGGGCTGAGTTTCAGATTCAATTGTGAAATCTAGCTCATGCCTATGACCTAAATTATACCTTGGAGTATGGGCATCCTGCCTTGAAATGGGAAATTAGGCAGTTTCACAAGGATGCACAGCTGTGTTGCCTGAGCCATTTTATTCCAGGCAAACTGGAACGGGCGGTAAGTCTTTGGCAGCTGAGGAGAACAGTGCCAGACAGCCCGCAGACGGCCCCGACGGGGGACCAGGCGAGGATGCCAGGCAGCCTTGCCCAGCACTCCAGAAGTGGAGTGGGCCAGCGGTGTGCCAGAGAGAGCAGACCCCCTCCTTTGACATCAGCCCCCCACCCCGCCCACCCCCGTGCTCCAGACACTGTCACTGTGTCTGCTAGCCTCCTCACAAAGGAGCTTGCCAAGGAGGAGGGGCTGCCAAGAGATGACACTTCAGACTGTCAGCAAGCCCAGGAGGATGTCCCGTCCAAAGCCCCCATGCTCTGTTCAGGTAACTGACTCCAGGCGGGACCAGGCCAGGACTTTATGTCTTCTCTTCTGCTTCTGGCTTTTGAGAATTTGAAGCTAAGGGTGGACAGATACTTGGGTGCTCAAATCAGGAACCTCAGCCTCTTTGGGCAGGTCCAAGGGGTTCCTCAGAAGTCCTATGTCTTGCCGGTGGGTTTCAGCCCTGGGCAAGGTCACTATGGATTCAGTGGGACCAAGGAATGACAATGGAACATTCTTGGGGTAAAAGAGTGTATTACCCGGCTTTGTTCTCCACTCAATAGGTCGAGCACTAGAATTAGTCTGCATCCAGCAGTCTGCAGGTCTATAATCCTCCTTCAGCTCTGCCTCCGGACTCTCTGTCCCCGCAGCGGTGCAGCCCAGAGCACTGGGCGGAGCTCTTCCTACACAGTCTGTAACAATGCATTGTGCACACTTGTGTAGGGAGCTAGCCGACCAGGGCCAGGTGAGAATCCTGGCCATAGGAACCCTTGCTTTCTTCACATCCTAAAGGTCCTATTCTCACTGAGGAGCCTCCTGGACCAGACCCCAAGCTGCAGGACTTCAGGCTCTGGGGAGTCGTTTTTATTGGGTTAACAGGAGCCAAGCACCTGAGGAGACCATGGGCTTCTCTAAGGCATGTGAGGCCCTTCACAGGGCTGCCCCATCAGCTGCCCCACAGTAGGTCCTCCTGCGTGTCCTGCTTCCTGCCTGCTCTCCTAAAAACCTTCCAAGAGAATGTGCCTTGAGCTAGGAAGCCGAAGCTGAGGCTTGTCTCTGTAAACTCCAGATCTCACCCAACCCTTTAGAACTTTGGAAAGAAATGAAGGCTGATTTGCAGAGGTAATCAGGAATGGAACTGCAGTGATGGGCACAGATGTGGGAGAAGGTCTTGGGACGGATCTGCAGGAAGTGGGTTCCAGCTCCACTTCCCCAGCCTCATTCTGGCTTATGGGCTGTGTGTTCATTTGAACCAGTTAATGTTAACCACAGAGACAAAGTAAACACACACACACACGCACACACATGCACCCTGAACTGCCACATCACAGGACTCACATCATTTATTGCTTCCTTTTGTTGACATTGTCATTAAAGAAATAAGCTTCTATAATTTTGTGGTCAACATTCAGCTACAAATAAATGTATGAAGTTAGTTATTCTTCCACTCTCATGTTTTTCAGAAAACACTATTTCTTGTATGGGTCAGACAGTGAACTGGGTTCTAGGGCTCCAGATGTTCGCAAAGCCCTCTGACAGCTTTCAGTTCAGACAGAGAAACCTACAATGAAGACACTGGCCATTTCCATTCAGGGAGATGGGGGCTAGAGTAAAGGTTAGTCTTAGAAGTTACAGGCACATGAGGAGGGACTCCGAACAAACAACTAATTTGCCGAAGGTCTCGCAACTAGGAGGTTACAGAGCCAGAGTCAAAACTAAATGGCGCTGCCCCCAGGCCCATGCCTTCCCACCATACCCCGACTGAAGGGCTGTGTGGGGAGAAGGGCCACAGTGTGAACGGGAACAGAGTGCCCTGGGAGCACTGGGCAGGAAGCCACCATTTCTGTCCAGAAAAATGGGAGGACCTTGAGCTTGTCAAGACAAGGCAACAGTGAAGTCAGGTCTTTAGAGATGGTACATCACCGTCTAGCAGGAAAGGGCCATGGGCAGAAATTTTGATGAGGATGGAGGTATCCTTAGATGCAGCACCTTAGACGGGGTCTCTGCTTAAGGAGCAGGGCAGTCTGGCCCCACGTTGATTATGTATAAGCTGTGATTTCGTGCAGCCTGCTCCCTGGTTCAGGAAAGTGGGGACTGTTACATTACGTGGGTGGCCCTGACCCCTCAGCTGGAGTTTGAACAGGTTTAAAAACTGTGTTCAGACTGTTAGCCTCCCTGACCATTTCACCTCCACACTTCACACTTTAAATGCAAATATTTTATAAGGTGAGAATCAGAGGGACTAAAGATAGATGTGGCAATAGTTATGGAACCTTTTTTCCCTTTCTCTTCCTCTAAGTAGGCTCCACAACATATCAGAAGGTAGGTTGAAGCAGAATCTACCCACTAAGTTAGGCCAGACCTGAGGAGCTGGAGCCAGTATTAGGGCCGGGAGGGCTCGGTCCCTCGGCCCCACCCCTGCCCTGCCTGCATGCCCCCATCTGGGGGCACATGACCTCACACCAGGGTCGCTTGGAAAGTTGCCTGCAAACCTCCCTCCATCTATATCTCCTTCTAGGATCCACCCCATGGGCTGTCCCTCACAATGTCCCTTGTGTCTGACCTTAATGGAACATTTTTTAAAATAGCTTTTAAATTTTAGAATAGTTTTAAACTCACAGAAAAGTTGCAAGGGTTCCTATATACCCTGCACGCAGTTTTCTGTTACACATCTTACATTACTATAGTATGTCTGTCACAGTTAAGGAAACAATATTGACACATTATTATTAATTAAAGTCCACGCTTCAGATTTCCTTCATGTTTCCCTATCGTCCTTTTTCGGTTCCAGGATGCTGTCCGGGGTGCCGCATCGCATTTAGTTGTCATGTCTCCTTCAGCGTGTTGTCTGTGACAGTTTCCCAGACTTGCCTTGTTTTGATGAACTTGACAGTTGTGGGGACTAGTAGATATTCTGTAAAATATCCCTCAATTGGGATTTTTCAGATGTTTTCTTTATGACCAGACTGGAATTACAGATCTGGGGAAGGGGAACTGCAGAGGTAAATTTGTCTTTACAACGAGGGTACTTACTATCACCATGACTTTATCGTTGTGGGGTTCTCTAGTGTAAACCACGGAAAATTTTTATGAGCCTTTTTCTTTTAGTTTGGGAAAATACAAGGCAGTCCAAACTGGTGCATTGTGTCCTTTCCCATGATGTCGGCGAGATACTCCCTGAATATTCATGATCCTGTTGTTTTATTAGAAGCTGAGTTGACCTTTTCATCCATCTAATTCTGACTCTCATTCTTGTTTGGGGAAAGTCTTGAGAGAGCACCTTTGGTGTATGGACTTGTCATAGCTTTCTTCCCTTCCAGAACGGCAGCTCCTTGAAGGAGATGGTCACACTTCACTATGTGGCAGACATACTAGCCTCCACTGCACTCCATCTGCCCCCCAAGACCGCAAAGTACATGTGGGCCAGGAAGCTTCTCAGCACCCTCAATACGTGTCTGTTCCTTTTTTCCTTTGGGGGAACTTGTAACTGTAGGTCAAAGAAATCACGTTGCTATAGAAAGAGGCCAGAATTGAGATGTTTCCCTTACCTTGAGTCTGGGAAAGAGAGGAGGAGAGTAAGGGTACCCAAGTCAAAATCAGCCTGCTGAGATCCAGCCCTAAAAAACTCTCATGTTTAAATCCAAAATGGTCCCTGGAAGAGTTTTAATATCACTTCTAATAGATGGTATTCCAGTTACAGCTGCTCCCTAACAAACCACCCCAAAACTTAGTGCCTTAAAACAATGTGTCCTGCCTGTGGGTTTCAGCCCCAGGCAAATTCACTATGGATTCAATGTGACCAAAGAAATTGACAGCAAAACGTTCTTGGGGTGAAAGGGTTATACCCAACTTTATTTCCAGGTGGCAGGTCAGTCACTAAAATCCCATTCATTCAGAGCAAGTCTGTATGCAACAAGCTGGTCTCTGCCTCTGGGCTCCTCTGTCTGCACAGTCATCCCACGCAGCCGTCCTCTGGGCCTCTGTCCTCGGTACTGCCACCACTCCAGCCTCTGCTCTGCTCTCCTGCAGCCTTGCAGCCATACCACAGTGTCGTGCGCAGAGCACTGGGCGGAGCTCTTTATAGAGAGTCAACAGCCATGTATTGCCCACAGGTGTGCAGTGAGCTAGTCAGCCAGGGCCAGGTGAGAATCCTGGCCACAGGAACTCTCATTTTACCCACACAAGGGTAATCATTCATCTTGCCCCACGTCTGTAGTTCGGGCAGGATCACTAGTCTCTGCCCCACCAAGACTCAGCAGGCAGAGCCTGGCGGGCTGGAAGGCCCACTCTCAGGATGGCTTCCTCCCGCGGCTAGCAAGCTGGGGCTGGTGTCATCTGAGAGTCCGGCCGGGACCTAGGGCCAGGGGCCTCAATTCCTTCCCATGGGCCCTTCAGTGGCTACTCGGGCCTCCTCACGGCATGGCGGCGGGCCTCTGAGAGTGAGCAGGCCAGTGCAAGAACTAGGAAGAAGCCACACCACCTTTTATGGCCTGGTCTCAGGAGTCAGGGAGCCTCACTTCTGCCATAGTCATGGACTCACCACATTCAAGGGGATGGAACAGAGAGACCTCACCTCTCAGTAGGAGTGCCAAAGTCACATTCAGCAAGAATAAGTGGGTTGGGATGTTACTGCAGTGGTTTCAGAAAATACAGTCTGCCACAGCTGGCTAGTGAGTATTTTAGGAGGGTTTCTTATTCCCCAGTAAATATTTATT